>OX454416.1:41662193-42862193 GCA_949715475.1 Microchrysa polita
AGTTCGAAAACCCCGCCACTGTACTTTATCCGATTCCCCTCTCAACCTCTATAAATGATACTTATGAAAGGGGGCTTGCCTGTCGCATTGCGCCGTGCCGTGGTAGTGTCGCAAATCCTCAGCCACACTACGGCAATTTCATTATTTACGCTTGATAATGGTACTTCGGCCTGAAAACCGAATTCCGCAAGTATGTGTACAGCATTGGGCCTTCGGGAGTCTGGTCACCTTACCTTACGAATTGGACCATTATTTAATTATACCATGATTGGATTTCGCAGATTCCTCAAGTCAATATCCCAGAGTTTTCATTTGAAGAGTTTTTAAACGATACCCTCCCTATAGGGTTGAACGCCTACCATCAACACGCACGCACCCAGAAAAAAAGAGTAATGAAACCAATGCAAAAAAAACGAATGACTATACCTACGTTGCACAACGGCGGTCGGCACTTTATGTTCACTCATGGTCGTAGCACGAGCGTAAAACATATTTTCGCGACGAAAACTATGCCACACTATTCGTAAGGGACCCAGCTATCATATACTCAAGCCGCGCCCTTCAAAACATACATGCACATCATCTAAAGCGTTTGTCTCCCTGATATTTGAACTGCCCTCGTATATTATTCCACTTTAAATTGCTCCATATTTTAGTTTCATAATAGATATTTTTTTTTTAATTTGTTGAATAAACGTATTATTTGAATAGGTACATTTATCACATCACTTGAAGCGCAAGAAAATAGCTTAATGTTGCAGATAGGCAAGATAGCAAATTTTGGGTCGTTACAAAAAATTACAAATTTGGCACGACTCGTTATATCAATTTTGATTTTGAGCCGTAAAGGGCTAAGAAGATCCTGACATTTGATACCCATGTTGCCTACAGGACGAAAATAGAACATTTAGTCACGATTGCCTTACGCAACAGTATTAAGGTGCTACGACCAAAGGTAAATACTATAGTTTGACTTTCCTATTAATAAAATATCACATAAAGGCTGTAGTTGCAGTTAAATATTTAGTGACATTTACGTTGATTTGAACAAAGATCTGCCATTATCATTTTACTCCAGAGGGCAAAAGTCCTTTACAACTGCTCGCATGAATTCTCCTAAACATTCCTTTTGAACGACACCATCGACAGCTTCCTGTATAGAAATGTCCTTTTTGGTGGTAATATACGGTAAAATCGGTATATGAATATTCTGGATGACTCGTCTCAACAAATCCTGTATTTTGATATTGTCCGGTAAGAGGGTTAAAAGATATAAAAATGTAAAGTTAATTAAATGTTTCTGCTTTGTTTTTAAAGGTTTTGGCAAATTGCAGTTGACTCGGACGAAAATAAAATTGTTCATCAAATGAAAAATTTCTCAACAAATTGCAGTAGATATAGGTACTGTGATTGCAGTAAAGTACAAAATCTGGTCCAAGCATTTTTATTAGTAGACTTATTTAGCCAAGCAATTTGTGACTCTTTCCAAATTTATTTAAAAATAAAAATTACACTGCGGAATGATGAAGAATTTTCAATTTACTTTTATCAGGCACTAATGACTACTCTTTACAATAATTATGTAAAAATCCACAAAATTGTGGTAATTAAGAAAATATTTGCTTCCACATGTATATCTTTTCTAATTAATCAAAGACTATGTTTCTCAGCCTACAAAATCTAATCTGATTTGAAATTACCACTTAATTATTGCCACAAACCAGTCAAACCAACACACATATCCGAATCTAATTTATCTCTTCTAATCAAATAAACTTCACTCCTCCTATGTCTTATATTTGCCAGTGCACGCTTAAAGGAATAATTAGCCTTTGAAGGGACTTCTTGAGAAGTCTGTGATACTTACCTCATGCGAATGGATATAACAGCAGCATAATCAATTTCTACGAACCAACCAAAAGCAAACAAAAATACGAGTACCGGAGCGCTTTCGATTCAACTCTCGAATTACACACCTCGAAATTCATAATTCCCATAGTCGTCGGCCTCTTTTGCTCAGCCGTATGCGGAATAATTTATTAATAAAATGGTGTACGCGTGTGGGTACTCTGGGGTTGCTCGTATTACAGCGAGTAGGTATTCTGTAGTTTTAGGCTGAGAACTCTTACGCAAAGCCTAACCCTTAGATTTCACGTCAATTATTTTCCACTTAGAATATCATTATTAATGTCATGCAGCATTTAGCGAGTAGGTGTCGAAAGCATTATACTGTCAATCATACTGAACTTATTTGTTGTCGGAATGTTTTGCAAATTAGCTCCTTTACAAATAATTTATGGAGATTACACGATATATAGGTACTGAAATTGGTTCTGTTGGTGAAATTCAAAGCAGTGTTGCGTAATTCCAAAGGATAAATTTTCAAATATGTATAAGAGCCTTGCAAAGTATAAGTAGGAGGACATTATTATACATACATAATATAATTAGCGCCCATAGACTTGAGAGGACTTCTTAGCAGGGGCGGCGCATAAGGGCCCGCAGGACCCGCAGGACCCGCGAGATTTAGGGGCTCAAAAGCGACGTGAAAGATTTCTCGAGCAGCACGACTGTGAGAAAGAACACTCCGACGTAAATATTTTTTTTTAAGACAAGGAGAGATATAAACTTTTCGAAGTCAAAACAAATGATAAATTTATTGTTCCTCTTTCACCTGGTCACTTAGATGAACAAATTAAATATTGTCCTAATTCTTTAAAAGTTCATGACACAATCTGGTTCTTCAAATTTCCACTAAAAAAATTTTGCTTCAGGAACGGTTGCGCGATTTGCTGTAGCCGCTGTTTAAAATCCGACCCATCCTTTTCCTTGCCAAGTACCATATGGGTAGAAAGATTCTTTAGGTCCCTCTGCAAATAAACTATCCTAAAACGTGTTTGGTGACAGTACCTTTTCTAAATTCCAATCCACTTTGTCATAAACTGTCAAAGACGAACAAAATAGTTCGAGAGTGGTACTAAACATAGTTCAGAGTAGTTAGTACGGCCTGTATATGTCGTTGAAAACTAAACTATTTTATCTTGCTTGCGGTATATACACGGTCATTAGGGCTGTGGTGCAGAGGCCACATTTGGTTTGAAAGTAATCTTGTCAAGATTGCTCTATTGAATTTAATATTAGTATAAATGCTCTTAAAAATGAAGGATTTAAATTAGAGTAGGTACACTTAAATTTAAAGCTGAAACAAGGAATGGAGTTGAATTAATAACTACCAAATATTTTTTTGGATTCTTCGTTCTGCCAAATTCACTCATTTTCTTCGATTTTGACAGAATGAAAATTTCAAATAAATGGATTCGGATTGACCGTATGTGTGCCGCAATCCCGTTGTAGGCGCAGGTAATTTACTATGCTTAAATATCGTCGCAAGTTTATTATTCGGAAGAAGATGATAAGAAATATTCTTATCGTAGAATAATAAATTAACAATGCGACTAGGAAGTGGTATGGCTGACAACCGTATCACACTCCGAATTCAGTTGTCTTTGTAACGTTGATGACTATACACGGTAGCCATCAAAGCACCATGCTCCACTAGGAGTTACGGTAATGAAGAGAGAGAGAGAGAGAAATATCAATACCACCTATAGAGGTCAATGTTGCGCTGCGTGAGCGTTTTTATTTTAAAATACATAATAATAAAAAAGATTATCGAATTAATATAATAACGTTACAACAAGACCGCTATTCTCAATATAGGAATGCAAAGAGTCAAAGTAGCTCTTAGAAAAGTAATTTTAAGAAAGACGTTCTTAATTTTAGTCGAAACACTGTAACGTCAAAATCATGTTTCAAAATAGTTATTTTAAAGGTCGATCCAAACTTTTTAGCCATCAGTACAGTAACAGTCATTCCCCATACAAATTGTCAGTCAATCAATTAACTGAAAATCTGTCAACTTGTATGGAAAATGACTGTGACTGATGCCTCATAAGTGTGGATCGACCTTCAAGAGTGTTTTCCATTGATTTCACAGAGGAATTCGGACTAGTGGAAGCCTTTAATTTGCTCTAAATTTCGAGGAAATAGACGAATTTAATCAAATTGTTCGAAGAATCTGTTTTCTATTTTCGAAGAGTTTCACTCTGTTATTCTAGATTTTGTTTTTTCCAAGAACGAAGAAAACTGTTGCTTTTATTTCGGACGATAATATCACTGTTATTATGAGAAAAAAGTCAGATTCGGATTAGAGAAGCTGTTGAAATTCGGACTACAGAGTGTACAATGTAATCTTTGAGGTGATCCGGATTACTGGAAATTCAAGGTTTCGAGGCTTCTATTTCTTAATAAACTAGTGGCATTGAATTTGAATAATTTGTATGGCAGGTACCCTTTGTTTTAATCCGATCGAAGTAATATTTTGTGGCGGGTCTAATGGGACTTAGCCTTAACGTTTGCCAACGTTTTCGACCCTACTGTGATTTGGAGATAAGTTACAGGCATGTCTTTTTGAAAAATGTTGTCGGAGCAGCCTGAGTCTCCGTGTGGGCCAGCTATATATTGATAGGAATAGCTATCCCAATGACCATGGCTCCAATTAAATTACTACAAGAGCTAAGAGAGACAAATGTAACTATCAAAAAATCGGAATATGACATCGGATGTTTTTAGGTCTAGTATGTAATCTGCCAGAGAGGCATCTCATTAGTTTGTACGACTTATAAGATTTTATCTAAGATTCTGGAAAATAAAATTAATCCGTACGCAGAAGAAATCATTGGCGAGTACCAAGGCGGCTTTAGACCTGGTCGTTCGACGACAGATCAGCTTTTTACAGTGAAGCTTTTACTCCAGAAGTGCTGGGAATACAACATCGACGTATACCAAATATTTGTTGACTTCAAGCAGGCATACGACAGTATCGATCGAAGCATACTGTACAACATTTTGCTGCATTTTGGAATACCGGCTAAGCTAGTGCGACTCATAAGGATGACGATGACTAATACCGTCTCGCAGGTCAGAGTTCAGAACAGACTCACTGACCTATTTGAAACTCGTACTGGACTCAAGCAAGGCGACGGGCTGGCGCCGACGCTCTTCAACCTGGCTCTGGAGTATGTGATTCGAGCCATGAATTTGGACACCAGCGGAACGCTACTCATTAAATCGACTCAACTAGTAGCCTACGCCGACGACATCAACATCATGTCTCGAAGATTGGGTGATGCGGAAAGCCTTCTGCATAATCTCAATAACGCCGCCAAAGAAGTTGGGCTACATATAAACGAGTCTAAAACCAAGGTCATGATGCAATCAAAATCTAGAACGCCAGTAAATTCAAGCATCACAGTGGGGGACCTCAATATACAGGGTGTCCCGCATTAGGTGGTCAATACTGTAAGGGTTGATAGCGCAAATTGTTTCAGCAAGAAAATTCCCAATACAATCGGATTTTTTTTTACCGTTACCTTGTTATCGCTCTTTTTGTGAAAGTCATCGAAAATCGTGACTTGTCACGCAAAATCGTAATTTGCAGCACTCCTGATGACTTAATCCAAGATTTGATTTCAGTTTCAGAAACTACATAAAATTTTACAAAAACTTAAGTTTTTCCTGTTGCTAAAATTATCGGCACTTTCAAAATACAGTTACTCAAACTTAACAGAAATTTTAAAATAGATTTTTCATCGAAAATTCAAACAGTAATTGCATAACGGTGCTTTATACGTACAACTCTGCAAAGTTGATAAAAGTTGCTTCAACATGTTGGCTTTCCAACGGTATATCACTTTTCTTATTTACATTGCAGAATTTTAGGTAAACACGCATTGAATGGTAAAAATCATGGCTTCAGTGGAATCGTTAACAATTTTCCCTTGACTCGAAAAAAGACATACAAAGGCAATTATAATTCGAAATAGAATCTCGCTACATTATTTTCAGCAGAGCTGTAAGATATTTGAAATTTGGTACATTGTTTGGCAAATGCAACGGTACTTATAACGGTTAAAATTTAATATTTGCTATTTATGGCAGATAGACGGGTGCCCGCTCATAATGCGAGACTTATCAAAGAATATTTGGAAAACGAATTTCCCGGAAAGTGGATTGGCAGATTTGGAACAGTTGCGTGGCCTGCGAGAAGTTCCGACCTTACTCTCCTAGATTTTTCTTTATGGGGTAACTTAAAAAGCAATGTCTATTCCGAACCGATTACCTCCCGGGAACAGCTGCTGCAGCGAATTAATGATGCTTATAACAACATCAAGGAAACCCCTCCTGAAATCCTTCGGGACGTTTCTTCCATGCGCCGAAGGTGTCGAGTCTGCATACAAAATGGAGGAGGCAAATTCCAGCAGCATTATTCCAATTCATCAAACAGACCCATTTAATCATTAGTTAATATTCTTAGTTTATTGGTTCTTTCTCATATTCAAAACTTTATTTTAATTTTTATTTAACAAATTTTCAAAATTGCGATAGTAAAATATAAAAAAAATAAATGAATAAAATTTCAGTTTAAATAATCCGATAAGAAAATAATTACCTTGTTTTTTTATATCCAATATGTGTAATTCTAAAATCCCGCAATGTAAATATGAAAAGTGATATACCGTTGGAAAGCCAACATGTTGAAGCAACTTTTATCAACTTTGCAGAGTTGTACGTATAAAGCACCGTTATGAAATTACTGTTTGAATTTTCGGTGAAAAATCTATTTTAAAATTTCTGTTAAGTTTGAGTAACTGTATCTTGAAAGTGCCGATAATTTTGGCAACAGGAAAAACTTCAGTTTTTGTGAAATTTTATGTAGTTTCTGAAACTGAAATCAAATCTTGGATTAAGTCATCAGGAGTGCTGCAAATTACGTTTTTGCGTGACAAGTCACGATTTTTGATGACTTTCACAAAAAAGAGCGATAACAAGGTAACGGTAAAAAAAATTCCGATTGTATTGGTAATTTTTTTGCTGAAACAAGTTGCGCTATCAACCCTTACAGTATTGACCACCCAATGCGGGACACCCTGTAGAATATGTAGACAACTTCACTTACCTGGGTTGCAATTTGTCAAAAGACGCCAACGAAACAGATGAGATAAAGCGACGGATACAACTAGCTAATAAGTGTTACTTTGCGGTCCTCCAAATTATGAATTCGAAGCTGGTGCACAGGAACACGATGCTCCACGTGTATAAAACCATCATCCGACCTGTGCTATGCTATGGCTGCGAGGCATGGACCCTAACCCAAGACTCTGAACACCTGTTGGACACATTCGAGCGAAAGGTTCTCCGAAGAATCTTCGGGGCCGTTCGTGAACGAGGTGAATGGCGCATCCGATACAACCTTGAGTTGTATCAGCTGTATGATGAGCTACAGGTGTCGAAGATCGTGAAATTGCAGCGATTGCAATGGGCGGGTCATGTACAAAGGATGAACGACGATCGCATGCCTAAAAAGGTGATGAACGCGCAACGAGTGGACGGAGCCAGATTGCGTGGACGACCGAGAGCCCGATGGGAGCATTCTGTATGTGAGGACGCCCACCAGATGCTAGGCTTTCGGAATTGGAGGACAATGTCGCGTGACCGCGACAATTGGAGCTTTCAATCCAGGCGGCCAAGGCCCGAAGTCGGGCTATCGTGCCATAAAGAAGAAGAATAATGTAATCTGCCAAGAGAAGGTATAAAGTATTATATATCATTAGAAAGGGAATTGTATGTGTAGTTTAAATTGTTTTCAGAACATTTTGCTGTAAATATTACAGTTAACAAGATATTTGCGAAAAATCATAATTTCACCCCTTTGCCTTGAATGCAAGTGAGAGTGACTGTGGAAATTTCAAGGATTCCTTGACGTCGACTTTTACTGAATTTCATGGAATGTTCATAAATTTCAGTATAAGTGAAGGAACCCACTTAAGGTCGCTTTAAGTCGAGGGTGCATTTTGAGTATAGGGACAATAATTTTCAACTTATTTATCTTCCGTTAGGAAGATTTCCCCGAATAATTCATTATTTGCACTAAAATACTTATACAAATAAATTATTTTGATAAAAAGTTAATGAAAATGACATTTCATTCCTTGACTTAGGTCCCCTTAAGTATTTCCTTGACTAAGGTTGCCTGCAGTAAGGGTTTCCTTGAGGTACGTTTATAAATGCGGGCCTTAATATTACTACATAGTAAAATAATTTATTTTCATGTCGACTTCCCGTTGAACAAAAAATAAGATATATAACGCATATATATATTTCTTATAAAATATATAATATCCATAATCAGCATACGCGTTGATGTATTTATACATAAAGTACAGTGCGAGATTATTAGATATGAATTGAAATAATTCTTCATATATTCAATTTCATAATATTCTTTTCTATACTTATACCCAAAAGCTATTATAAATGTATTTGGCTCTTCAAAAGAAAAAAAAATTTAATATGAATGACATCTTGTCCCATCTTATCAATAATCCCTAGCAACAAGAAGCAATATTGGAGTCGACCACAAAAAGGAAAAAGTCCAATATTTGTATGTATATTATGGGACATTATATACATAATATAATATATATATTATATTATGTATATAATGTCCCATAATATACAATATGTATACATATTGCATACGTATCATGAGTACATACACTAAAGAGAAAGACTAAACGTTTTCATTGAGCCACTGAAATTGATCTCTATGAGAGCTGAAATAGCCGGGACGCCTACGGCCAATGAGCAATCATCTAGGGAAAAACTAGAAAGACATTCGTAAAATCGCATGTGTCTCTCGAAATAATTTCAATTGTTCACGGGCGTATGATAAGTAGTCGTGAATAGAAGGCTATATTTATAGAGGAAGTAGGAATATTTGCAACAGTGGCACAATCCAAATATGTATCCTAATTCAGGGCATCAAATAGAAAAATATACCGGCGTACAGAGGGCTGCGCCCGCAATACGAGGGTTTTTTAGATTTTGGATACATACATAGTGAATAATTTTGCATATATATTTTATAGGTAATACATAAATAAGAATTATGCACAATATTAATGAAATATGTAGGTACTTCTTATAAATCTGTGGCTACATATATTAACTGAATTTGTTAGCTGTAACTCCGGTACCATTACTCCAAACTGGAAAAAAGCAACTGATATGAAATGTACCCACCGATTTTTTTTTATTTGAGTACCCATACGTCCATGTCCGATAAAAACTAAAAAAGTCGACTTTTTCAAATCTCCGGGACACTCTGTTAGCTTTGTCCTACCAACATCTAAGTGTTTCGTGATAAAGACTGTTACGATTCTACACATTCCTACCAAATTTCATGACGATCGGTTAAGCCGCTCGCGAGTTATTTAGTGAACAGACAGACGGACAGACAGACGGACGGACAAAATCGATTTCATAAGGGGTTTTTGAAAAATCTAAAAAACCCTAAAAAATACAAAATAAAAAAATAGAGTAAGGCCAATTTTTGTTATATTAGAATCAGAAGGGTGTCAGCAGCCTAAGACTTATTTTGCTAAGAAAAATTAATCGGAAAGGTTTCAAAAACAACATTATTTAATCCTTGATCGGAGTTGGTCATGCGGGTATATTCGCGTATTAAGGGCTTTGGAAAGACATTACGGGGAGCACTAAAAATCCTCATTAATACAATTTACTCCGTTATGGGTCTGAAAACAGGAAACAAACACTGGATGTGTAATGCACTCGACGTCACCTTTGATATGACACCCCGCATGCTAACCTCCCATCAAGAATTATTAGTGTCCATTTTTGTACTTTTTCGGACCTTTCCTTTCAAAATTTTGCTTAAAAAATGAATGGTAGAATCGTCAACTACCAGTGCCGGACTAAGCAAGCGCAGGGCCCGTGGCAAATGTTGAGCGCAGGGCCTATGGAACTTCGATTAACCAAACTACTAAAGGGGTTCTAAAATTAATATTTTGGTGTTATTAGTAATTTCTCAACGAGTGTAGGAAAGGGGCTAGCAAATATCAGTATTACAGCCTGGCAATACACGACGAATGTGCAATAAAAGAATTGCTGTTATGATATTTAGAGGTACGGTGTTTGGTAAGCTATTGTGCTCGTGATTCTGTGAACTCTCTGCACTCTGCAATTACAATTTAGAAATTTATTCTCATTAATGGAAAACTTAAAAAAAATTCAATCTAAAATGAAGAAGATTATTGTCTTCCATAATTGATTTTTTTTTGGGAGAAAAATTATAATGTTCGTATAAAAACTACAAGTTAAAACATTTCGCATCTATTCGCAAAACTGACCAATTTACGCCGAAATTCGCATCTATTTCGTAAAATCGAAACTTCCGTACCTCTAATGACAATGTGTTAGGAACACCCAGGGGCGAACCCAAGGGGGGGGGATTTGGGGGATGAAACACCCCCCAAATTTTAAAATGAAAATTAAAGGTGTGAATAAAATTCACACAACATATCTTTATTGATAAATCAAATACCTAAGTGATGATTTTCACTATCGTTTTAGAGTGTACATAGACCTTCCAATCGATTGAAGCAATTTTTTGATTGCTGCCCGATAAATTGGAAGGTGTTTGTGGACATCTAATCCATTTTTTTTTATTGGACGTGTGGAACATATTGCCATGCAATTTTTCATACAATCTGTCATGATAATCATGTGTTTTCAGTTGCTGATTTATTGAAATAAACCAGTGGTCATTCTTCATGTTGTGGTTGTAGCGGTCATTGACTATGTCCACACATGCGCGCTTTTGTCTTCCCTATCGTCTTTCAAGTTCCGTTTCCACTTTAAACATTGAACTGATTGCGTCAAGTAATCAGAAGAGATGAATGCTTCATTCTATCCACATCTGTTCATTATTTATCGTTAGATGTGTGTCGCGGCTTTGTTCAGGACAGATTAATGATCAATTCTTTCGTTAATAGTATCAATAGATGGTGAGTTGTTGACATATTCAACATTTGCAATCGCGTTCAAGAATGAATACCTTTCTTTAATAGCGCAGACATCCGAAGTCTCAATTGTCAAAATGACGAAGACGAACGAAAATTGAGTGTCTAGACAGGCTCATTCTCCATCGAAAGTAGCAATGGATCTTCCATCGCCACAAAATATATAATTTTCGTTATGTTGTGTTGTCTCGTGTGGACCGCGAGATTGTAATTTCAGATTGCGCGATAAATTGCATAGTGTATGTGCTGGTCAATCGAGCGGACAGTATATGGGCACTCTTAAGCCTAAGGTATAAGAACATTTAAAGAGTTGGATTTCATGCGCCACTTTGCAAATACAAATCACCCCCCGAAATAAATTCCTGGGTTCGCCCCTGGGAACACCGGTCGGTATTACTGAAAGCCAAATACATTATTGTAAAGAACTGAGACAGATACAGGACGGATTCACATTCATGCGGGACAAAAATCGAAAGAGTGAGTATGCGATTACTGATGATTTTGATGGGCAATAAATTTACACATATCAATAAAATATAGAAAAAAAAATATATAATGAGGCAAAACTATCTGTTTTGAAAAAATTCAAAATTGTTTCGCAAAAATGTTTTTATTGACGTGTGAAATGTAAGTTTGCCAAGATTTTTTTTTTCATTTTAATTAGTAAAACCGACAGACAAATGTAGACAAATTATATTTATTCGACTAAGAGGAATTTATTTTTGGACGACCTCTGAAAATTTAAAAATTCGACATTTACCGAAAATTTATAAAATATGGGCGATTGAATTGCCCCTCTTGTCAGGTTTACTCAATTTCAAGGTAACAACCAAACATCTGGCTAAAAAAAAGAATGCCCATAATAAAGATACTAACGTAGCGCATACCAGAAGAACTCACGTTAACATCTTCTACATTGATTCGGTTTTACTAATTTTTTTTGCTCTTATTTTCATAACGTTAAAACGATACGCCACTCTGAATGAGAGATATAATTGCAATTTCTGAATTCTATGGATGTGTGCAAATACATTTCCCAACATGAACTTCAAAAATCTTATGTAGAATGTGAATCTGAAACACTCTGGATGTAGGTTTACGGGAATGCCATCATGAATTGGAAAGAAATATTTCTGTATTTTTATGCAATACTAATATTGCTTTAATTTTGGAACACCCTGGCGTAAATTGTTCAACGATAACGTTTTATAACAATTTAGAAAGAACTGACCTTTAAAATTTCGTTGGCATCTTGGTTGTTATAATTTCTGTTTGAGAAAAACGGAGGGCCCTCAAAGCGCGGGGCCCGTGGCATTTGCCACCTTCTGCCACATGGTTAATCCGGTACTGTCAACTACTTAAGATTTTAGAACTTGAGGAAGTAATGGCAGTTATAGCTTTGGAAAGATAAGGATGATAGATTACTGGAAATACCAAATTGTTCATTAAAATTGTTCATGAAACTGAAAACAAACGCCGGATATTTTATGTCCTCGATGTCCCAGTTGATATAACATATCAACATATCAACATCATATCAACTTCTAATCAATAATTAGTTAGTGCTCTTTTTTGTCCTTTTTGCAACCGTTCCGACTCCTATACTGATTCAAAAAAAACAAAACTTAAACTTGCGCTATTTTTTGTCTATACAAAAATGATTGGACAAATTATGTAATAAACGATTCCACCTCGTCATTCAAGAAGGAGGAATCTTCTTTTAGTTTCAATAAGGATAGAATCGATCAAACTGAGACGTTTAATTTTACATCGGGGAAGATATTTGTCAAACGATTACATACATACATACATACATACATACAACTTAAACTGGGATTGCCACACCTGATGGCAATATAGCCAATAAACAATGAAACACGGAAAGAGGATATCTTGAGTCAACTTCAAAGTATTGAAAGCGATTAATTTGTATACAAAATGTTGCCTCTCATCAGCAAACATAGAATTAATTATAGCGAAACTTTCGAAAACTTCTCTAAGCTTTAGTTTGAAAGTTAAATATTTTCAGATATTATTATATTAAATCGAGCGAATTAAATCATGTTTATCGTTAAATTGCTTAAATTCCAATAAATGTGAACATATTTGGTATGTATTTTGTAAAAAAAAATTATGCATGTTTCTCTGTTACTATAGGTATGCGAAATAGTCTCTCAGTTTTGAAGAATTCGTGTTATAGTATACGACTGCCTCTGTCAATGAAATCAAGGCATTGGCTTATAACGCTACGTAAAAGTAGATTCTTAAAAGAAAAAGTTATTTCTTTATGAAATAGTGTTAAAATAAAATTTGAGTTGAATTCTAAGCAATGCATATACTTACTTAAAAAGTTTGCCTTATGCAGTTGAGAATAACTTTTTAACCCGCAGTGCATTGAAAGATTTGTGAACTTTAGAATTAAGGGCTGAATTAAGATCGAGAGTGCAATTTTTCCGACTGCGATTTTATCAATAAAAATCCATATTTACTGTCGCGGAATATGTCACAAACGGTGGGGAATTACATAAGCTACAATCCGAGACCGGTTCCATAATTCTCCTCGACCATTTTATGTATTATTTTTCGATTCCCCGGTCATTTGACATTTCACGATGAAATAACCGTGGAATCGGAAAAAAATACCTAAAATGGCCGAGAAAAATTATTATGGAACTGTTTCCGGATTGTAGCTTATGGAATTCCCCACATATTCCACTACAGTAATAATACATTCTCATTGAAAAAATCGTAGCGGACAAAAATTTCACTCTCGATGTCAGTAATAGGCATTAAAATTAAAACTTAAAATAAAAATATATTGTCGGTGCAGCCCAGAGTTGAATCTATAATCTATAACTCGAGAAACTTATCGTAGCGTAGCCCAGCTTTGTACCGAGCGCTCTTATACCAATACCACTACACCCGGTTATGCTTTTGCTCACTTTATAACAATTGATCTCTTGTAATGTTAACTCAGAATTTACTGAGATTTTAATTCTAAGAAACAGGTGATAAGATAGTATCGACTAAATTAATAAATAAAAAAAAAGAAGTAGAAATATTAATCTTAATATTCGTTTAAAATATACATTTGAAAAAATTGTTAATGTCAAGCATATAGGCGCACCCAGCTTTTTTTGGCATTTTTAAATGTTGAATCACTTTGCTAAAAATAATTACACAATTTGAAGGAGTCAAGGATCATAACCGGCCGAATATGAAAATTGGTCATAACTAAAGCCGCACTCATTTCCCGATTGCATTTTCTCTGTTCTTCTTAATTAAATGCAACATATGTAAATACAAATCATTGAACCGTTGCATTTGTTTATTTGTTGAATAAATTTTGATCAATATGCCACGTGACACGTTAAACACCGATGTCGATAAAGGTAAAATTCTAGCTATTTAAGATTTAAAGTTATGTTATCGAGATACTGGCCCTCGATTAGATCATTCAGATAATGTTATTCGAAATGTTGCCAAAAATCCAACTGAATATGGAAAAACACAAACGTGGAGTTCCAAAATCGAATCTTTCGGGTAGAGACAAAAGACGGATCATGAAAAAACAATTAGGTAAGGTAATGGTAAGGTAACGAAAAGCATTTCTACTGTAATAATGAAGTTGGTCTGAATGTGCACAACGCAGAACAACAAAAGCTGATGAAGGTATCAAAACTACATCCTCGGCACAATCATGTGCGGATTTATTTTGCTAGAACAAATTTTCATACCAAATGGAAGGAGGTTTTTTTTTACTTTGACCATAATTTCTTTTTTTCCTTTTTTGTTTTCTTCTTTTCAGGTAATTTTTGATAAAAAAAATTAAACCTGATGGTCCAGACGGATTGGATTGCTATTGGAGAGACTTCCAGAAGAAACCCCAGTATTTCTCTACAAAAAATTTCGAAGGTGGTTTCTTATTGGTGTGAGCCAGTGGCGGCTCTTCAGGTGAGGCAACCTTAATTTCCATTGAATTTAAATTTTAATTTATCATAAAGCATAATTCATCACACACTGTAAAAATGCTCTAATTCTGCCATGATGTTGGGAAATCGGCGCTTGTTTACGAGTATGTAGCTTGTAAGTTAGTTTAAACTTACAAGCTACATACTCGTAAACAAGCGCCGATTTCCCAACATCATTTCTGTACACCAACTCATACAAGTGAGTCGATAATTTTTCCGCCGCACTATCCCGAACATCAACTCAACGCATATCAGTACACTCGCCCGATTCTGTACGGGAAGGAAAACGCCAGTGAGGCGACTCAGAAATCGCCTCAGCTTGTATATCTGAGTCGAAACAGTGCGATGATTTGTTCTCGCGCTTTGATGTATGCTTTGCAAATTGAAATGTAGTTGTAGTTGTATATGAAGTTGAGAAAAGAACTTATTGGGCATAATTTAAAGTTTCGGTTTTATATTGTATTTTGTTTGAAATGGAAAAAGGAAATATTAGATGATATATTTTAAAATGGGCAAAGTCGATAGTTGCTGTTTTTGTCACTATTCATTTATGCAAGATTTCCATTTTTTGACGCCAAAACTTTTCAAATTGACTTCGAATGATTTTTAATTTATTTCGAAACGCCAAATATTTAAAATGGGAGATAATGATGCGTTGAATAAAGTTGTGTGATGTGATAGGACATAACGTAAATGAAACATTTAGATTTTTTTGTAACTTAGAAGACAATTTTGTAGGTTAGTATATATAATGGTAAAATTATCCTCTATGAATGTAACAAACCCCTCCCCCTCCATTGTGTTTTTTTGGCCTCACCTATTTCCATAGGCACGAGCCGCCACTGGTGTGTGGAGCGTTTTACTATCGCAGTTCACATAACTAAACAAAATTTAATTTAAATGTCAAATTTTTGTTTACAATTGGGAATATAATATCCGCGTAATATTTATTACTCTCTCAAAATGCCAACCTGATAATTAACCCTTCGGTTGGCACATAGACCTAGACAGACCATTGGTACTATATCTTGATGAAAAATATCGTTCAACAATATTTTCCACCCCTTTCCATATACATATGTACATATATTTCAAAGGAACTGACGGCCACAAATGCGATCAAATGTTAGGCGAAATAAAAACGATGTCTAAAGAAACGAAAAACGGCGTATCATCGTAAGACATGTAAACTGTTTCTAGAACCAAAATTAGACCTCTTCAAAAAATAAGATTGATTTCACAGAAGATTCAGCTACACCTCAGGCATAATAGCTCGTAGGCGGCGACAGACAATCTTTTGACGTTTGGATTAATTCGTGGAGTGTAGTGTGATAAATTTGGAGTCAAGCACATATGAGTTGTGTGAGCATATAGCCACTTTGGACCAACGCATGGCATGGGCTGCTATATGCTTTCTCTAAGATTTATACCAATAAAATTAATATGATAAAATGTTGGCACGCAGTTAAAATTAGACATTCAGATCAGTTCATGTCTAATGTCCGATTAAACTTGTTATCGGTTAGAAGATTACCGAAGATTATATGAAATTTTAAAGTTGTAAATAAATAGGATACTGATTGAAACATTAATACATATCTATGTAATATACGCTTTGATGAAAATATTTATATCTTTAATAATACTATGAAGATATCTATCAAAAGAGCTACATATAAAACTAATTTCTAATAATAAATTTCTAAAAATAAATGAAGAAAGAGAAAACAAAAATTCAAAAGATGCAAACGATATTCACATTTTATTCGAGAATAATAAAACTCTTTAATTAATAGATAATACTATGGTTCCTATGGGATGAGATTATGAAGTTAAAGTTTTGTAATAATTATTGTGTTAATGTTGTTAAGACCTGTTGTTAATTCTCATCATGCGTTGATTGTGTCGGTTGTTTCCATTGAATATTCTTCATGTAAATCCCTGGAAAAAAATGTACGGGACATATCCTGAACTCTTAATCCTTCAGCTACGTAAACCTCAATATCTCTAAAACTATGCCAGTTAGAATGACAAAGTAAAATGATTATCACAGCCAACAATTAAAAAAAAAAAAAGCTAACTGTTGTTTGATTTTACAGAGCTTCAAAGTAAAATTTTTGTAATTTGACCCAACAAAATAGTTTTCCATCTTTTTCTCCCAAGTTATCTTGCGTCTTAGTCGTCTTAGATCATAATATCTTACTAAGATCATTTTATTGTAGCTCCGTTATTTCTAACAGTTTCAATGCTTTAAAACTAGGGTTAATTTTAGCTAGAAATAATTGAAACTACTATTGATATTTAAGATTTATGCAAATTATGCCATTATTGTTATTGTATAGTCCGGTCTAGTTTAAGAGACATTGAGGTTAAGGTCGTGTGAGAAAATTATATATGGCAGCTAAATGGTTTGGTGGATCTACGAGCGAGTTGTCTGTAACCGATTGTGCGGTTGAATGACAATCAATGCGGCTCTGTTGAAGGTCGATCTACAGTCGATGCGATTCAGTGCATTCGTATTGCGATGGAAAAGTATAGAGCAGCACGAAAGGACTAGCACTTTGTATTCATCGATTTGGAAAAGACATTCGATAGAGTACCTCGTGATCTGATATGGTTGGCCTTGAGAGCACTTAATGTCCCTGAGGTATACGTCAGGATGATACAAGACATGTATGATGGAGCTACGACTAAGGTTAGATGCACAGCCGGTGAATTTCGGAATACACAAGGGCAGTGTATTGAGTCCGTTGCTCTTCAACATCATCATGTGCTACTTATTAACACGTATCTCAGTAGCCCAAACATCGTTGCCTTGCAAGCTGCACTTACAAAATGGTGTGACATTCTGGAGGAGCATGGACTGAGGGTGAGTATAACAAAGACTGAGATCTTATGCTACCCATTCTCAGACCCAGATGCACCGATACCAGATATGTACGTCAAAGGAGAGCAGCTTAAGTCTTGTACCAAGTTCAAGTACCTTGGCTCGATGGTCAACAACGAAGCTACATGCGATTATGACATCAAACATCGCACAAAGGTTGGGTGGATGACGTGGTGACTCTGGAGTTTTCTGCGATAAGAAAATGCCACTGAAGCTAAAGGGCAAGTTGTACAAAACGGTTGTACGTCCCGCACTCATGTATGGATCAGAATGCTGGACCATGTATGAAGGTTACGCGAAACAAATGACAGCGACTAAAATGAAAATGTTACGCATGTCAGTTGGTGTGACCAAAAGGGACCACATCAAGAGTAGCTACATCCGAAGCAGCTTGTCCATAGACCAACCAATCACCGAAAAGCTCGAAGACCGACAAATTGATTGGTATTGCCATGTTCAAAGGCGTCCGCCTGAGAACCAGGCAAAGAAAGCGATATCAATGGAAGTTCCACTTGATGGACCCAAGGCCAGAGGCAGACCGAAGAACACCTGGATGAGTCAAATGAAGAAGCAACAACAACGCATGGGTCTCGGCGATGACACGATCCAAGATAGAGCTGCCTGTAGAAATATGCTGAGATATTACCGGTAAAACGGGCGATGTGCCTACACGGCAGGTCGAGCAACGCGAAACCATGGAGCGGTATAAATAACGAGGCAAGGAAGAAAACGACAGCTAAATGGTTTAGAAATTAGGATATGCCATTTTCCGATGCATTTATGCGGTAGTTTCTGGACACTATTTATAACAACCTAAATCTTCTGGAGAATCCTACGATGCATTATCTAGATACTCGTATAGCCAAAACGCTTTTCTTAACAATTACCAAAGGACATAATAGGACACTACAGCCAATTAAATCCGATTAAATAGTTAAGAAAACAACTACTGCTTGGATTGGCAAATTATGCAAAACAACGAGTACGTTTGATTGTACAATAAATAAGTTTATATTTTGAAAAGCGAATACCTACTCGTATAGCAACAACTCAGACGGATTTGTTATCATCCCACTTGCGAGTAATAAGCAGTTAAATGCGTCATTCGTTATCCTTTTACAACCATCAAACTTTAATGAACCAATTAATTATAATCCTTGAAGTATCCAAATGGTCAGAACAACGTACCAAATATATTCAAGGAAGTATAACGTTCATAGTAGTCCTCTACTATTAAGCTACACTCTCATTAAAATCAATCCTTTCGTTGAAAATATATAAATTTTACTATGGAAGTGTATCCCTGAAACGAATAATTATAACGAAGTAGTGTTATTATTCCCATCAAATAAACCCAAAAGATTCATTAATTGCAATGGAAATTCATTGCAACAAGCATCTCAGAGCCAATAAAATTGTTATTTTCCCCAATACAATCTGGGAATAAATTCAAAATAGACACATTAAATCCTTTTGGTTTTTTTTCGGAAAACATTGATTTTGTGATTAGCAAAACACAGTCTAAGTTGTCATCATAATGCTAAATCCACACTGGGCCAAATGGTAGCTCGCGATGCCAGTTTTTTTGGCGAGTTTATTTGAAGGAGCGTAAATTTATTATTACTACGAAAAGAGCGAGCTACTATGACGAATCCATTAACTGATTAAAGTTTTGTAAAAAAAATACCAACGACAATGTGTGTATTAGAACAAGGATATTCTGATAACATAATATATCCCATGATATATGTATATACCATTTTTCAATTTCTACCTTATTGAAAAAAAATGAAAATTATTTCACTTGCAAGACCAGCATTACCAGGCAGGCTAAGCACGTTTCCAAACCACCATTACAAGGCAATTTCATATTATTTTTACTATTCCCGCCGAGACTTTTCTATTAAAACGGCATTCCATTCCACTTTCTCCTGCGTACACAGCAATCCAGAAAAAAAAATCGATGTTCACTAAATTCGAATGCAAATGACTATTAATCCTTGCCACTCTCGAGATTTCATCCGTGATTTCTATAGCCACAGGCAAAAATCCACTTCTTCTCCGGAATTATGTACTCACACCGAATATCATAGTCATAGAGGATACGTATAGAGATCCTGTATGATGGTGTGTATTGTCTGAAATTTCTAAAGCAAAATTCGCTTTAATACAACTTATTATTTCTTTAGGGAATTGGGACTATAGGATTCTGTACATACCACTGACTGGGTCCTGGGTTACGTTTAGCGCTATGTTTTGTGTGTAGAATATATGCGGACCTCCCGGCTAACGGGCAAACGAGCTCTGTCTTTTATGTAAACTGCCGTAAAATTCAAATAAACTGAAACTGAATCGCACGATTCTTCGCATGGAAAGGTTCAATGGGATGCAAAAGGGGATGAGGATGTTTCGTTGCTTGCTATGTGTCCAGAGCCTTTTGACAGTCCGTCGAGCCGTCCGTAATGAGTAGACAAACATGGTGCGATAGCGGTTGGGGCGGTGGCTATCCAACATATACGAGTTTTGTTATCATTTTATTTTATGGAGTCAATTTGTGGAGGTTTAAAACAACTTAATCGTAAGTTAAGCAAACGGGTAAAGTGCCAAAATATCGCTAGAGAATTGTCATTTCTTGAATTGAATACTGTTTTGCACAAAAGTGAACAACAGACTTTCAGATCACAGTTTTGATTTGATAATAAAATGTGTAAATTCCATATAATGTACATGTCGTCAAAATGGGGATAACTGTATGGCATTTTTAATTAGTTTATCTACTTGTAGGCAGTGTTTAGAGAACTAATTGAGTTCCATCTGTATGTACATACGGAAATATAATTGACATTTAAAAACTAAGGGGCTTCGCTCGCCAACCCCCGGGGCCGAGGCTAATTTCGGGCGCGGCCGAAATTTGGAAACCCTTCGCTTGGGCTAAAAGTTTTTTCGGGCGTACCTATCACTTGTATTTAATCCCCCCTCCTCATTCTTTTTCTTCCGTCTTGACAAAAGTTTTGGGCTTGGTTGAAATAAGTGGGCAAATAAAAATATTTAGGTACTCGGAAAATTTTATTGGGGTTGCCGGAGCATGACCCCACAGTACGGTTCCATTCGTTTTGAACTTTTTAGTTGCTTTGATAGAGACATTAATTCAAGGTTTTGTGAAATTAGTGTAAACAAAATTTTTCCCAATTTGATTCAATCTTACATATGTTTTGTGTCATAAATATAAATACATTTATGTGAAATTTGGTTGAAATTGGTGCACAAATAAAAAAGTTTTTCTTAGAAGAACCTAATTTGGGGATTTGATTTGTATGGCAGCCCCATGACCCCATGCTCCGATTTTATCCATTCTTGCATATATTTAGTGTTATCTAGAAACACATTTGTGTGAAATTTGGTTGAAATTGGTACACAAATAAAAACGTTTTTCTTAGAAGAACTCAAATTGGGGAGCTAGGTTTGTATGGCAGCCCCATGACCCAGTGATCCAATTTGGGTGAATCAAACATAAAAACAGCCTGCAACAATAAGAAGCACGTGTGCAAAATTTCAGCTCCGTAGCTTTTATAGTGGCCGAGAAAAACGCGCTGCAACAGACGGACAGATAGACATACAGATTACAGACAGACAGACGGACATCGTCCAATCGATTCATCTCCTCATGCTGATCATATATGTATACTTTTTATATGGTCGAAGATGCTTCCTTCAATGCGTTACAAACTTCATGACAAAGTTAATATACCCTTTCACTCTATGAGCGAAGGGTATAATAAATAACAGGCGCGACAGTCCAACATTGGACTAAGGCCGCAGATGTGTTAGTGACATCCAATTTCCAAGATCTTAACTATTTTTTTTTTTTTTTGAAAGAAAATTGAAATTTTTGGTGTTGAGATCAACAGCATGCTCAGCATTGTTATTTATCTCCACATGCGTCGTGAGTTCGAAAACCACCATAAACTGTATTGGTGCGCGATGAGATTCGAACCAACGATCCTGTGCACCGAAGGTATGCGCACAAACCACAACACCAATGTTCCACCGTTTTCACATAAACTCCATGACGTCGATGAAATAATATTATTTGAGTAAGTTTTGGTTGGAATAAGTATACACGAACAACATTTTTTCTTAGAAAATTTTATTTTGTAGGAGAGGGACTTTTGACCCCATAAAACGATTTCATTTGTTTCACATATGTTTGTGGTTTGAATAAAGGCACATTAATATGTTTGGTTGGAATTAATGCAGCATTTGTTTTTCTTAGAGGAACTAAAATGGCGGACGGTTTGTACGCAGCCCTATGACCCCACGCTGTGATTCTATCCACTTTTACATATGTTTTTTGGCATGAATGGAAATATATTTGAGTGCAGTTTGATTGAAATTGGTGCACAAAAAAAAATTCTTAGAAAAACTAATCTGGGGGTTTGGGCTTGTATGGCAGCGCCATGACCCCTTGGTCCAATTACATCCTTTTTTACATAAGTTTTGTGGTATCACTTAAAACACATTTGTGTGAAGTTAGGTTGAAATTCGTGCACAAATAAAAATGTTTTTTTTTCAGAAGAACTCAATTTGGGGGGTTGGGTTTGCATATAGTAACCCCATGACCCCATGGTCCGATTTTAGTGATTCAAACATACAACCAGCCGGCAACATAAAGATTAGTCGCCAAATGGCTGCGCGTCCAAAAACTGGCATCGCGTACAGCCATTTGGCTGCTACTTAGCATCTACACTAGCAGCCAAATGGGGATAGAAAATGACATAACCAAAATTTCATTTTGGTGATTTTTTTTAAATTTAATTATCAAAATCAGACTCTGCGCGTTTGAATTATTACACGGCCATTCAAAAATTATTCAATTTCACTTAAAAGCTGCAAAATTGTCACTTTGAATTTGACAAGCGGTTGTCAAAGTGGTTGGTTGAGTTGCCATATTGCATACCAAAACTGGACGCACACCCAAATGGCGATCAGTTTGGATGAAAATACAATAGCCATTTGGCACGTGACGCCATTTGACGACTAATCTAGATGGACCTTAAGTAAGCATATGTGCAAAATTTTAGCCCCATTTTAGCTTTTAGCGGCCGAGCAAAACGCGCTGCTACAGACGGAGAGACAGGCATACGGACATCGCCAAATCGACTCCCCTCGTCGTACTGATCAATTATATGTATATACTTTTTATAAGGCCGGAGATGCTTCCTTCAATGCGTTGCAAGCTTCATGACAAAGTTAATATACCAACTCTACGAGCGATAGGTTTAACAAACTTACAATCAAGACATTTTAGGTAAAAAATTTGGGAAGCCATTTAGGCGATTATTAACCCACTCTCTGCGAAAACATTTTTTTTTTACGAATTTCCACATCAAAGAATAAAGGGGAAGTCGCTGATTCCAAAACCGTTTTCATTTTATTCTACGAGACCCCGTTTACCCGTTACATCCCGATGCCATACATGGTATCATTGGCGGGAACCCATTAACAAATTTTTTCTTAGATGAGTGAATAAAACCTTCAGATTTAGGCGGGGTCTGTTTTAGGTTTCGTGAGGCCCGCGACCAGTGCCGGATTAACCACGTGGCAGAAGGTGGCAAATGCCACAGGCCCCGCGCTTTTAGGGGCCCCGCTTTTTTCTATGCCAACCAAGATGCCAACGAAATTCTAGAAGCCAGTTCCTTCTAAATTGTTATAACACGTTATAGTTGAACAATTTACGTCAGGGTGTTCCAAAACTATAGCAAGGTTAATATTGCATGAAAATACAGAAATATTTCTTTCTGTATAATTCATAATGGCATTCCCGTAAGCCTACGCCCGCAGTGTTTCAAATTCACATTCCAGCGAGACATAAGATTTTTGAAGTTTGTGTTGGGAAATGTATTTGCACACATTCATAAAATTTAGAAATTACAATTATATCTCTCATCCACAGTGGCGTAACGCTTTAAGCATATTTAAAAAATGATTCAAAATTGTTTCACAAAAATGTTTTTGATTTAAGTGTTTAATTTCCAAGATTTTTTATTTAAATTCGTAAAACCGAATAAATGTAGGTGTTAACGTAAATTTGCCCTTCTGGTATGCTTATGCACTACGTTAGTAACTTTATTATGGGCCTTTTCGGCAAATGTCGAATTTGTAAATTTTTAGAGGTCGTCCAAAACGGGACTTCTAAAATAAATTCTATTTTGTCGAATAAATATAATTTGTCTACAAAAATGGACTGTTTTACTTATTAATAAAAAATCTTGGCAAACTTACACAAGTCAATGAAAAACATTTTTGTGAAACAATTTTGAATCATTTTCAAGACAGATAATTTTGCCACAATTTTTTATAATGCTTTGAGAGGTACGCCATTGTGCATGAGGGATCGGCGTTCCTAACGCATTGTCGTTAGAGGTACGGAAATTTGTTAATTTTTCACCGAAAAAATCAATTATGGAAGATACTAATCTATACTAAACCCCTTGAGAAATGACTAATAAGACCGAAATATTAATTTTAGAACCACCAAACTAATAAGGTTAATCGAAGTTCCACAGGCCCCGCGTTCAACATTTGCCACGGGCCCCGCGCTTGCTTAATCCGGCACTGCCCGCGACTAATATTTTAATGGATCCCCTATAAACGTGTTTTTTGAAACGAACTTACGCTTTAGTATAGCTTCTAGAAATAATAAGATAAATAAAGTTTCGTCCGTTGGGTTTTAGACATTTCATTAGACAATACTCATTGTAATAGCAATTATGAGAGGTTATATTTTCGATTTTTTCAATTAGGAAAAACTTGTTACTCTCTTGTCCTTTTAAGGGCCGTCTTCTATGTTTTTCCATCGAGACGACGACGGTGCACGGGTCCCAGAAATCTTCCTACTTCCGGACTTTGTGTATAAATGGCGGTTTTGCGTAAAATCACCTCCGTGGATTGAAACTCACTTATTGTGATTTTAAACTAGGATATTGAAAGAATCTTCAGCCATTAATTAAAGCAGTCCGCTAATGCATAAGAGCACATCAATATTCTGTTTTAGCAACAGGGTGAACGACCACCCTAATCAAGTTGAACTACCATAGAAACCTTAATGGCGTATGTTGACTTAAACTTTCAGAGATAACCCTATCCTTTAGAAATCCTAGAAGAATTTTAAGTAGATAATAGAGGCGGCCAATCAAAATCACCACATTCATTCATTCATTCATGAAAGGAAAACCTTGAAAATTTGAGCCGTATGCTGCGCGAATTAAGGGCCCGTTGCATAATTTACACGAAAATAAGGCCAGATTTTGGTATTTATTGGTCCATATTAAAGGTGAGGTTCTATTGAAAAAACTTCTAACTAATCCAGCCACTGAAATGTCCTATTAACTAAGATTGTGGATTACAATAAATCTATGCAATTTCGGTAGACCAATGTTGTTCCAAATTTCACAACATTGGCCGAGGATTGGCCCTAGTTATTTCCATTTATATTTTCAGTTTGTCATAGTTATTATTTTAAATACTAGGGGGCTTCGCCCCCTGCTCGCTACGCTCGTCACCCCCCCCCCCCCCCGGCCCTGCCCTGCCACAGCCAACGTCTGCTCCCGGCTATGAGCAGACGTGCTCGCGCTGCGCGCTCGCAGCACTGACTGACTGCTTTTCGTTCTTGCATGCTATACTTATCGACATTCGGGATTCATCGTAGCCAATCAGAACATTCATCAGATTTTTCCATTTCCGAAGTTAGCATTTTTATATATAGAAGGATTATTTTTGGACGACACGAGTTTCCGTAACAAGAATAAGCTGTAATTGTAGACGAATAGAACTCCAAATTGTCGTTCAATAGTCTATGCAAAAATACTTTCGCATATTGCGAAATGCTTGAAAGGTTTGGCAATATTCCATGAAAAAAGTTTTAGAGTATAAAAACTAATAACAATATCAGTTTGGGGTATAAGTATGATTAGAGGTTTCACTACCTTCCCTACGAAGCTATGGGCAGATATATTTTTCGACAGAACGTAGCAAAATAAATCAAATTTGCAGTGATAGCAGTGGCGTGCTCTTACAAAATATTGGAAATGGGACAGATCAACACATCAATCCCGTACTTCCCCTACAAAAAACTTCAAATTTCATATTTCGCCTTTTTATATTTTTCCTAAATATGTACATGCGAGTGGGCCATTACATACTATACAAAGACGTCCGTACGATTAAACTTTACAACAACAAACAGCCTGGATAATCGTACGTACGATTCGTACGTTCGATTCCAATAGTAACCGGATTTGTTTTATGATATTTTTGGAACTCACGGGCCATGCGACGGACTATAATCGCAATCAAATGTTGATCTTAATCAGTTTTTTCTTCTTGGTAACTGGGTTGTTTTGTGTTGCCGGGACCAATTGGTTTATTAGGCTAGTTCTGTATCGCCTCTAGGAACTAATAACTTAATCAAATGGTTTCCCGCGGGCCGATTGACGCGACGCCATGAAGCAATGAAGAAGGATACGATTTTAAATGAGTACCGATTTATGGGGATAAAATAACTCTGCAGATCGTTCTGTTCATCTCAACATTTCTACAAAAAAGAGTTAAATTCTTAGAAGTTGGATGTCACTAACATATCTGTGACATTGATCCGGATCTGCCGGTCTACCTATTTATTTTTATGCTAGGCATCAGTGGCCCTTTTCTAGACTTTCCGGAAAACTACGAGGTAACGGCTGGGAGACACAAACTATTGTTTTTTTAATACCAAATACATTACAAACCAAACAAAAAATTCATTCGATGTTGGTTCCCATAGCGAACAAATGCAGAAATTCTTTCACATTGCACAGCACTCCATAAAATAAATTGGAGTTTCAAGCATCCAAATTTGCATTTCGCTTTTTGTTGTGTCTATGGTCTATCATATATACGCCAGGAAATTTGAACAAAAATTTGGCCAAACTTCGGAAAAATTAAGGGAAAGCTGGATTTTTGCATGAGCCTTCCTTTCGAGGTCCTAAACAAGTCCCTAAAAGTCCCCGTCCCTACGAGTGCCGCTAGCGGTGCTACAGAGGGTCAAAGACCCTCGAAAACAGGTTTCTCTGAATATTTCGACAACGGTAGCATATACAAAAAAGTGGTGTATGGCAAATTTAAAGCTCTTGTGAATTCTCAATAAACGATGCAAAGACCGAATACTTTTGGGCACTCCTAACGGCGCCAAGAGGTCTAACGGTATTTTTAACAAGGTTTCAATAAAATCTCTATAACGGTAACTCGTACTAAAAACTTTTGTATGGAAAATTTGTAGCCTATGGGGTTTTGAAGAAAGTGGCCAAATTTCATATTAATATGTACAGCCTTAAGGGCGCAATGGGGGTTCAAACCTTAAAAAAACGTGTTTTTTTAGGTTTTTCGTAAATGGTGCTAAGACGAGGGAGTGCGCTCTAAGGTGTTCTAGGAGAAATTTGTAGCTTCTGTGGCTGTCAGTAAGACGCCAAAAGTCCCCAAAGATGGGAGCCCCCCTAACGAAGTTATGAGGGTCCAAACATTAAATTAAGCAGTTTTTGGGGAATATCTCTATAACGGTAACGTGCACCGAAAGCTGTTATAAGGCAAATGTGTAGCTTATATAACGCTTAATTAAATATCTGAATTTCAGATTGATGCGTGCAATACTAAGGGCGCTATGACGGTATGAATCGTACAATAACGGTATTTTTTCGTTATTTTCGTGGATTTCTTCATAACGGGAACGCATTCGGTTGGGAAGCCTGTAACAATTTGTTGCTTCTATAACGTCAACTTAAAATGCCAAAACAACTTATTTATGCGGGTACCCCTAAGGAAGCTATGAGGGGTCAAAACTAAACAACTAACTAAACAAAAAAACCGTTTCTCGGATTTTTTTGATAACGGGAACCTCTAGAGGGAACCCATCTGAAATAAATTTGTAGCTCCTGCTGCTGTTACTAAGACGCCAAAAGTCCCCAAAGATGGGAGCCCCTCTAACGAAGTTATGAGGGTCCAAACATTCATTTAAGCAGTTTTTGGGGAATATCTTTATAACGGTAACGTGCACCGAAAACTGTTATACGGCAAATTTGTAGCTTATATACCGCTTAATTAAATATATGAATTTCGGATTGATGCGTGAAATGCTAAGGGCGCTATGAGGGTCCGAACCGTTCAATAACGGTATTTTTCGTTATTTTCGCGAATTTCTTCATAACGGGAGCGCATTCGGGAAGGAAGCCTGTAAATATTTGTTGCTTCTGTAACTTCAAATTCAAACGCCAAAACAACTCATCTATGCGAACACCCCCAAGGAAGCTATTAGGGGTCAAAATTAAACAAAAAACCGTTTCTCGGAAATTTTTTGATAACGGGAACCTCTAGAGGGAACCCATCTGAGGGAAATTTGTAGCTCGTGTGTCTGTTAGTGTGACATCAAAAGTCCCCAACGATGGGAGCCCCCCTAGGGAAGTTATGAGGGTCCAAACATCCAAATAAGCAGTTTTTAGTGAATATCTCTATAACGGTAATGTGCACCGAAAACTGTTATATGGCGAATTTGAAGTTTTTACAACGCCTAACTTAATGTTCAAATTTCAGATCGATACGTGCAGTACTAAGGGCGCTACGAGGTTCCAAAACTTGCAAATTCGGCATTTTTGGTTATTTTCGTGACAATCTCCTTAACGGTAACGTATACCGGAAGCAGTCTGTGAAAATTTGTTGTTTCTATGGTTCCAAATTAGAAGGTCCACCGATTTGCATGCTCCTGGAGCCACCATACGTGCATTATAACGTATAAATTAACTAATTTTTAAGCCCATATGGACGTACGTAAAGACATACACTACACATACCTTCTTTAAAAATTAGTTTATTAAAACGTTATAATGCCCGTATGGTGGCTCCAGGTGCATACAAATCGATGGAGCATTTTATTTGAAACATAGAAACAACAAATTTTTACAGACTGCTTCCGGTATACGTTACCGTTAAGGAGATTTTCACGAAAATAACAAAAAATGCCGAATTTGCAAGTTTTGGAACCTCGTAGCGCTCTTATTACCGCACGTATCGATCTGAAATTTGAACATTAAGTTAGGCGTTGTAAAAACTTCAAATTCGCCATATAACAGTTTTCGGTGCACCTTACCGTTATAGAGATATTCACTAAAAACTGCTTATTTGGATGTTTGGACCCTCATAACTTCCCTAGGGGGGCTCCCATCGTTGGGGACTTTTGATGTCACACTAACAGACACACGAGCTACAAATTTCCCTCAGATGGGTTCCCTCTAGAGGTTCCCGTTATCAAAAAATTTCCGAGAAACGGTTTTTTGTTTAATTTTGACCCCTAATAGCTTCCTTGGGGGTGTTCGCATAGATGAGTTGTTTTGGCGTTTGAATTTGAAGTTACAGAAGCAACAAATATTTACAGGCTTCCTTCCCGAATGCGCTCCCGTTATGAAGAAATTCGCGAAAATAACGAAAAATACCGTTATTGAACGGTTCGGACCCTCATAGCGCCCTTAGCATTTCAAGCATCAATCCGAAATTCAGATATTTAATTAAGCGGTATATAAGCTACAAATTTGCCGTATAACAGTTTTCGGTGCACGTTACCGTTATAAAGATATTCCCCAAAAACTGCTTAAATGAATGTTTGGACCCTCATAACTTCGTTAGAGGGGCTCCCATCTTTGGGGACTTTTGGCGTCTTAGTAACAGCAACAGGAGCTACAAATTTATTTCAGATGGGTTCCCTCTAGAGGTTCCCGTTATCAAAAAATCCGAGAAACGGTTTTTTTGTTTAGTTAGTTGTTTAGTTTTGACCCCTCATAGCTTTCTTAGGGGTACCCGCATAAATAAGTTGTTTTGGCATTTTAAGTTGACGTTATAGAAGCAACAAATTGTTACAGGCTTCCCAACCGAATGCGTTCCCGTTATGAAGAAATCCACGAAAATAACGAAAAAATACCGTTATTGTACGATTCATACCGTCATAGCGCCCTTAGTATTGCACGCATCAATCTGAAATTCAGATATTTAATTAAGCGTTATATAAGCTACACATTTGCCTTATAACAGCTTTCGGTGCACGTTACCGTTATAGAGATATTCCCCAAAAACTGCTTAATTTAATGTTTGGACCCTCATAACTTCGTTAGGGGGGCTCCTATCTTTGGGGACTTTTGGCGTCTTACTGACAGCCACAGAAGCTACAAATTTCTCCTAGAACACCTTAGAGCGCACTCCCTTGTCTTAGCACCATTTACGAAAAACCTAAAAAAACACGTTTTTTTAAGGTTTGAACCCCCATTGCGCCCTTAAGGCTGTACATATTAATATGAAATTTGGCCACTTTCTTCAAAACCCCATAGGCTACAAATTTTCCATACAAAAGTTTTTAGTACGAGTTACCGTTATAGAGATTTTATTGAAACCTTGTTAAAAATACCGTTAGACCTCTTGGCGCCGTTAGGAGTGCCCAAAAGTATTCGGTCTTTGCATCGTTTATTGAGAATTCACAAGAGCTTTAAATTTGCCATACACCACTTTTTTGTATATGCTACCGTTATCGAAATATTCAGAGAAACCTGTTTTCGAGGGTCTTTGACCCTCTGTAGCACCGCTAGCGGCACTCGTAGGGACGGGGACTTTTAGGGACTTGTTTAGGACCTCGAAAGGAAGGCTCATGCAAAAATCCAGCTTTCCCTTAATTTTTCCGAAGTGAAATGCCAATTTTCCTGGGGTATATAGTTTTCGATAGAATCGAATGCATCTATGATTGTTCTGATATTGGAGTTTCATTTTATCGACCCAATTTTCCCCAGATTGATCTGTAGCGTGAAGTATGCAACATCATAGTCTCTGAACAAATAAATTGTATACAATAGAGAACGTTGGGATTTTATTGACTTCCATACAGTACTAACTGCTATATCGATCCTTTTGTTCTTGTGTGTGATGTGTACCGAAATTGTGCGATTAAATGCCTCCTGTTCGGTATGTTTCGTTTCATATGTGTAGTTGCACTTCTTCACATATTTGCAAATATGTGTGTACGACGCTTTATGTGGAATCGAAATATTGTTTGGAATGGATTTTTTTAATAATCGAGTAAAGACATTTGGAATTTTGGTAATAAAACAATGTTTTTTATGCAAAATAAAATGCTGAAACTTGTGAACGTATGTATAGTATTTTGAATCAAGGTACTACAAATCCTTTTATTCTGGTCGGTGTAGTGGTTAGTGCGCTCACCTTTGGTGCACAGGGTTTATGAGTTCGAGCCTTTCGTGAGCGAATTCAGTTTATGGACTCATGTGACGGACTATGATCCTTAATCTTGAACGTTACTAACACACCTGCGGCCTTGATACAATGCTGCACTTTATTAGAAACGCGAGAGCGTATCGCCCGCCAAAGGAAAAAAACGAAAGCGAACAAGTCTATGATTACCGGAGACAACTTGCTTTTTTCCTTGACAGGGCTACAACGTTCCAGGCAACATCCAAAAAAAAAAATTACCAAAGTATTCCACATATCCTGTTCTAGTGCCTTTCGAAAAAAATCTTCGATCGGCATAATAACGGGTAAGATATATGCAATAAACGGTTAAATTTTCACCCTCGCAGACTTAAGCGAGTAACCCAATTTCAGACTGCAGTCTACAGTTGCAGAAAGACTTGCTTCTACTGTCTCTCTCCGTGATGGGATTTTTATGAAATTTGGAATGAATGATCATCCTGGTGGTCCTTCTAAAGAATCAATGTCTTCCATTTAGATAAGTGGATGGAATAGCGGTAAATTAATAGGTAAAGATCACAAAAGAAACTGGGACGTGGGAACATCGGGCATTGGGACATCGGGATATTGGAACATTGGGATATTGGGACATTAGGATATTGGGAGACTGGGGCACTGGGATATTAGGATATTGGGACATTATTATGACCTTGGAACAATAGGACATTGGGAAACTGGTACATAGGAACATTGGGCCACTGACACATCGGGATATTATGACATTGGAACATCATGATATTGGGACATTGGGCACTGGGATATTAGGATATTGGGACATTAGGGTCTTGAGTCATTAGGACATTAGCACATTAGGACTTTTGGATATTGGGACATTAGGCACACTGGGGAAACTGCGACGTGGGAGCATTGGGCCAGTTGAACATCGGGACATTATGACTTATAATAATAGGACAATCGGGTATTGGGACACTGGCACATAGGGACATTGGGCCACTGAGACATTGAGAGGATATTGGGACATTGGGACACTGGGATATTAAGACATTGGGGCACTGCGATATGAGGACATTGGAACATAGGGATATTGAGACATTAGGACATTGGAACATTGGGATATTGAGATATTAGAATATTGGAATATTGAGACATAGGGACATCGGGATATTGGGACATTGTGATGTTGGGATATTGGACATTTGTACATTGGGACACTGGTACATTAGGACATTGGGCCATTAGGATATTATCACATTAAGATACTGGGACGTTTGGGACATTGGGCAACTGGGATATAAGGAAATTGGGACATTAGAACCTTGGGACATTAGGACAATCGGACATTGGAATATTAGGACATTAGGTGGGAGACTGGGACACTGGGTCACAGGGATACTGCGACATTGGGATATTGCGATACTGGGACATTGGGACACTAGGGTAGTGGGACATTAGGCGATTGGGACACCGTGATATCTGCAAATTGGGACATTGGGACATTAGAACATAAGGGCATTAGGAAATTGGGACACTAGGATCATCAGGATCCCAAAACAAAAATATTAGTTGGCTATTCAAGTATGCAAAAATACATGATATCTGACCAAAAACAACAAAGTTGTAAACGTTACCCCGCCAAAGAAAAATGTATCTGCCGCAAAAAGAATACATATCACTCCAATCCGCCGCTCATATGTAATTTTGTTTTAGGTGTGAATGCTGGATGTAATTTTGTTTTAGGTGTAAATGCTGGAAAAGTTTAAATGTACACGACTACTTCTTAAAGTAATTTGGTGGGAGCTTCAACATTTTATTCAGTGCCACTTTGACGGCTCCCACCAAATTACTTTAGGAAGTAGTCCTGTACATTTAAACTTCTCCAGCATTTACACCTAAAACAAAATTACATCCAGCATTTACACCTAAAACAAAATTACATATGAGCGGCGGATTAGAGTGATATGTATTCTTTTTGCGCGCAGATGAATTTTTCTTTGGCGGGGTAACGTTTACAACTTTGTTGTTTTTGGTCAGATTTATTTTTACTACAATCCCTTTGGCTACATCCTCCACCAAAGACTAACTTGGAGAGATTGGCTGCAGAAAAACTGTGTTTAAATAATGCGGAAAGAAACGGACAAGAGTTTTCCTTATGTCGAGAATGGCATCCTAAACCGAAAATAATCATATATCATCGATAGATCGTCGATAAGCATTGGTTAACGAAGTACTACAAAAGCGAAACGAAAGAACGCCTTGGTTTCAACGAAACCCCGACCAAACTGTAATAGTATAGATCTCTTTTATTTACTAATTTAACATTTATTTTAAATACCACACCCGGAAAAATTTAAATCCATTTAACGCTATTTTTAAATGTCAAATTTACACCAGCTTTACTTAATAGCCTCCAACAATTATCCATGATTTACGCATTAAATTTTAAAGAGCTTCCAACTCATAAGCGCCCGAGGTACATAATTTTCATCCAAGCCTAACCAAAATATACAAAAATCCCCAATGGATACCTTTGTTGGAAGCATTCACCACACCATAGCTTTAATGTATGTATGTACATGTTAGGACAGGATATTCATTCATATAAAATATGTAGCAGAGTAGTAGATGGGCTCTATAGGATTCGCCGGTTATGGTTAGTGTTACACGCAAAGTAATGGTCTGAAAGTTGAACGTAACAATTCCCAAGACTTGAATACCTCATGCATACATCATTGACTCCATTAAGATGCAAAGAAACATTTTACTTGGACATTTTCGACCACAATTTTGTCTACTTTGCCTGTAAATACCCTTCATTCTCAATAATTATCCCAAGGACTTAGCTTCGAAAATGTCTACAGCCCGGCCATGTGCTCTCTAAGGTCGAACGATGACGGTTCCTGGCAACGACATCTAAGAGGCATCCATAACACGTTTATTCATCGAAAAGTGTTAAGCCTTTTGCGGTTATAAATTATAGCATCAGAATACATATAGCATTTAAGAGCATGAAGTTGAGAGAGATTTATGTATGACTCTATGACGAAAGGACTCTACAAGGTGTTCAATCGATTGATGAAATGTCCTCAGAATTGTGTGTGAAAGAAACGATGAGAGTATTGATGATAATTATTATTATTAATACATTTAAATTGTTGGCTGGATGGAGGTGAAATACTAATTGTAGGGAGGGTGAAAACAACTTTAGCGGTACTTGAAATCATACACGCTTAATAAGAATTCCCAGAATACTTACGTTTACTTTCCTAAGTAAACCCATCAAAGCGAACGAAATATGTATGTTCGCGTCTACATAACGATTTTACACCCACCCAAACAGCTGCCAATTATCATTTCTTCCGCAGAGAATGCTAAGATATTGAATGAACTGAACATTTCCCAGATAGTCATCCTTAAGGAAACTTTCTTCAGTGGGTTGCGGGTTGGGCTCTATCGATTTCCGCTTTCTATGTGCTCACTTAAGGCCTGAATAGAGATCGGGCGGAATGAAAATGAAATTTTTGTCCACGGCGATTTTCTCAATGAAAATGCATACTTACTGTCGTGGAATATGTGGTAAATGATGGGGTATTCCATAAACTAAAATCCGAGAATGGTTTCACAATTTGTCTCTGCCATTTTATGTGTTATTTTTCGATTCCCCGATCATTAGATAATTTCCGCGATGAACTCGTCGTGGACAGTGAATCGGTTTGACGTTTGCAAAACTCACCACGCCCGACGGAGAATATGCTACAGAGTCGACTCATTTTCACGTTGAAAATGCATTGGGACAATGGGGAAATTATTTTTTTTAGTTATTTTTAAGATTATGTAGGACGTAAAACGCCTTTGTATCAATTTTCGAAGCTAAAATTTTAAATTCACCACGGTTTTTATGCCGGTTCATTACCGTCACCACGGTTTTTATGCCGGTTCATTACCGTTTCATTTTCATTCCGCTCGAACTCTATCCGGGGCTATACACCAAAGATTCCCGAAAATCATCAGCCATGTGTTCTATATCTCAATGAAGATTTATCCTGAATTCTTCTGTAGAGTAGTAATTTCTGATTTAATTAACTACCGTTACCACCATAGGCCGAAAACTTCCCCCATTCATTGCTACCGGCTCAAAGCTTGAAAATTTTGCAGATGGGCATGTTTTTTCACGCTATGTGCATTTCAATGGAAAAGTATGATTATGGCTACATAATACATAAAAAATGCTCCGAGGGAAAATTGAATAGCACCCTCGAGGGTACAATGATTCAGGATGTGCTCGTACGGAATACGATGTCTGCCTATGCATTCGCAATTATAAACAAATTCCATAGAACCACTTGTTGCTAGTTGATGTATTGAAAGGATCAGGAACTCATTCACCTTTTTCGTAAAAATACCGCTTAATGTATGTAATTTATGTAGGGAAGGCATAACGGGCTCGCGTAGTTTTTATTTAAATAGCTTTAAATTTAAGTATGCTTTATATGCTTTTGATTGGACAATAGGAAGAGTATATCCGCAGATGTGTTGGCGACATCATATTCCCAAGATTTTTGCCGATTATATTCTTTGAGTATAAGATAATTCCGAAAAATATAAAAAATTCGTACTATCTGAAAGTATAAAGTATGTAATACAGTCGAGAACGCATAACTGTAAAACGCTTAAAACGCATTTCTGCACAATTTTTGAAAGCCCCATGATTTTTCACATGGATTTCATATAATATTTTTTGGATGAGTGCAAAACGCATAAGTGCAAATTTCGCTTAAGTGCAATGAAAATGTATGAAAGGTGAAGCATACGCACACGTAAAATGCAAGTTACGATTTTCGATGTCGTTCATTTGTTTTGCACTTAAGGATCCGATTGTGTTTTTTTTTTCACGAATATTGATGCGAGTTCTTTTTTCTAAAAGTGCTGTACACTTAGAGTTAAAAAATGCGGACCACTGTAAATTAACAAGCAAATACTAGTGCCTATCGGCTGGATAAAACATGATACATACTATGAATGGCAAATTTATTGACACAAAGACACCTCTAAAATAACTAAATTCGAACGAGTAACAAAAAAATAGGAGAAAGCGTGATACATTATTATTTGCATATGCCTATTTGAAAATCAAAGTTTAAGCAGTTATACTTTAGTTTTGAATTCTTCAGATTTCAGCATGTGGGGCCAAATTCTGATTATCATTGTTAAATCAATTGCATTCTAATGAAAATTACATTCTGATTTATTCAGCTTTGCTTGACTATTAAGCTGAATTATTTTTGCCCATTAATACATTTTGGCATTTCATACAAACATCTTGGACAATTTGTAAAATTTACTATTCTCGTGAGCCTAATTTAAACTTTAAATTAATTAAATTTTTTTTACTAATTCTCCAAAACTGAAATATCTTACTTTTCCAATCAAATTACTGAACCATCCTAATTGTGATCACCTGCCTGCCTTCGATTTAGGGTTCACTAGGTTACAAAATACGGGTTTTCGATTTTTTTTACGGGGCAAAAATTAAAACGATATATGATTTATTTTTTGTAACAATATTTCTTATTTGATGATACAGCCTCGATGACTCTTCATTTTGCAATATAAATTTATAAAGATTTAATTGCCGGGACGGGTATTTAGGAAACCGATTCGTCACCTGCTTGGGAATGAACTGAACACGTGTTTCTAAATACGCTGCCAGAATAGAAAAGTTTCAAAATTTGAATCATTTTTTACTTCTATTAATGACAGCTTTGTGGCCGTGATCGCTCGGTCGCCACTCTGTGAAATATACACTATAGAGAAACGAGTTTCCAAACTCGGCACGACTCGTAGCAAAGTTTATTATTCAGAAGAAGATGATAAGAAATATTCTTATCGTAGAATAATAAACTAACAATGCGACTAGGAAGTGGTATGGCTGACAACCGTATCACACTCCGAATCCGAATTCAGTTGTCTTTGTAACGTTGATGACTACACACTGTAGTCATCAACGCACCTCGCACCATGCTCCACTAGGAGTTACGGTAATCGAGAGAGAGATTGGCGAGACACAAAATTCTTTATTAAGTTCATCCAAGTTGACTGTAGTTATGTTAGACATCCGACTATTCTTTACAGTTGCTCAAATTTCAGTTCGTGCTGCAAATTTCGAAGTATTTCGTTTACTTTAATACAATAAAAAATTGATTTTTTTTAATCATCCATTGTTTGCCCCGTATTTAATTTTTTGGATTACGGGCTTTTGGACTTTCGGTGCCCGAAAAACGGGGTAACCCGTAAAATACGGGGCATCTGGCCACCCTAATCCTAATGGAAAAGGCAAAATATGACACTAAATATCTGAATAACTATACTATGATCTCGCTAAAAGGGATAGCATATTCGATTGTTTTAGGCTAACATTAATAAAATGCAATGATCAACATTTGATGACTCTGGGAGATCTATTTCAAGGCTTTCTGATTTATTTCCATCGAAAGGTTTTAAACTGAAGGGGTGAATTTATTGGCGCTTTATTGTGTTTTCTAGACGAAAATAATCCCGAAAACTTCTGATTCGGTGCGGCCGGCGCGGCGTTCGGTGCAACATCATTTGTATTATAGGAGATTCTTACATCTGTATAATATGCAATCACATATTGTATCTTAGCCATCCTCTCCTTTCGATACACAGGCGTATGTCCTTTTTTATTTTTAGTTAAACTTTTAATCTTTTATTTAGCTCTGCCAGTATTTTCGATGCCTAATTTTAACATTGTTCTTCTTGCAACGGATCCATTTTTTATTTATCTTTTCTTCTTCCACACTTCTTTCATACACTTTTTGCACGCTTAATATTCTTCAATCTGAAATTATGGTTTTTTTGCCAAACTGTCCGAATAGGGATAAGTGAAAAAAAATACCGCGCGTACAGAGGGCTGCGCCCGCAATACGGGGGTTTTTTAGAATTTTGATGCATAGTGAATATTTGTTGTACATATGTATATTTCATAAGCAATAGATAAGAATTGTGCACAACATTAATGAAATGCTTCCTGTAAATCCATTTTTGGATTGGTCTAAATAAACGCGTTCCAGAATGAAAGGCGCTAGCCTTTCATTCTGTTCCACCTTTAATTAGACCAATCCAAAAATAGATTTACTATTTACCCAGTCTGTATAAAAGTACTCCAAGGCAAATCTACAGGATTTTTTCGATTTCAGATTTCTGATGGCCTTTGAGCAAGAAGAAACTCAGGCAAACGTAAGGATGGCTTGGCATTATATATGAACTGAATTATTGGCTGTAAATCTACTGTTACTGTTTTTTAAATCAAGGAAAACCAACCTATATGAAATGATTCCATTGTGTCCCCTGACATAAGAGCCCACGCAAGCTTTCCTATGAGTATTGAACAAGTATACTTTTGAAGTTTTTCCGGGACACCCTGTTAACTTGGTCCTACAAACTTCAAAAATATTTGTGGCAAACACTATTACCATTCTAGGCATTTCCATCAAATTTCATGTACATTTTTTCATCAAGTTAAAAGATATGCATTGAAGAATTGCTTAAGAGGCTTCCCTTGTATTGTGAAAGGCCCTTATAAAATACTTACTTGGCTATATTTTTGGTTTGGATACAGTTATTCGAATGAAAATTCGTAGACATATTCCCTGTGTAATTTTCTAAAAACCCTTAGCAGAATTTTCATATTTGGAAACCTAAGAGGGGCTACACACGAACAAATTTAAATTTTACAAATTTACTGTTATTTACTTTTCCTTAGCTAAAGTCAACAGTCTTAATATTTAACGTATATAATGCCATACTGACCAATCTATGTGCAAAGTTTCATATCGACCCCTATAACCGTTTAGAAAAACGGAGCTCGAAAAGGAAGTTTAACTTTAAACGCCAATAACTTTTTTACAGTTACTCGAAACTGGAAAATTTTAACTGATATGAGATGTACTCGTCTAGATCTTTGATTTAAATACCCATACGTTAATCTCTGATAAAAACTAAAAAAGTCGACTTTTTTCAAACGTTCGGGACACCCTGTTATCTTTTTCCTACCAACTTCTAAGGTATTTGTGCCAAAGACTGTAACCATTCTACACATTCATACCGAATTTCATGACAATCGGTTGAGCCGTTCGCGAGTTATTTAGTGAACAGACGGACGGACGGACGGACGGACGGACGGACGGACAAAATCGATTTTATAAGGGTTTTTTGAAAAAATTCTAAAAAACCCTAAAAACGGATAAGTGTAATTTTTCTTTCTGCCGGAGACGATTGCACTTATCCGTTCTCGACTGAATATGTATTATTGATCAGTGTAACGAGAGAAATCGATTGAGCGATGTCCGTCCATCTGTCTGTCTGTCCATCTGTTTCCCTCAGTTTTGAAGCTATTGAGCTGAAATTTTGTGTATACAAGTTTCTTATTCGTGTACGCTGTATATATGTCTGAACGAATGGAATCGGACCATGGCATCATGCCGCTGCCATAGAATTCCGAAATCCAAAATTAGGTTCTTCTTTTTTCTTTATGTACCAATCTTAACCTAACTTCATCCAAGTGTGTCCTTAGTAAAACCTCAAATATCCAGGAACGGATGGAATCGGAACACTACGTCATAGGGCTGCCATACAAACCACTAATAATTTCTATAGTCAACACATTCAATTAAGTGACCAATCACCAGTATATACAAAAAATTATCGCATTCCCGAAGCACATAAGTCAGAAATAAATAAACAAGTACAACAAATGCTTAAAGATGGCATAGTTGAACACTCGGTATCACACTTCAATTCTCCAATACTACTAATTCCGAAAAAGTCAAAAAATGAAAGCAAGAAATGGCGATTAGTAGTAGACTTTCCAGGATTAAATAAAAAGATACTAGCTGATAAATTCCCACTTCCAAGGATAGAAGAAATTCTAGACCAAATGGGCAGAGCAAAATACTTTTCGACTTTAAGGTATGTACTGAGTTCACCTAGCGAAAAACTTGCATATATGTCTCCCGTGAAAACGGTGCCGTGGAGACTTGCTTTTTATTCACTCAATGTAAGATAAATGTTCACTCGCGTTCTGATTGATTGTCGATGACATCTTTTCATTGTGAAATAAAGTGCAACTGCATTATTTTCGCTGGCGAAATGTCAAAAACGGGTGTGGAGACTTTCATGTGAAGTGAGAACCACCAAGCGAATTCGATTTCACGATCATCAAAATTTTGACAGTATTTGCATGGATTTCACGTGAACTGACGATGTTAGTACCTACTTTTAGATCTAAAATCTGGATTTCACCAAATTCCTATAAAACAGTCTTCACGAAAATTTACTGCATTTTCTACAAACCAAGGCCATTACAAATTTCTTCTTCCAAGAAACACTTTTTTCTTATTAAACTAATTTTAAGCAAACTTCACCCAAGTGTGTTCTTTGTAAAGCCTCAAAACATACCTAGGAATGGATGGAATCAGAACACTACGTCATAGGGATATCATACAAATCAACCACCAAAATTAGCTTCATCTAAGAAACACTTTTTTTCCTTTTAAGCCAATCTAAACCAAACTTCACTCAAATATGTTTCTAGTATAGCCTCAAAACATACATAGGAACGAATGAAATCGGAATACTATGTCATAGGTCTGTCATACAAAGCAACCACCAAAAATTAGCTTTTAGTAAAAAAAAAAATTCTTTTTTGAACCAATCTTAACCAAACTTCATCCAAGTGTGTTTCTAGTAAATCCTCAAAACCTATACAGGAACGGATGGAATCGGAACACTACGTCATAAGGCTGTGTTAAAAACCAACCCCTGAAAATTGGTTCTTCTAAAAAGATTTTTTTCTTTTAACCAAACTTCACCCATGTGTGTTCCTAGTAAAGTCTCAAAATATATCCAGGAAGAGATGGAATCGGAATCACGTCATAGGGTTGTGGTAGGATTTATTAACAAAAAAAAAAACAATTAAGTTTCATTCAAGTGTGACGGGTATTCAAATTTCGGCCGCGCCCACCCTCTTTCTGGCCGATGATTATGGTAAAAAAAATCCTTACCAATGTAGTAAAAAAATCACTGCACACACACTACATTTCAACGCGTAAAAATGTGAGAAATGGTATACAGCTTGGCCCAGTTAGGGACCTTGTAAAGAACGAATCTCACATTTCCGTGTCTTTTATGTTATTTATTCGAGATTTATTTTGTAGGTAAATCATACTGGCAATGGAATTTAGATCTCGCAAGTGAAATATAGACGAACTCAATCTACCAATGTAATCAGAATCACCAGTGAACGTCTAAACACGCGCAGGTTTTTTCGTTAAATTGTGTAGAAAATCAATCTCGACTGTCGTTGGCGTGACAGTCCATCTTTGGACCAAGGTCACAGATGTGTAATTGACATCCAATTTCTGAAATCTTAGCTGCTTTTCAGATCAACAGCACGCTCAGCAATATTATTCATCCCTCTAAATGGGTGCTCGTTTAGCATCCGAATGAGATCTTAGTCCGTCACATGGATCGTGAGTTCGAAAAACACTATGAAGTAAACTCGTTCCCGGTGAGTCTGGAGCCCATGAATCAGCGCACCGAAGGTGCGTGCAGTAACCACTACACCATCCAGACTATTCTAAAATTTGCCAAACAATATTTTCGTAACCGACAATTTCAACTTCTGAGAAAATCATGATGTTTCACTCGTAGAGTGAAAGGGTTATTAACATTCGCCATGAAAGTTGTAACGCACTGAAGGAAGCATCCCCGACCATATAAAATATGTACATATACGATCAGCATGACGAGATGAGTCGATTGGGCCATTATGTCCGCCTGTCCGTCTGTGGCGACGCGTTTTACTCGGCCAGTTTAAAAGATATGAAGCTGAAATTTTGCACAAGTCATAGGTACGCCGGGAAAAAACTATAAGCCCGAGGAGAATGAAGGATATCCAAATTTCGGCCGCGCCCGAGACTAGCCTCGGTCTCGTTTTTTTTTTTCAATTTCAAAACTTTCATCACACAACGGGATAACACTGGTCATATGGGCCTGCTCATCCGGTCACGAATAAGATGGCTAATTGAAAGTTCCTTGGGACGACTGTCTATTCCACATTGAAATGGAATTAGATTTTTTTAAACCGACTAAACAACATTCTCAAAAAAGAACCCGAAAAAAAACTTTAGCACAAAATTGTAGCAGGAAATTGCAATAACAGGAAATTAAGCTGCAAAGAATTCGATTTTATAGATATCAATCGGTGGAAAAGACCGTTTTTCTGTAGATGTGCTCTAATAAGGAACCAGGGCACACTCTTTTTACTACTAATAGTGAACAGGAACAATAAGTAGATTGGGAGAGAGGTAGACAAGGAGATGCTTAGCCGAATCTATATGCTTTGAAGTTTTCCTGCCTTGGGAGTCGGAGGATAACCTATCAATTAATTGACCTATCAATTAATTAATAACTATCAATTAATTGACCTATCAATTAATTGATGTGGTGAGGTTTGTGATGCACAAAATAGTAGACATAAAGTGATTTTAAAGAGTTCATTCAAATTTAATCGTTCGTTCACTGAATTCTGGAAGCCAGAGCAAAAGTTCCGCGGACCACTTCAAAAACCTTCAGGGTTCGCTACTGAGAGAACCGGTGAAGTAGACCTACCTAATAGAACAGCTTCATATTTCACAGAAAATATGCTCTACTTCCTGGATTACATGTAAAGATCAAAATGCTCAGTGGTTGACATTAAATCCATAATAAGTGGTAATACACTAAAAGCTTGTTAATGAGTGGTTCAAATGCATGATTATCAAATAATTCTTCGCAATCTTTCATCTAGAGTCTATTCAATCTTAAGAATTATGTCCGAATAATGCTGTTTGTCTAAATTTAAATTTTTAAAAGTTAGTAATCTTCCATTCACACTGCACGCATTGATCCGAACCATATTAACTTCCAGCTATAGCAATTTCAAAATTCTAAGACTTCGTCCATCTGATAACTCACGAAAATATATCGTTCACCCATTAGTACGAAACAGACTGCGGAACGTATTGTAGAGCTTCCCGATACAATAAATAACAACTGACGTTAATAGGGCCCTATATACATTGTGCCGATACAATCTCAATATTACATTCTGTGCTACTACTATATAAGGACGCCACGCGCCGAAAAGAACGCCGCGAGTGTAAAAATGGTAAACAATATTGTCTATCATTTTCGCTTTTCAAATCGGTTTCGAGAACACGAGTACGGCAACTTGTATTCCAACCAAAATGAAATCGGTAGGGATTATAGTGACTTTAAGGCTTACTTTCCAGGATACATTCATTTGAATTCAGCTGGTATAGTTGATGGTGTCAAAAGAATATTGCGTTTACAGAATATACATACATTGATTCCAATATAGCAAGGACTCAAGTACAAGACTTGTTTTCAAAAATCGATATTCTATGTGTATTGCTGCTGTTAGTATGCCTAATACTGCTTTACGTTCGTGTGTCCTAAATAAAACATCGAGTGAACATTTATTTTTTTCAGCAAAGTATGTTGCAGTACACAGAGAAAATATTGAATAGGATATTTTGCATATCTTTCCATCATAGCTTCAATCAACCGTTTTTATTACGAAAATTCTTCCCAACAATTCCTATTTCCTCGAATATAGAATGACAATCTATCCGTACCAATTTCCAGTATAATCCACCTCGACACCTTGTTTAATACGAAAAATAAAAGATGATGTAATTTCACGTGAAATATGTTGCAGAACTACAACATCCAGGGAAGGATTCATGCGATTTCCTGGTCTCTTCAGTTATCATGCGAAGATGCATGGAAAAGGACATCCGGAAAATGGTATTAGCACCCAGGGAGAAAATACAATTTATAATGAAATTCTGGTTTCCAACCGCCTCAAAAGGAAATATTACATTCCCTTAGAAATATTTTCATTCGGATGAATGATTGTGTTGATAGCTTGAATATACGCCTACCTGTACCGAAGCTTATCCATGTGCTTATCCTGTATTTTATTCCCATTCTTATCCCATTCAAGATTTGTCTGAAATGTATCAGTGTGTATCTATGGTACAGAGAGGTAGTGTGTGGTATTGTGAAGATGAGACGAGGTAAATTGAAATGTTGAATGTCGGTAGATAGGAAGGACACACGAACATACTCGGATATGTATTGCAAATTGTGATTTTCCAATGTCAAATAAAATCTCAATTTAAAGCGAATGCAGAGATACAATTACATTTTTAAAGACCACGTACTTTTTTATGAATTTTACAAATTTTAAATATATAATGAGCGAATGGATGAGGGATGAACAGCTGGCATTTTGTAAGGCAACATGCGTGAGTCATTTTAATTTTTGTGATACCTACGAACTCTAACGCTAGCAATGAAAATTGGGCTGCTACCTTTGATGTACTCATAGTAATTCCAGGTCTTCCATTGTCTTGATTGGCACATTTAGTTTTAGACGATATTGTATAAAAGTGACTGACGCCTATCACCTTACAGAGTACCTGCTCTAATTAACTGTCAAAAATATTTCAGTTTTAAGTGATTTCAATTAAAATCTAACCAAAGGATCACTGCTAATTGGGACAACAAATTAAACAAGTAAACTTCTTTCATGTCGTAAGTAAGTAAAGTTATTACTCGTACACCTACTGAAGGCTCTTTTTCTTGAATCCTTGCTGATATAAATTTAACAGAACTAAAAATACCAGACTGAAACAACTTCTGAAACTTCTCCATAGTAACTCGACCTTTTTCCATATTTATCGAAAAAAGGGTTCTTTACAGAAAACGAACATATGTATTTTTATGCGTTGTGTTGCCTTTTTTATAAAGAAAAATCCCCAAACGATATAAACTCAATTTGAAATTTGTGGTTAGACCTCATAATGAGCAAAGAAAAGAGCTCAATTTCGAAATGTCGGTGTGCAAAGTTTACCTACATCCTACAATATCAATGTAGATAGATTCGGCCTATATGCAGGTTTCGCTCTACGATCTACGTGCTCTACGATCCCTCACTGTATTTTGAATAAATCATTGCACATACCCTCCCACACATACACGAACACATCTCACACATATCGTATATCCAAGTTGAATCGATTGGAACCATTGAAACTTTTGGTTTCTACAAATAAAGGTGAAGAACTTTGTGCAACTGTTGAGACTATAAATCTCAATTTCGCTTTCGTGATTTATAGGGATCTTTTTCCTCTTTTCGAAGCAAAATTCCACAGACTGACGACGACGACGTACGTCGTCGAACCAACTTTTAAAGGCAAAGAACATGAGAAAGCAGTCTTTTTTTTTAATGTTGATTAAAATTTAAAGTTAATAAAGTGAGTTTTGAGGTGTTTTCAACAACTTATATGGTTGCCTCGATCCATTTGTGTACAAGTTTTGTTTGAATAGAGTTGAGACCAAACTTGGAACGAGCTGCCAATGTCAAGTAGTTTCTGAAATTGAGTTTCAATAAGGCCGACTTTTTAATAATAAATGTTTAGGTTTCTCGGCGTGTCTCTTTTGCAAATTAAATATACATATCTTGGATTGACAAGGATATACAAATGTCGGGCTTTGGTATACACGTACTATTGTCCTTTTTATTACATATTCGCTTATACGTAATGTCGGCTTTGTAATATACTATAAAAAAAATTCGTCAATTTAGCTGCTATGTATTAACCTTAAAGGAATCGAAGTGTAAGAGCGAAAATGAATATACGAAATGTCTTCACTATTTACATCATAGGAATCAAAATTGAAACATTAATAAGTAATTCTATCCAGAGTGGACGAAAACGGATTGATTTCGCCGCACGTTTTCAGAAATCACCGAAAAGTGTTCACAGTGCACTGTTTGTAATTTCATGTAAATCGTTCTAAGTTTAAAAATGTGCTGGTGCAGTCATCGAAAGTCATTTACAACATATTTCGTCACTTCAAACTGACCGTCCATTCTCTTATCATGGAGAAATTAAGAACATTGGCAAACACACGAAACTGAACAATTTGGTCGGGTGTCAGTTAAAATATTGGAGTGAGCCGAAATGTGCTGAATAGGGGAATTTAGGTTTGAGACCCGTTTTCATTTGAACAAAATCAAGGTTTCATAGAAAACACGCAAAATAGCGTATTTTCAATGTGTCAATTTGTATGCGAATTGAAATGTTTTCGGGCTGTTTTCATACGAAAACATGAAAATCGCCTCAAATTATATGATTATTATATGTTCACTGTAGTCTGGCTGGTCGAGCGGTTAGTGCGCGCACCTTCGGTGCACAGGCTCATGAGTTCGAATCTCACCGTGTTCCATTGTGTTTTTCGAACTCACGAGCTTGTGACAGACTATGATCTCACTCAGATGTTAAACGAGTACCCATTTATGGGGATAAATAACACTGCTGAGCGTGATGCTGATCTCATTACCTCATCAAAAAGCAGATAAGATATTGGAAATAGGATGTCACTAACACATCCTGCGGCCTTAGTCCAATGTTGGATTGTCGCGCCTGTTATTTATTTTATTTATATGTTCACTGTGAACATATTATAAGCATATTCTTTTTAATTGAATTGTAAATTAACGGTTGGTTGAATTGTTTTCAATCACTAATCGTTAATTTTGATAAATTTTCGCCTCTGGAATGTCGATATACACGAGCACGAGAGATTAAGAAATGGCACGCTGTACATTGCCCACGTATGTGAAGCTAGCACCCCCACTACGAAAAATCGAAGTCGGACATATCCCACAATGATGTGCTAATTTCGTCCAACTTTCAAAAACGTTTTGCTCCTCTCTTTTCGTCATAATTAAGGATTTTAAATAGCATCACTTGATGCCAGCACCCCCACCCTAACGAGTCGAATTGAAGCCTATCGCCTAATAATGAGATAATTATGTGCTATCTCGTCCAACTTTTACAAAATTGCAATTCCTCCCCTCTCCCAAAATCAAGGATTCTAATTGGTGGTGCAGCCGTCTCACTATGTAAATTTGAAATGATCGAAATGAAACACACTGCAGATTATGTGCTTCTAAAAACCCCATAAATAAATTTTGCGCTCGTCTCCCTTAGTTCAATAAGCATGTTAAAAACGTGGTACTTGAAATTGAAACGAGACCGATGCTAATTTCGGGCGCGGCCGAAATTTGGATACCCTTCGCTCCCCTCGAGCTTAAAGTTTTTTTTCGAGCGTACCTACGACTTGTATTTAATCCTCCCCACCCCCAAAATTCTTTTCCTTCAGTCTTCACAAAACAATATATTTGTGTGGGGTTTGGTTGGTAAAAGTGGGCAAATAAAAATATTTACTCAGAAAATTTTATTGGGGGTTGCGGGAGCATGGCCCCATAGTACGATTCCATTTGTCTTGGCCTTTTAGTTGCTTTGATAAAGACACATAAATTCAAGGTTTTGTGAAATTGGCTTAAGAAATGTTTCTTAAAAGAACCAAAATGGAAGGTTGGGTTTGTATGGCAGCCCCATGACCCAATTGTCCGATTTGATTCATTCTTACATATGTTTTGTGCCATCAATACACAATATAAATACATTTTGTATGAAATTCGGTTGAAATTGGTGCACAAAAAAAAAGTTTTTCTTAGAAGAACCTAATTTGTGGGGTTAGGTTTGTATGGCAGCCCCACGACCCCATGGTCCGATTTTACCGATTCAAACATACAAACTGCTTGCAGCAAAAAGAAGCATTTTGCGAAATTTCAGCTTCATAGCTTTTAAATTGGCCCAGTAAAACGACTCTGGTGCACTGGGTGTAGATAGCTGAAATGATGTAGATGATGAAATAATCAGGCTGATTAATTCATCATCTCTAAAAATAAGACACTTGATCGGTGCCGGTGGTTTTTACCGCTCGCATACAAAGAAGGGAATTGAAAACTGAGGTTTCTATCAAAAAATAAGCAACAGAGTCAGTTCAGTCATCGTTTCAAATGAGCAGGCGTTGACCGAGGGTGTCACGCCCCAGTTATCTGAATGCAAGCAAAGCGTTGGAGTTTCAATTGTCTTTAAGAAAAATTTTCTTTTTTTTTTACCGCATGATGAAAGCAAGGTACAACACAACATGATAGGGTAATTTAGCTTTCTTGCAAATGTGCCCAAGATTTGTGCGAAAAGCATTATTAGGAAGTTACTACAAGCCTTCATAAGAGAAGTGAGGGATCTTCTGGAATATAGATTTTTTCTCGGATCCGGGTGAGAGCCCCGGTTAAGGTTGCTTACATATAGAGCCCGGATTCTAATGCACTAATGCAATTACACGTTATGCACGAAATTGCACTTTTCGTGAAAACGAACATTTGCGTCTTCAACACTGTTGCATAACAATTTTTCCCAGAAATTATACAAATTATACGATGACACGATCCAAGATCTGCCTGTAGAAATATGCTAAGATATTACCGCCAAAACGGGCGATGTGCCTACACCGCAGGTCGAGCATCGCGAAACCATTGAGCGGTATACGAGTAAAGAATGAGGCAAGGAAGAACAAAGAAGGACAAACTGCCCCATGAATGCATCACGAATTAGATAAGCCCAAATTCGGTCATGGATTTCGGGTGCCATATGAGCTATTCTAGACAACATTATATGGGGAGAAGTTTATATTTGGTTAAAATATTAAAAGTGTCCAACATCATAAATCCGCCAAACCTTCTATAAAAGCCTAAAAAATGACTTTTTTTCATAATGAACAGAAAATGCACATTCGGGTATTTATATTGCACAAGTTTGCACGTTTCGGGATTTTCACTGCACGTTTTTAAATTTTTTCTGCACGAACATTCGGGCTCTACTTATATAATTTCCCAGAGTTACCTCTAGTTGATCTCCAGTCACAGATGCTTCACGCACTCAATCACATAGTCATTGGTGGATTTACCAGTAGGCTAAGTAGGCTGGAGCCTAGGGCGCCAGATTTTCGGGAAGCGACCAATTTCGGGCAAATATTTGTTGAAGTTACACACATTTTTATTGTAGTTGAAAACCAAATTCAGAATATGAGACAACTATCCTCATTAGATACAAGATACGTTTTGAAAAAAGTCTGCTTACATGCTCAAATTCGAAACTACATAAACCAACCTTTATACACTCGGAGCCAAAAAAAACCGGCACTTTTTTGTGATAATTTTCCAAAATGCACGGATCTATAGTCCTTTTCCCTAGGATCATGCCTTTCTCTTGGTGCAGTACACTCCACTCCCTCCCTTCAGAAACTGTAATTTCGGACATGTTCCAGTACTGAAAACGGCCACGGAGAAAGCTGCAGCTATGAAAAATGGAGTCGACTATGGGGATAAGGAAGACCCAGGCTAATTTCGGGCGTAGCCAAAATTTGAATACCCGCCACATTTGTTTGAAACTAGAGCTTCTTTTATGTTAATAATTTCTACCGCAACGCTATGAGTTGTTCCGATTCTACCTGTTCCTGAATATGTTTTGAGGCTTTATTTGGAACACACTTAGGTGAAGCTTGGTTAAAAGAAATTTTTTGTTTGGAAGAACCTAATTTTCAGGTGTGGTTTGTATGACAGCCCTAAACGAAGTGTTCCGATCCCATCGTTTCCGACATACATATATACAGCGTACACTAAAAACAAACTTGTGAACAAAATTTCAGCTGGATAGCTTCAAAAGCGGCTGACTAAAGAAAGGTTTGTCAAATTTGCAGATTTAGTAGTTCAAAGTACCGTTATAAAAGAGAAAAATTAATTTTGAAATTTCTCAACTTAATAGCAAGATATGTGTGTTGGGACGCAGCCTCCGCTTCCCACGAAACAGCCGTGGGGCCCTCCGCTGCCGTCCCTGTTCCCATTCAGTGCGGGTACACTCAATCATACACATACGACATTGTTAAGAATGTTGCTCTTCGAGCGATTTTCCGATTTACGGGCATATCGACTCGGAGAGTGCAAAACATTTTTGACATTTGTCGGTTTCGATCGAATGCACATGACACAGCACTCTCATCAGGTGCCGTCGCTAGTGCTGTGTCATGTGCATTCGAGGACGGCGACGAATGTAAAAAAATTTTTGTACTCTCCGAGTCGATATGCCCGTAAATCGGGAAATCGCTCGGAGAGCAACATTCTTAACAATGTCGTATATATGTATGATTGAGTGTACCCGCACTGAATGGGAACAGGGACGGCAGCGGAGGGCCCCACGGCTGTTTCGTGGGAAGCGGAGGCTGCGTCCCAACACACCTATCTTGCTATTATGTGAACCATTGGCGTTTTAGCCAAAAAGTGGGATGTTGAACGGATCACTGCAATAGTAAGTTGCTATTCGATTCAAATGTGATCCGTGGCAACGAATGACTTTTGTCGGCTTATATACGGTTGAACAACAACCAGCCGGTGCATTCCCGGTCGTGCCGTCCTCGAAACCTCGAATGCACATGACACGCAGCACTAGCGACGGCACCTGATGAGAGTACTGTGTCATGTGCATTCGATCGAAACCGACGAATGTCAAACATTTTTTGCACTCTCCGAGTCGATATGCCCGTAAATCGAGAAATCGCTTGGAAAGCAACATTCTTAACCCTAGAGTGGGCGCGCTATGAGCATTTTGCCGCAGTCACCAAAAAAACCTTAATAATTCGTAAAATAATTCTTTGTTAAGTTTGCGCTTTTCAGTAGCTGCCCCTATTTTCATCGTCGTCAGTGGGCGGAGTGGGTCTGGAGAAAGAGGTTGTTACCATCAGGCGGCAATTTGCTCATCGCGCGCCTTCTCACGTAGGTAAAAATATCACATATAAAAAAAAAACATATTTTTTGCAAAGTTGGAATTTTGGGTATGTTTTATGGTGCATTTATTGTACTAACTATAAGAACCCTGTTAATTTCCTTTTATATAAATATTACATACGATAATGTAGAATATATTAAAAGTCTATTAAAATGCGTTGCGTTTTCGAAAACCTTTAATAAACCGAAGTTCTCAAAATAGATTTCAATAAATATGTTAATTCGTCATTGCTTATTTGAGTTTTACTTAATTCTGAAGAAAATAAATTAAGTCAGTTGCCTTATTCCTACTAAAAATGGTCACTGAAAATGAGCGGCAAAATGCTCTCCAAGCGCCCACTGACGTTTCTCGGAAAGACGCGCCGACTCTAGGGTTAACAATGTCGTATGTATGTATTCTCTAACTTAGTTTCTAAATTATTAATTAGTTTAGCTTGATATTTGATAGTGGAAGAAAACGGATGTGAAATTTCTTGTAGTTTTCGAAACGGAAGTTACGGAAGATACGAATTAATAAGGAATGGAAAAGAATACACGTTTCTTGATTATTTTCGCAAAAAAAAAAAAACACTTTAGCGGAATAACGGTAAAAGTTATACCAAATTCTGTCGTTTTTATCTAAAAAATCTGTTTTATCGATCCTATCAGTATTGCCCAACCAACGCGGAACACCATGTATAGAAGCAACATCACTATAGATAAAACAGATCCACTCGTTTCTCACTTTGATTTTAATAACTTTATCGACCACGGAATTATTGCATCGCATTTCGCCCTGCGATAACGGTTGAAGAACATTCAGAACTCACGAAGCGGAAGGATCCATTTCAAAATTATTGTGGGTAAATAATTTCAACACAAGGTACGAGCATATACAAATAATACATATATGTCCAAAGCTCACTCAAAATCGGGTACACATTTTTTTGGCCATGTCGTCCGATCTGCACCCAATGTCACAAATACGACCATACAGATACACGTATACAGGCTATTAAAGCTATTTGCTCTTTTGCTACACAGTTCAAGTTGAAGAGAGTTTAGATACTCTGCCAGAGCCGGTTTTCGTGCATTTGGCGACTTCATGAGTGTATCTTCTTCCACTGTCCCATGCCATGGGTCGGGGTGGCTTACGCAAAAGTATCTGCGCCTGCGAAAACTGCGTATTGAAAAAACATGAAAGATGATTTGATCACAATGCATTTCTTGAGGTTGCGGAACAGGTAGCCATGCGTTCACTGACCTCATTAGTGCATTTCGTAAGTTGCATGCCGCGCTGTTAATGCAATGTAGTGGTAGCATGCGGTAGAGTGAGTGGATTTAGTGCAGGAGAAGGCAACGCAACTTCCATACACATTTGAAAAGAGTTATATTTCTATACAGAACATCAACTGAAAATTTGTATGCAGGTTGTTCTGTCTAGTTCTGTACTCGATTCAATTAGAGGGATATGAGAACGAGAGTGAGTTGAGTATTGATCAAATAAAAATACGATATTTGATCGGCAAAAATCGTATATCGCTGGATTTTTGCAGGATGGTTGGTGATGCTGATGGCGTCCTGATTATGGGAAAAAAGTCCCCAACGATTGGAGGGCTCCAACCTTGGAAAAAGGGGATAAGGGATTATTTTTTTTTACTTTTTAGCAAACATTTCGAAACCGACAAAATATACAGAAAAATTGTCTGAGAACGAAAAAAACCACATAAAATTACCCATGTAATTGTATATTGTATACAGGGTGTCCGGAAACTGCCGCATAAACGCACCGGATTGTGATTCCTCGTGTGATTTCCAGCAAAAAAGTTGTACGGAACATACCCCTCAGCTTGACCCTTTAGCTGCCACAGGCATTTAAAGATTTTTGAAAAAATCATTTTCTTGCCCGGCTTAAAGCCTAATATCTCCAAAGCTAGACCCAAATAACCAAAATAACCCTAGTTTTCTGCACTTAACGTACTAAAACTGTTATAAATAATGGAGCTAGAATAAAATGATGTATGAAAGATATGATCGTATGATTATGCGCCAATTTTTAAAAGAATCGTACAAGCACCTCACCTTGGCCGAAGTTGGAGAAAATTGAGATGAAAGAAAAGATTGTTTTTGGGTCAAATCACGCAAATTTGACTTTGAAGCTCTGTAAATACCAAACCTTTTATCCGATTTTAGTCTGGTTAGTTTTATTTTATAGGTAAATTTGTTTGCTGTAATAATCATTTTATTTCACTATTCTAGCTGGTCTTGCTTTGGAGATACAGTCGCCTCTCGTTAATTCGAACCTCGTTAATACGAATTTTTCGATAATCCGAACTAATTCACCTGTCCCTTCGATAAATCGAAAAAAAGACCCAAGTTTGTATGGAGTTGTGTACACTCGATAAAGCGAAATCGTTTTATGCAACTGATTTATCGCTAACATTTTATAATTCGAAATTCGTAATTAGAAACTCTTTATAATTCGAATTTTTCCTGAAATGTTTCTGTTGCTTTCCTTTTACCGCTAATTGTGAACAGATTACACATTTTCTTTAGTTTCTTGTTCACTTTAAAGTGTAAATTAGTTCGAAAAAGTACACGTGCCTCTCCGTAGATGCGAAAAGGCAAATTATTATCGTGGCAGTGGAAAATGGTGAAAAAAAGATGTGGCAAGGAATTTAAAGATTCCAGCATCTACTCTTTCTACCATTATAAAACAATAAAACTGGACACCTCATTAAAAACGCAAAAGAATGTGATAAGGTATTCTATTTACTTATTAAATTAGGTGTATCTCCAGTCGATCACAAGACCAAAATTGTTTCGGTACTTTTTCATAAATTAACTGTGGTTTGACTATTGAATCCCATGATACGTTTAGGATCTACCCAGTGTTGAAAAATAGTTTTCCCTTCATTTTGAAACAAAATTTAATTTACAGGTGAATGCCCACTATGAAAGAAAAGCTTTTAAAATGGTTGAGGCAGTGCTGAGGAAAAAAAACTGTCCGGTTGAAAGAGCTTTGCTAAATCGTGAAATAAATTATTTTATTTACACAGTTTTTTTTTATTCGATAATTCGAACACCCAATAATTCGAAATTTTTTCGTTGTCCCTTGGGCTTCGAATTATCAAGAGTCGACTGTATTAGGCTTTAAGTCGTGCAAGAAAATGATTTTTTCAAAAATCTTTAAATGCCTGTGGCAGCTAAAGGGTTAAGCTGAGGGGGTATGTTCCGTACAACTTTTTTGCTGGAAATCAACTGAGGAATCATAATCCGGTGCGTTTATGCGGCAGTTTCCGGACACCCTGTATAATACATTAGGATTTTAGTGAAAAATTTGGCGCTAGACTAAAAAAATAAATTAGAATATTTTCATTTTAGACTCTTTTAAAAACCTCCATAGCTCTGAAAACGCTAGTACCCCTCCTCCTTTTTCAAGGCTGCAAACCTCTAATCTATTGGGACTTTTTTCCCCATAATCAGAAGGCCATCCCCAAAAATCCTGCAAAACTCCATCGATGTAAGATTTTTGTCGTTCGATGACCATATTTTTTTTCTTCGGCTATAATAAAATCATATTGATTTAATTGTTTGAAACAAATGAGAATGCCCACTTTTGTATGAAAGTTGGTTAACGAAATTTGTATCAGAAGTCTCAAAACGCAAAAGTCTCTATTAGAGAGCAACGAATATATGAGTTTCAATTTTGGATCGATTTTGATATAATTTGAATAAATTTTACCAAATTGCAGATCTTTAGGGGCAGTTTTAGTTGAATTGAATTGAAATAGAGCTAAAATTAACCACAGTTTTCTGTACTTAAGGCATTAAAACTGTTAGAAATACGGAAGATAGAATAAAATGATGTAAGAAAGAAATGATCTTTGGACTATACGCCAATTTTGTAAAGAATCGTACGAACACCTCACCTTGGCAGAAGTTGCAGAAAATTGAGATGGAAAAATATTTTGTTTTTGGGTCAAATCACAAAAATTTGACTTTGAAGTTCCGTAAAAACGAAACCTCTTATCCGATTTTAGTGCGGTTAGTTTTATTTTTTGGGTGATAATCATCTGTACCTAATAATCATCTTGTTTTGCTATACTACCTAATCTAGCTTTTGAGATAATGACGTTTTAGTCGTAAAAGAAAATGATTTTTTCAAAAATCTTCAAATGCCTGTGGCAGCTAAAGGGTTAAGCTAAAAGGGTATGTTCCGTACAACTTTTTTGCTGGAAATCACCTGAGGAAGCACAATCCGGTTCGTTTATGCGGCAGTTTCCGGGCACCCTGTATATTTTCTTAACTTACAACTAATAAAAAAAAGCTATCGGAAAATTGGTTTTGATGCCGAAATGTATACTTTTAGGCCCGTATTTATAGACATAGCTTAGCTCAATGCGACCTTTAGTCAAGTATGCCGAAATTCAAAAATTAGATGTCATTTCCAGTAGTTTTTCATTGAAATGATTTATATTTAGAAGTCAATGCATCCTTGATTTAAGGCGAAACTCAAGGAGACCTTAAGCTTTTAACACAATTGTAATATAATAATAACTCAAGGTAGGTAACTAGCTACATTGACTTCAAGTGAGGTTGACTATTGCAAAATTTCAAAGTTCCTTGAAACCACCTTAAGTCAAGGATGCATTGTCTCGAGAAAATAAATTATTTCAATGAAAACTACTGAAAATGGCATTTATTTTAAGTTAAGGTATGTTTATAAATACGGGCCTTAGTTTTGGCTAATTTTTGCTATGCTTGTTGCGGCCGGCATATCAACAATCAATACTATGTATACTATAAATTGATAAATCTACAGCTTTCTAGACGGGATCGCATAAATGCAAATTTAGAGAAGGTATTGAATAAATTGGTCGCAACATGTAGGAAGAGCTTTTTCCAATAATAATATGTCAAAATTTGAACTTCCTTTATTCTGTCACGTTATGGAGTGAGTAAAATGCCCGAAGGGCTAACAAAGAAGGTGTTTTCTTTTTCAGAAACTCCATGTCTTTGACCCTAAAACTCACCTACATTTATATTAATTATCGTCTCCAATAGAGACTTTTCATTATGACATCGGCTCAGATAATCTGAACCTCAAAATATAGATGCACATGCCACAGACGAATTTTAAATTTCGTAGGCGCATGCACAGCAACGTGTTTTCGTGTCGTTTCCTCCTCTCTTCCCAACTTGGTCCACTTATCTTGCGCGCGGCGCACCGCGGTGCCATACATCGCACACCACACAAGACGCGGGCGGGACGTGGCAGTGAATGAATTTCATAATCATTTCTGTGTTCATAACAGATAACATAACATATTGTCCGCAACGGCAACTTGCTCTCTTCCTCGAACCCACTTGTCATGCGTCACGGGGTACGGAGATATCCATCACACACCACGGAAGTCGCAGGCAATGGCAAGCGATGAGTGATTCTTAAAAGATACTATAAAAAGAGTCTCTTGACTCTCTTGAACTGGAAAACGTTCTCTCAAATTGACACGCACACAGGCTCATGCGATTCGCTTGAAAGCTCTAGGAAATTTCAGATACATTTTCATAGGAACAATATTTTGTACCAATTTGGACATATATGTATTATTTGTATATGGTACGAGTATGGTTTCTACCCGACAACTTGAAGAAATAAGTTTTCAGAAGATCGTATGCGTCTCTTATGTATGTTGAAGTTGCAGGGGCGGCATACCCTACGGCCGGCAAATGTGTAAATCCGCAATTATCCCTAGCAAATGGGGTTGTTTGGAAACGGTAAACCTGCCGCTGGTTCTGGGTTACCGTGTCCGTGCACTGTAAAGTTTGGTTAGTTCTAGTGAAATCGGGATGCTTAGCCTTTGGGCGTCGAAACGCAATTGGCGCAGATCGTCCGATAAAGCGACAGAGCTCTGACCTGGACTATGTTCTTTAACGCCCTCCGAAGTCGCTTCAAATGTGTTGTAAGATATTTGAAAGTACAATACGAACTCACACAAGATTATGTGTTACAACAATATTCTAAATAATCAGGAAGGATGTATCACGCAGCTTCGTCTTCTCATTTTACACGCATCATGAGAAAAGTATCTAACCACAATAAAAATAAAAGGGCAAAGTTTGTCGTAAAAGGACTAATGAATTTATAAGGAAACTGCATGCAATCCTACACATATGTATATGAACGTGTAAAACACGATAGGCATCATGCTGCGGGCAACTTTCGGAAATTTATCCTTTGATACCATTAGGATGCTGCTTCAACCACCCAATTGACCCTTATGTAGTCACTCTCTTATACTCTCAACTTTTATATTGACTTTTCATGTCACCACCATTATGGCTGTAATCAACAATGCGACACTTGATTGATGAGCTCCTGCTGTGACTTGCCATGAAAGTTGAATTAAATATAATGACTATCGAGATTGGAATTGAAACCCGGAAATCTACAAGTACAGCTTGAGTAATTTGCTACGAAACTATATGAATGTGGCAATTGTGAATTCAATTAAATGAAAATTATAATTGAATTTGTATTGTTGTTATCCTTATGGGAGAGGAGTAGAAACTCGAAGTAGGTCGAAGACATTTAATTTTATAGATTCATGACTCCGTAGGATAAATTTTCAGCTGAATGCACAACATTGAAACAATTATGATGCCCTATTTATCTTAGTAAGCAATGATGCCAGCCTTGAAAATCTCTCTATTTAATTTCAATGCTATTCAAACATCCATTCAATGAGGAACAATGATTCTGGCTGCCAGTTGACGTTACGCTTTTTTTCAAATTCAATGAAAAGCAGAGGAAATACGCGAAAAGATATGTTTGTAACATTTATCAGTTGGAATTTTTATCATGTCGAAATGCTTCCTTGAAATGTTATGCAACTTTAGTCATTTGTAATTATTTGTTAGGAGTAATATTGAGTATCGCTTCAGCGAGCATATTGAGCTAAAAGTATGTGATATTCAGAAATATTCATCTCTTGTTCTTTTATGTGTATTTTCAATGATTTATTTACTTATAAACTATGGATAAAATATTGGGTTAATTTTTAATTGATCTATGTTAAATTTGAGGAAACTCCATTTCTTTCAGTTCACCATCTAAAATCGTCCAAACCGAACCGTTCGCACTTCTTTCCAAAGCATCGATCATTAAATTTCCACAAATTTCAGTACTTTGATTTTTAAAATTTGGTGCCTTGGTTTTTTGATTGAACAGTGATCCGGTAAATTGATCCAAAAGTGGCGTGTCCGTAAATCCCGGGCAGAGCGTAACAAATTTTATTCCAGTCGTTTTAAAATAGAAGTCAGTCTGAAAATGTGTCAACATTTATAGTGAATCCAGTAAAATGCATTTTGCTTCTATACTCCCAAGGATCTGGTGAAGCCAACTATACCGTGCTTAGTTGTCGCATACACAACACATAGTGGCATTGGATAAAGTCCAGCAATTGATGAAACATTTGCTATAATTCCACCATGTCCACCTTTAGATTTGCTCATACATTCAATAGCAGCAAAGTTCATATTTATCGTTGACAGCTTGAAAATGTCATATGTTACATACATACATATGTATTACATCTGTTCCCCATAGTATACACTTACTAAATTGTTCTGTAGACATCTCTCCGGATTAAGTTCATCGATTATTCCAACACAATTTATAAATGCGTCAATAGCCTTAAATTCGGCCAAGGGCAATTTAAATTCACGTTTCACGACATCTTTGTTTGTTGCGTCTAGCTTCCAAAATTTTATGTTGGCAGTTGGGAATTTTCTCGCCAATTTCGTCAGCTGATTATCATTCTCCAACAAATCAAATATGCCCAAGTTCTGTGGAAAGTAGCTCATGAATAATTGCGGTCAATGTATGGAAATTTTGTTAGTTCACCTGAAGACCTCTTGTCAAGAGTGCACTGCAAGTATTATAGCCAATTCCGCCAAATCCACCGGCGACTAGAGCTGTTTTGCTCGTCCAATGCATGTTTAATATTGACTATTATCATATAACCAACTTGTGAAAGTCGGTGGTTCTAGTATAGTCATATAAATTTGATAAGAGATTTTTTTTACACGAAAGGCTAGCGTAGGTTAAGCGCTGACTGTACAAAACAACACAATGCCTTACTAAAAGCTAAGTTATCTTCCATTCTAGTAAAGCTACCTTCGCGATAAACTCATAGTAGCTTCTGATGACTTCTAGTCCGACTAACTTTAGCTCTATAAACATCTCTTCTGGAAACTCCGTTACCATTAGATGCCCGTTCTCTTTTTGAAGCCAATTAATGATGGAATGATGGAAATCATATAAAGAGTTCCACCCGGCGATGATACGCCTGAATATACGCCTCATAAAAAGGCTGATTCGCTTCTGAATTGGTGAAAACTGGCTTTGAGCAGAAGAGAGCCATCATGCATTACGTAAAATGCTTGAATGTCAATTGCTGGATTTCAACACAAAAGGTCCATTTTTCTGTTCTATATGTATAGAACAACTCCTGTTAAATTTTTATGGAAGTTATGGTGTTCTGTCATGTACTGGACCAAATAAAGCGGACCTAAACTTTCAATTAAAAAATGTTTGCGCTTCGTTAACCTAAGCCGATCTAGACCTCTGTACAAAAAAAAGCTAATATGTAGTAGCAAAAATATCTCTACGATAAGTGTATCTTGCATAGATAGATTGTTTCCAGGCTTTCCAGTTTATATGAAAGAGATGAATATAACAACATCCAAAACATGTAAATGCGGACGGAGTGACTATTATTTCTACGTCATTTGACGAATTTACACATTATGGAAACAAATTAACCTATCTTTAGGCGCATAGTTAGAAATAACAGTATCTTTAGCTTCGAACAAGACAGGGCAGCCTAACATCCATATTTGACAGAAATAACCCTGGATAAATTTATCAAAATATCTCATGTTCTAAAGCCAAAGAAACACAGCTCAAACTACGGCCGTAAAATTTGGCATGAACATGTAAAATCGAATGGCCTTTAAGTGTAGTCATTACGTGATTTGAGATTGCAAAATGTGGTGGAGAAATTTGTTGTTTGTTTCTTATGATTTTTGGGGTGCAGAGCACGAATCCGAAGCTTCTACCAAAATTTCGTTGCAAAATTCGAAGTTTTTCCGTTTTTAAGCTTATAACTCTGAAACTGTACCTTTCAGCGAAAAACTGTCCATGAGCATATGTTAGAGAAAACATGAATGCGTGTCCCACGCGACAAATACCTTAAAAATGCGTTAAGCGGTATCACTACAATTGATAGTAATTTTTTTTTTTTGCTATTTTGACCTTGTTTTGCAACGAAATTTTTGTGGGAAGCTACGAATTTGGTATCGGCACCCCAATAAAACATAAGAAACAAAAATAAAATTTATCCACCACATTTTGCAATCTCATGTACTAGGTTTATTACCTGCTTAGTATACTATTTGGTAAGAATAGCTTTAAAGTTAGTATAGTGTAAGACTAAACGGAGGTTCCGAAAGGGTCAACAAAATCGTAAAGAGAGAAAACTTTTTTTATTATTGTAGAGGGTCATGCCGGTACTCATATTGAAAGTCCCATAACCGATTTATTCTGACTTCAAGTAAAGGTGGCCAAGTCAGATGTTGCTAAAGACTGTAGAACGGGGATATCTATCCCGAAGCCAGCTGGCCTCATGCGACACCCTGATATTGTCCATGCGACAATTTTTAGACCTTTACAGTTTTCAATATAATTTCGAAAGAAATGGAATGGATATATTCCTAACAATATAGAGTTAACTTCAGTCAAAAACGTATGCAATTCAACCAAGGACACGCTTGCCCCGCTTATTAAATAATAAAAAAAAATAACAGGCGCGACAATCCAACATTGGACTAAGGCCGCAGGATGTGTTAGTGACATCCTATTTCCAAGATCTTATCTGCTTTTTGTTGAGGTAATGAGATCAGCATCACGCTCAGCAGTGTTATTTATCCCCATAAATGGGTACTCGCTTAACATCTGAGTGAGATCATAGTCCGTCACAAGCTCGTGAGTTCGAAAAACACCACGATCCACGGTGAGATTCGAACTCATAACCCTGTGCACCGAAGGTGCGCGAACTAACCGCTGGACCAGCCAGACTACGCCCCGCTTATTAAAACTTTTAAAAACGACATTTTCATTGCTCCTCACAGGAGGGTGGGGAGGTGATGAAATTTCTCAGCATATTTCTACAGGCAGCTCTATCTTGGATCGTGTCATCGCCGAGACCAATGCGTTGTTGTTGCTTTTTCATTTGACACATCCAGGTGTTCTTCGGTCTGCCTCTGGCCTTGGGTCCATCAAGTGGAACTTCCATTGATATCGCTCTCTTTGCGGGGTTCTCAGGCGGACGCCTTTCTAAACTAATGCAAAATAATAGCCATAACAAACAATTGCCGCTATATTCTTGCTAATGCAAAGCATTGTGGCACGAGAGTCCAAAATACATAGACAAAGCACTCTTCTCAACTGCACTCTTCGAACCAATTTAAAATTCTATTTCACGAGAAGCCTAGCACATAAACAAATTCTACTTCCGGGCTGTTAGTAACGATGGTTTTGCATAAAACCCTCCACTCTAAAATTAGTTCAATCGGATGAAAGCTAGGTGTACCTTACGTACAAAGTTTTTTAATCGTACATATATGTTTATATGTTTTATCATACATAAATTTATTACTATTATTTTCTTATGCTTATGTTTTTGAGGTGCTGAAAAAACTGATTTTGACTCTGTTGAAATTTTAGTGGGAATCTATCATTTTGAACTTTATTTGTCTGGATTTTGACAGTAATTGTATTGATTTCACGTGAAATTTCAATACGTTAGTACCTTCTTTTACCAACAAAATAATAATTGCTTTGGTGAGTTCTTCAAATCAGTCATATACAATTAGACTAACACTTGACGAGCGAAAATAATTAATTTTAGGAGTAGTATTGAATAAGGCTTCTTGACAATGGTATACGAAAAAACGTCACAAGAAATTAATTAAATGACACCCTTCAGATACGACTTCGGACTGATTGAATTTTTTCAACCATAATCCTATCAATTTGCCTGGAAAATTGAATAATGTCACGGAATAAATCATTATAGATATAAGGATAGCAAAGAAAGAGTCTCTAAAACAAAAGCATTGTCCTTCTTGTCCGTATCATTACTATTATTATTTCTGTATGTATGTATGTATATTCCCGGGAAAAGGTTTGACCTTTTTGGCTATTGAATAATTTATTTTAGATGCCATACATAATTTTTGCGAACTTAGTTCAATGGTTTTAATTTTTCTATTTTTGCAGCTTAAATATTGATGACGGGATTTGAAGAAAAATCTCTTATTCATTTTTAATACGTATAGCATTTAAATGTAAAATATAAATTTCGTGGAGTATAAATTTTCGATAGAAACATATTACAGTGCGGTTTGTATGGTTATAATTTGGAGCAAATGATGGCCCCAGGTTGCTGTACATAAGTTAAATAGTACGCAATCCGTCCCACCAAACAATATGCAAAAGTCACCTTGTTGTACGTTACACCATTTTTATCAATAAATTATTCTTTTAGTCGAATAACTTTGTTAGTCGCGATGGAAGTAGTACACCTTCTAATAAGAATTTATCTACTAATTAAGAATAAGATACATAAATTTCATGAAATAAGTAACATTACTCAGGTTTTAGTTTCCGAGAACTACTACGTTACTACTCTCTTGTTAGCCTCCTACAAAATCGAGCTAAGACACGCAATTTATTTGGATTTCGAAATAGAGGAGTAGGGTGATCTTATCACGTGTAAGGTGATAAATTGATGAAAGTGTACGCTGTTTTCATTCTAGCTAGTAGCCAAGACGCCAACAGCCAGAGAGAATAGTTTTTGAAGCAGTTTCTTCTGCACTATAATCAAGGACATGCCAATGTCAGCTCACGCGCAACGAGTCAAAAGAACCTTACCAATGGATGTTAATCTTGAAGCGTTTTAGTAAATACATTTATACGGCAGTACGTTAGGCTTGGTACAGGTATGTTAGGCTTGTAATTTAATGATCTAAAAAAGCAAATTAAAAGTCTTTTCATTCTAGTTTAAATCGATTACGATTCGATATTGCACATTATACTCTCATAAACAGAATGTGGATGAGCACCGAAACCGTGTCGTACTTTCATTACAACATACATACGTAGTAGAATCCAAAATTGTTGAGAAAAACGCACTTCCAGTTATCCGATTGAATTCATTTAAGTTTTATTTTTCAATGTAACTCCCCTTTACTTCAATACAACGATGAGATCGTTTAATAAGATCCTGCATCCCTTTCAAAAAGTAGTCCGCGTGTTTGTCTTGAAAATGGTCCAAAACAGCATCTTTCAGTCCCTTCTCAGTCTCAAATTTTCGTCCTCGGAGGTCCTCTTTTAATTTTGGGAACAGGAAGTAGTCACTTGGGGCCAGGTTTGGGCTGTACGGGGGGTGTTCAATTTCTTCAAAGCCGCATTTGACCACAGCAGCCTTGGCCACCGCGGCGGTGTGAACTGGTGCATTGTCGTGAAGAAGCAGCACCCCTTTCGCCAGTTTTCCATACCGTTTCTCCACGATGTTGGCCCTCAATTGGGTGAAAAGATCTGCATAATATTTCCCTGTTCCTGATGTGCCCTCTTCCTTGAAGTCAATCATTATAATTCCCTTGGAATCCCAGAAGATGGTGGCCATAATCTTTTTCTGGCTCTGCTGCACCTTCGCCTTCTTGGGGCGTTCCTCATAAGGCCTCCTCCATTCCATGGACTCCCTTTTGGTCGTGGGATCATAGTAAAGGACCATGGCTTCGTCTCCTGTCACAGTTCTGTTGATAATTGCATCCGAGTCGGCGCGACACAGCTGCCAAAAGTCTTTCGAACATTTCATCCGCTGCTTCATTTGATCTGCTGAGAGGAGTTTCGGGATCCATCTTGCCGAGATCTTCCTCATCCCCAAATGGTCGGTAATAATTCTTTCGACGGTGGTTTTTGATAGACTCGTCCTTTCTGCAATCTCTGATAACTTTAGCCGCCGATCACTCAATACAACTTCCTCGACTAATTGGACGTTTTCTTCGGTGGTCTCAGTTATTGGGCTTCCGTTGCGAGGTTCATCAAAAACATTTGTCCTTCCTCGCTTGAATTCCAAAATCCACCGGTAAATAGTCGCCTGGGATGGTGATGAGTTGCCGTACACGGATATGAGTTCATCTCGAATATGGGACGCGCCGTGTAAAAAAAAGAATTCAATGACCGCTTGATCTGCTCCATTTCAAATACGAAATCAGAATGCGACGCAAATAATTACCTAGCCGGGCCCTTGATTGTACAATTGAACTCATGTTTAGTCCTGTTATGACCGAAGAGTTGTTCTATCGAATAGCGGTAAGATGAATTCAATCGGATAACTGTAAGTGTATTTTTCTCAACAATTTTGGATTCTACTACGTATTACCTCCCGACAATAGGATAAAGAATAGTCGCACATGTATGATGTGTACGGACATGTATGGTGTTAACAATGGGTGCAGATACAAGCCTATTGTAGCATATGGGAAACTACTACCCTACTACTACACTCCTATCGCTGGATTTTTGCAGGATGGCTGGGGATGGCCCCCAGATTATGGGAAAAAAAGTCCCCACCGATTGGAGGTCTATGTACAACCTTAAAAAGGGGAAAAGATATAGTTAAGTGGTCTGAGGACCAAAAACACTATAGGTTAGGTACATAAAATTTGCAATGATGTATAACATCATCAGAAGTTTATTGGAAAATTCGGCGCTAGACTAAAAAATACCAGCGTACAGAGGGCTGCGCCTGCAATATGAGGGTTTTTTAGATTTTGGATACATACAAAGTGAATAATTTAGCACATATATTTTATAGGCAATAAATAGGAATTGTGCATAATATTAATGAAATGCTTCTTGTAAATCTATTTTTGGTCTAACGCTAACGCCTTTCATTCTGTAACACTTTTAATTAGACCAATCCAAAAATAGATTTTCTATGTATCATGGCTACACATACGAGTATTAACTGAATTTATTAGCTGTAAATCCGTTACCGTTTTTCCGAATCATGAAAGAAGAACTTATATGAAATGGCTTCGCTGAGCCCGTTGCCCACCCAAAGCTTTCTTATGAGAAAGTAGACTTTTGAAGCTATTCAGAGGCACCCTGTTAATTTGGTACTACAAACTTCATAAGTATTTGCGACAAACACTATTACCATTCTCTGTATTCCCACCAAAGTTCATGCTCATTGTTTGGTACAGTCACAAGATATGCAGTGCACAATTGCTTCAGACGCTGCCCTAGTATTGTGAAACGCCTTTGCTAAATATTTGATTCCCTGTATTTCCGCTTAGGATAAAGATTATCGAATGAAAATTTTCAGGCATATTCCTTACGTAATTTTCTTAAAACCGTCATCATAATTTTCAAACTTGCAGACTTAACATAGGGGCTGCACACGCACTAATATAAATTTTGCAAATTTACTGTTTTTTTATTTTTCGTAGCAAAAGTCAACAGGCTTAGTATTTAACGTACATAAGCTCATGCTCATTCCATATCGATATCTATCTATAGCGGTTTAGAAAAACGGAGGTTGAAAAGCTTAGCTTGAAAAGCCCAAAACTCTGTTACCGTTACTCCGAACAGGACAAAAGTAGCTGATATGAAGTGTACCCATCGAGTTCTTTGATTTGAGTACCCATACGTCCATGTCCAATAAAAACTAAAAAAGTCGACTTTTTCAAATTTCCGGGACACCCTGGTATCTTTGCCCTACCAGCTTCTAAGTAATTCGTGCCAAAGACAGTTACCATTCTACACATGCCTACCAAATTTCATGACGATCGGTTAAGCCGTTCGCGAGTTATTAAGAAAATAAATTTTCAAATCTCCGAAACACCCTGTTATCTTTGCCCTACCAACTTCCAAGTATTTCAAATTTCATGACGATCGGTTGAGCTGTTCGCGAGTTATTTAGTGAACAGACGGACGGACAAAATCGATTCCATAAGGGTTTTTTGAAAAATCTAAAAAACCCTAAAAATAAATTAGAATATTTTAATTTTAGACCTTTTTTAATAGCTCCATAACTCTTGAAAAAATGCAAATTCAGCCGTGAAATTGTGTGTAAGTTGCCACAATACGTTTAAGATGAATTTAAGTGAATCATTGAGTCGCTCCGATCAAGGACCCCCATTTAAATTTGGCAAAACAGCATGTCCATAACTCCCCCCAAAATTAGAGCAGGGGGCTAACATTTTGGTTTATTGCCACTGAAGGACATCACCACCACACCGACCAAAAATCAGTTCACTCAGATAAAAACTAAGAGTACCTCCCATACAAATTGACCCAAGAAAACTTTGTTCGACAGTTTATAAAATTAGTAGTGCGTAGAACAAACTCCTGGTGGGTCACTTTGTATGGGAGGTACCCTTAGTTTTTATCCGATTGAGCTGCTTTTTTCAAATTCGAATGGTGAATAATAGGGGTCCTTGATCGGAGCAACTCAATGTTTCACCCAAAATGATCTTGAACTTATTGTGGATACTTACACAAAATTACACGGCTTAACTTGCATTTTTTCAAGAGTTAAGGAGCTTTAAAAAAAATCTAAAATGAAAATATATTTTTTAGTCTAGCGCCAAATTTTCCAATAAAACTATAATGTGTTAGGGCTCTAGTACACAGTCATATTTGGTCTTATTTCTATTATAATATGCTTAAGCCTACTTGATTTCGCTAACTGCACGTCTAAAAATTTATACTGAATGAATCGAGTAGGCTTAGGCATATGACATTACATATTATAATAGAAATATGACTGTGTAATGGTCGTGCTTTGTGGCCGTGATCGTTCGGTCGCCATTCTGTGAAATAGACACTCATAGAGAAACGGGTTTCCAAACTCGGCACGACTCGTCGCAAGTTTATTATTCAGAAGAAGATGATAAGAAATATTCTTATCAGAGAATAATAAACTAGCAATGCGACTAGGAAGTGGTATGGCTGACAATCGTATCACACTCCGAATTCAGTTGTCTTTGTAACGTTGACTACACACAGTAGTCATCAACGCACCATGCTCCACTAGGAGTAACGGTAATAAAGAGAGAATGGAGGCATATGTTATGTATATACATTTAATACATTTAATACATTTATTTATTGCAGCTTTTCTTTGTATACATAATTATTTACAAATAAACAATTTTCAAAGCTCGCTACTCGCATAAGATAAATTCTTGTGCGCGAGTGCGGTGACAGTTTACTTTACAGCATATAATTAAGATTTAGTAAACAATTCAATTCATCGAAATTGTATAGAATTCAGAAGGAAAACATTAGTGAAATAGGTTTAGAAATTAAAGAAAAAAAAAAAAAAAAACCCTCTAAGAATTTTAAATGAAATGATTTCTTTAAGGTGTTCAGCTATATTGTATCGAAAATTGATATTAAGCATTGTGAGTTCTCAAAAACGTAACTTTTTAATTTGGTTTTATAATTCATGAAATTCAGTTTTTCTTTTAGTTGGATAGGGACTACATTATACATTCTTGGACCTAGGAAACTCAAATGTCTGGCAGTAAAGCCTTTTTTATTGCGCTTTGTAGCTAATGGTTGAGTTTTTTGTCTTCGTGTTTGATAGATGGTCGAATGGGGAATCCGGAGTTCTTCGTGTTTGTACATAAACTTTAAAGCGTTTAGACAAAATAATTGGCGGATATTCATGACCTTAAAACTTTCAAACGCCTCAGTAGTAGAATAAAATTTTGATTTTCTTAGGCATATTTTAACTAATTTATTATGTACTTTCTGTAGAGGTGCAAGATATGTTTTAAGTGCTAATCCCCATATTTCAACTGCATATTGTATTGTTGACTGTACAGTTGTAAAATATACCATCTTTATTGTTTCAACATCTGCATAATTGGTTAATCTGAAGAAAATATACATGACTTTTCGTAATTTATCTGCAAGTCCTACAATATACTTTTTCCAATCTAGATTATGGTCTATTATCACCCCCAAGTATTTTGTGTCTGTTTTATGTTTAATCTTAGCCGAGTTAATGCTTAATATAAGTTCAGGAGGAATGCTTTCATTTTGATTTCCAAAAGTTAGAAAACAGGTTTTATTTATGTTAAGGGCGAGCTTATGCATATTTAACCAATTGAATATTAATTTACATCCAACATTCGCTTTTTGTAGTACATTACTCCAGCTTGATCCCTTGAATATGGCCACAGTATCATCAGCATAAGCCGTAATTTGACCTTCAAATCTCCTGTCAGAGTGGTGTAATTCACATAAGCTATTAACATATATATTAAATAAAATAGGTCCTAAAACAGTCCCTTGTGGAACTCCGTGATTAATGAAAGCCCTTTCACTATTTATACCACTAATTCTTACTTTTTGGGTCCGACCATGGAGATATGATTTCAAAAGTTTAATTATGTTTCTACTTAGTCCAGTATGTTCTAGTTTCTTACATAAAATTTCGCGGTTCACAGTATCAAACGCTTTCTTTATGTCTAAGAAAACGGCTATTACTTTTTCATTATTTTCCCTAGCATTGTTTATGATATTGGTGACTCGGTACAATGCATCAGTTGTACATTTATTTCCACGAAACCCAAATTGATTGACGGATATTAGATGGTTGTATTCCAAGAAATTATTGATACGCGACCTCAAGCATTTTTCAAAGATTTTGCCAATGTTTGATATCAACGATATTGGTCGATAATTATTTAAATTAAGTTTACCGTCTGATTTATAAATTGGAGTTACTATTGAATTTTTAAAACTATTAGGATATTGACCAGTTATTAGACTTAAATTGAAAATATAGCATAGTGGCGTTATTAGAAAATTTATTAATTCTTTCAAGTGTTTGGAAGTTATCATATCCTCACCAGGCGATGTATCATTTTTTAAATCCTTTACATGTGACAATATTTCAGATTTAACAATAGGTGGACAGTTTAAATTATAATTACATGGAAATGAAAACTCAGTCAATGGATTGTATGGTATATGGGGAATATTTTCTGTTATTTTTTCTGCAATACTAGAGAAATATGCATTAAATTCATTAGCGATTTGCAAGGGTTCTCTTAATATGTCGTTTGTTCTTGAAAGAATCTCTGTAACACTGTTCTGTTCTTGTCTGTTTCTGAGAGTAATCTCATTGATTTTATTCCATAACTTTTTCGGGTTACTCTTAACAGACAAGATCTCTTTATTGTAATGAATACTTTTAGCTATATTAATAATGGAGTTTAGCTTATTACGATAGTCTTTAAACTTACTCTTGAGGAGAATATTAAATGGTTCGCTTTTTAATTTACGAGCTAAGAAATTTTTGTGACGTATTGACGTGACTATTCCTTTAGAGCACCAAGGTTTGAGAGGCACAATTTTTCTTCTCAGTAATATTTCAGACTCGGTTGTTGCCTGTTCTATTTGCTTGTTTAGCTCGCTTATCAACAACTCCGCGCATTGACTTGAATCACTATTTTGATACAATGCGCTCCAATCTTGGTGTTCTAAAGCAGATTTTAATATGTGATAATTAAGTTGTTTTTTCTTTATAATACGTTGTGTTTGTTGATGCAGATGTTTGATTTTAATTTTCGCAATCGTGGCAAAGTGGTCAGTTATAAATGTTTCTAATACAGCTGTGGTGAAAGTGTTACAATCCAAGAATTTACCGAATATGTGATCAATACATGATTTGCTAGCTGGTCTTGTGATGCCCAAAAGATATTTATTAAAACCATATTTAGCTAAAACGTTTAAATAATCGCCTACTAGTGAAATATGTTTTCCGCCTAATATATTTATGTTCATATCGCCTAAAATAACATGATTCTTAAATTGAATGGTTTTTGAAGAAAACGTTCAAGTGAATTATTGAACTGGTTTGCATCTAAGTTCGGGGATCGATAAACAGAAGTCAGGTATATTTCCTTTTGATTACCCAAATTGATTTTTAGATTCAGAAAATTGGCATGATCAGCACCTATATCTAGTACCTCCACCAAATAGTTTTCTCTTATATAAGCCACTATACCATCACACTTATTAAATTTAGTTGGCTGAACGTATACATTATAACCGTTCATCTTAAAGAAATCACTTTCTGAGAGCCACGATTCAGTGAGAACAATTATGTCAAATTCAAATTTAAGATCATTTAGAGTAATAACAAGTTCATCATAATTTTTAAAAATACTTCTAATATTTAAGTGAAAGATAGATATGGTGTGTTTTCGTTCAATCAATAAAAAATCTCTGCATTCCTTGCTAGTAGTTAAGACTTTTGTTGCAATGTTTTCAAAATCGTTATCATCCAAAAGTGAATTCATCATGATAAACGTTGAGAGCGTAGTCGAGTGTGTTTTAGTCAGCTGTGAAAGCAATTCACTGCATTGTAAGAGCGTGCGATATATCGTCAGTTGATCTGATGGTTAGTGGTTTCCCCTGTTCTGTTTTCTTTGCATGAATTTTCCCGTTTTTGACCCATACGAATTTGAAGTTCTTTAGATCGGTTTTTGCTTGTCTTAGCAGTGAAGCCGTGTGTTGAGTGAGACGTTCCCCAATATACACCTTGCCATCCTGAAGATTTTTATTGATGTTTTTGGCGGGAACTCCCGGACCATCGTTTCGGTCCTTCACTGTTTTTTTATACATCCGGATAACATTGTCTCGAATACCTTTTTTTGCAAATTTTACGATAATTCTGGGTTTGTCATTTACCCGATAGATTTCATTTATGTCAGAGTCCGATATGTTGTGGCCATTGACAGCTGCCACCACCGCTTTGACTAGTTCGGTTAAATTTTCGTTGCGAGTTGGCGGGAGACCATTTACAACTATATGATTGGAATAGAGCTCCGAGGCCAGTATTTCATTTCCATGTTTTAATTGATGGACGGTAGCTTTTAAAACATCGTTTTCTTTGGTAAGTCGTGCGATTTCAGTCATGAGAGCATCCATTTTTATGGTGTAGTCGTCAAATTTAGCAGCCATAAATTCCACAGACTTTCGGAGCTCCGACACTTCATTACCTTGTTTCTGTTCGAATGCTTCAAAACGATTTTTCAGGCTCTGGATCATCTCAGGCAGTTCACTATCCTTTTCATCGTTCTTTCTAGTTTTGCTAGGCATTGTATAATGTTCACTATTTTTATTAACTTTTATTAAGACGTAAACAAATAGTATTTTATTCGCGATGATAGAAAATATGCGTCTGCTGTCAACTGTCACACAATGATATATATCATTGCAAAGGAATTTTTTTTCTTCCTCGGACCATTTTTTTGTATCTTTTGCCTTTTTTTAAATACATAATTGCAAAAAATAACGGAAAAAACACCCCCGTTTGCCCTCTTTTTTAAGGTTGCGGAATCAATCTACTCGTGTATTTCCACGTAAAGTTTACTATGAAAAACCCACAAATACTTGATTGTTGTTATATGCGGTTATACCATGTCGGTTTTGTTGGCAAAACTGAAATTACGACTATTCATTTGAAATTCCTATTAACAACTTGTTGCTCGCTATGAAACTGAAACATCATTTCCGTTTTAAGTTTCTCTTCAAAACTTTGCATTGAAATCTGAAAGGATACTTTTTTTTGTGGGAAAATAATTATACTCGAAAGGTTGGTCAGTGTCGGTAGGAGTTTTAATTGAAATATGAGTACAACTCTTATCATGCTAATTAATGGACTGCTCAAGGCTATTTAGAGTTGAATTGCAGTTTGATTCTTTGAATATTGAATTATCGCCATAATGTCTAGTGAGCAGAGCTGACTTAGAGATTTGATTAATGAAAAGCAGTGCATTATATCAATAATTCAAATTAAGATAAGATCGGATATCGTAAAGAGAAATGACAGTTCAAATATGTTTTGAGTATGTAAAATGTGTGTTAATGAATGCGGGAGAATTTCTCCCGGAAAATTTTGAAACTTAATAAGTTGAACCGAATTTCCGAAAAATTTAGAGTACAGTAAGTTGAAGGAAGTGCTGTAGTCGAGGAAGCGGGAGCTACGTAGTAGAATCCAAAATTGTTGAGAAAAATACACTTACAGTTATCCGATTGAATTTATTTTACTGCTATTCGATAGAACAACTCTTCGGTCATAACAGGACTAAACATGAGTTCAATTGTGCAATCAAGGGCCCGGCTAGGTAATTATTTGTGTCGCATTCTGATTTCGTATTTGAAATGGAGCAGATCAAGTACCGCGCGGTCATTGAATTCCTTTTTTTGAAAGGATACACGGCGTCCCAGATTCGAGATGAACTCATATCCGTGTACAGCAACTCTTCACCATCCCAGGCGACTATTTACCGGTGGATTTTGGAATTCAAGCGAGGAAGGACGAATGTTTTTGATGAACCCCGCACCGGACGCCCAATAACTAAGACCACCGAAGAAAACGTCCAATTAGTCGAGGAAGTTGTATTGAGTGATCGGCGGCTAAAGTTATCAGAGATTGCAGAAAGGACAAGTCTATCAAAAACCACCGTCGAAAGAATTATTACCGACCATTTGGGGATGAGGAAGATCTCGGCAAGATGGATCCCGAAACTCCTCTCAGCAGATCAAATGAAGCAGGGGATGAAATGTTCGAAAGACTTTTTGGAGCTATTAATTAATTTAATTAGTAAAAGTATACGTATATTGTTCTTTATATTCTGCTGAGTGCTCACAATAAATAAATTGATTTAAAAAAAATGGAACGAATTTCAATACTGCGATTTACAGCGAGAGCGATTTACATAGAGAAGTAAAAGGAGTGATGTTCGAGAAATAGCCAGTGATCCCGCAGCGCATCAAACTTGATGAAGAAGTCGTACGTGACGCAAAATTAACTACGATTATCCTTGAAGTGAGATTGCGACGACTAAAAATTGGAAAAGAATAGAAACACTGACGTCACGACACAACGAAAATGCATTGGCATCTGACGAGATGTGCGGCCGCGCATCCCTGCTTGGACAGGACTCCCTAGCAGACCTACTCGCGATGTTTTTCTTATTTTTAGTCGATGTAATTGCACATCATGTACATACATACATACATTATGTACGTACGCGCAATGCTTCGGCCTGGTCTTGAAACAATTCTCGGTGGATATTGTTTTCTATTGTATTTTCTTTCCGTTAATCAGCCTTGTAATTTATTCTTCTGGCAGAATATGATTTTTGGCATGAAAAATTACATCTATGACATTACAACAGACATGCATTAAAAATGTCAATTATGACATAACAATGTAATAAAATTCACCTCAACCGCGTGGTGAATTAGATATACTCGTTCTGGCTACTTAATTTGCAATAGGCAGATTACGTGATCTGCAGCTTAATTAGGGCTCAGATTACGAAATTTGCCGCAGATTACGTAATCTGGTGTAAGTGTGAAAACCTCCTTATTCGATTCAGGGGCCGACCCTGATATACTATATACTTTGCCATGCCTCCGGTGGCTCCTTTGAGATGTTACATAATATCGGCGTAACAAAAACAATATACCCCATACCATCTTATGGGTATAGGGTACAACTATGGTTAGTCCATAGTCAAGCGATGTGGTCCTAATGCTTTTGCGATGATAGCGATCAGAACCGTGTAAACGGAGAACGTAGAATAGAATTGATACATAATTGCTGATTGTTAAATGGCAGCTCGCGATGACAACTGGCAGTTTCCATCGCGTCTACACTGACTGCCATTTCGTTGACCGTCCAGTTTTGATATTCTTTATGGCAACTGAACCATATGTCAGCTAACACTTTGACAACCGCTTGTCGAGTTCAAAGTGACAATTTTGCAACTTTTGCTGTTTTTTTTAAGAAATTGTATATTTCTTGAATGGCCGAGTAATAATTTGATCGCACAGAGTCCGATTTTAATAATTAAATTTAAAAAAATTTCCAAAATGAAATTTTGTTTATGTCGTTTTCACGCTCCATTTGGTAGCTAGTGTATAGATGCTAAGTAGCTGCCAAATAGCTGCTCGCGATGCTAGTATTTTAACGAGCTGCAATTTCAGTCAATGTAGACACAGCTTAACGAGGATAAATGATGTGCCAAAAAACCACGACGTCGGGCCTTGGCCGCCTGAAGGATAACTTAGGACAAAGTTACCCAGTCTTTGATAAATAACTGATACTACACATTAAGCTTAGCTGGCTAAAACACTTCTTCTTCCTTGCTCCTTATACCGCTCCATGGCATGACGTTGCTCGGCCTACGACACGTCACTCTTTCTGGCGGTAATGACCCAGCCTATTTATACAGGCAACTCGAATCAGCATGATAGAGTGATGAATGATGATAACATAACACTTCTAAAATCGAAATAACGTCTAAATACACGGCATTTTGAATGCAGTTACTTAAGCTGTTGGTATATCCTCGAGCGAGTAGCGTTATTTCGCAAGACAGAGCGGAAAGCATTGGATTATTGATTAAACTAAACCTGAAAGATTTATTTTAACGAGCAGCTAACTTCAATTATAATATTTTACGAAGCCGCGTGTCACATTTAAAATGGGGGTTGGACTGGATATCCCAGTCACAAAATCCCCACACCAAAATCAGCAAATAAAATTCCTCAAATCAAAATCCCCGAAATCAAAATACCCAAAATCAAAATCCACAAACGAAAATCCCCAATCCCCAAATTGGGAATGGAGATTTTCTATTGTATTGTAGATGGTAAATGGTAACTGGTAAATAGTAAATGGTAGACGGATGGCCCTGTGGCGCGGGTCAAGAATAGTGCCTCCGTCTTTCCCGACGTGTCGTAAGAGGCGACTAAAGGGACAGGAGAGAATAAAACTCTCCTGAGGTTCGAACATATCTCTACAATTGTGCGCGCAGCGACTCTGTTGTGTGCGCTCAAGGGTTCAGATATGTACGAAACTTAACAAAAAATTGACCCCTGTGGACTTTGGGGTAAGAATTATTCCACAGCGTTCCCGGCTTGTCGTAAAAGGCGACTTGAGGGATAGGGTACGTAGGCTTGTAACCTGCGTACTTGAAACTTTCTTTACACTCGAAACATTAATCGAGCCTCGGATACCTCGGACTGACTCACCGGCAACGACTTTTGGCTATAAACAACGGACCACGATTGGGTTTTGGAACGTTCGAACGATGTGGGGCGAGTGTAACAACATGAGGCTTACTGAAGTCGAACGGGAAATGACCGCGTATAACATCGCTATATTAGGACTGAGCGAAACAAGATGGCTCGGATCAGGAGCGACTCTATCACCAAGCTCTAATACTGTTTTATTGTACTCTGGAAATGATGACCAAAATGCTCCTCGGCAGGCAGGAGTCGGAATTCTCTTGACTAGGGATGCACGTCGATCCCTTATCGATTGGAAACCAGTTTCCGACCGTATTATCACCGCCCGATTCAAATCCAGAGTACGAAATATCACGATAATTCAGTGTTACGCACCGACCGAACCAGCTGATCAAGCTGACAAAGACGTTTTCTACCAAAGACTTGGCGACACCTTTGATAGGGCTCCCAGAGGTGACATTAAAATCATAATGGGGGATCTCAACGCTAAAGTCGGGTCAGATAACCAAGGATTGGAACACCTTATGGGAAATCATGGGTTAGGCGACAGAAACCAGAATGGCGAGATGTTTATAGAGTTTTGTAACTCTCGTCAGCTCGTCATTGGTGGAACTCTGTTTAAACACAAAGATTGCCACTTATCAACCTGGACCTCTCCGAATGGCAGAACTGAGAACCAGATTGACCATATTGCTGTTTCCAAAACGTGGAGAAACTGTGTCTTAGACGTTAGGGCGAAACGTGGTGCTGATATTGGCAGTGACCACCATCTTGTCATCGCAAAAATGCGCTTACGAACGGCAGCAATCCAGCGTCCTAACGGTGCAAATATTTGCCCTAGATATAATGTGCAGAAGCTCAAACTTCCATCAACCAAGCGTGCGTTCTCCACCGCTTTGCGCGAAAAAGCTAATGCACCACCACTAAATGAGAATCCGACAATTGACGATAGATGGAAAGTCGCTAAGGACTCATTTATTTCGTGTGGCGAAGAAATTTTAGGACGATTGGATCGCGGTAGGAGACCATTTATTAGCGACTCCACTTGGTCTCTTATCTCAGCACGCAAGAGAGTTAAAGAGCAGATCAACTCAGCTGCTGACGATTCAGCTAAGGAAAGATACAGAGCTGAATACCGTTCGCTCCAAAAAGGCGTTCAAAGGAGTGTTAGGCGTGATAAGCGCAATAATATCAACGCGCTTGCGAAGGAGGCAGAGGATGCGGCTATCCGCGGTGACAGTGGAACACTCTTCAAGCTTATCAAGCCATTAACTGGCAGATCTTTACTAACGGAACATCCTGTGAAAGATAAGGAAGGTGTTCTGCTCGTTACCGAAGAACAACAGCTGCAAAGATGGAGAGAACACTTTTTAGAGGTCCTTAATAACACCTTCGGGCCTGCAAGTGCATCTTCATTTGCCAGCAGAAGACGTCCCTCGAATAGACGGCATTAGTTCTGGTCCACCATCCAAAAAGGAACTAATAGACGCTATTAAATCAATGGACGCCGGTAAAGCCCCTGGGATTGATGGAATTCCGTCTGAATTCTTGAAAGCGGATATTATCGCTTCAGCGGATATTCTCCTTCCCTTAATCCAAGAGTGTTGGGAAACCGAAACTCTTCCCAGTGAGTGGAAAAAGGGCGTAATTATTAAGATTCCGAAGAAAGGTGACCTGAAGAATTGCAATAATTGGCGTGGGATCTGCCTACTTCCTGCTGTTTCCAAGCTGATGGCTAAGATTGTTTTAGGACGAATCAAGGACAAAATCGATGACACATTGAATGATGAACAAGCTGGCTTTCGCGAAGGGTTTTCCTGTAGCGACCACATTAACACCCTCCGTATTATTATCGAGCAATCCGCGGAATGGAGATCCCCATTACATCTCATGTTCATCGATTTTGAGAAAGCCTTCGATAGCGTTGATCGTCTCTACATCTGGAATGCCTTACGGAGACGAAATATTCCAGATAAGATAATCTCCATCATCAAGGAATCCTACTATGGAGCCCAATGTCACGTCCTGCATAAGGGCAAGCTTTCAGATCCTTTTGAGGTGCACAGTGGAATGAGGCAAGGCTGCATTTTGTCACCTATTCTCTTCCTTGTTGCCATTAGTGATGTACTCGGGTCCGCACTCCAATTACATCGTAACAAAGGTATCAGATGGAAATTGTTCGATCACCTTCAACATCTTGACTACGCTGACGACATTTGCCTTCTATCAATATCAACAAACACGGATGATGTCGCTCAAATGACAGAAGCTCTAAATTGCGCGAGTCGTAATGCGGGGCTGAAAATCAATGCTGCCAAGACTAAGTTCTTGAGCACATATCCAGGTGGGCAAAGCGAAATTTGTATTTCAGGACAGGCAGTCGAAAAAGTTGATGAATTTTGCTATCTCGGAAGTGTAGTTACAGCATATGGTGGAGCGGATGCTGATGTAAAATCACGGGTAAACAAGGCTAGGGCGGCTTTCTTCAATTTGACTCCTTTCTGGCTAAACAACAATATTTCCAGACGCACCAAAATACGTGTCTTCAATTCTAATGTGAAATCCATTCTGCTATATGGCTGTTCAACCTGGAAGGTGACTAAAGAGATCACTGATAAGTTGCAAACTTTTGTTAATCAGTGTCTACGGCGCATCCTAAATATTCGTTGGCCGGAGATCATTTCGAACGAGGATCTCCTTACTATAACTGGCCAGGAAAGGATAGGCACTTCGATCAAAAGACTTAAGTGGCAATGGATAGGTCACACTTTCCGAAGAGGGCCCAAAAACGTCGCAAAAAAGGCTCTAAACTGGAATCCACAGGACTCCGGAGCAAGACGCCGTGTTGGGCGGCCAAGGAACACATGGAGAAGATCGGTAACTAGCGAAGCGAAAACGCTAAATCTTACATGGTCGCAGCTAGCGCCGTTGGCGCAAAACAGAACGAGGTGGAGAGTAGGCGTGGTTAATGCCCTATGCCCCACAAGGGGTTGACAGGAACTAGAGAGAGAGAGAGACGGATGGTAGATTGTAAATGGCTATGTCCACACATGTGCGCTTTCGTCTTCCCTATCGTCTTCAAGCTCCGTATCCACTTTCAACATTGAACATGTCATTGATTGCGTCAAGTGAACAGAAGAGATCAATGTCTCATTCTGTCCAGATCTGTTCATTATTTATCGTTAAATATGTGTCACGGCTTTGGTCAGGACGGGTAAATGATAAATTCTTTCATGAATTGTATGAATAGATGATGTGTTGTTAATATTTAACATTGGCAATTGCGTTCAAGAATGAATGCGTTTCTTCAATAGCGCATACATCTCAAGTTTCAATTGTCAAAATGATGAAGACGAACGAAAATTGAAACTGTCTAGACAGGCACAATGGTTGATGGCAGATGGTATATTGTAAATGGCAAATGGTAGATTTCACAACAAGTAGTTCGCGGGTCGGGCTTAGTGAAACCAAATTGGCAAAGTCTGGTCTAATCTAGCTAAAACCAACGCTATTGAGGTTTCCAACGCACGAGAAAGCATCCTGCGATTTAGACAACAAAAGTTCTTGTGGTATCCGTTTCTATACGTTGTCAAGCTTACTAAACTATGCTATGTAAATCATGATTGGTTCAAAAACATCATATCAAGTAATTAATTAAATGTCACATCACCAGTTTGTACTATACGATACTGCTAGCACAGGCCCGAATGATGGTTTTATCCACGTGGAGCCTTGTGGCCCTCGACACCAGCTTAAATATCATTATTGGTTGGTTTATCACGTCTATTTCAAAGATAAGTGAAGTTGTCTACATACCCAATGTTGAAGTCCAACGCTGTAATGCTTGAATGTTCTAGCGTTCTTGTTTTTCATTGTATCATAACTTTAGTTTTACCCAAATTACGTACCTTGAAGAACGTCGGTGTCCATAGTTCATCGCCCTGCTTTAGTCCAGTACGAGTTTTGAACAGATCAGAGAGTCTATTTTGTATGAGACGGTATAAAGTCTTCGTTATCCTTGTGAGTCGCAATCTTATGGGTATGCGATCGTTATTGTCATATGCCTTCTTGAAGTCGACAATAAATTGGCATACGCCGATGTTATACTCTCAGCACGTCTCAAGTAATAGAATCACCATAAAAAGCTGATCAATCGTAGTACGACCAGGATATTCGCCTAGATATTCGCAAATGATTTATTCTGCGTATCAATTACGCGGATGGATGCCATGCTGTAACAAAACAAAAAGAAATCAATTAATTAGTGGCGCAACCACTGGAGGGCTAAGGGGACTAAAGCTCCTTCCAGACACAGAAATTAAGAAAGGAATAATTGAAAAATGAAATGAACTATGCGGCACATATTTTATGAAAATATGAATTCTTGTTATTGGGGAATAGGCCAGTCTCGATGGTCTGCGCAAATTGCAATATCCTTACCCGAACTTTTGAAAATTCTTTGTGAAAAAGTGCACAACATAAACGCAGAGGTCTCAGGCGACTTTATGACAAAAAGAAAAATTCTTCAAAAAACATGCTTTGGAAAAAAGATCCTCCTGCCTGATTCGAAAATATTTTTTTTATCTCAATCTCTAAATATTCAAGAGATGAGACGGCTGAGACATTTTCAATTTTCATTGCAATTAAAGATGTTTCGAAAAAATTATATTTGGATTTCTATAGGTATGGTAAATATAATCTATTGTGAGTTGGGTGGTTTGGTGTAAAGAAACGAAAGAACGAGGCATCGATGAAACATAATTCTGTCCACCATTTCGTAAAAATTTCGAATTCTAATTTTTCTTGTACAAATATTTTCTAATGCAAAAAGTTGTACCCTTCGATGTTATATCAAAGCATAACGAGCAGCTATCCACATCCAAAACTAATTGGTTCTTTGCGAGATAGAGCTCTCACTGTAGAAGATAAGTTTCTCTGTATCCATTGGAACGAAATTATCCGAATGTCGGTCGGGATGTGCCTAAATTCCAATTTTGCTCGTGTAGCACCGACCGGGCATTGACAAATTCTGCTCCAATTACGGCGGGCCATTTGTTTCAAAACCCAGGACAAGATCCTGGTTGCGCCACTGAAATGAATGTATCATTTATTTTGCTGGTTATTTATTTTATTATTAAACCCGAATTTTCAACTGAAACTCCTATCCATAACAGAAATATCCAGTTTGCCGAAATATTTCCTTATTGCAACAAACAACCCCAGATGATATAATGCAAATTCAAGTGACTTCTTGAATTTGCAATTATCCCAGGGTCACTATCTCATCTCACTCTATGGTATGTAGTGAAGTTAATAGGTAACCAACCGCATTTATCCCGATTGTCTGCACAGAACAGAACGGGAATGAGAGAAACTTGTTGACTTTGCTCGAATATCCTGCTACAACTCTTCGATTGGTTCATCCATGACTGAACATGTTGCAGGCAAATTGGTAAATGATATTCCCTGCAAACTTATACAATTCATGCAAATCGACCCAGAGGATTCGGAGATGAGTAGGCACTATAGTGCATGCTAAGAAAATTATGAAAGAGCAAGCAGTTTGTGTGTGTGTGTGTGTACAAACCGCGTGTATACATCACGAACAGAATATTCAGCGAAATTAATTTATGCTTCGTTAATTCATTTCGCTGAATTGTTTGGTGTAGTGAACATTAAGTAACAATGCTACATGGGATAGTATAGGTAAGTCCAGCAAGGTATAAAGGTGTTCAATATACAAATATGTATCAATATATGTATGTACTAATAAATTTATTGGCTTGGAATCAGGATCATTATGTTAACCAAGAAGTGAAGTGATACTTATCTTTTACGAGCATGTTGTATATTTAAGAATTAAAATGCAACACGACTGTCTAATTATGCTAGAATTATTCTACTTTTCGTTTACGGAAAACTACTACACTGCCGAAAGTCGATTTTGGATCTGTTATACCGCAGGCGGAGGGACACAATGCCATAGAGCCATATAAGGAGGCAAGAAAGTAGAAAAAGAAGCCGATCTCAATACTTGCCGCTTGATTTATGTTGGATCTAGGAAATCAATTCAACTCCTTCCAAAGGTGTAGACACCTTATTTGGTTTTCCAAAGAGTGAATGTTTGCACAATATCAGTGAAGAATAGCTTACCAGCTGAATAGTTGACAGTCTATCAAATATTTCTTCCTTGTCTTACTATATACCATTCCAAGGCGTCCCGTATCTCTACTCGCTGAGATCGTCGACACCAAAACCAATGCGTTGTTTTTTTGCTTTTTCATTTAGAACAACGGTTCTTAACCGGTGGTCCCTCAGGCGACCCTAGGTGGTCCGCGAAGCCTTTGCTGTGGTTCCCTCAAAATCCGATACGACAATTCTCGAATTTCACGCAGCTCAATCTTAACTTTCTAATAGAAACTTGAATGCTGGAAGCGGATGGGAGTCCGTTTTGACTGAGCAGAACAGACTGTTTTCATTGAGAAATTGACCGTTGTGCACTGTGTAAGATATTAAGTGTAATGTATTGTATTGGTCGCAAAAAGAAATATGAGTGTAGCTTATTACGATGAAATGAAATACCATCAAAATTTGTTTTATATGCTTCTTTTTTAGGTGACGAATGCAAGATGATTGCGATGTGCAAGAAAACGAGGACGGCCGAGAGCTTGATAGGAATGTTCACTTTATGTGCAATAGCTACGTGTCTTTATAGACTTGAGGTTTGTCATAATTGTAGGTAAACAGTTCAGGTGTTTAACCCATTAACGACGAGACCCTAAAATCTTACCGATTGAGCTGAAATTTTCCACGTCGGCTTAAAATGGCTAAAAACACATTTTGTAAAAAAAAAAATTTTCCCCGGATGCCGGGTTCAGGCTCCCGGCACTGTTACATATATGTAACATCAGGCACTCGAAGTACTCGAGGGTGTTACATATATGTAACATCAGGCATGATACGGGGAAAGTGTATTCAAAGTATATTTTTGATTTTTTTTCAAAACGAAAACATTTTAGTACATTTTTTTTTAATAAAGCGAAAAATATATGAAAGCCGATATTTTACATGAATTTTGGAATGTAGACAATGCAACAATAACGTAGAAATAATACGAAATGTGTGCGAAAATTGAGCAGCCTTACAAAAATTTTATGTCAAATATTGTATTATTTTATTTTATTATATATGTGTTTTTGCATGTGGAGTTGTTGTTGTTTTATTGAGAAGTTTCTTGAACACCCACAGAACTAATAGATTTGACAGTTTTTGAATAGGAAAAAAGTTTATAGAACTACAGTAGTTAACAATACAGATTTTGAAGATTATGGAAGATTTGCCAGTAAATTATAAAATTATTGTTTCATTTTTTTTGTCAATTTGTCCATCCGCCCAATTTGTCTAAAAAGGACTAAATAAAGAGCCTATAATTCCTCGTTGGCTATAATTTGGTCTACATTAGAAACCATTTCTTCTTTCGTAGCTCAAAATATATCCTTTTAAATATTATATTAGCAGAATTAAATAGAATAACTAATCCTTGGCCTCATGAAAATAAAGCCTTGACTCCTTGCTTCGGATACCCTTGAATCCGGCTATCATTTTAATCCACATAAGACAACTATTGTATCCATATTCCGGATTTCTAGAGCAATTCTAATTCCGACTCTTAATATTTTTGGTATGTTATGCCAAATATGGCCGCTCAATTTGGCAGTCAAGAAGACACAAGGGTCTAGAAAATCATGTGACCTGACTAATTTTAAGGAAAAACCTAAACAATAGCATTTTTTCTTTTAAATTTTAACATTTATAAAAACTATTTATGCTATTTTCCTAGATAAAAATGTCTTATTAAAATCCGGAATTTTCGTTAATCCGGATTTTTTGAGAATCCGGACTTCTTTTTTTTTTGATAATTTATCCGGACTATCGCGTCAATAGTGTAAAAAATCCATAAAATAAAAAAAAACACTAAAAAGTACATACTCATACACCTCGTATACGAGGAGTGCACTTTCCCCATATCAGGACGGATGTTACATATATGTAACAGTGTTATAAAAGTACTTATAAAACGTTAACTACGGACAATATTTATTTCATTTATTTTTTGTATTGTTTCAAAAAGACCATGTAATGACATACGATTATTTTTTTCCCAATTTTTTCCATACAATTAAATATCAAAATAAAATTCCTCTACTGCTTTTGCCATCGTGACGATTTTTGTCAACATCGAAAAAACCATCAGAAAGAAACCTCTGTAGCTTCCACAATAATCAATCAAATTCAGCTAAATTAGTTTCTACGCATTGCTAATAGTGTCCAGTACAGGATAAAACACTTTTTAGTGCCGAATTCATATCCTATTCCTTTAGCAGCCGTTTGAAACGAAGAATGTCTTACTGTTACATATATATAACATCAGGCATTAATGGGTTAAGGCGATGAATATTTTGAAAACCTATTATTTTCCGGCCAGACCATAATGGTAATTTACACTGCTGAATTAAGATAATTAAGCTATTATTGATCTTCGGTGGCACTTCTAAATACATAGGTTTCTGCTGGTACAATGAACCAGCAATGCCATATTTATAGGAGTTAATGTAAAAATTGTTGTTCTTCCAGTAAGAACTGTAAGGAAGGGCTTTATAATCTGATAAACAAAACTGGATTTAAAAATTATGAGCAATCTATGGATGAAACAAACCGAAATATTGGGCAGCACCCTTTACGAAAATTAATGAGAGATTTGAAATTCGTTCAGACTTAGCAAAATCACACCCAGAGTCCTTTACAAAATTATCTCCGTCAGTCGACTTTTTCTGGATGATGGTCCTAAAAGCAACAATATCCGTTTGGCGTTATTTCCACATTTTTCTAATCGAAAACGTCAACTTACAAGACAACAATAAGTTGTGCTCCATAAGTAAATTGAATGAATTTTATTAGTTTGCCTATATTGATATTACCAAGGTGCAGTACGGTCACCGCAAGAAGTAGTCTTCGGTACAAGATTTCATGATTTAAATCGTTCTTATCACAGTTGCAATTTGGTGATCCGCAACAACTAACGAGTTTGATCAAGGGGTCCCTCATGTGCAAAAGGTTAAGAACCACTGATTTAGAACATCTCCGCATTCTTCGGTCTGCCTCTGGCCTTGGGTCCATCAAGTGAAATACACTGCGCGACAAATGCTTAGGTTCACTCATATTTCCTTCCATGAAGCGGTAAAATAAAAGCTTACCGGTTCAAGATATGTTATTTTCGAAACTATTAAATATCACAAACAAAATCTTCTTCTCAGGACCGTATAGCCCCTTGCGGGGCCATGGTGCGTTAACTCAGCCGTTTATATAGGCAATTTCGAATCAACGTTACATTGCATATCATTTCGGAGTGTATATAATGTTGCAAGCACTATATATTTCCTATCTGTACATGTACGGAAATGTTGGACCACGCCGAGATTCGATCTCCGGACCTCTAGATTACTAGCATCGTAGAGTGCGACGCAACCAAGTGTCCTAAAATTTCGGAGCGAAAGAGCAGAGCGTGGAGCGGTTTTCGGCAGGCTGGAGCGGAGCGATTTTTGCTTTGAAAGTCGCTCCACTCCGCTCCGCTCCGAAGTAAAAAATCAAGAAAATTCCGAGATAAAAAATTTAATTTTTTCGACGAAATTTTTCATTTTATGGCACTATTTGATGATTTTGGACGATTTAAAGGCGAAGAATTCGTTGAGAGACTTGCGAAATTTCGAATTATTGTGAAATTCCATGACAGAAAAGTCCTGTCCTGTACTCGCTGAATGAAACGCCCGTTTTAATTTAAATTAGTTATTAGGTGCATTTTATTGAATGGAGTACAGGACAGCTTCCATAACAATTTTACAAATCTCGTTCTATACGGGATGTCCGAAAACTATCGCATAAAGGCACCCAAATATGATTCCTGGTGATACTTCCAGCAAAAAGGAGTATAAAAAAATCCCGAATTATTAGTTCTTCAGCTACCACAGACATTTAAAGATTTTTCAAAAATTTAATACTCATATTACCTACATATTTTCTTTCGGTCGTGGCCAACAATTTTTCCCAATAAAAATCAGATAAGCAGTTTAAGCTGTGTAAAAAAGCTTCAAAGGCAAAATTTTGTGATCTTACTTCATATTAATTTTTTTTTGCGACGGAGGTTTTAGTGGTAGCATTTTTGTAAAATCTTTAAATGCTTTTGGTAGCTAAGGAGTTAAGAATTCGGGATATTTCCGGTACGCCTATTTTGCTGGAAATGACATTAAGGGCGGAATTCATAGTCCTCCCTTATACTTAAGGGAATCCTTAAGGGACTGACGCTATTCATAGTGACTCAATAAACAAACGCTAAAGGGTTTCCTAAAGGGTTCCCTTATTCGTTAAGATTCATATCTAGTAACCTCATATGAACTCATATATTTGTTGACATATCCTTATTCAAACACTTTGAAATTTTTTAAAAATTTTGAATTTTTAACTACTTGATATTTTTTTACATTTTATTTGTCACTTTCAATAGATATGGCAAATAAGTGAATCGTTTATTTCATGAGGCAACGCCCTAATAAGTCATGTCTATGAATTCGAAGATCCCTTAAGGACTCACTTATATAGAGAAATCCCTTATTCCTTAAGGGAATCCTTATTACTTAAGTGGGGACTATGAATTCCGCCCTTATAATCATATTTCGGTGCGCTTATGCGATAGTTTAGTTTCCGGACACCCTATCTAGAACAACTCAATTTTATGCTCAAATTTGTACGAAATTGGTGCTATCCTGTTCTGTACTTGATCGAATAAAACGCATTTTTTAAGCCATACTCTATAATACGTAAGAAGATATAAGTTGAATTGATGAATTCGCCGAAAATTATAAATATTTACTAAGAACAATGAATTTTTGTTGTATGTTTGTAATGGGGCGGAGCGAAAAATTTTAGTCGGAGCGGAGTGGTTTCAAATCGGTCGGAGCGGAGCGAAAAAAAGTGTCGCTCCAAATCCCTGACAGAGCGTGACAAAATGAATGGACTTAATCCCCCCATTTTCCTTAAATTACAGTAATTTATTTCATTCAAAGAGTCAATTTCCAGTGCGACAATCGCTTAGGTTCAGGGACGATTTTACCGTTTTACATAATGTTTTCGCTGAAAAATATTTCAGAAAAGTATGAAAGAGGATAAATATGAAAAAACAAGAGCATTTTTTGTAATTTAATAGTGTGTATTTCCGCAATTTTTATTTATAATTTCATAAAGCCTTCGAGGCAGGTAATCGTATAATGAATGCAGCACGGATATCGGTATTTTATACCAAGCTGTCTTAATTCCATGAATTACCTCTTCTTCAGAGTCGTATTGTTTACAACTACTGTAAACCTCCCGAACAAGCCACCCCCAAATGTTTAATGCCAGGGGGAGATGGGCACCCAGTCTAACAAAGTCAGATGTCCCTCCTCAATAAACGATTTAACCACCCTCGCTGTATGAATTGGGGCAGGATCATGTTCTTAATATCCAAGGATCGCCTCCGTACATAACATTTATCTTAGGGATTCCCTCTTCTAAGAGCTGTTTATAAGATGAACCCGTTTGGCGACCTCGTAGGATGACCAAGTCGATAGTTCCATGATATGATATGGCTCACCATACCATCAAGGAACCTATTCGGGAGTGATGGCGTGACAGGTACATCTCTCTCTTTATTACCGTAACTCCTAGTGGAGAATGGTGCGTTGATAACTACCGTGTGTAGTCATCAGCATTACAAATACAACTGAATTCGAAGTGTGATACGGTTCTCAGCCATACCACTTCCTAGTCGTATTGTTAGTTTATCATTCTACGATAAGAATATTTCTTATCATCTTTTTCTGAATAATAAACTTGCGACGAGTCGTGCCGAGTTTGGAAACTCGTTTCTCTGTCTATTCACAGAGTGGCGACCGAACGATCACGGCCACAGAGCACGACAGGTACATAATATCATGATAATAGTAGGAGAACCCATCTAGACCGTCCACACAAAACCGTTTTTCATCCGTAAATATTACCTGCCGCCATTGTAACGTCCAGTTCATGAATTACAGGCGCTGTATAGGCGATGTTGCGGGGTTAAGGCTGTTTTTTTCTTTAACCGTAAACGTTTCAAACAAGATGAAGATCTAAGAACTCGTTGGATGGTCCTTACACTTGCTGATAACACCAAAATCTCCCTAAGCTTACGCGCAGTATGGGGGCGAATTCGAGGCTTCTCTTAAGAGACTTCGCCTTGAAATCGCTTTTTTTCTGCCTCCTGCGTATCGTCGGCCATAATTTTCACTATCTCGTATAAAATTATTAACAACGTTCGAGCTCCGCTGAATCCGTATTGCAATTTATCGGTTTAAATATCCTTCTTGCGTTAGTATGGAAATTGTCGCCTTTTCCTCGGCAGAAAATTACTTTCCTTTTGACATTATCCACTATCTGACTCACAGAGTACAACTCGAAAAAAAGGGTCCACAAACACTTCTCACCACGACGAGACAACTCTTTACAGTAAGTGAACAATTGTCGCGGTAGAAATTGCGATTTTCATTTTAAAAAAATCTGTTAGCTATGCGAGTTGCTTGATAGAATTGCAATATTTACTAAAATAACCGTTAATTGAGAGAGCATTATTTAAAAATTATATCCGATCGGAGTACATAGAAATTACATCATTTTAAAGCAAAATATCCATGAATCTAAGCATTTGGCGCGCAGTGTATATACCACTTTCTTCGAAAAACCTATGCATTTGACGATCTTTGAGTTTTCGATGATCGGTTGGTCAGTAGATAAAACTACGTCGGATGTATCTATACTATTGATTTGATCCTCTTTGATACCAACTGCAGGGGTCGTACGCATTACACAAAATAAAAATATAGGAATATAGGAGAATATACGAGAAAATATAGGAGTTATATAGGAGGTACATATTTTGTTTGTAACATATCATCACACATACATATATGGCCAAAAAAATAAGTACACCCCTCTTGTACCATTTTAATCATGATTTTCATTGCATTTATTATATTGTATCGAAATAGATAGTAATTATAATTATAAGAACTCGGATACAACAATGCCAGGGAACCCGAAAAAGAAGATGGCTCTCCCCTATCTTCTTGGTCCCGACCGGAATAAACTCTGAAGTGGATAATGAGCTTGGTCCAAATTATAAGTACGCCAGCGTTTTTTAACTTTTTTTCACAAACGGTTCCTGACTTTTTATCAGGATTTGTGTTTTGTTATTTTTTGGTGTGTAACTAACGTCAAATTAAAAACAAAAAATACTTAAAAATGCTTACCAGGCCTATAGAAAATCGAGTGGGGTCCAAAACTGAAATTGCGGTCAAACTATTCTGTCAAACTATTCGCTCAATCATGAAAGGAATCGGCTGATCGTGCATTCAGTTCATAATTCATTAAGAACTAAAGAAAATCAGTCGGAACTACGATAAAATCCATAATATGGCTCTCAAGGATAATTGACAATCACATTATCACTATGGCGAAAAAAGTTCCCTTGGCATTATTGATGCTTATCGCGGGAGTATTGGAAATATTTCATCTCACCGAAAAGTCAATGGAAGACTACAAGAAGTAAAGCAATTTTGGCGAATAGATTCGAAGTTTCCTTCGCCATCGAAAAAAATATAGAAGGTGCGATCAATTATGGAGAGAGATAGTCCTCCTTGGTCGAAACAAAACAAAGAAATATTCAGAATATTTTATTTTAGTGCCGATATCGTAATAAATTTGAATCATAAAAGACTCCTATCGAAATATTCTTTGTCTCAGAGAAAAATAAATTTGATCAACGCTACATTAAAGGCCTTTTTCCAACCGGAGCCAAAATATTATGGTCAATGGTTTTTTTTGGAGTTTGCTGTCATTCAAATCCATCTAGTAACTATTACAGTGAGACAATTCCAGTATAAAAAATGTCTGTTAAGAATCATATCGCATTATGCTAAAGAATCTATGCCAGTTAGGTGACCATTCTAGCAGGATAATAACATTAACCACACCTCATAAGCTGGTGAACGATTAGCTTCATTAACAAGGAGTGTAATTTTTACTTGGTGAAGTCGTTTACCGAACTTTAATTCACTCGAAATATCAGAAAGAATTAAGTTAAAGAATTGGAAAAAGGTATGCCCAAATAAGGACAGAATCCTAAAGGTTTTCTTGAAGTTACTTGGTATACGGTACCATTTGAACCATGCCGCCAAATTATCTCCAGAAAGTCAACAAGAACGGATTTTTCTCTGAAGAAAAATGGACAATATGATGAGAAATAATGAAAGACAGTAAGCTCTCGTCGAATTAGAGCATGAAGTTGGAACTAAAGCTAGTTTGAATTAAATTAATTGAAATATACTTATTATTTCGTCCAGCCTTTTTTAGTCGTCTCACTTTTTTAAGGGAAATGAGAGCCGTTGTTTTAAATTGTTACTGTTTATATTATTTTATTCCTCTCCAATTAGGTAACAAAATATTATTAAACGATTTTTATTTTCGTTAATAACCGCTGGGCTACAGGGGGTTAAGAAAAAAATTATTTTACTGTACTTATTTTTTTGGTCATTATGTGTATATTTTTTCACATTTATTTCTTTTTATGGAGCATTTCAATTTCCTTTTCAAATTGTTTTATGTTTCACATATATTGGAATTTTTAAAATTTTTAGCCTTTTTTAGAGAGACAAATGAAAAATATTGGAATATATAGGAATAGGGGCAAAATATAGGAGAATATAGGAGGTGCGATGCAAATATGGGAAATATAGGAGGAGTACGGACCCTGCAACTGACATTCATTTTCATCTCAGTCACCGCCATTATTTTTTCGTAACTTTGGTCGGCAAGAAGTTTAAGAGTCAGGATTGACCTGTTGCGACTCAGTGTATGGTGAGTAACCTTCGTATTATTATTATTAAAGGAGCAGGCTAGAATGCCCACAAGTAGGACTATGTGAGATATATTGTGTCAGAGTCTTATATAATACAAAACGTGGTGTCTCCAAGAGCAGCATCGACCGAGCTGCTGCCGGATATTCGCAAAGCATAACAGATATCACGTTTCACTTCACAGGCCCATTTTGTTCCATCACTTTTGATAAGAAATTTATTAGTGAAATGTCTGGAGAATCTAAGCGTCTATCGTCTGAAATGATAAACTAAAAACGCGAGCTTCTATTTTAGTGTGTCCAGTACAGGATTTTTTTCACCCTATACTTCAATCTTGCGGGCAGGCTGTATCTTGTTGTTTTCTGTAACTGGTGGCGTTTTCTCATACCTTTTGACCGTGCAACATTAAAGTCGCTACTGCACCACAATGTACGATTTGAGAAAGAATTCACCTGCACCTGCTGAATGGGGATCTCAGGCTGCGCAACGGATCTGTTTCCTGATATTCCAAGACAGCCCTCTAAAAAGCATCATAATCCTCAGCACAGACTTGCGCTGGACGGTGATGAAGAGTATTTCTTCTGGTGTTGTACGAAGTACTCCTGCTAGAGGCAGCAGGACTGCCCGAAGAACGCATATTGGACGGATCTTGTTGTTGACTGTTGTGGATAATTTCGATTATTCTTCGTGGTTTAAAAAAAATATTTTAATAAAAAATAGGTATTTACGTGAATCTTTAAGGGATATTTTAGTTGGGAAGCAATTTTAGAATTGTACGGTTATGGTAAGTATAAGTATACGCTTACGTGCTCGTGTTCTCCTAGGCGCGACTGACCCTTGGGTTGTTAAGGCCGTAGTTATTAATTCGGGTGCTATGAAAAGCGTTTAATCTTGCGTTTCTACATGCATTCTAATGCAGTCGCATTATGGAGTGCAAATTAAACGACTATTTATGGATAATAATAATGCTATTTATCGAAGATAATCGCATGTTGACGAAGGTGGTGACAAATAACGAGTTGGTGGAACGAGATTGCGAGCACGAGAGTTCTCTGGGAGTACCCAGTAGGTGAAGACGCTAAAAATTTATTATTGGCGATTTAATTTCGCAATCGCGCCCTCACGCAACCCCATCGACTTCGCAGGAAACAAAGCTACTTTTTAAACCACGCGCTTATGACGTATTTTAGAGTTGTTATTTTGGACCTATATAAACAACACAGAGTGTCTGCCCATCTGATTAAAATCTACTCTAAGTTACACTTAAAAAAAACGTATTTATTCCACTGTATATTAAGATTTATCTATATACATAAATCGTCATCGGGATCCTCTTCGTCAAAATCATCGTCTGCATCAGGCGTGTACAAAATCTGTCCCTCCTTATCGTTAGTCCTAAAAACATAATTCATAAAAAGCCGATTTCTTTAAAATAAAAGCAAATGTGTACTTGTACCTCTCATAAGGCAACTTCAATGCATTTCGAGCAACCATCTCTTCTTCCTCCAGATCAATTTTAAATGATGCTTCAGGCTTTGTGGTTGCCTCTTCCGGTTTTTGCGCAACTCTTTTCAGTTCCTTTACAATAAAATCACCATTTCCCAATTGATATTGATAGTACTACAAATAAAGGATATTTTGTTATAACACCTCCGAACAAATATTAACTTCACCTACTCGTACCTTATTCGTTACGCCTCCGCCACTCTTTCGCGTCACAATTGTAAGATGTTTCGAGTCATCCAAGGTAACAATCAGTTCGGCTAAATACTCTAGAAATGGTACGACAAAATCCTCGGAAATATTTTTCGTTGTTGCCCATAAAAATATTTGCTTAACATTTGTGTCCCTTTTCAATTTGTTTATGAAGTGGAAAATTGACTTAATTGTGTACACATTTAGCAATTTCGAAAGAGCCGGTAAAATTACATTTGTTTTCGTTTGTACATCAAGATGTTCTAAGGACATATCACATAGTATTGGTTCTATGGAATAAGGCAGACTTTGTGGGAAAACTAGGACTGGGTCTTGAGTTTGCTGCTTCAATAGGTGACGGAAAATATCCTCAGAGTGGCGTTCCATGCCGTAGTGGTCTGTTCATATGAGTAATAGATTAAAATGTCAATGACAAACTATTTGAAATGCTTACCAACGAATAGAACGAATTTTTGCTGATTAATAACATGATTTGAAAGCATTTCTGGAAATTTTAATAGAACTGTGTGTCTTCCTTGGGGAAAATGTTTATAAAAAAGAAATGTAAATAAACAAGAAGCATGTGCATTTTGTTACAGTGACATTGGAACAGGTGATTGTCATGAATTGCGTTGCAGGTGGCATCTGGCGGAAAATAATAGAATTGCAAGTGTCCGTTAATTTTGTTGAGAAAATGTTGTAACTGTTTTAAATAAAATAAATAAATAATAGCGACAATCCAGCTTTGGACTGCCCCAGGATGTGTTAGTGACATCCTATTTCCAAGATCTTATCTGCTTTTGTTGAGGTAATGAGATCAGCATCACGCTCACCAGGAGCACGTTCCATTTATACGATTTGAGTGAAAATAGTTACTAACATTCACTTTTCGTTGTTCCAAAACTGCAATAGTCACAAATAGCTATCTCTCCGAGTCAACTTTTGACGTTTCAAATTTCAAATGGTCCACTGTCGTTGATAGCTATTTCCACTCGCACTCTCGAGATGATCTATCGATAGCTATGGGAAATGTCCGTTGGCAAGTTCAAGTATGTGAGGTTATGTCGGGTCGGTTGTTGATGTTATTATCAAATGTTGCGATTATTAATAACTATTTAGGTAATGTTTGCTTTTTAATCGACACTAAAGTTAATAAACTAAGTGTGCAGATTGATTTCGATGAATGTAAACACTAATTATCAATGCCATCGGGTTATAAATTGTTTTTTTTGTAAACATATTTTTGAACTCAACGGCTGTTGTGACATTTCCATATTATGTTCTCCTGAGACCCTCTCACAACGCTCATAACTACGACAATAGTCATGCGATGACTACAGCTACGACTATAGTTAATTCCGGAACGCACTCCAGTGTTATTTATCCCCATTAATGGGTACTCGTTTAACATCTGAGTGAGATCATAGTCCGTCACAAGCTCGTGAGTTCGAAAAACACTATGATCCACGGTGAGATTCGAACTCATGACCCTGTGCACCGAAGGTGCGCGCACTAACCGCTAGACCAGCCAGACTACTGTAACTGTTTTAGTGGCTAAGAATAAGTAAATATACAGGGTGTCCGGAAACTGCCGCATAAACGCACCGGATTGTGATTCTTCATGTGATTTCCAGCAAAAAAGTTTTAAGGAACATACCCCCTCAGCTTAACCCTTTAGCTGCCACATGCATTTAAAGATTTTTGAAAAAATCGTTTTCTTGCACGACTTAAAGCCTAATATCTCTAAAGCTAGACTAGCTAGAACAGTGATTCAAAATGATTATTAGAGCCAACAAATTTATGTATAAAATTAGACTAACCACACTAAAATCCGATAAGACGTTTGGTTTTTACAGAGCTTCAAAGTCAAATTTGCGTGATTTGACACAAAAATAATCTTTTTTTCCATCTCAATTTTCTCCAACTTCTGCCAAAATGAGGTGCTTGTACGATTCTTTTAAAAATTGGCGCATAATCTTACGATCATATCTTTCTTACATCATTTTATTCTACCTCCATTATTTCTAACAGTTTTAGTACGTTAAGCACAGAAAACTAGGGTTAATTTTGGCTCGATTTCGACATATACTTTGAATAGATTTTACCAATTGCAGATCTATAGGGGCAGTGTGAATTGAATTGTATTGAATTCGAGCCAAAATTAACCCCAGATTTCTGCACTTAAAATACTAAAACTTTTAGAAATAAAGGAGCTAGAATAAAATGATGTAAGAATGATATTATCGTAAGATTATGCGCCAATTTTTAAAAGAATCGTACAAGCCCCTCACCTTGGCAGAAGTTGGAGAAAATTGAGATGGGAAAAAAGATTGTTTTTGTGTCAAATCACGCAAATTTGACTTTGAAACTCTGTAAATGCCAAACCTTTTATCCGATTTCAGTCTGGTTAGTTTTATTTTATAGCAAAATTTGTTGGCTGTAATAATCATTTTATTTCACTATTCTAGCTGGTCTAGCTTTGGAGATATTAGGCTTTAAGTCGTGCAAGAAAATGATTTTTTCAAAAATCTTTAAATGCATGTGGCAGCTAAAGGGTTAAGCTGAGGGGGTATGTTCCGTACAACTTTTTTGCTGGAAATCACATGAGGAATCACAATCCGGTGCGTTTATGCGGCAGTTTCCGGACACCCTGTATAAAAGGAACAAGTCATAGACCAAGAAAAGGTAACCATTTTCTATCTCACTTATACTTTTACCCTACTCCTGGGATGACAGCCAGACTAGTATACTTATGTTAAGGATAGAACGAGAAAGGAGAACCAGAAAGTGGTTACCTTTTCTTTGTACGGTAGTATTACCACATACATATATTTAATTATTCTTTGTTTAGTGGCAATTAACCTATCCAATGAGTTTGATTAGTTGGTTATGAAAGTTTTTGATATTTATTTCCTGTACAAGAGATTTGTTGTATTCCCAACTATCTAGCTCTTATGCTTGAAATATATTTGACGCGTCAGCATCGGCATCAGCAGAAACATTTCAATTTAGAACACACGCATTTGCCTTTGATGACCCACATTGACAGCAGAAGCAGAAAAAATGCTTCTGCCGCTGCTGCTGCTGATAATGTGGGTCATCAAAGGCAAATGCGTGTGTTCTAAATTGAAATTTTTCTGCTGATGCCGATGCTAACGCATCCAATCTATTGCAACTATGAGGCGAGCTTCAGGGCAAACGCGTTCCAGACTTGGGAGAATCAAATAAGGTATGCCAAAAGACGGGGTACTCTCTCCCTCACTGTTTAACATCTACAAGGTGGGCCAAAAGTAATCATCCGATAATCTTTTACTGTATTTTTCTTCATAAAAAAAAACTTCAGTTTTGCTTATGAAATACGATTATTTAATCCCTTAGAATTGATTCTATCAAGTCGCAAAAATGATATCGGCCAAGGGGTCGCCGCCACAGTTGATTACCATACGGGCCCGTTTTATGCCATTTTCTATCACTCTTCCCAGGATATCGGGCGACAGGTTTTCGCATTCCTGACGAATATTCTCCTTAAGGGCTTCAAGAGTCTGAGGCTTGTTGACGTTCGTATTCTACGTTTGTTTACTACAAAAATTAGGAAAAATTAAAGAAAAAAAAAGAAGAAAAAAAAAGTTACAGCGATTTCCAATAGAGTGATTACTTTTGGCCCACTTAGTACATGGCCGGCCTTCCTACACGTCTCCAAAAGGAATTGAATTTTATTTCCTATGCCGACAATTGTGAGTGAGTCAAGCAGCTTCTAGCCATGCAGCTGGTTGCAAAATTTATGTGACACAAACTGGAGAACAATTTAGGCAGTTCAAAACCCTGTTTCATGCGCTGACACAAATGCTTCCTGATACATGCCCGGGATCACTTACATTAGGAGACACAATCGTCTATGAAATATTGAAAGAGAGATTCAGAGATATAAGTTGGACCCTTTCGATTGGATTACATACCTGGCCGCCATCGCAGCAATTCACACTGAAGAAGTGTGTCGGTCTTTTGCGAGTTTAGATAGATAGAATAGAGACCTCTCAGCTTTTCCACAACCTGTTTCGCCTAGGCTCCAAACCCCCCAACGAACCATAATTGTTTAAAATTTAAGTGGTCAATATCAGATCAATTATAATGGAAAAATTACCTAAGATAAGCGCTATAAATGTGTCGCGTTTACGTACTTTGTAAGGGAGCTGCAGCAACGAAAACGACAGATCAATCATCCCTTAATTGTGGCGAAGAGAACACAATGCAGCAACGTGTGAAAGAAACCCCAACCGCATACAGAACGTTAGATGCTAAGTATCCACTGTACTCAGATGCGATAAAGAAATCTAATGCCAGGCTGTATTTGATACTCCATTCAAAATAAAAAGGGATAATGGCAGAGCTACCACACTATGGTGGAATGATTCTGAATTCGACGTATTTTTGGGTGGCTACGTGTATTTCCAGTGCAAACGAATAGGACGCATTGAGACGCCTTGGCATTGTTCTTATGAACACTGGTGGTTCACATTCGCCAGTAGTTCCTTAGCGCCAGTAATGCATGTCAATGCACACTACACACATAAATCATCAAGTGATTTTCTTTTTGGTCGACGATTGAAGAGGCATAAAGTGCCTCTATGCTAGGGAAAGGCTCGGTTAATAGACCGAAGAAATTGCGTGTTTGCGGCAAAAATGCTTGGAAGTACAGTAGCTAGATCACCGGGCACGCATACACCGCAAATGTATAAAATCGCGCATTTAATTCTAGAACTACGCAGCTTTTGTTGGTATTTGTATTTTGTTGGTTCGGCGATTTCGCAGAACATTGAGTTGGATATAACGATCATCTGCTGCTGATGTAGCCCTAGGTCTACCCGTAACTGGACGCCGATCGAATACTCCAGTCTCTAAGTATCGTCTGTAAACTCTTTGCACCGATGATCTGCTGATTCGAAGTCTCTGAGCTCTGAGGGGCCTCACGATGTGCAAAGCTTGCTTGAAGTAGTGCTACAACTTGAGCTACTTTCTCCAGCGTATTCATTATTGGTTGACAAAAGTAGCAAAAATACACGCGTCTAAAAAAGCAATGAACAACTAAAGAAATTATAAAAAATATCCTATACCCTCACTGTAGAAGAAAAAATGGTAAGAGCTCTTGTCAAAACATAGCAAATCCTCAGCATTGTGTTTGTTGTTTGATCGCTATGTGAGTTTACGGTACTTTAGATCAAATTGATTGTCATTTAAATTGCCATTAAACGCACTTTCTGTAGATATAACTTTCATACTTTTTTAGAAAATTGGGTTAGAGTTCGAAAGTTGCGGGTGGCCCGATACTTTTGACGCCGAGTGTATTTTCCCTGTCCACACGAGACCACATTCCTGCCATTACATCTATATTTAAATAAATATCGTACACAGATTGATCTAAAACTGAACACTGGAAGGTGCTGGAGTTGTTGGACCAGTACCAGGAGCTCAATCGCAATGGGTACTTTGCCCAACGTTTTTCAAGCCGAGATCGACGCCATCGAGGTCTATGCCAAATCGAATCTATGTAGATGAACGGCGGTTCACACCTTTTTATACCGCTAAAAGAAGAAGAACTTACCAGACGAAACTTCTCTTCGATCTTCGTTAGGCGGAAGCCCTATTATGGTCTGAACTAGGCCCCTTCCAAATCAATTGTTAAGAAGTGGTATAAAAACTCCGAGGACTACGTCAAGCGAAAGAGTTGATGAGAGCTTTGAATTATGGAGCGACAATCAATTGATTGATTTGAGATTGATTGTAGAATACTTCTCCTGACCATCACTTAAACAAGATGTGTTTGTTGAACGAAACCGTTTGTCGCCATTGATTGAAGGACATAGAAATCACATATTGTGTATGTAATCGGCGATTGTGCGAGTCAGGCACGTTTATCTAAGACAGGCGAGTAACAGCCCCGCTGAAATTAGGAAAGCAACTGATTTGATTTACTAGCTTTCACACGGAAATTGGAAAGCGTTTGGCAAGACTGCAATTAAATTTAATTAGGCTACAGCGCTAAGGCACAAAATACCTAATTTGACGGATGCGCACCTTTTAGGTGCTTAGCCGAGTTATAAAAAAAACATCCAAAATATGGATATGCCTTGTCCGTTTGGGCAAGTGTACTACTACTACAGTATGCCTGTCATGCCGATTTATATAGAAGGTGCGGATTAAGAGTATGCTCTACGTATGACACTACTTCGTATGAAGCTGAAATGATGACAATGGTGATGATCGTGGACGAGACTAACAGGCTGTACTGCGGGCGCAACGAGGGCACAATTGACAATTCTGTTGATCATAGATGTATCGAGAGGTTGGAGTCCCTGAGAATGAGGACGCACGATCTAATCCCTGACATAGCCAAGTGGGTAAACAAGAAATATGGTGAGGTGAATTACCTTCCCAATTTCTTACAGGCCACAGAGGATACTGCCCGGGGTTTACAGAGACTCGAAACCAACTCCAGTCAGATTTAGGCAATGTCATATGTCCGCACAGCAAAGGTTTTATGGTACAATCCAATGAGAACTGGGAGGTTCATTTCCTTAGATACTCGATCGATGTTACGCCCTTCTGTGCCACTAAAAATCATCTTTCATTCAACTGACAAAACTTCCAAACAAAATAAATTCAATTTAAAGATAAGTTGAAAAAATGTTTAATTTATACATGTTAATATGTACACCTGAATCGTTGCCTTTTCAATCTTTGGCAGAGTCGTCTTAACAATAGCATCTTCTTATTCCTTACAGCTAAATATTGTGCTTGGTTAATTTACATAAACAAATGCGATTATGGAAGATATACGTACGAGTATAAAGCACACATAAATAATAAAAAAATGCTGTCTTTAATTTAGCATAACATCTTCACTTAATTCTAAGTATATACGATAAAGCTTTCGATCAACGAAGTCAAAGGGAAAAACTATAACTATTTACAATGGACTATTTTCACCTGCGCCTTCGATTCAACAATGCATAGACGTCACTCTTAGGATCGGGCGCCAACGAACTCCAATCCGTATCTCTACATCTGATAAATCTACCGCTCACACTATCTGCGGCATAGACACTACATGTTTCGCGTATTAAATAGAATTTTGATACTAAACTATCTATCCATTCGTACAGACTATCGTCAAGTTTTTTAGAATTTTCACTGGCGCCCTCCTTTAATTGTTCCGCCTCTTGGCCACCTGTTAAATACTGTCGCCAGTCGTGCGGATACGATAAATCACTATGCGCACCGGCATTTATGATTTTCGCTCGTGCACTTTGTATAGGACGATTATGATCGATACTGAGTGGTGTAATAAGAAATTTGGTTTGAGCATGAAACTGTGATTTGCCAATAAGTTTCGCCGTCCACATACCGGGCGTGAGTGGATGTTTTAGATTAGACTTAGAGAAATTTATCGTATCCGATTGACTATCTTCAATGTGAAGTTCATTGTAATCCTGAAGCTCACCGTTTGGATCGATCCAAAGTACGGTAAGATTGTACGAATGATTTTCTATATTGGCCGAACCCAAAAATCGAAATATCAAAACTGGATCGGATGACGGGCCCAAACATTTTGGCAAATTACGAGCAATTTGCTCTTTTTGATCAAACTCCGAGCTTACCTCGAAATTTTTGATACGTTTTGCTATTGGTGATTTTCTTGCACCTTGCCATGTTTGATTTGGTCGAATTCGTGCCTCCATTTCGATGGTTGTGTTTTGAGCAAAGGCTGTGTAGCGTAAAATGAATCCTTTATATTCGTCGTTAACTTTAAAATTCGTGATCTCTTTTAAATCGAGTGGTTCGTAATTGTTTGCATTGCCAATAAGTCGCATCAAACTGTATGAGATTGTTAACAGAGCATCATCGGGCCTGGGACTCTTGTCTTCATTATGGTACACATTTTGCCAATAGGCACGCAAATTCAAGTAGTCACTGGTGTAGGGACCAAAAAGCCACTCTTCCAGTTGAAGTATTATTCCCTGATTGATTATTGCTTCAAATTTTCTCGCGAAATACAACATCTTATGTTCGGTTCCCATGAGTCTTGGCCAGTCATCCAATTTAAAATCATTCGGACTGCATCCACACCAATCCACCACATGCCTATATTGGCACTTGCATCCCAACCGCCTATTCCAATTGGTAACGTGCAAATTATTATCCACATAAGTATGACAAAATTTAGAATTACGCAAGACAGTGTGAAAAAATGATTCGGCTGGCAGTAAAGTGTGTCTAAAAATAACCATTAGGCCTTCTAACAATTCGTCCGACTGTGGCTTTGCAACATACTCTACAAAATTTCTGGACAGAGCAATCCAATCACTGCCGCCGTCTATTTGTATTCCATCGGGCAACTCACGATCCGAAATACGCCACATGTGATTTTCACATTCCAAAAATGTTTTGTCCAGACCCTGTTTTTGAATGAAGCGTTGGGTCTCTTTGCCGTGGCTTTTGACGAAATTTCGGCCACGATTGGCAGTTAGGAAATTCACTAGACGATCCGTGGTTTTCACGGGAAAATCACTTTCGCTTAAGTTTATTACATAGTCCCATTGCCAGTCGGAAATGAGAAGATCGTACATGCAGTGAAGAAGCATGGTCAGGAGCGATGCGCCACCCCATATTGTCGAAAAACGCTTACGAGCTAGACGAATGTTTGCGAAACCGGACTCCAGTTTAAGTAATTCGCGATAGAGGTAGTCTTGTCTCTGAAAATATAAGAAAGGACAAAACTATTAATAAATAGCTGAAAGCGACTGCATCAAGCGTAATGTAATGAAACAATTTAAATCAATCTGCAGAATTATACTAGAGATAGAAGCCTTGGCACCTATTAATGTAATCAAGAAACATTCATCACTCCTTGGTGGCCCAAAGTAGGTCTAGATGTACCCCTATTTCAGCGAAAATCCAGTACTACTACAGCTCCAGAACATTAAGTGCCTTTTAGGGGCAGGGTCCAGGACTAACTTACGGCGGACGGCATCCATCTAAAGTCATTTTGTCGAGTATGCTCTCTTTTTACTTCCACCTGTGCCCCAGACTGTCCGGGGTTTGCCAAATCGTGCGGGACAAAGATCAAAGTTGTGGCCAACACACGCTTGGGATTTGACAAATAACATTTGCTGGATTCCCCCATCGCCTCTGGTCTAGGTGTGAAAATAGCGCTAGAAACATTTTTGTTTTTTTTTTTTTCGAGGAACCGTTGTCACTACCAAGCTGTGTTGAAAAGAATCGATAAACCTTTCGAGCATCGTTTGAAAATCAGCTTCCCGCCTTGTTAGCGCTTGACATTACACCGTCCGTTAAATTGGCTGTAGCTTTGTTTCCTCTGCGCTTTCCAGTAATATCAGACTTTAACATTAAGGGTTTATATCAGTGTCGCCAGAGAACTGTTTAAAGCTGAGACTGACATAAGCCGCTGTATATGTCGATCGCTAAGTCGTCGGTAAATTCCTTAAGACCCCTCAGGCTAGAATTACTGACTGTCGCCAGTATTTTTCCGGGCCGTATATTTGTAGAGCTTATCCTTAGCATAGCGGCATTATATGTCTTTTACCCAATGATCTGGGTCGGCGAGTAGCTACATGGATCGCTACTACAACAATATGTGATCTGTCTGGTCCTCTGGACCACCGGAGCCATCGATGAATTCACTAGCAATTATCATGTGCTGCGAGAAAGTGGTTTAAATTTAACTGAAGGAATCTCATTGTCTTGTTTGTTTTAGTGCTTCTCTATACAAAGGGCACTTGGCATTGCACTGGATGTTGGAGATTAATTCTTTTAGTCGACTCACACTGTAAACATTTGGGATCTCTCTCCAAAGTATTGCGTTCTCCTTGCAAGGGTTTCAGGAACGCTGCATAGTTTTTCTTTCTTCCAGATTAAGGCACTCTATCCTCGTTTCTTGTCGCAATGTTTTCATATCCTCCGCATATAGTCCTAGCTAATTCATCGGGATTTGTAGCCCTCGACCACATTCCCCCCACTAAATTATAGCTCTCTCTCTCTCTCTCTTATTTGAGTATGTCCCCGTAGGTCATCACTTCGGACTGGGCTATGACCACTGTGTCGTGCCTTGTCTTTAACTATTATTCATAGCATAAAGTGATGCCCAGACCAACGCGTCACGAATTTTTCGTCGCGAATCCGCGCCGGAAAATTTGCGGCACATTTTTTGGTGCCCACACCGGCGCGGCACGAATAATTCGCTAGGTACTGTCACTCACAGCTGATATCATGTTGTTGCCTTAGAAAAGTTATTAGATTTATGTAAGGAAGGGACTTAGACATGATAGAGAATAACTGCAAGAACTGGCCATGGCCAAATACAATTATTTCAACATTTATAATCATGCTGCAATTTTCGTGCACTATATCTTTACTTATTATGTAAAAGCGTAAGCGGAAGAAATCAACGTGAAATTCGACATTTTACCTCTCCATGTCTATAGTTAATCTAAGGATAAAATCATTGACATGCGCAAATTGATGGAAATATGCAGTGCAGTACAACCTTGTTATACCGTACCCTAAAAAAAGTTGCGGCAGTGTTCAATTTGATTGTTTGAATTGACTATCGCGTACCTGAAAACTCTTACATCTTATCTTGTGCCCGTCGAATGGTTAGTCTTATCGTATAGAGAAGACACAAAGCTTGAACATTGTTTTGTGGCTGTTTTGAATTGAATATACATATGTAAATGTTTACTTAGCATGGTTACGCAAAATGCGTAGTTACATACAAGCTTCAATATTCTATTGAATTGAATGTTTACTTTGCATAGTTACGCCATATTTTGCTTGGTTACGCCATCGTATGAAATTGCATAATAACTTTTAGTAGAATCCTTACGTGATTCCTTACGATGGCGTAACCAAGCAACATATGGCGTAACTAACTAACTGCAATCCTTTGGGGTGGCAGAACGACCGAGGTGGCGCTAGACTCACCATAAAATTGCCGAAAGGGTCAACGGATCCTCTTTTTTTTCCCGGTCAGTGCACAGGGTGGTCAGAGATAACCGTCAACCTGGATGTGGGCCACAGCAATTTCACAATCAGCTTCGTACTACTTCGATAATCCGTCGATATCTTTGGAATTCTTGAGTCCAGCGAAACGATCAAGCTTTCGCTAGACTCGCAACAAAATTCTCTAAGATGGCGTCGGAGCATCTTTCCTGCGCAGCTCACAAGGGGATAACCGAGATAAGTACAATAATTCACAAAATGTATGCTTTTGTTAGTTGTGAACCTAGATGTCGGTCACAGCAATTTCACGATCAACTTTGTACTATGCACTTTGAAAAATCGTCGATATAGCTGCAATTCTTCGGCCGAGCGATGCGATCGGGGTGTCGCCGGACTTGCCACAATATGGCAACAACGAGTAAAAACTTTCCTTCCTTGGAATTAATGTTTCCAAAAATGTTACTTCTTTTACTCATCCACTGATACTATAAAACATTCAAAACTTAAATGCTCCATCAATACCTAAACAACTCATTCCAAATCTACATCTTTTTCGGGTATACCAACATCAAGTTGTACTACACTGCACCTGTCAAATAAATTATTTGAATAAAATGACATTAGGTAGCAAATATTCGAACCGGAAAAAATACTGCAAAACTGGCGAATATTCGCGGTGGTGTGGGCATCTCCATAAAACGCAGTGTGTTACAATTTTGACGCCGCGGAGAAATTCGCCGCGAATATTCGCTGACGCGCCAGTGTGGACATCACTTTACTCGGCTAGTCGTGCTACGTGGCCGTGATCGTTCGGCCGCCAGTCTGTGATATAAAGATTCATAGAGTTTCCAAACTCGACATGGCCAGTCGTAAGTTTATTATTCAGAAGATGATACGAAATATTCTTATCGTAGAATAATAAACAACAATGCGATTAGGAAGTGGTATGGCTGACAACCGTATCACACTCCGACCTCAGTTGTCGTTGAAACATTGACGACTACACACGGTAATCATCAACACACCATGCTCCACTAAGGAGTTAGGGTAAATCAAGAAGATTACTCGGCTACAGGCATGATAATTTCCTAGGCCTCTTAAAAGCCAAAATAAATTGTTTCCTAAAGTTACTGGAAGGAGTATTTTCAGATATTTATTACACATGTGTATTTCCGGGAAGCTCATGTGAAAGAAAGACCGAAGGATTTATTATTTTATATAAGCTGTGAGAGCGAGCGAAGCTCACTCCGCTCACTTCAACCATCCCCTTACGCCAGAAGGATTCACCTTCCGTATAATGATCACTGCAGGAGCTACGGAGATGGTTGACGCAGTGCAAAGTATTTTCTTTTTAGTTGCTTGCTCAGACTTATCAGACAGAATCGATTCTCGGGACATACTTCTTGTCTAATCGGCAGACCTGGAGGAAGCGGTCAATTTCAACGTTTTATTGGACGCTCCCAGCGAACTTCGTATTACCCTACCACCTTTTATATGCGCAATCAATTGGTGTATAGTCGCAACGTTTCAACGACAACTAAAAATAGTCAAGTTTATTTTTAACCTTTATTGGTGACATGAGCTATATGGGAACTATAATCGATTTCAGGATTGTAGTTAAAGGCAGCTCGTTCTAGGACTACCGAAGTTGCAGTTGTACGAAATACATCATGTTGGCATTGTCGTGCTCGCTTACGTTGGTTGTTGGATGTAGCAGAGTGATTTGTTATTAATCGTTGCCTAAGAAAATTTGTATGACGTCATGTTGACTGACTGCAACGACCTAAATATGGTTTTTTTTTCGATGACATTATATATAGTCTAAACACTCGTTTCAAAAAGCCAATTTGTCGACTTTCGAAGCTATGAAATTTTAATTCCTTTTGTACAGTGTATTTTTTTTTATATACATAGTTTCAGTGCCCAAAAAGGTGATGAACGCGCAACGAATGGACGGAGCCAGATTGCGTGGACGACCGAGAGCCCGATGGGAGCATTCTGTATGTCAGGACGCCCACCAGATGCTAGGCTTTCGGAACTGTAGGACAAGGTCGCGTGACCGCGACAATTGGAGGTTTTCAATCCAGGCGGCCAAGGCCCGACGTCGGGCTATCGTGCCATAAATAAGAAGAAGAAGTTTCAGTGAGAATTTTTTTACAGCTTTACTAAGGACTCAATATGTTTATTTAATTCAAATGTGATCGAAGAAACCATGATTGCAACAGGTGACTCTCATACAAAAAGGAATTTCGATTTACCGCCACATCCTGAGATTTTCAAAATTTTCTCGATGTTTAAACCTTATTTCAATAAATGAAAAACACCGAAAAATAAAGTTGCTTTTGAAACAGATTTAACAAAAAAAAAATCATATAAATCGGTCCAGCGGTTTTCGAGTTTTTGCGTAACAAATAAATCGCGTTACATTTTTATATATAAGAAGAAGAAGATGAAGATTATATTTCGTTTAATTGAAATACATTTAAAACTTTAATCAATAACCTCTTAAAAATCGTTATCAATACCTATCTATGAATACCGTTTTTCTCATTAGTATTCACCTTCATTTCCTTTATTGCTCACAAGCATTAACTATTAGATGTTAGACACTTAATAATGTCCACTAGTAGAAAAAAGAAACTCTGCTACGCCTTTAGTTGAAATTTAATACTTAGAACAGAATAAATTACAAAACAACCCAGTAAATGTACCAATGACAAAATATGTATTGTCGTGATGTCTAACCCACTCATAAATCGTCCATGCATTTTTCTCCATTTCAAATCATTGAAACTTAAGCATTCCACCTCATTCGGAAGCCCCATAAAACTTGGAACAATTTAAACCGCACATTGGATATATTTGAAGCTCAGCTCAATTCACGCCTCGTTATTTCCATTACAATTTACGTATGTACCACATACTGAACAGATATACAATACGAAGACAGACAATTAAGTGCGATTAAATTACGGCGCGCCGCATTGCTTCTTCTTTGCAATGATAACGGCCGGAACGGTGTGCATGTGACGAAAAGTGGAGAAGAAAACATACACACAACATGCAATAGTAGATCAACTTACCGAATCAATGTGTATGTAGAAAAAATGATTAGGCGAATAAAGTGCTTTGATTAGTCGATGAACTTGACGTAAGGCGCGTCCGTTCAATGTGAGAAGAAAAGCAATCCGTATCGGCTCGGCATCCATGCGTGGAACTGTTTCAGCAATTTGTGCACGGAATTCTGCAATTAAAATATTAATAAAATATTTTTTTTTTCATATGGCGAGCACATGTCAAGGAATCAATTTATTTATTATTACTTGCTATGCCTGTTTCGTAAATGTTCATGGTAAAGTAGCCACCGCATGATTCTTTTAAATCGCCCGGACATTTCATGTTACAGCTCGGATCAGGTAGTTTTGCTGAAGAAGCAGGAGCATCGTTGCCACAAAAACATTCGGTTCTGAAAGGAGAAAAAAATATTTTTTTTTATTAAATAATGGCATTGTTGGCATGTTTCTTTAATTGGAATACATATTGCATTTCAATTAAAGAAACATATAACTGTAGACAGACGCGGTAAGCGCAGATAGAGAAAAAGTATTCAAAAACAACAGCAATAAATTTTATTTATAATTTTAAAAATTCTAGTAGACAGAGAATCATATAAGAAATTCAGCATGGTTTGCGATATCGACTAAGGCACTTGTATAGAGTTGTATTGTTTGTAGTGCTGTTTGCTTCTCAAATAAGAAATTTTGATCGGAAAGGTTCCAAAAACTTGCCCAGCTGTCGTTTTTTTATATGGAGTTTCGTTACAATCGGAATCCATGGCAAAATAGAAAAAAATGTAGGAGAATTTTGGTGTGCCGCGAAAGTTAGTGCGACTCATAAGGTAAGGATGACTAATACCGTCTCGCAGGTCAGAGTGAAGAACCGACTCACTGACCTATTTGAAATTCGTATTGGACTCAAGCAGGGCGATGGGCTAGCGTCGACGCTCTTCAACCTTGCTTTGGAGTATGTAATTCGAGCCATGAATTTCGACAGCAGCGGAACGCTATTCATCAAATCGACTCAATTAGTAGCGTACGTCGACGACATCAACATCATGTCTCGAAGATTGGGTAATGCAGAAAGCCTTAAGCCTAGTACTGACATCGAGAGTGAAATTTTTGTCCGCTGCGATTTTTTCAATAAAAATGTATTTTTGTCCGCTGCGATTTTTTTTTCAATAAAAATGTATTCTTACTGTCGTGGGAATATGTGGGGAATTCCATAAGCTACAATCCGAAAACAGTTCTATAATTATCTCGGCCATTTTATGTATTTTTTCCAATTCCCCGGTTATTTCATAGTGAAATGTGAATGACCGGGGAATCGAAAAATAATACATACATAAAATGGCCGAGGTTAATTTCACTGTCGATCTTAATTCAGTCCTTTAAAAACGCCGCAAAGTAAGTTGGGCTGCATATCAACGAAAGCAAAACAAAGGCAATGATGCAATCGAAAACCAGTACGCCAGCAAATTCAAGCATCACAGTGGGGAACCTCAATATCGAGTATGTAGACAACTTCAACTATCTGGGATGTAATTTATCAAAGGACGCCAACGAAACCGACGAAATTAATCGACGGATACAACTAGCCAATAAGACCTATTTCTCGGTCCTCCCTATAATTAATTCGAAACTTGCGCATAGGAACACGAAGCTCCGCGTGTACAAAACGATCATCCGACCCGTGCTATATTATGGCTGCGAAACATGGATCCTCACCCAAGCCTCCGAAATTTTGCTAGACAGATTCGAACAAAACGTCCTTCGGCGAATTTTCGGGACCGTTCGCGAGCGTGATCAATGGCGTATCCGCTACAACCATAAGTTGTATCAACTGTACGATGACCTGGAAGTATCGGAAATCGTGAAGCTCCATGGTTTACAATGGCCGGGGCATTTACAACAAATGGACGATAATCGCATGCCAAAGAAGGTGAAGAACTCACAACGTATTGACGAAGCGAGGTTGCGTGGACGACTAAGAGCTCGCTGGGAGAGTTCCATAGGTGAAGACGGCTTCCGAAATTGGAGGACAATGTCACGTAACCGCGACAAATCGGAGGTCAATAATTCAGGCGGCCAAAGCCCGACGTCGGGCTATCGTGCCACATTGATGATGAGATACGATATCCCATCATTTTCCCGTTTTTCAAAATCCCGACATTCATTATTTGGTCAGTTGAAGCCAAAAGCGGGGAATACTTAATTCTCGGAGACCCATGGAACAGGTGAATTAATTTGAAAAATAGGTGGTCTTGTCTTTCGTTAGTCGAGACTTAAGTATCCTCCGTATGAGTGTTGAAAATAATTTTGGCGGTATTTTAATGGGATTATTTCACTATCAATTGTATTGACATTATTCACTATTTATAGAACTTTCTTTTTCATCCGGTTGATCAAACTGCTTAGTATGACAACATACGGTCATGCGTGCAACCATTCCCGGTGGCAGCTCGCGATGCAGGAGGGATGTGTATGTCTGTGTTTGTGTGTGGACATGTTCTATGTGTTTTTTCGTCAAATTTCGTCTAATCCGCGCCGGCATCGAGACCAATCCAGGTCCCGAAATCTACATCTGCTGTGTATGCAACCGACGTATCTTCGGGAACGCCAGGTTCTTGAGGTGTACCTGCTGCGGAGAATGGTGTCACTTCTACTGCTCAGGCTTAAGAAAAATGAGACATTATGACAAGTTCTCTTTTGTTGCTCCAGGGTGTCTGCCCGCGGGTCGGCCCCAGCCACCCCAGGCCCTAGCTCACAAGCTAATGGTCCACCACAACGACGAAGTTCGCTGCGCTACCTACTCCTACGAACACACGGGAAGCCGAAAAGAACATAAGGAACGTCATTATCAAAGCGGCAGCTCGCTACATTCCGGCAGGGCGTATCCCCAAAGTTCGGCCATATTTCCCAACTACTGCTGCAAGGTTAGCCGACGAACGGGACGATTTAAGACGCGCAAATTCGGCAGACCCCAGAATTCATGAGCTAAACTTAGAAATAAATCGACAAGTCAACACCTACAAAAAAAGAGAAATGGAACGAGCATCTAGATAGCTGCGACCTCTCACAAGGTGTCAGCAAACCATGGGCTACGGTCCGCGCCCTGTCTCACCCAACAAAAGACAAGGGCAGTGTAGCCATCAGATTCGGTAAGAAAACCACTGCCAATCCAAAACTCTGCGCGAGCCTGTTCAATAAGCAATTTATTGAACACCCCAAGACCAAGATGCTCAATTGCAAGATAAGAAGAAGGATTCGCAACCGTACAGTTGACATCATTCCCACCTTTACAGCGGACCAAGTTTCAGCAGCAATCAAGAATGCAAAAAAATCAAAGGCCATTGGACTAGATCGCATTTCAATGGTCATGCTGAAACACCTCAATCTTCCGGCCATCGAATACCTATCCATTGTCGATATCCACGTTTGTCATCCCTGAATTCTGGAAAAAGGGGCGGATTATACCCCTTCTCAAACCCGGCAAAAGCGCGAAACTCGCCGAGTCCACCCCACCCTTGTATCACATGCTGAGCTAGCTTCTCACCAGCATGGCTTCAGGAAGATGCATAGTACTACAACAGCTCTGGATCTGATCACCCATCACATCCATAATGGCCTCAACCAGAAACCGCCCTGTGACAGAACTGTCCTAGTGGCACTTGACATGTCGAAAGCCTTCGACACGGTTATCCATTCTGCGCTGTTGGCCGATCTCCTCAATATGCATATTCCTGCACAAGTGGTTAGATGGATTGACAACTATCTAGCTGGAAGGCAATCCTTCACAGAGTTTCGGGGCAGTCGTTCAAAGCATAGAAAAATTAAGCAGGGAATTCCACAGGGTAGTGTACTCTCTCCTACACTGTTTAATATTTGTCTGTCGAGCCTTCCAACTCCCCCGGAAGGTATCGAACTAATTTCTTATGCGGACGACTGCACCGTACTCACCTCGGGGAATGATTTAAATGGCATGTGTGCTCGATTAAATGACTATATTGAGATACTGGTGGAGTTTTTCAATATCCGCAATCTTGTCATTTCACCGTCTAAATGTACCGCAACACTTCTTACCACCTGGACGCAGGAATTTTCGGAGGTGCTTGGGATCCGTACTGGTAAGCGTGCTGATGACGTTGTTCCTACTGCAACCAACCCCAAGATCCTTGGTGTCTATTTAGACACCATGATGAAGTCGAAAGATTATGTCACAAATGTAGTCGATAGAATGCACAGTAGAAACAACGTCCTAAAGGCATTAGCCGGGAGTTCCTGGGAAAAGGACAAAGAAACTATGTTGGTCACCTACAAAGCGATAGGTAGAGCAATCCCTAGCTATGCAGCACCGGTGTGGTCACAAACCGTTCGTGACACAAACTGGAATAAGATCCAGGCATGCCAGAACGCTACTCTACGTATCTCCACAGGTTCCTATCGCGGCCGGGTCTTCGCCCCGGAACCACCCATGCATTCTATGCATGGCCAAGAGCCGCACACCCCCCTCGACACATACAGGAAACAAAAGTTGCATCACATCATCAACATCTTTTTTACACTATCGGAGCAACCCATGCCGGCCCAGTTGCTCCAAATTCTACTTATACGCGCCGGCATCGAAATAAATCCTGGTCAATGGATGTGCTGCGTCTGTGGTAAGAGGATTTATTCTAACGTACAATCCTCAGTGCAGTGCTCATGCTGTATGGAATGGTGCCATTTCAAAAATTGTTCTGGGCTCAACAAGACGGATTTACGATCAACAACAACGATCAGCACCTTCATTGCACCAAATTGCAAAATCTGTGGCCAACAGTCTTCATCGACCTCACAACAACCCACTAATCAGGGCCAACAATCATCACCTGTCACCCCCACAGTCTCTACACACCACACAGCACCACGACACACTCTTACACCAGCACCACCACTGCAAGTTGCAAACTACTCCACCACAAAGATAGTTCAACTAAATTGTAATGGTCTACAACATAAAATTGTTGAGATCACTGACTTTATGGACAGACATCACATACTAGTTGCCGCAATCCAGGAAACCAAACTAAATGCCGATTCATCGCTAAATTCTTACGGAGGCTTCAACATCATCCGACGCGATCGACCCACTGGCTCAGGAGGAGGTTTGGCTTTCCTGATACATAACTCGCTGCCATATTCATTAATCGATATCGCTGCCGCCGATACCACAACAGAATTACAAGCGATATCAATCAGGTCGGGAAATGTTGATATAGATATTCTCAATATCTATATACCACCAGCATCAAGTTGTCCCACTGGTTTCCAGGCCAACATTTCCCCCCTACTCACCGGGCGATATCGCCTATTACTGGGCGATTTCAATGCTCACCATGATTTATGGCACTCAAACCTCAATAACGACACCAGAGGCAACCACATCGCAAACCAACTAGATGATTCCGATTTCTGTCCATTGAATGACGACTCACCAACCCGCATTGCAGGATCATGCAGAAGCTCGCCTGACATATCCATCGCCAGCCCTGGGCTCATAAACAGCATTACTTGGGAACCGTTCATAACTTTCTCGTCAGACCATTTGCCTATCGTCCTCACGATTGATAAACCGTCTCAGTTTACGTACACTGAAAAGAAGACATACTCGAATTTCAGCAAAGCCGACTGGATTGGCTTCCAAACCTACACAAATGAAGCGTTTTCTGCCCTTCCAACCCCTACTGACGTACGTACTGCTGAAAAAAACCTGAGACGAATTATCCAGAATGCAGCCAAAAGATACATTCCAGCGGGCCGCATCCCAATCATGAGACCGCATTTCCCATCATCTGCTGCAGAATTGGCAAAAACGAGAGATGAACTCCGAACAGCAGACCCAAATGATCCTCGCATTGGCGATCTCAACAACATTATAACCCAGCAAGTCAACGACCACAGGAAACAGTTATGGAATTCGCATTTAAAAACATGCCACGTAAAATCCGGCGTAAGCAACCTTTGGAGAACGGTACGTGCACTATCAAACCCCACAAAACCCAAAGGTAAGGTAGCTATAAAATTCGGTGATAACACATACAACAACGACGACAAATGCGCTCACAAATTTAACCAACAATTCGTCGAACATCCCGAAAAAGATAAGCTCAAGCGCAAAATTACCAGAGCTATCCGAAACAGCACCACTGACCAACACCTCCACCGTCCAATAACGCTACTGTCCCCCGTGGCCAAAATACTTGAGGCACTAGTGTTGCCTAAACTCCTGGAGCACGTCCAGCTTGCCAATCACCAACACGGTTTCCGGAAAATGCATAGCACTACAACCGCTATAGACAGGATCACCTCCAACATTTTCAATGGACTCAATCAGTCGAAACCCTGCAAGCGCACTATCCTCGTAGCTCTCGATTTGTCAAAAGCATTTGACACTGTAAACCACACGGTACTTTTGACAGACCTACGCAACACTACTCCTCCGTATATCCACAAATGGATCGCGAATTATCTTGCCGGTCGTCAATCCTGCACCGAGTTTAGGAATGGGAAGTCCAAACTCAGGAAAATTAAACAAGGCGTTCCACAGGGCGGAGTCTTATCTCCCACCCTGTTCAACCTTTACATGTCAGGACTGCCCACACCACCCACGGGACTCGAAATCATCTCTTATGCTGACGACTGTACCATCATGGCGACTGGCAACGACATTCCCGAAATGTGCGACCACATCAATGAATACCTGCTGACACTCAACGACTTCTTTGTGAGTAAAGGCTTGAAGCTCTCAGCACCAAAGTCCTCCGCCACCTTATTCACCAGCTTCAACCAGGAGTACAATATGCAACTCCCGATATCTATCGACACAAACGTCATCCCTACTATTCGGACTCCCAAGATCCTAGGTGTCACGATAGACAACTCCGGCAAATTTAACACACACGCTGATAACATCTGCTCTAAACTCAGGAGCAGAAACAAAATTCTTAAAGCTCTTGCCGGTAGTACTTGGGGCACCGATAAAGAAACACTTCTGACTACCTATAAAGCCATCGGTCGCCCCCTAGTCAATTATGCAGCACCGACGTGGTCAAATGGTCTCTGCAACACAAATTGGGGCCACATACAAATCTGCCAGAACACGGCACTTCGCACCATCACCGGCTGTGTTAAGATGTCCTCAGTGGATCATCTGCACCAGGAGACTAAGATGATGACTTTGAGAAACCACAACGAACTTCTTACCAAACAGTATCTAGTCGGATGCTATCGTACAAATCACCCGAACAATGAACTCATGGACAAAACACCACCGCCACGACGAATAAGACGCTCTATCAGGGACAAAGAGCGCGAAGTCCAGCGATACAAAAAGGTTCCCTTCGATAACTCCGACTACAAGGCGGCGATTGCAGACATACACACACAAGACGTTCGTAAAGCTACTCAAAGCCTCACAAATAATCGTGTACTTGGCACCAAACCTCCAGCCATATCTCCTGACGAAGAACAATTACCGAGAGCTACCCGTACCACCTTAGCTCAGCTCCGATCCGGTTGGTGCCCGCGACTAAATTCTTATTTATCGCGTATAAATAATGAAGTTGCAAACACCTGCCCAGCCTGCGGAACCAGTCCACACGATGTAGACCACATTTTCGATTGTCCAGCTGCTCCCACGCAACTTACACCACTTGCGTTATGGTTACAACCAATCGAAGCAGCTTTTTTTCTAAACCTCGACCTCGAGGATGGAATGCCCACCATCTTCGAATAAATATGATGCAACAAATTAAACGTTTCCTGTCTGTGCCGCTAATACAACAACAACAACGTATCTCCACAGGTTGCCATCTCATGTCGTCCCAGGAGCATCTTCATCAAGAAACCAGCATGTTATCAGTGCGTGATCACAATCACCTCTTGTCTCTTCAATATCTGGTCGGTTGCTATCGTGAGGATCACCCAAACCATCATATCATGGACAATACTCCCCCTCCACGACATGTCAGGAGTGGAGTCAGAGATCCCGAGAGAGACGTCCAGAGATACAAACGGGTACCTCCCGATATATTTGATGACACAGCATACCATGCGGCCATCGCAGATATTCACACAACCGTTGTGAATAGGTCAATAGGGAGATTAGGTCCGAATAGAGTCCTCTCAGTGCCCCCACCACCCATATCGCCTGAGGAGACTAGGCTCCCGAGAGCCACAAGAGTGACACTAGCCCAACTTAGGTCGGGTTTTTGTTCACGTCTCAATTCCTACCTATCTCGAATAGACCCGGACATCCAGAACATTTGTCCGAGCTGCGGTGGTACGCCACACGATGTGGACCACCTGTTTCGATGCCCCGCTGCACCCACTAACCTCACTCCGAGGGCGTTATGGGACAACCCTATTGCAGCTGCTATGTTCTTGTCGCTTGAGACAATAGGCGAGAACGACGACGAAACTTAGAACATGTCCACAGATATGCACAGCGACTCACACCCTTCTGCGCCGCTACAACAACAACATACCAAACTCCTATTTCACTATCAGCTAGCGGGATTTTAAAACGGGAAGGTTTTTAGTGGGTGGGATTTTGTAATGGCTTAGGCATAGGCGAGTTTTATATAATCAGCAGTAAAAATCAGGTGCAAGTGCCATTTTCGTTAAAAGGTGAAAAAGGACACTCTCGATGGCCCATTCTTAAAATTTAGCTATTTAGCTTTACAAATTTTAACCGACATTATAAACCGACCTGGTATGTTTGGCGTATTAAATTGTAAACTTATTCTAGTGTATATCGATACATTAAAGCACAATAGAGCTATGTCCATTTTTCAACATTTGGAGAAAACGCGAAAATAACATTTCAAACCTTGTTCCCATCTACGATAACTTTATTTTTGCAAATTGTTTTAGCTTTTCAAGCAGGTTACACTGTCAAAAGGATAATTGTTTTAAAATCTGGCAAGCAATCGTCACAATTTCAAAGAAAAATCGAGAGAAAAAGATGAAAGTACGGACTTGGCACTATTGAGCACTTAATTTTATACCAACCATGGACTTGACGGAGAAATGTTCGTATTGTCGTTACAATATTGTTGTAAAATGTGGATGTAGGGATAATATTTTTAATATGTACATACCATGAGATGGAAGCAATTCATTGAGTTTCCACCAGTTCGTACCCGTGAAGCAAATGTGTCTCATCAGTTTATGCTTTTCAAAAGTGGTAATGATCGCGAGATGACCAAATGATGATCTGGTCAAGACTCGACGTCGTCCTTTCTATCCCACTACTGTCATTGACCAGGAAGCTAATTTGTAGTGTTATGAGGGTCATAACAGGACATGGTGGTCCTATTATGAAGTTCGCCAGGAGACTTATGGTAGAAAAAATGCTGAACAGCATTTTTGTTATTCAGCATATTTGTCAGCAATGCAATGCTGCTGCTGTTGCTGCGTCTATTCTATTTCTAGCATTAGACTCAACTTCATCACAAAATTACTACTGCAGAAGTTGTGAGGATAAAGAGAGGGTGATGTAGCTGCTCTGTCATTGCTCGGCACCAGCCATACTTTTATGACACGGATGATCTTAAGTCGTCATTCCTTTGGGCGAAGCCAATGCCAAGATACGTTGCCTCTTTGTCAACGGCGACCCAATTTTAAACTCCTTCAATATAAGATATAGTTTTTCTTTTAGTCAAACGCAAGTCGCCCAGTGCAACATATTGACGAACGAGGCATAGGACGATCTCCCTAATTGTCGAATCGCGTTTTCCCAGTGCGATGGCTATGTGACCATCATGTTATGGCAGATCTTTTTCAAAGTAGTCTTTTATTTGAGTCAACTTCAATTTACTCTCGAAATATGTCGATCAAGTCATAAATAAATAAATAGCTGCCCTTCGCATCTAATCCCTAAGATTTAAACTGCTTAGATCAACAGCTCGCTCTGGAGAGGTTTTTATCCCCATAATTGGGCACTTGTTTAACATCTGAATGAGGCCATATTCCGCCACTTGGATCATGAATTGGAAACTATCATAAACTACGACCCTGCGCTTCGAAGGCGAGTACACTATTCACTGCACCAACCACTGTTAAAGTCCAATTTGCGTATATTTAGTACAATCGTCCCTTTCTAATTGATTTAAATGCAAGTTTATTGTTTGGTTTTGGTCTCTCGATTACCGTAACTCCTAGTGGAGCATGGTGCGTTTATGACTACCGTGTGTAGTCATCAACGTTACAAAGACAATTGAATTCGGAGTGTGATACGGTTGTCAGCCATACCACTTCCTAGTCGCATTGTTAGTTTATTATTCTATGATAAGAATATTTCTTATCATCTTCTCTTGAATAACTTGCGACGAGTCGTGCCGAGTTTGGAAACTCGTTTCTCTATGAGTGTCTATTTCACAGAGTGGCGACCGAACCATCACGGCCACAGAGCACAACTGGTTTTGGTAATACCCGAATTACCCGTGTTTCAGACTGCACGATAAGGAGCTTCCAAACATTTTATGTGGACATAGTAAGTAGTTCTTTGGCCTAAAACAATTTTTACTTTTTCGTAGTATGATCAAACTGTTTTCAACGGGTCTTTTGGAAAGTATATCTTTTAGAGCACAGTGGGTGAGTATCTGATAAAAATATGTCGTTACAACGCGTTGAACATATGCAAATGCCAGGTGTCAAGCTGAACTGTAGATTTTGGAGAGGGATGGCCTTACACAAAATTCAATGTAAGCTGGCATTTACACAAGCCCCAATGTATGTTATGATGGTTTCATTTTGAAGAGAAATTAGAGCATTCAAATTAAACCATTAAATGTTAGTGCTTAATTGAACACCAGTGCTCATTTGAACCTTTGCATTGGAGGTAGACGATCAATGGCTTTTACCCATTTCAATACAATTCAAAGAAAGAATACGCTCATGTAAACATTTTACACACAATTCATCCCATCTAGAGTTATCCTGCAATCCCGCAGACAAACCCGCCTTATATTAATCGGGAAGCAACCCTGGCTATTCCTATTTATGTCTCATAATGATATACATTCGTTTTATGGCAGTTATTACCACAAATTTAACTTCCTAATTGTTGCAAGTATGGACTTAGCACAAAATAGCACTATAGCTGGACTTAGCACTTTTGTGCAATTTTTTTTGGATCAATCTAGGACATAGCGCTTCTTGTAAATGTTAATTTCTTTGAATTTAGCTGAGTAAATTTTGTTTCAAGATTAAGTAATCGATGGAGGACTTGACAAGGAATAATACGATGCAAAAATCTCAAAATCGAAAAAAATGGACTTAGCACTTTTGTGCTTTAAGGTATCGATATAATACTTACGAATGCTGAACTCCGGCATATGGGAATCCCGACTGCAGGCACATTTGAATGCATTTCTTTGGCGAATTGTTTGTTTTGAAGTTGGTATAATATCCAGACAGCAATCTATACTCCTTCTCATCCTTATAACAGCCCAACGGCCTCCGAGCTGTGTGATTCCCAGTCGGGCAACTGTTTGGCAAATGTTTTGCATAGAAACTCCCGCTCTGTATACGACACGTTGTCTCGGCAATCTGCTTTTTGCACATCAGACTTTTCGCTCGATGCAAGGCTGAAATAGCATCCTTTCCCGTTATATCACACGGTGGCTTGAAACCCAAATTGTCAAGATTGAGTGAAGCTGCAGCTGGTGGTTGGGGCTTTCCTTTAGCATTGCTATTATGATTGCTATTATTCACATCTTCATCGTCTGCCACCGAATTATAATTTGCCGCATTCTTCGATCGAACGTTCGAAGAACTTTTCCATTCGAGGTCATTCTCTTTGCTGAGCTGAGGTATTCGCAAAGACTTATAGGCGAGAAAGATTTGAATGCCAAGGATTAGAAAGCCGACTAGGAAAAAGGGCTTATATCGCCTCAAGCATCGCAAAGCCAACATTTCCGCGACACAAGATAGCCGGAAAGGATAAACACACGGAAGTAATCAGAGAAAGGGAGAGTCACCTGGAATTCATCTTCACTCCGGACACTAGCGAATTGTTCCCATATTTATCTTTTCTAAATTTGAATTCACGCGTCACCAATATAGCTCGCTCACATTCTCAGGGTGCGAAATACCGCGATACCGATAAAATCGCGAAATTCAAACAGAATAATAGCGCGGTACAAGAAAATCGAACCAGACCGAACCGAAGTTTGTATGTATCTGACAGTCAGCGCGATTTTTCTGACTTTTTTTGTATCTTTTACAATTTGACAGCCAATAGGGGTGCCAGTGTTTTGAAGAAAATTATTTTTGTATGACTCCGTCAGATGGCGAAAAAGATGTTTTTAATAAGGAAACGGTTACTATTCTAATAAGTAAAAAAATAGTTACGAAATAAGCGGTGAGTTCAGTTTTACACATATTCAACCATTTTCGTCCAAATATGTAGTTATAGTGCATTCAGACGACCTCATAATTCAAATTTCAGTTTATGATGGTTAAATGTACGTTGGGATGCCATAAAAAAGCATAGAGAGAGCACACTGGAACCATCCTTGACCCAAAGCTCCCGATCAAAACCTTTGATGTCGGGCGAAACATAGCAGTGGAGCATCAGCAACAGACGACGCGACATAATTAGCATTCAGCTCCATATCGTTGGAAAGGTCGGCAAGTCCGACGATGTACGTGTCGTGCCAAAACATTGTACGCAAACTCTCTCCTTGCTACGGCTGAGGAAGCTAAACGAAATGATGATCTATAAAACCGTAGTCTCATCAAAAAGCGCAAAGGTGGTCGTAGATCCTATCAACAACCGGTGAAAGATAGTGACATAAAGCTATACTTATCCTTATCGAAATCAGTTGAGGCACTTCCGTGCAGTTTCAAACTGAGTGATGGCTAGGTCCCCGCATTGATAATTGAGCTTCCCGTTAACTCCCCCAACGAAACAGGAAATTTAAGACGCCAGGCTTAAAAGTGAAGTTGCCGCGCCCACTTATTGGTAGACCTAGGGATTGAGAATGTCTCCCGCGGAGTGGAAGGGTAGTCAAAGTTCCAAAAAGTGGCAGTCTGACAGAGTGTTATAATAGGGGGGACTGGTTCCTGTTAACCCCTTGTGAGGGCATAGGGCATAAACTGCGTCAACTTTCCACCTCGTTCTATTCTGTGCCATCGACTTCAGGTCTGACCACCTCTGTTTGATGAAGCAGCCTCGCTATCAACCAAACCTCTTCAAGTGTTTCTAGGTCGTCTAGTGGCTTGCATTGGGTCCTTGTGAGTTCCAATCTAGTTCCGATTTAGCAAAAAAATTTGCCGCGGAGGGTATGACCTATCCATTGCCACTTTCGCCTTTTGACAGAACGAAGAAGGAGTTCTCCTTTTTATTTGATAGAAAACAAATATCGTCAGCATAGTCCAGGTGTCACAGGTGATCAAACATTTTCCATCTGATACCTTTCCTCTGTTTTTGAAGAGCGCTCACTAGTACATCGTTAAGGGCTATGAGGAAAAGAATAGGTGACAAAATGGAGTATTGTCTCACTCCGCTATGCACCTCAAAAGTATCTCTAGGCTTTTGTGTAGAACGTGACATTGGGCTCCCATTGGGCCTTCTCGAAATCAATCAACACGAGGTGTAATGGGGCGGATTGCTCAATAATATTTCGGAGATTGTTTATAAGGTCACTACATGAAAAAACCTTCGGGAAATCCAGCCTGTTTATCACCTAAATTGCGACCAACTGCCGCCTTGGATGGATGGATGGATACGGGATACGGCGCTATGATGATGGGCTGGTTGCGCCCAATACAGCAGCTAATTCCGCATCTTCGTTGCAGAGGCGGCATAGTGGGTCTTGTGTGTACCGTATGGTACAATGACCGGTTATAAGGCCTGTCACTGCCCTGAGGTTCGTTTTGCTTAGACTGAGGGCTTCGGTGCAGCTGGTATGCCAGTTAGATTCCAGCATACGCTTACTGTGCCTGAGCCCTTCAGCGGGTCTCCATCGATCTTGGAATTTATCCTCGGTCCATCGTCTAGCAACGGTCTTGGCAGTAGATTTACTGATCCCGATTGCAGGTTCAGGACCAGTTAAGAGTAGTTCGGAACCCTCTCTTGCGAGGGCATCCGCTTTCTCATTTCCTTCGATCCCTTTATGTCCTTTCACCCATTTCAGAGTTACTTTGTTTAGGGTAGCTAGGTTTTTGATATTTTGTTGGCATTCCCAAACCAATTTAGAGGTTGTTTTGGAACTTGCAATGGCTTTTATAGGAGCTTGACTGTCGGAGAGAATATATATGGTCTTATTGGTATATCCCTTTCGAGTATTCTTCCCTACTGCAAGGTTTATGGCTATGAGTTCTGCCTGGAAGACAGTTGTATATTGACCTAGGGGTTTGGAGATACTATAGTTGTGGGTTTTAGTATAAACTCCTGCACCTGTTCCTTCGTGTGTCTTAAACCCATCCGTGTACCACACGACGTGATTTGATAGATGGTTGTCGTTCTATTTACTCTGCCTTGATCCGGTTTAAAATAATTTTAGCCATCAGCTTTGAGACAGCTGGAGTGCGTTCTATATATACGATCTGAGTAAAAATAGTTAATCATTCACTTTCCGTCTCACTCTCTGACACTGCTCACAACTCTGACGGTAGTGAGCAAAGCCACCTTCACTAGAAGCCGGGAAGCAGCAATACATGCACACAAAACGAGCCTATGAACATGTCGTATATACGTTGCACGATGCACTAACACAAGCACAGCGCATGTAAAAAAAACCGTGTCTGCTCTGATAAAAATCGCGAAAACATGTGGAAAATTCACTTTTTGTCGGGATTTTGTTCTTTCACTTCATTCTAGACACTTTAATTCACGACACATTGCACTTTTCGCGACGAAAATCGACCGGGAACCAATACTTTTCGTGTAAAGTTTGTCGCGACCCAACCCGATTTGCCTTTACCGCAATGTAAATTTTCGATCTGAACAGGCCTATGATTTGGCGCTTAAGTATATGACAGCCCCAGCTTGGCTTTAACATTGAGATTACTGCTTTGCCAGGGTTTAGGAAACATGCCAAAAGCGCAATGTTTTCATTTAAGTTCAGTGTTGAACTGATGCGACAGCTATTTATTTAAATACCATTTAATACATTACCTTTATGCAACTGATCAAGAGTCATTACTGATTCTAGACTGATCTTTAGAGAGCATCTGAAACATCAAATAAGCTTGCGAAGGCAGCCAAAGTTAACGTGATTTTAACAAGAATTATGATCTAACGGTTGAGGAAAGTGCGCATAAGGGTTGGTGAGACAAGCAAACTGCACAGTGATTGCCACGACAAATAATCTGAGATTTTAGAACATCAGTGTCAGAGTAAAGGTGGCAACCGACATGGGCCACGGCCACTAGGCGATATCTGCTCTAGAAGATTTTCTTCATTTCGTAAATAAAAAAAACTTTGAACCCCATCGATTGTTTGATTAAACGCTAGGAAACATCGATGGTGGCGTCTAAATAGTTTTTCACATTGCGAAAGAATGCCTGTGGTTACTGAAAGAAAATTGTGTCCAAAGTTCACAGAATTAGAGAACAAATCAGGTAAACTCGCATTAGTTACATTCATTCAGTTTATTTAGTTTATTGTGATGAAAAATAAAAATAAAATAATGTGTTAGGCTGAAATCACATCGATTCAGACAAGACGTTTTTACTTGGTGTTTTCTATTGGTATATAACTCACTCAGGGATATTTATTACTATATTTAAAAAATATATATCCGGTCTCAAATGTCAATTCGTATATTCGATTTTCAATTATGTAGTTCCAATTCAAGTATTTTTGAACGAGGGTAAACATTGTTCAGATTTCAACTAGCTGACCGAATAGGTGAAGAACGCATTGAGATCCGACGAAATCCAGAAAGCGGGATTTGAGACCGACCAACACATTTCTACTGCAACAACGAGCTTATTATAAAAATTATTTTTTAAGGGTGTTCTTTGTCATTTTTGCATGCAGACTGCTCACGTGAATAGATGTTAGAGGTTCCACTTTCATGTTTGTATTTATTTGTTGAAAACGACCAAATCAAATGTCTTGTCTGATTCGTTGTTTTCAGTTCAATACAGAGTAAACCTAACTGTTATAAATAAAAATCTTTAAATCTTATATGAAAACAAAGTGCGTGTACATAAAGTATGTATTTCACTACAACGAAATAATACAATTCACACAATCTACGCGTTGCTAGATCAAACCTATAAATAATTGTGCAGATGATAAGTCGTAAAGATTCTTTGCAATAGATACGTTGAACACGTCGATTTTAAATATTTAGAAAAATACTTAGCTTTGAGCTGTTTGAAATTCGATTATCTGTGCTCCAAATGGAAGTTAAAGATATCACGAGTGTACTGGTTCTTTATTTTTTTCCCCATTCGTTAACAAATAGTACTTACACATTCGATGATAGATAAGGTCGTTGATTACATTTTGACTCACGTCGGAAGGAGATCATTAAGATAGAAACGATGCTTTAACTGACAGGACATAAGTGTGAAAATCCGATATAGCCTCGACTTGCATAGTCCAATATTGATATGAATTTTACACTTGTGTCCCATTCATGTCCTCATCACTCGCCTGTAACTTGGCTGTCATACCAATGCCCATGGCACCGAGTAAATTCGATGCGGGTCCCGGCCCACCAATTTGATGCTTATAACTATCGACCATATTGCGTAAAGTGTTCACATCAATATTGATGGGCGTGAATGACTCGATATCATCAAAATCGTCCACATGTTTACTGTTAGGCGTTTCAAACGTCTTCCCTATTGTGGTTCGAGCCAATTCTTTGTCCATTTGGTCCATGTACGCCTTAAGATCAGTCTTAATATTGAACTTTGCATTTTCCATGCTACCGATGTTTTTATCGAGATCATCGTCATCCTCGTAGTCGCTCATCTCGGACGCCGATTCCCATTCATCTTCCGGTATAACAAAATCGAGGAAATTTTTCACATGTGTTTGGAAGGCATCCGGATCAAAGCTAATATCGTTAGACTTATTCGCTGGCGGTGTATCAATAATAGAATTTCGTTCCACCGCCTTGCGCATTGATTGCGACTTTTTGACCGGTGATCTTTTCGGCGCGGGATCGTCCACACCGTCGAACTCTGATTTTTTGTCCAAAAACTCGGTTATATTAGAAGTGAATTCGGAAGCGTCCACGATTCCATTTGCATTGTACAGTTTTCGTACACCATACTTTTCCGTAAGCATCGCATCGAGCTCATCTGGAGTTATGTTCAACCAATTATCGCTGTCACTTGGTGCCAACTCGTTCTCTTCCTGACGCAGTTGATCCATGTTTATTTCGTTCTCCGATAACATGGTCAAAATCTCCTTACCCACAACTGGCGCTGTTCGGAATCTTGCCACGTTTTCCTTATAAAACTCCTTGGCTTCGTTAAGCAACCGGTTGTATTCATTTGAACCTTCGATGTTTTCGTGAAAGTACCCTTTTTTCACTAAATTGTTCAAATAAGTTTTCCACTCCCGATCATTATCCATGTCATTTGTATCTTTAGCTTGTGCAGCCAAAATCTCAAAACCACAAGCAATTTTCACTCCAAGTAAATCCTCTTTGTATTCCTCGGTATTTGTGGCCGGCAGATCCCAACCCGTTCGTCGATCGGGAATGTAATTATTGCTCGACAACATGGCATAGAGACATCGTGTAAATTTCACGCGTGTCTTTACTCGACTTTCGGGCGGAAAGTAGCGCATGACACGACATGCTTTCATATCGATTGAATCGCGATCACAAAACGCACGGCAGGCAGCCGATATCAAAGAAGGTTTTTGTTTTAGCATGACCGCTATGGAAGCCGGAACGCGTACTTGTTGGTAGTGGAAGCTGTTGGCATTATTATTGGAAAATTCTTTTATGCGGGAATCGATACAGGACTGGATCTCGGTCGGGACTCTGTACAGCTTTGGCATCTGGCGAATTTTCGAGATGGCTGTGGCAACGGGTAAAATGGTGGTGGTACTGGATGGCGAGTTTTGTACCAAGTGTAAGTGGCCATTGTGGATGTAAACCTGTGAAAATACAGTTAAGTTCTAAGAAAAGATTTTCACAATAATTATAATTTTTTTTTTAGTAACATCAATAAATCTATCTTTCATGCCGCTGAAAAATAGTAAAAAAATCATGTGAATAGAAAAATTAATATTCAATATCCAATGAGTCCAATTTCCCAAACAGTTTTACGTATTTTTCTTCTTTTAACTGCACAAAAAGACGTGAAGCCATTGTAAATCTATCGAATATTGACCTAACTTATCCCAGCTGTTGTGTACAAGTACTAGTACGGATGGTGTTTTCATTTTGCTTGACAGCAGTCAACTACTTTTTATGGCCTTCACTTTGTAAGTGAAATTGTATATTAAATATGTCATTAACGCACTAAAGGAAGCATCTCCGACTATATAAAATAGTTATACAGGGTATTTCGCCACCGATTCACCATAAACCTTAGGTAGATTCTACAGTGTGTTAATGGGAAAATGGTACCCAAATCTCGCGCATATAATTTGCATAGTTATGGCCTTGGGATCGAACAAAATTTAAAAATACGAGAGACGCTTAAATTTATTCTATGCTCAAACGTATGGCTGAATTAGTTGTGCTTTCTCAATAGGTATGCAACATTTGAGTTATCAGTTCTTCCTGTTACCCAACTTGCATATCCTCGATTAAAGCTATAGTTGTGTCCTTTTTTATCCTTTTCCTAGTTTTTTTTTTCTACTTTCTAAATACATACATAAATAGTTTTTAGTCCTCTGAATCGGTACTGATTCCAAAATAGCAAAAAACATCTCGTCAGATTCCATTCATTTGTTACTTTTAAAATGTCATGGGCCTACCATAAGCCCAATTCCAAAGTATTTCAAAGAAAAACTTTTTTATATCGACCAATCTAAGCCACTTTTTACACGAATGTCTTTCTAGAGAGAATTCACAAAACATACATAAATCAACTCAAACCCGGAAGTGATTGATAGCGCGCATGGTATTCACCACGAAAAATAATATAAAAAAGTTTCAGCCACTAATTTTTCGACTATACACAATCAAATGATAGTGGAAAAATTGCGCGCCTTGTTGTAATTGTTCACGTAATATAACTGTAAATCTTAATATTTCACGATTTTCTTTTAACACTATAATGGCAACAAAATTCAACAGTTGCAGCACAACCCGAAAAGTAACTGTTTTAGTTTTGACAGAAAGAATGTGGAACTGAGAGACTCGTTGATTCATTGAAGTTAAAAAAACTGCACTGTAAAAAAAATTTAACAGGACAATGCAACATGTATTTTTAAAAGTTTGCGCATGTTGTCTAGATTCGATAACGGTATCATATCTTCTACCTTATTCTTAATTTTGATGGAGATCCATAAGCTGCAAACTTGGTTAACCCTCCACCGAGCACGTGGGGTTTTTTGGGACCCCAGTGGGTATTTTTTATATATTACTTTTGAACGGTTTAGCCCATCCAGGTGAACTTGTAGGATATCTAAGCTACCCAAATTCTGCTCAGAAATATGATTGAAAAAAATCACATTTCTTTTCAGAAAAAAAGTTGTGATATCCAAAAGTACAAATTTGCAGGAACGGGCACGTGGTGTCTTCAAAGACCCCATGAGAACCAAGGCCTCAATTGTCTTGAATATCCCGGAAAGGAAACTCGGAGCCATACTCTATGTTGAGACCTTTTTATCTCGACTGTCTCGATATCTTTACTATTCTTCTGCAGTCAATCCATTGCGTCTTTCACGCTGAGCTGTAGGCCGAGGTAAGCCTCATATAATTCTTGGCTGCAATGAAAGTAAAGGAAGAGATTATACCATGGATCAACTGGTCAGAAATTATCCTGACTTAAGAAATTCACGAAAACAGCTGCTAGCGTTGTTCTTTAATTGCTGCGATACCTTCTTTTTCTGATATAAGACGAAAACACTCCTTGACTGTAGCAAATCTGAGAAAATGATACATAATTTTGCCTCCTCTAATTCTTACCACTGCTGCTATTCTATGTCAAATAAAGTCGCAGAGACATCTAGAAAAAGTTGAAAACAAGTTTACAGGCATTGGCTATTTCATATTTTTGAAATTTGTTCTAAAAGTTAGCCTCACTACTCTAGAAACAAAGTAGTTTCCTTGAGTCCAAGGCAGAGGGACAAAACAGTAAAAACGTTGATCGCCATAGGCAGGGCCGGCCCTAGGGGTGGGCGATCCTGGCGGTCGCCCAGGGCCACCACTTTCAAGGGGCCACCACTCTCAAACAACCATTCAATTCCAAGGGCCACCACTTATAATGGGTCTCACTCTCAAGGGGCCTCCACACAACAGCCTTTTAAAATATTTCGTGAAATTAGATTAAAGTTAATATCAAGCGTTAAAATAAGCTAAGTTTCTGGTAACAGCTCCATAATTATACTAGCCTCACTTTGCAACATCAAGCAACGATTGACTGGGCTTAGCTGTCTATTAGAAAGAGATTGCAAACACTAATTTGTCGGTTCTTATTGAAACATTTGCCACTGTCTAATCTCGAAAAATGAAAAATTTGTTTAGTTACAAAACAATAATAATCATGAGAATGTAATTGGGCAATAGTGTGTTGATCTCGGTCCTAACCTAACCTACGAAATTACGTCAGACAAGGGCCGCCGCGTCAATAGGCAAAAGTATACAGCAGCCTATGACGCAACGCTCCGCGCGCCAATTTGGCAGGTCAAGAGCGTGTACAAAAAAAAATATCGGCGTACAGAGGGCTGCGCCCGCAATACGAGGGTTTTTTAGAATTTTAATGCATAGTGAATGTTTTTTGTACATATATTTTATCAGCAATAAATAAGTATTGTGCACAACATTAATGAAATGCTTCCTGTAAACCTATTTTTGGATTGGTCTAAATAAACGTGTTCCAGAATGAAAGGCTAGCTATAAATGAAAACCATTTATATAAGGCTATTAACCCTATTTTCACATTCAAAATTTAAGGAAGTAGTAATTGCCCAATTAATTTGGTAAAATTTAAAATAAACCTAAAATTGAAGATATAACAGAATTTCTTTAAAAAAAAAAAAATTTTTATAGCTAAACTACTATACCCCTTCCAGTACAACCGGTCCTGGGTCAGACACATTTGAACGAAAGAATCTGAATTTCCAATTGTTTATCGCTAAAATTTGGTTTGGGTGTTGGTAGGGGCCACCATAATCGATTTGGCCCAGGGCCACTACATTGCTAAGACCGGCCCTGACCATAGGCGCTTTAAATGTGCACAGCTTACGGCATGTACAACAAATTTTGTAAGTAATTGTCTTAAACATGTTCAAAACATAACACAGTACCTATAAATTTGTTTTTTTTTCTTTTTTACAATTTGATACATGTTCAAGGATAAGTTCATTAAATTTTGGGGTCCAAAAAGACCCCACGTGCCCGTTCGCGTTGATCGCGGGATGTGCCTGGCGACGGGTTAAATAACGTCACTTTTCGTAACATTTTGAGTCTAGCAATTATTTGAGAAACGTTGGGAAAATTTGAGAAATATTAGGATTTAGAGTTACAGTACGTGAGCAATTACAACAAGGCGCGCAATTTTTCGACTATCTTTTAATTGCGTATAACTGTAAAAATAGGTAAATGTAATTTTCTCGATATTTTGTTTTCGCCCATGATTTCCTGTCATATAAACCCCATCTCAAAAAAACGATCTTCTTTCTCCCATTTGCTTGCGGAAAGTTAGTCATACAGGCCGAGCACCATGCGGTGATTCCTTGGTGGGTAGGTGTCACTATAAGTAATCGTGTGCTTCGGAGCTGGCAGCTTCGCATAACCCGAGCCTCGAAGGGGCTAGTTAGGGAGAGCTCTGGTTGAAAATGCCTACGCGTCTACACCTAACTAGTTTGTGTATTGATGACCAAATTGCTGACTAGTATACTGAAGAGGCCACCTGGATGTGAAAAGCAGCGCTACGAGTCTGCTTTAAGTAGACGAGTAGTCACAGCTAAAACGAACCTGGAATATGCACGTCTGAATTTTGCGTGAGGCTTAACCATTAGGGGGCCGAAGGAGGATCACACCTGCTACTGAGAAGTCTTTAGCGAGTAGTGTACCTCGGGGATGGATTTGCCCAGTAGACCATGGTTTCTGCCCATCAAGGTGTTGCACTCGAGGTGGTTGGATTGTTGACTCCGTACCAATTTATACTCCGGACCAGGTTAAAACAGTCATTGAGAATGCAAAAAATTCTAAGGCCCTTGGACCTGATGGCATTTCAATGGCCATGCTCAAACATCTTGGTCTTCCTGCCATTGAGTACCTCACGGCAGTCTTTAACTTGTCAATGTCTACGCTCGTCATCCCCGACATCTGGAAACAAGGTCGTATAGTCCCATGCCTTAAACCAGGGAAAAGTGCCAAACTAGGAACTTCCTACAGACCGATTACGATCCTGTCACCTGTAGCAAAGACGCTGGAAGCCCTCATCCACCCCACACTCGTTTCACATGCAAAGCTAGATCCCCATCAGCACGGATTCAGACGCAAGCATAGTACAACCACCGCTCTGGACGCGATCACTACACGTGTAAGAGACGGACTAAACCACAGTACACCTTGCCATAGAACTATCATGGTGGCGATTGACCTATCAAATGCGTTTGATAAGGTTAATCACTCCATGCTTCTGGCAAACCTCCTCAATATGCATGTTCCGACTCAAGAGATAAGATGGATTGCCAACTATCTAGCTGGTAGGCAATCCTTCACCGAGTTTCGAGGCAGTCGTTCTAAACTTAGAAAGATCAAATTAGGTGTTCCTCAAGGTGGGGTTCTTTCTCCCACCTTGTTTAACATCTACATGGCCGGTCTCCCAACACCTCCGGAAGGCATTGAAGTTATTTCTTATGCCGATGACTGCACTGTACTCGCCACGGGAGCGGATAGGGATGTCATGCGTGAAGATATCAATAGATATTTAGCGCGACTAGAAGCCTTTTTCCATAGCAGAGGCCTAACCATCTCAGCGTCCAAATCGTCTGCGACCTTCCTTACCACCTGGTCAGGTGATTGTAAGTGGCCGGTTGGGGTACGTATTGGCAACAAACCAGTTCCTGCTGTTGCAAATCCAAAAATTCTCGGGCTTCACTTTGAGAAAATGATGACTTCAGCTCATCACGCGGAAGCGGTATGTGAAAAGATGCGCAGGAGGAACAAAATTCTTAAAGCACTGGCTGGTAGCACCTGGGGCAAAGATAAAGAGACAATGCTAGCCACTTACAAAGCGGTGGGTCGAGCAGCGGCTGATTTTGCGGCGCCAGTTTGGTCGCAAGGTCTCTGTAACACAAGCTGGAACAAAATCCAAGTCTGCCAAAATGCTGCTCTACGCACAGCTACAGGATGCCTTCTGATGTCTGCCCAGGACCACCTACATCAGGAGACACATTTTATGCCAATACGTGACCACAATCGACTACCTACAATATTTAGTAGGTTGTTATCGAGAGGATCATCCTAATCGTAACCTCATGGACAAAATCCCCCCCCCCCCCCGTAACATCAAACGTGGCCCTCGTGACATTGAGAGAGAAGTCCAGGGTTACAAAAGGGATCCTTTCGGTGAAGATTCATACCGGGCTGCCATTGCAATGATTCACACTGAGGAAGTGAGTAGGTCTATTGCGAGTTTAGGTACGAACAGAGTCCTCTCAGCGATCCCACCACCTATTTCGCCTGAGGAGATTAGGCTCCCGAGAGCCACCAGAGTGACTTTAGCCCAACTTCGGTCAGGCTTCTGCTCACGCCTAAATTCGTATCTATCTCGCATAGACCCAAATATACTAAACGTATGCCCAAACTGCGCTGGCACGCCACACGATGTAACCCATTTGTTTCAATGCCCAGCTGCACCCACTAATCTCACCCCCCTCTCACTATGGGAAAACCCCATTGCAGCTGCCACGTTTTTGTCCCTGGAGATTGCGGACGAAAACGATGACGAACTATAAAACGAGTCCATATAGATACACAGCGGTTCACACCTTTCTGTACCGCTAAAAGAAGAAGAAGGTGGTTGGAGGTTGTTAACCAAGTCAACCAGCTAGAGTTGCGACCGGGTTGGGTTGGGTTTCTGAAAGTGAATTATGAAGAAATCCCCACTTGACAATAAGACGTTGCCAATAAAACGCCGAAGGTCCAAAACGTCCGACGGACCGGAAGGTAAGAACGAAAGCTGACAGTATAGCCTCATAGATGACTGACTAGTATGATATTATGGCTGAATTCCAAATTTCAATCAGCTACAATCAACTTCCGAGTACGTAATGCCATGCTGAGATGCTTAGTTCTGCTGAAATTGATTTTTATTTTTTGGCACTTGCTGATAAGCTGGCGTACAATTAAACGAATTCCGGACAGCTCTAGGGTGGCATAGCATATGATATTATACAAAAGACATCCTAGGACTCATCCCTGTAGATATCCTTACAAATGGGAAGCAACAAGATCACAATAATGATACGATTCAGGATAGACTTGCTGCAAGGAAGATATTTTATAACAAATTTCGGATACTTGCTCCAATACCATGCGTGGAATGGTTTTGAAATGGGAAGTGCTTAAGTAAATGAACCCTAAGATCCAATTATCGAAGTAAAGGTACTTCTACTATCTGCTCGAAATAACAGAGTGTCTACTGAATAGAAGATAAACTATTGAAGTTCACACATCTCACACGATTCTTCCATAGGGCTTGGTGACTATGTGGAAAACAAGCATGATACAAATATAACCACACTTGTTTATGAATTAAATTCACGAAAGCTACCAAGACTCAATTAATGGCTATCAACATACTTTATAAGTTGAATTGAGATCAACGAACGTACACCATATATAGCTATTTTTTATTAACTGATTAATTCATTTATGTATACGAATGCATTATGTCTACTTATATGCTGATACCAGGAGTTTGTAGCCACTTAAGCACAAGGAGAGTATAGAGAAAAAAGTTTACATAGCTCAACCAGGTAGAAGAACAATATTAGAATCCGAAACACGACTTGAATTTCAGGGAAGTAAAATATGTATGTATATACATTTATGTGTTTAAGAATTTGAACAGAAGTGATTAGAATTGAGTAGAGTAAAAACTTAAATTGTACTTTATCATTTTGTTATTCCGAAATCCATCCATCTTCGAAAACTTCAAGCTGATCATATCTAACAAGATGTGTTTTTGTGTAGAAATATGTTGAAATATTGGGATGACCATAGTACATCAACCACATGTCAGACGCCGGCTTGTAATCAAATCTTCATTCAAACTTTATAAAAAAGTCTAACACCACCGCCGTCTATATATTAAGGCCGCAATGTAGACTCGTAAACGTCAAATCCGCAGTTGAAATTGTCGTCATCATCTCAAGTAGTGACGTCATGGTGGCCATATGGCATTTAGCAACGCCATCTAGATACATCAAGGCCGCAACTCAGCTGGATAATGACGCCATGGATCCGTATTCAATTTATTGACGGCTGCAAAAAAAACAGAAACAAACATAAGCACGTCATCAACAGCAAGAACAAGGCAGTGAGACTAAACATTACAAAGTGGCACACAGATGGGCGAGTGTACTTTTTTTCGCGAGTTTCGTTTAGAAAATGTGTTCTTTGAACGGCAAACAATTAATTAAAAAGATAGTGGTTATGTGGGTTATTGACAGTGTGCAGAAGTTTTTATACTCAAAATGTAGTGCATGGAGAATGTGTCATAGAGTGAAAGATTTCCCCATTTAGGGATACCAATCAGTTTATTTGTGATCGCGAATAGATAGTACGGATATTGTAGGAAAAAAACGAGTAAGTACGTAAAACGTTTCGACGGCGGTGCTGCCATCGTACAACCGCACAGATAAATAAAAAGTAACAAGCCACTGGCTAAATGCCATATGGCCACCATGACGTCACTACTTGAGATGATGACGACAATTTCAACTGCGGATTTGACGTTTACGAGTCTACATTGCGGCCTTAATATATAGACGGCGGTGCATTTAGCCAGTGGCTTGTTACTTTTTATTTATCTGTGCGGTTGTACGATGGCAGCACCGCCGTCGAAACGTTTTACGTACTTACTCGTTTTTTTCCTACAATATCCGTACTATCTATTCGCGATCACAAATAAACTGATTGGTATCCCTAAATGGGGAAATCTTTCACTCTATGACACATTCTCCATGCACTACATTTTGAGTATAAAAACTTCTGCACACTGTCAATAACCCACATAACCACTATCTTTTTAATTAATTGTTTGCCGTTCAAAGAACACATTTTCTAAACGAAACTCGCGAAAAAAAGTACACTCGCCCATCTGTGTGCCACTTTGTAATGTTTAGTCTCACTGCCTTGTTCTTGCTGTTGATGACGTGCTTATGTTTGTTTCTGTTTTTTTTGCAGCCGTCAATAAATTGAATACGGATCCATGGCGTCATTATCCAGCTGAGTTGCGGCCTTGATGTATCTAGATGGCGTTGCTAACACCTGCCTCAATCCTAACATCAAAACAGGTTTCGCTTTGAACAGTGAGTGATTCAAACTGAAACGGCCACAACAAAATGCAGTCTGAATCATCGCATTTCATTGGTAACCGATACGCGTTCAATGGAAATTCAATCACGCACTCATCTTCAGAGAAAAACAAACCCGTTGACTACAAAATTCCATATTGTTTTCCTTTAACATTCCATTGTAGTCCACACTGCAAAATCAATCGACCAAAAAGGAAAAGGAAGTGAAAAAAGTTCCAGACACGGGCACACTCCCTTCTTTGTCTTACAATACGAGACGATAACGCCGAGTGCAGCCGTTCATAATGCATTGAACTCGCGGCGTCAACACGTTCCTACTTACCCGTTGTTCGCAGGTATCAGGATTCGCCCACTTGGGAAGATGATTGGCAGCTTCGATAAGCAAAAATTCACCATCAGCATCAGCCACTCTGATAACAACGCCCAACACCCTCCTCGATATCTCGAACAATAGATGTACGATAAACCATTCGTCTTGAATGTTGTCGCCAAAATGTGTTATCCCGTACAAGTGGGGTGGCAGTTGCTCTACAATAAACAGTCAATATTAATTAGGACTCTAAAAATATAACTCAGGCAAATCTTTTTCACGTACCTGATCTTTCCTCATTGGCTTGCACCAAAATTTCCTGCTTGTCCGTGCGGACGGTCAACGTGAATTCATCTTTGTGCCAGATATAATCCTTCGCCAAATCCGATTGAATTGCGATAATTTGTTGTAAGACATTATCCAGATCGCTCTGTGTCTTTTCGTCCGTCTCATTTAATTGAGGGAATATGAAATATTCGACAAAATCGTCCTCGCGAACGAATTCCAAAGCCCCACGACCTGACATCTTCGAATGAATGAATGCGAAAGTTGAATGAAGCAAGCAATCAAATCGCGAGATTTGGGATTGGGAAGGCACAGCTAGTTGATTGATAGAACAGCTGAAAGCTGAATGTGGGTTTGGGAATTCAACTGAACTGTCATTATCGTTAAAATGCTCGTCGGTAGATGGCAGTTTCAAACTAATAAAATCGTTTTTTTCGTGAAGTTCAGCAAATTATAAAGCGTTAAACTTTAGTTTCTAGCATCTAACTAGTCTGAAGATTATCGTGACATGGTACGTATGTATTGATTTAATTTGATTTTTTAGGGAAATATTTAAATTTTAAGAAATAACGACAAATTGATACACAAAAGTAGCAGGAAACTTGGTCATGTATAGTACAAAATGCACAAATATCTATAATATTAATAGATATTAGAAAACTAGAAGAACCTGGCATAGCCCCAAGTGAAAGCCTTGATGGTTTGTGTGTGTTATGCTTTTTACTTCTAAATCGGGTCACTCATGAGTTTTGCTATGGTCCCCAATTGGATCACTCTCGTTAATGGTAGGTGAAATTTGGACAGGATGAACCCCCTTGTCATTTAACCATTCTTCTTTTAGCGACGCAAAAAAGTCACCATCGGTCACGTCTATGGTGTTCAGGGACTAACGTAGCCGCTGCGATCAAGTTATCCTACAATCTGCAATTAAAATGGGTTAAAGACAGGGATGAATGATGATAATCATTCTATCAGGTTGACCAGGTAAGGCAGACCAAAACAACAGTATGGTCTTACTGACAACCATCGCCTCACGGCAATTTCAAGCCTCTCATGGTCGGACCACACCCGTTTGTTGTTCAAACGACCAACGCCTCCCTGGCAGGAGCCTCGAAGGTTTCGATGCAGGAATGGTGTGTATGTCTGCGTATATGTATGGATTCGATTTATGTGTTTTTTCGTTTTATTGGGAGCATACATCTCGGCGGGGGCGCGGCTGCTCTCAATTCCACTGTTGAAACAAATCCTGGCCCAGTAAGGGTGTGGATATGTAACGTCTGCAACCAACGTATCAGTTCGAATGACAGGTCACTTAAGTGTAGTTGCTGTTGGGAATGGATAGATGGATCAGTAAATTGAAGGGTCATATGTTGTAGCGGGTAATAGGTTCGCTGGGCGACCCCGGGTAACACCCAGGCCCTTCCTCACCACCATTGCCCCTACTTCAACCAACAATGTGACCTTGAATACCAGACCAAGTTTGACTCCTGCCCCTCCGCCAGCAATTTTTACACCGGTGTCCATATTGCAGTTCAACTGCAATGGCATTCTCTACAAAGTACCTGAAATAAAACACTTCTTGAGTATAAGTACTGAATTTTGATTGTTGCTATCCAGGAGACAAAGCTCCACGCGAAGGTTAATAATATAATACAACAGGACAGAGATGGCGCCACGAATGATTCTCACCCTGGAGGTGAACTTGCCGCTAAAAGAAGAAGAAGATGAAGGTGAACTTGCCTTCCTAAGACCACAAGACCACAAGACCGTATATTACAGTGTATTAGATGTAGTTGCTGAAGGTATGGCGGAATTGCAAGCCATCTCAGTTTCATCAGGGATCACCAATATCGAAATCTTTAATATTTAGGTACCACCTCACTCCAGCTGTTCGTCTGGCTATCATTTCGATATTGGTTCTCTTCTGACCGGAGAGCTCAGGATTATTCTTGGCGACTTCAATGCCCACCATGAACTCTGGCATTTTGCACTTCACAACGATACCAGGGGTATGTATAGCTATCGCCGAATCTCTTGGTGCTTCAGAGTTCTGTACTCTTAATGAAGACTCGCGACGCTACAATTGTATTAGCTCTTCAGATTTAACAATTGTTAATGCCAGCGAATATGGGTAATATAGCCATCCCCTTAGGCAAGAAAGAAACCTGCATTACTCTTCACTGCGCGAGCCAGTTCAATAAGCAATTTATTTAACATCCCAAGTCTGATGGAATCAAGTGCAAAATTAGAAGACGGATTCGCAGGCGAACTGTTCTCACTGTACCATTGTACATTGCGGACCATGTTAAGAAATGAATTGAGAATGCTAAAAACTCCAAGGTCCTCGGACCCGATGGCATTTCGATGGCCATGCTAGAACATATATCGACCTTCCAGCTATTGAGTACCTCACAGCCGTCTTTAACTTGTCGGTCTCCACGCTTGCCATCCCTGATATCTGAAAAATAGGACGTATAGTTCCATGTCCCAACCCAGGGAAAAGCGCTAAACTCGGTACACCCTATAGACCAATAACTATACTGTCTCCTGTCGCAAAGACGCTGGAGGCCCTTATCCACTCCACTCTTGTGTCACATGCTAAGCTAGAAACTCATCAGCATACTATGCATCAGCTTCAGGAAGATGCATAGTACGAACACTGCCCTAGATGCGATCACTACACGCGTAAGAGATGGGCTAAATCAACGTACTCCGATCCATAGAACCTTGGTGGCAAATGACCTATCAAATGCGTTTGATAAGGTCAATCATGCTTTTATGCTTTTATGCTATGCTTTTAGCAAATTGATTAAATATGCATATTCTAGCACAAGAGATTCGTTGGATTGCTAACTATCTAGCTGGTAGGCAATCCTTCACTGAGTTCCGGGTCAGACGTTCTAACCTTAGGAACTTCAAATTAGGCTTTCCACAGCGTGGGGTACTCTCTCCCACCCTGTTTAACATCTCTATGGCAAGTATTTCAACACCACCGGAAGAAATTGAAGTGATTTCCTATGCTGACCACTGTACCGTACTCGCCATGGGAGCGGATAGGGATGATATGCGCCTCCTCATTAATCGTTATCTAGCACGATTACAAGCTTTTTTCTAAAGTAGAAATCTCACCATCTCAGCGTCAACATCTTCTGCGAATTTTCTCACCACCTGGTCAGGAGATTGTCAGTGGCCGGTTGAGGTATGTATTGACAACAAACCTGTTCCTACAGTAGCTAATCCCAAGATTCTTTGGGTTAACCTAGAGAAGATTATGACTTCAGCCCATCATGCTGCTGCTGTATGCGAAAAGATGCGCAGAAGGAACAAAATTCTTAAAGCTTTAGCCGGTAGCACCTGGCGCAAAGATAAAGAAACCACGCTAGCCACTTATAAAACGGTGGTTCGAGCAGCGGCTAAGTTTGCTGCTCCAGTTTGGTCGGATATGTAACACAAACTTGAGTAAAATCCAAGTTTGTCAAAATGCTGCTCTACGCACAGCCACAGGGTGCCTCCTGATGTCTGCCCAAGATCACTTACATCAGGAGACACATTTGATGCCAATACGTGATCACAATCGCCTACTTTCAAAACAGGATCTTGTTGTTGCTATCGAGAGGATCACCCTAACCGTGGTCTCACGGATCGAATTCCTCCGACACATCATATCAAACGTGGTCTACGAGATCTTGAGAGAGAGGTTCAGGGATACAAACGGAATCCTTTTAATGAAGTAGCATATACCGGACCACAGATTGGCAGTTAGGGGTTCAGAATGGCAAACATGTTTGCAGAACATTCGCAACTGTTCCGTTTCGTAACCCCACCCACTCTGTGATATAGAGACTCCTAGAGGAACGAATTTTCAATACTCGGCATCGCTCGTCGCACGTTTATTATTCAGAAGAAGATAAGAAATGTTCTTATCATAGAATAGTAGGTAAACAAAAATGCGACTAGGAGGTGGTATGGCTCACAACCGTATCACACTCCGAATTCAGTTGTTGAAACCATCATGCTCTACTTGGAGTTAGGGCAAATTAAGAAGATGCTCTGCAGATCTCGGTACATTATCGATGAATGTATTAACCACGTTTTTTTGGGTCATCTCGTGTAGTTTTGGGTAACAAAAAAAAATTCCCAGCTGACCCACCTGTAATTTTTTTATATTAAAATTCGTTACCCAAACCTGACGGTATAACCAGAAAAACGGACTTATTGTTGAAGGCCCATTGAATGGAAATGGGCAAATGGTGCAGCGGCGCCGTGCTCCTTGAACTCCTAATCGTCGATTGGGCGGTATGATTTGCTGTTGTCCGCCGATCTTGTATCCTACTTAGGAATGAATATGAAAGCCACCCTAATCGATTCCCCGAATGTTTGGGAGCTAGGGTCATAAGTGTCAAACAAAAAATATCGCCTTTCCACGCTCTTTTTGCAGAAGTGCCCCAGAGATATTTAGAACAATTATTATTATTATAACTTTATTTACAACTAAATAAATTACAGTGTAAATATATAAGAGCGCGAGCAACTAGGGCCTTTGGCTCGAGGTGGATTGCAGGTGGATTTCGGCTTTTTTTAACATAAGGTGTGTGGATATATTGTGTGGATAAATCGGAGTCGTATGAATTGCGTAATATCCCGTCTCGAGCTGGTGTTTGGATATGCTAGTATCGCTGGCTCGCACAATGGGTTGCAGGTTTTGTAAAAATGGGAGAAGTTCGTTCATCTATGCAATCTGTCGTTTTGCGTCATCGTGTCTACCAGTCGATTAATATCGGTTTTGTTTTGTGGTTCTTGTAGAAAGAAAGGAGCTTGGGCAGCATGTCTTGCGATCAAGTCTGCAAAGTCGTTACCTGCTATCGAAGAGTGGCTGCGGACCCACATTATTTTAATTTTTGATTCTTAACTAATTAGAGCATCCCTAATAACTGATATAGTAGGGTCTTTGTTATTTATATTTTGTAATGAATTGAAGCAAGATTGACTGTCGGTGCAGATAATTAATTTACCACGTGTTTTCCATGCATAATTAACGGCTGTTAGGATTGCCTCACGTTCGGCTGTAAAGATGGATGAGTAGGTAGGAATGATTGCTAAGTGGAGGATTTGATCGGTCCTAGTAACCGCGAAGGATATGCTATTCGTTGTTTTGGAACCATCCGTAAAGAGTAGTGACCAACCGTTTTCTGTCAGTGGTTTGGTTATGTCCATAAATAACTGTTGGTAGCATTCATCGTTTGTGGCGCCTTTACGGAAAAGGAAAGGATTGGTGTAGTTTCAAATACACTAAACCGTAGGTATAGTGGAAGACCATATTCAAGTTTAGCTAAGATAAATTGTTTTGAAATGTTTACCAAAGTTTTTGGATGTGCTGCTGATTTGGGATTGCCAAGGAATTTAACAAGATTTAATCTCCTATCGAGAAATTCTTTGAGGTGCTTCAAGTGGTCGTCTTTTTGTTGACAATCAGTGCTAAAATATAGAACAAATCGTAATCAACTTCATGTTCTATTCGTATGGAATTTGTGCTCTTCTGTCCCGATACCAGATAGTAAAAAACGCACCTAAAATGTAGTTCAAAAATTAGTTTCTTCTACTTTTTCCAAAATTATTACATATACATATATTTGCTAAACCTGCAAGTATATGCATAAGACTACACTTTTTTGTTATCCTCTTAAGAAATAAATACATGCAAGTTTTTCACCATGTGAATTACCTTCAACTTGAACTTCATGTGTACTTTTCATCTCTTTTTCTATCGATTTTTCCCGCATGTCATCGACTCGGTATACCAGCTACTTGTTGCGCATGTTTCCCATATTATTGTGGCGCTGCTAAAATATTCTGACCGAGTTGAAAGCACTCGTCCGAATCTTACGAAGCATCCATTCTACACGCACGAAGAACCCATATTGCTTCGCTAAGCATTGAACACAAAACTAAAATTGAAAATTGTTGAATATTGGTTACCAGTGGCCACAGTGGACGGCTGTATCAATTGGAGAAGAAGCTAAGCAATCAAATCAACGGTGAGTAATAGTCAGCCAGCACACTTGTCTAAATCTTGATTGTTGAGACGAAATGGAGCGAGCTCCGACCTCTCGATTCCCATGAAGAAAATAAATAACTGTAGCCATTCAACAAGTTCTTTTTCGGCGAGAGTTCAGTTCGACTTCAGTCTTTCTTCCGTGAATCGTGGATGTTATGGGCTAATCGGGGCCGGTCTAGTCAATACGTTAAATTGTATGTCAATTCGGTCGCATATGTTCGTGAAAAGAGAATCTTTTATTGGCTAGCATTTTTATTTATATTTTCTGGATTTATCAAGACACGACGCAATTTGTCTTTGTTTATTGTTGGTGCTAGTGCTTATAGATATGAGAACCTATATCTAATTCCGTCGCTTTTGACAAAGATAAAATTGTATTTATAAGCTATTGTGATTTGAGAACGACACGTTGTAGATAGTACTTAAAGATAGTACCGATCCAATACCGGCAGAAAGCATCAATTTGATGTTCGTGGCAATAATATAGATCGTGCTCCAAACGCCAAAGTTAATAAGTATTGCTTTCACAGAACAATTAACCATCTACATCTTATATTCGTTTAAGTGAAAGGTATGTTTAATCACCATTGTTCACGTTGTACATACTTTTTCTTATAAAAATTAACGGAATCGTATTTTCTAAAAATTGCCTCTAAACTTGGCAATTATTTTCACTCATTTGCATACTATGTATGTGTTATATCTTATTGCCAATGAATACATATTTGTGTTCCACGATAATATAAGATAAAAGTGCACTTTATGTACTTTTACATATAAATATATAAACATACACAATATGTATACATACATACATTACTGATACTAAGTATTTATGTAAATGATTAACATTGCTTAAAAAATATAAGGAAATATCCATGATTATGAATAAAATATTTCAAATATGTAAATAGATTGCATTCATACCCGGGGACAATGTTTACAAAATTTTCCTTATGGTAATATTCCACGCCCTTGAAATTGGTGCGTGCGTAGTATATCATTTCCTGGAGATTTCCGAGATATAAAAATACACTTGTTGATTCTAATTTATGGTCCATAAGGGTTCATCCTTTATCAGATGCTTTGAAGCAATGAAAAATTACAGTTTGATTTAATATTAATGGGGCAAATGCACGTATAATCCCAGCCAGCATTTAACACATTTGTAATCATTATTTCATGCAACACGCGTAAGCACATATTGCTTATTCATTCATCACGTTTTCATACAAGCAGTATATGACGATGTCCCCCTATTTCATGTATATACACATTTGCGCCTTATTACGGATAATCATTATAAAATCGTTATTCGTAAACATTATGTAATAGTTACGTTGCATACATTTTTAATGCATCAATCGTAAAGACTACATAATCGTTAGTCATAAAGATTACGCAATACTTATGTAACATATATTTTTAATGCATTGCTCGTAAAGAATGTTAATAGCTTATACGAAATGGATCAATAATGCATGATTCGTGGAGATTAAAAATGAATTATGCTACATATATTTATAATGGTTTATATGGTTACTGAAGATTATGGAATGAATGTTATATTTTTTAAGAGATAGAGTTTTTAAGACGATGTTCTTGGATGGAATTGAAAATATATGAACACTTGAATCAAATTAAATGTTTTCAAGCATATTTTACAAGTAGGCCTTGGATACCTTGAAGTCGCATATCATATTAAAGCTGGATGTCTCATCTTTATTTTGTACCAATTTTATCATAGCTTACTGATGATTTATGCAGAGAATCGGCCGGAGACAAAAAACCGACCGAAAATAGGATTATAGGTACTCGTACGAAAACAGTGTAACTCTAAGTTTTTTTTTTATTTAAACAAAGCTTCTTGAAGGAAATTTTAGTATTCATTCGCATAATTTTTGCTACTATACCTAACCTAAGACAAGAGGTTTGGTTTTCACAGAGTTTCAAAGTCAAATTTGTGTGATTTGACCCAAAACATCTCAATTTTCTCCAACTTCTGCCAAGGAGAGGTGCCTGTACGATTCTTTTAAAAATTGGCGCATAACGATAATTTATTTCTTACATAATTTTATTGTAGCTACATTATTCCTAACAGTTTTTATACGTTAAGTGTAGAAAACTAAGGTTAATTTTAGCTCGAATTCAATACAATTCAATTATTCACACTGCTCCTAAAGATCTGCAATTGGTAAAATCTATTCAAAGTATGTCGAAATCGAGCTAAAATTAACCCTTAGTTTTTTGCATTTAAGGCATTCAAACTGTTAGAAATAATGAAGATAGGATAAAATGATGTAAAAAGAAATTATCGTTAGACTATGCACCAATTTTTAAAAGAATCGTACGAGCACCTCACCTTGGCAGAAGTTGGAGAAAATTGAGATGGAAAAATATATTGTTTTAGGGTCAAATCACAAAAATTTGACTTTGAAGTTATGTAAAAACCGAACCTCTTATCGGAATTTAGTGCCGTTAGTTTTATTTTTTAGGTAAATTTGTTGGCTGTAGTAATCATCTTTTTTGCTATTCTAGCTTTTGAGATATTGAAGTTTTAGTCGTACAAGAAAATTATTTTTTCAAAAATCTTCAAATGCCTGTGCCAGCTAAAGGGTTAAGCTAAGAGGGTATGTTCCATACAACTTTTTGCTGGAAAACACATGAGGAATCACACAATGCGTTTATGTGGCAGTTTCCGGACACCCTGTATATATTAACAAAAACCTAGCCGAGTAAAACGCGTCGCAACAGACAGACAGACGGACAGCGTCCAATCGACTCAGCTTGTCACGCTGATCATATATATACATATTTTATATGGTCGAAAATGCTTCCTTCAATGCGTTACAAACTTCATGACAAGGTTAATATACCCTTTTCGCTTCATAAGCGAAGAGTATAAAAATTAGTTTTTGCAAGGTATCAAAATGAAGACCAATGGGACACTATGCGCTGCGCCCAATACCATACTACGCTGTGAATCACTAGTGATTTCAACGTTATCTATAAATCACCTGGCTTACGATTTCCGAATGTAGAAGGATTGTAAGTAATTGTTTTATCTAAAGTTTTTTTTAGTCATTAGATTATGTACAAGAGTAATGTGTATAAAAAAAAATCTGTTGAGTTTTGTACAAATCGAGACCATGGTCCTTTTGGAACTAGGTAAATAAACTATCACTTACTTGCAACGTTATGATTGCAGACGCACAAAAAAGAAACATTTTAAACACAATAACACTGAGCAAAAGTACATCAAAAATAAATAATTACTTCACTGCAATCGCGACGTACACACTTTTTTTTCGTTTAAAAAAAAGTTTGTTTTTTCATCCGATTGTTGCGAACTTAGGTACGCAGTCGCAACGAACGGAAGAAATCACGAAAACTAAGCCCATCCAATATCCAAATAGTGGGTTTCAAATGAAAAGAAAAAAAATTGCTATACATTGTAGTGAATAGCTGATGCGTGGGCATTCCTTCAGCTGGCCATCATGTGTTGCACTTCAACAGTGTGGTCTATCGATACAGAACGTCGATTTGTGATGCATGAAGTAAAGATTATTTTGGTCTATGTTTACGATATATGATGCCAATGCTGGCTGGGATATAAAAATAAATAAATAATTCCCAATGAATATAGTGAACGTAATAGCAAGTACAGTAGAACTTCGATTATCCGAACAGTCGATTAACTGAACCGAAGACTCGGGTTTTTTCGTATGCTTTCTTTCTTTTCTTATGCACCTCATAGCTCATAAGCTGCCAGTCAAAAGCCGAGCTCCGACTGACCCTAATGTGGTGCACTGTTGTCATTTGGCTCCTTTTGGCTCTCAATGTTTTTTTATCGCGTTTTAACTCCGATTAACGTGACTACATAACTTCATGGTTTTGAACCCTTATCCGTTACTGTTACGTTAGTTATTTTCTAATTCATCTTTAATCAAAATAATTAGCTTACGGATTGAATAAATATTTTATCAAAATTTAACAGTAAGTTATTTCATTAGCTTAGACCACTGTTTCCCAACAGGTGGTCCGCGGACCGGAGGTGGTCCGTGAGAGGCCTGTAAGTGGTCCGCGAAGACTTTAGAGACTACATACTTATAAAAATGTTACATTACATCATATGCGAAAAGGGTAAACAAAATTTAACAATTCAATCAATGAACTCTTTGTTACAAGGCCTGTGTTCAAATCGCACACCGACAAGACTTGTACTGTGATTGTTCTGAGTGAACTGGGCTCTAGAAAGAGTGTAAGGCTGCTTTGCCTCGTCGTGTTATTGGAGGCAACAAACCAGAGCTGGCGTGTTACAGCTGCAGGATTTCATTTCCCAACGGCAAACTCAGACCAGACTCAAGCTGTTGATTATGTAGGAGCGCAGCGATGTTCTGCGTCCGTAAATCTACCTTAGCTGCGGCTACATTCAACCAACTTAAGACAATTTTAAGGTAGGTACCAACCGTTTTTGCCTGGGGTAGTTCTTCACTTTTGGCTAGGGCTATAGCACAATAATGGCTAATGGCTATGGTCTCACAATCTTAAGCCAAACGTTTGAGTTCCATCGCTTTATGACACCTTTGTGGTACAAATACATCAAATCTCGTCTAAAATGCACGTTTTTATTATGAATTTTCTTACATTAGGCCCGTTTTATTGAATCAGAGCAGGATAGAACAGCACAGCTTCCATACCATTTTTGACAGGAGTTGTTCTATAAATTTCAAATGTTCAAATTCGTTCTGTTCTATCCTATTGAGACCCAATAAAACGGACCTATTGTATTGCTAAGTACAAGAAATCAAAATGTCGATAAATGCGTCATAAATTTAAGAGAGACCCTGTGGTTAGTTCTGGAAAAAATTGTAACCTGAATTCCTTTCACCAAAGAATAGTGGTCCGCATTAATTCATTTTCAGGATAAGTAGTCCGCAGACATTTATGTGTTGGGAACCACTGGCTTAGACCCTTATGTGTATCAATCGAAAGGTCTTGACTCCCAATTAATGGGTCCGAAGCTCTTTCCCCAAAATCGCCCCTGTTCTCCCTCTATAGCCATCCAAATTGGCTGTTTTCAGTACTGAATGGAGTCTCGACCGATATTATTTTTTGTATCCGAGTATATACATATACCTATTGACGGCAAATTAGTTGATTGTACAAACATTTTATGTTGGGATCCTCGCGAAAGCTAAATCTTAAACACCTGCTGAGCGTGATGCTGATCTCATTGCCTCAACAAAAAACAGGTAAGATCTTGGAAATAGGATGTCACTAACACATCCTGCGGCCTTAGTCCAATGCTGGATTTTCGCGCCTGTTATTTTTTATTTTTATGTGACAAATTAATGACACTCGATACGTCCCGTCCCCAGTCCTGGTTATCACAGGCCTGAAAACGATCAGTATTTTAGTCTTCGAGACTATAGTCTCAGCGTGCGGAGTCGCCGAGAGTAAAGTCTCCCGATATGTTTTATAACCTCACCCATTGGCGACCTTTATGTTATATAGGTTGAATCTTTGAATTCGAGAAGAAATTGTTTTCATTCTCTGGGCTCTCTCAGAATAACATCAATCTGGTGAATAATTAGCGAAATGCAGAGCAGTTTGTATAGTTTGCTGAGCGAGTCCTAGGACATGGGGTCCTTTTGGAGAAGCACTTTGCGCTTTTTAAATCATATTCTGCTTTACCATTTTTTTTAAATGATGAAAAAATTAAAACTAATTGATGAAAGGGATTATTAAAAGATGTTCAAACAAAAGTTTTAAAAAGCTGAACTAGGTGAAAAAAATAGAATTTAAAACTTGAGAGTGCAATTTTTGAGCGTGGAATAAGCGTGAACATAAATGCAAATTAACGTAATAGTAGGCTGTTTAATTATTGCTACAGTACAGTAAATCGTCCAAAATTTCAGGGAGTTGCAATTGAAATACCCGAAATTTTTTCATTTTTAAAGTATATACCTGCCATTAGGATTAGGAGGTTTTCATACTTACGCCAGATTACGTAATCTGCGGCAAATTACGTAATCTGGGCTCTAATTAAGCTACAGATTACGTAATCTGACTATTACAAATCAAGTACCCAGAACGAGTTGATTTTATTTACCATTCAGTCGAGGTGAATTTTAATACATTTTAAATGTAGTATGTTAGTAGTCTGGGTGGTGTAGCGGTTAGTGCGCGCGCCTTCAGTGCACAGGATCATGAGTTCGAATCTCACCGTGTCCCATGGTGTTTTTCGAACTCACGAGCTTGTGACGGACTATGATCTCACTTAGATGTTAAATGAGTACCCATTTATGGGGATAAATAACACTGCTGAGTGTGATGCTGATCACATTACCTCAACAAAAAAAGCAGATAAGATCTTGGAAATAGGATGTCACTAACACATCCTGCGGCCTTAGTCCAATGCTGGATTGTCGCGCCTGTTATTTATTTATTTTAAATTTGCATTATCATTATATTTCGTACTGTAGCTTTTGATAGAATTCATCTGGAGCCAAATTTATCCTCCTATTTAAATTGAGATGTTTCTGTTCCACATCGATATACACCCTCTCCATCGCTATCAACAAATATTATTCAAAATGACATGATTGAAACTTATCTCCAAATTCTGCTAGGAAAATAGGTGCAGGTCTACCTTCCCCTCAATCAAATTGGATACAGGGTGTCCGGAAACTGCCGCGAAAACGGATTGTAATTCCTCGTGTGAATTAGCTGCCACAGATAATTAAAAATTTTTGAAAAAATAATTTTCATGTACGACTGAAACCTCAATATCTCCAAAGCTAAACTAGTTTAAGCTGACCAGACGTACAGCATTTCGCTGTACAGTGCAGTATTTTGACCTGTCGTACAGCATTGGGGAATGTACAGCAAAATGTACAGCATTCCCCATGTCACACATTGAATCCTAACTCATTACATAATAAGCTCTTCGGTGGGGCCTGTGTTGCGAAGTTTGACTCTTGTACTGTACTGTATTTTGCGAGATAAGCGCACTTTCATGTTTGACAATCCATCATTTTTGATAACTCGGGCTCGATCTCTCTGTAATTTGGCACCCTTTTCTCTAAATTACATGGTCCTACCTTTTCAAGTTCGGAAGTTACGACTGCCCAGATGGCAATTTTGAGTTTACTAATTGAAAATTGTCCATAATTTGGAAATTCGTTGAAATTTACATAGCTTGTAGAGCACCGTACCGTTCATATTTGGTGAAAATTTCAAGACTCTAGCTGTCAAGCTTCAGAAGTAACAGCCGCGATTTAAGGTGTAAAGCTTAAACCTTGAGATAAGCGTATTTTTATGTTTGCCACTCAGTCATTTCAACTTATTCGTTTATGCTTCACGTACTGATAATTTTTCATCAAGGAGAACCAGTGGCGTAGATAGTTTTTTCGAAGGGGAAGGGGATCAGTAGTCAGTTTTATTTTTTCGGCACATGCGAAATGCGATAAGTTAAGGGATTTCTAAATAAGGAATTTAAGGAATAGTCACCCCAATCTTGTTTCTAAGTTTTTCTACCTAATGCGTCCTTTAGTCGTTTGACGTCTGCTGACGAGACCGAAAAATGGGCGAAATGCGATAAGTTAGGGGATTTCTAAATAAGGAATTTAAGGAATAGTCACCCCATCTTGTTTCTAAGTTTTTCTACCTAATGCGTCCTTTAGTCGTTTAACGTCTGCTGACGAGACCGAAAAATGGGCTGTCGCTTCAAGGCTTTGAAGTTGTTTACGTGAGATTCTGGAGGAATAGGTTTGGCACAGCGAGGCAAATATTGTATGCCGAACAACGTGGCCCTGGAGATCAGATATACAGTTTTTAGTTAGACTAATGGACTAAGCTTAATCCCGTCAGACAACGCATCTTAAGAAGAACTGAGAAGTTTATAGATTCGCCTAAAGATTAATACGCAGAATATGCTTTACACCTTGAAAGTTTGATCCTGGAATGTTGTGGAGTGAACTTAAAATTGAAGGTTTGTCCGAAAAACTGACCGCAAATGTTAGGTATCGTTCTCGCACTAGAGATGCCCGATCCGAAAATTAGTGTATCTTTTTAGTGCGTATAAAGGGAAGCGTGTGAAACAGTTTGGCATAGAAATTTTTCCCTTTTTTGGCTTAATTTCACTAATGGTCTAGCACGGTTCATGGGTACGGAACATGGGACGATTCTTACGATTCGCCCTTTACCTTCAGTGTACATATTTCCATTTCCCATACTATGATTGAAACTCCATAATAATGTAATACATAATACATTGAAAGTAACCACATGTACTGGTGGGCATAATCCACATGTAATACTCATCAAGTCATCACCATCGGTATAGATACCTTCCTGAATGTTATCAATCACTTTGTAGTCATATGACACACTTCTCATGCATGAGTGCAAGACTGAAATTCGATCACGTTGTTCAATTACATTGCGGTAACTTTGCATACTCGATTAATTGCCTTGCGGTTATCATTTCTTAATTGTCCATTCTCCGAGCTGAACTTTGATTGGATCGACGACAAGTTGCATACATATTTGATCTGATAAGCAAAATTATTTTGGTAAATATGAGATTCGCTTTGGTGTTATGCGTTTGCAGCCCGTACTCATCAATGTATAATTTTCTGATAACCTGTGAACAACTCAAATTATTTGCTTTAATTTTTTGTGATCATTTATTTGAATTGTTGAATTTCAGCAAAATGGAGCCATCAAATCGCTCGCCATTTAGCAATTTCAAAATTCTATACATCGCCGCACAAATGATAGGCATTACACTGATTATTATCATGAGTAGCTGGATCCGTATACATTTAGGTGGATTTTCATGGACTTCAAATCCGAAAATCGAGTTCAACTGGCATCCATTTTTAATGACCATCGGATTGGTGTTTCTCTACGGAAATTGTGAGTTGACATAGTTTTTCACATTTCTATATTTTTATATTTGCACTTTTTAATTACTATGTACTCTTTCATTCTTTTTGTTTTCAGCTATATTAATTTATCGTGGACTACGTCGATTGCGGAAAAAGAAGCTAAAATTATTGCATGCTTCGATACACATGACGGCCTTCCTCTTTGTGGTGATTGGTCTGATTGCAGTTTTTGATTCACACAATTTAGCCGCAACACCAATACCGAATTTATATTCATTGCATTCATGGTTGGGCATTTTAGCTGTGATATTATTTGCATGTCAATGGCTTGGCGGTTTTGTGTCATATTTAGTGCCAGGGATGCGGCAAATGTATAAAGAGGCCTATATGCCAGTTCATATTTTCTTTGGTGTATTTGGATTTGTATTGGCCGTGGCGAGTGCGTTGCTGGGATTATCAGAAAAGGCGTTCTTTTCAATGTAAGTAAATTTATTTAGCTAACGCTTAGCTTCATGGAAAGAAAGACTAAAGGTTTGTTTTCCTCGGCAAGACCCCAGCGGATCTAGCGACAGCGACTCGCTCATTCCATATAAAAACTGGTTTTAAGAATGAGAGAAAAATGAGTTTTTATATGGAATGAGCGAGTCGCTGTCGCTAGAGCCGCTGGGGTCGTGTCGAGGAAAATGTACCTTTAGTTTTTATTGTTAAGATTGTGTGATCAATATGACCAAAACATTTAGTAAATTACTTTTAACATATAACTAAAATTTCTAATTTCCAGTCCTAACTATCAGGATCTACCAAATGCAGGCCTAATGGTAAACTGTATGGGAATATTACTTGTGACCTTTGGCGGAATTGTTGTCTACCTCACAACTGAGCCTGATTATAAAAGATTACCACTTCCAGAGGATGCTATCTTATTGACGGGCGCTAACGAATAAATAATGCTATACTACCTACATAATATGGTCCTAATTTGCTATTGCATTAATTTTGTCTCAAATACAAACTGGTACTATGAATTTTTACGATTCACTTTTTTTTGTTAGATAGATAAGTTGAAAATCAAACGTGATAATTTCAATATTTATTTATTTGGTTGTTTCTATATTATAGAAAGAATAATTCTAAATATTTTTCTATATCATTCTAATCTCTTTTTGGATAACTTTGCGATGTGATTGCTTTTTTTGTTTTTTTATAATGAAACAAGTCCTTTAACAAGAAAGTACGCAAGATCGGTGTGTTGATGTTGTGTATTTTTCTAGAATATATTAAAAAATCAAACAGTATATAAAGACTTATAATAAATGAATTATATTTAAATATCAAAAATATATGTACACAAAAATATAATAATACCAAGTTACTCCTAACTATTATGTATAATAAACTTTTTGTTATTTGCCTATGCAATATATTTGGCTTTGAAAACGGAAATCGTTTAACTATAACACAAACATAATAAAATTTGTTTTAAAAAATCTGAAAAGAATTTTGACACAGAAGAGAAAAAACCAGCATTTTCTTATTCTGTCTAGACCACAATACTTTCATTATTGTCACAGAACTCATAAATGTTATCAACAAACTCAACATTTCTAGGTCTACCAAAGCTTCTTTTCATCAGCCTCGAGTTTGGTCGACCGTATCGAACACTCTCATAATTCATAATATCATCATCGGCATCCAACATTCTCTTCAAATTACTCAACACAGCATTTTTTCGTCGAATTTCCTTTTTGACTTTATACAAATCCAATTCATTTTCAACAATCTCTTTGCCAAATTTCGCCAAGTTCTCTTGAATCTCCTCAACACATACGTCCAACCCGGCTCTGATCCGATAAAGATCATTCTGTGCACGATACTTATCACGTTTTTTGGTCAAATGTCGGGCCAAATGCCGTTCATGCTGTAGTAAATCGTCAATTCCTTGTGTGGTTTCAACAATTTCATTACGTATCGCGGTGAATTGTAACGACTTTCGTCGTCTACTCGCCGAATGTGGTGTGGACGATACGAATTCGTGTTTGGCCAATCGATTTAATTTATCATACGGAAAACGAACTGTATCGGACAGCAGGTGAGCCATAGAAATTTCGGAAATGGAGTCGAAATGTGTTTCAAGAGGAGGATCTCGCGGAAGTGTGGCGTTTATATTGATACCGCTATCTTTGTCGTCATCGTGTGGGTGCAGAACTAAAAGAATTTCTTCGTCCGTTTGAACGGCTTCATTTTTCCGGGAAATTTCGAATTTGTCTATAATGTCAAGCTTGGAGCTGCCAATTCGGGACTTCCGTAGACTGCCAAAGCGCTTCGATAAACGATGGCCTGTTGATGTGTTCAGTCTGAAATACCGAAAGATATGTTATTTATTTCCAATTGGTTTTGCATTGCATTTTTTCTTACCTATAATTGAAGAGTTGATTTTGGATGACTTCTCCCTGTTTCATGACTTTTTGTATCAGCTTTGATATAGCATTTATCTTTTTACCTTTATGCGATTTGTGCTGCAATAAAGGGAAATCTACATTTAAAATGGAATATCGTTATGACCTAATTAATTGGAAATTTCAAAATAATGCTTATGTTAACTAGTATAGTGAATTTAGCTCTAGACCCAAACATAAAAAAAGGGAAAAGTTTTGATGCAAAAATGTAAGAGACACTCTCTCCTGTATGCTGTCAAAAGTTACACTCGTTTGTGCGTCACATTAAGGGAGGAGGGATTGACAAAGATAAGACATTTTGGTTTTTGTAAATATCTAGAAAACTATTTATCAGATATCAAAATATACTAAAAACGAAATCTACATATAATTTCCTTTAGAATGATATCTAATACTCCAGACATTTTCTTGGAAAATTATACGCTAGACCCAAAAGTAGTAGGTGGAATTTACATATTTGAAAATTTACATTTCGCACTGTAACTTTTTATAGAGTATGGGTATTGGGCTTAGAGAAAGCATGCGTTAGTCCAGAGTGGGCATCAGAAAATGAAAATGGCACCGTTTTCACACTACTGCAGTTCATAGTATGTGTGAAAATTTTATTCAAATGTCAATTTTTTGTTTACAATTGAGAATATAAAATCCGCGTAATATTTATTACTCTCTCAAAATGCCAACGTGATAATTAACCCTTCGGTTGGCACATAGACCTAGAGAGACCATTGGTTCTATATCTTGATGAAAAATATCGTTCAACAATATTTTCCAGCCCTTACCATATATATTTCAATGGAACTGACGGCCAAAAATGCGATCAAACGTTCGGCGAAATATAAACTATGTCTAAAGAAACGAAAAAACGGCGTATCATCGTAAGACATAGTATGTAAACTGTTTGTAAAACCAAAATTAGACCTCAAAAAATAAGATTGATTTCACAGAAGATTCAACTACACCTAAGGCATAATAGCTCGTAGGCGGCGACAGAAGGTTTATAATTGCATCGACAATATTTTGACGTTTAAATTACATATTTCGTGGAGTGTAGTGTAATAAATTTGGAGTCAAACACATATGGGTTGTGTGATCACATAGCGAATCTGGACTAACGCATGGCATGGGTTGCTATGCTTTCTCTAAGGGGTAGAGTGATTAGAAATGGTGCTGATACTATCAATTAAATGTATTTAATGAATACCGATTCATTTATTATAATTAGCTTACTCCGGCCAAGGACACCTCCCACGCTCTTGTTAAAATTTCTCAAAAGGCATGCCTGTAACTTTTCTCTAAATTACGTCAGGCAAATAAAATTTGGTTGAGTGTCTAGGGCAACGGTTCTTAACCGGTGGTCCGCGGACCACTGGTGGTCCCTGAGGCGACCCTAGGTGGTCCGCGAAGCCTTCGCTCTGGCTCTCACATAAAGCCCCGGATAGAGTTCGAGCGGAATGAAAATGAAACGGTAATGAACCGGCATAAAAACCGTGGTGAATTTAAAATTTTAGCTTCGAAAATTGCTACAAAGGCGTTTTACGTCCTAAATCATCTTAAAAATAACTAAAAAAAATTTCCCCCTTGTCCGAATGCATTTTCAACGTGAAAATGAGTCGACTCTGTGGCATATTCTCCGTCGGGCGTGGTGAGTTTTGCAAACGTCAAACCGATTCACTGTCCACGACGAGTTCCTCGTGGAAATTATCTAATCACCAGCGAATCGAAAATTAATGTATAAAATGGCAGAGACAAATTGTGGAACCAAATTCGGATTGTAGCTTATGGAATTCCCCATCATATCCGACATGTTCCACGACAGTAAGCATGCATTTTCATAGAGAAAATCGCAGCGGACAAAAATTTCATTTTCATTCCGCCCGATGTCTATCCAGACCTTAATGCGTTAAGGAGAAACTCCGATATTACGCAGCTCAATCTTCCTTTTCTCAAAACAAACTCGAAGGTTAGTAGCAGAGCGGAGTTCGTTTTTGGCAGAGCAAGTTGTTTTAGACCTCAAGGCATCCCGCTACTCACAAAACATGCTTATTGGTTAATCCATTTAACCATTATAAAAATCGTTCGAGACTGTTCTTATTGAGATTTTTTACGATTTTGTTTTTGAAGAATATATTATTGCAAGGATATGTGCTCTATTGATGGTACATAAGGATTTCGGACGATTGATGAAACACCATCAAACATTTTTTTGTTGGCATGTTAATCCCCTCAGTAATGCAATTTCCGCGGAGCCACGGAACTCTGGATGTAAAAAAAAAACTTCTTTCGGCTTGTGCGAAACATCGGAGTTTTCTAGGCTGTAGCACCACAGAGGAGATATACATAGAGCTGGAGCTTAGAACAAAAATATTTTTTGTGAGGGGAAAATTAGCGCACCACTACTTATAAACAACATGAGATGGCTAGAGTTCACATTTAACTTGCCATGATCATGACAAGGACAGCTATATCTGATTTCCGATAGCTGCAAGCCAGGAAAAGTTTACTTTTGCGTGTGTGCGTGGTGAAAAATTAAGAGTTGCAGTTGTATGTGTTTATTTTCGATAGATTTAGAGCTGCCATGAGTGAAAAATGCCAGCACGCATATGGCAGTACCACGCGAGACTATCGTTAAGTTTGTAATTTCTGTGTAAATTTAACAAAACATTTGGCGCAAAAATGTGCCGTTAATTGAAAAAACGAATTTCGTGACAGTTAGAGAAATATTTTTTCAGTATTATATTCTTCCTCTTTTTTGCGAAAATGGATTAGTGTATACTTTCCGGACCGATTCTAATGGGACCGCGACGTCTTTTTGGTCTGCCGAAAGATGTAGACGCGTAAGATAGTTGTTATTTTATTTTTCTGTAGTGGAAGGATATTGTAAAATTTTACAATAACGATAAAGAGCAAGTTTTCAGGGCAGCTCCCAAGCTGACTAAATATCACATCTACCCAAACACATTTAGAAAAATGAAGGTGAAATTGACAACGCAAGTTATAAGCTTCACCCTATCGATGGGAATGAAAGTTATGGCTATAGCAAATCGAGACGAAAGTGCCTTGCATACTTCCGAATTTTTAGAAAACTTCGACAAATGGTTTGACATCTTCAATTCTAGATGCATTTTAGAAAAAAAGAAGCTACGTCGACCTTACAAAGGCACACAAGAACAGGTCGAGCATCTGGAAGCATAGAAGCATTATGCGAATTTCAATTACCAATTGACATCTGCACTGGAAAAGTTTTATGTTCGTTAGTCAGTTCGGCTTTTTGCTATTTAAATATTATAATATAATAAACTTACAAAACTCCACAAAACACCGAACACCATATCTCCACCAAATTTTGTTGATATTACCGAGGTTTGCGATCACGATCAGCGCAAAACATGGTATTCGGAACAAGAATTCATGATTTTAATGGCTCCACATTTTAAATTTGGTGGTCCGCGACAACTAACGAATTTTATCAAATGGTCCCTTATGTGCAAAAGGTTAAGAACCACTGGTCTAGGGGGAAACATACTCTTTTTCATACACTCTCCATACTCTCCACCGAAAATTACATCGATCGAATTAAAACTAAAGGTACCCTCCCATACAAAGTGAGCCAGAAATCTGCCAAATTGCACATTTTCATATTTTCAGAAGCCACCTAAAATAAAAATTGATCTATTCGAAGAACGTCACTATAAGAATAAATTAGAAATCTGAATGTATGTTCAAAAGTTCGTAAATTAAGAGTGCCCATAAAGTATCGAAAAATCGAGTTTAAAAGTCACTAGTTCTACGTTTAGGCTATTTTCAAATATCATTGACAAATACTTACTAGTGACTTTAAACCCGGTCTTCGGACACTTGTAGGGCCCACTTTAGTTCGAGCTTTTGAACATACAAATGTTTCGGCTTCACTTTGTATAGGAGGCACCCTTAGTTTTGATCTGATCGAAGTAATTTGTAGTGGAGAGTATGAAAGGGCTCCTCCTAGGCACTCAACCAAATTTTATTTGGATGACGTAATTTACAGAGAAGTTACAGGCACACCTTTTTGAGAAATGTTAACAGGATCCTGGAGAGCGTCCTTGGTCGGGGGAACCTCGTTTTCGGTACAAATTAAATATATTTAATTGGTAACATCAGCACCAATTCTTATTACTTTACCTGCACTGTATTAAAAGTTACAGTGAGAAATGTTAATCTCAACAAAGGTAAAATTCACATAATACTTTTGGGTCTAGGGTATAATATACCAAGAAAAAGTCTTAAGTATTATTATATCATTGCAAGTAGTTTTTTACGTATTCTTTTGTTATGATGTATGTTTACTTTCTTAAAAGGGACGTGTATAGAAGAAACTGCTCCGTTACCGAGAGATTTAAGGGTACTCTTAATGTCACAACAAAGAATACGAAGTTTTACTACACGTGAAGCCCTAAAAAAACTAATAAACACGACGATGAAGCTTTTGGTCACTGACTGTTGTTGCGACCTGGTCATGGTCGCATGAGCGCTTCCCTTCCTCCCTGTGCAATTTAGCGATCACTGAAATATATTGCACCCAAGTGATTACTACAGGAACAGGGATTAAATTTCTGCATAAAAGGATTGAATTGGCTAATATCATATATGAAAAGCAAGAAATATAAAAGAACAGATACCTGACTTGATGATGTGGTTTGTATGACAGCCCGATGACCCCATGCTCCGATTCCATCCATTCTTCCATATGTTTTTTGTCGTTAATAGAAAAACATTTTTCTGAAGTTTCGTTGAAGTTGGTTTACAAGCAAAAATTTTTTACTTAGAAGAACTTAATTTGGAGGGTTTGGTTTGTACCTATGGCAGTTTCATAACCCCATGGTCCGATTCCATCTATTTTTACATATGTTTTGTGGCATCAATAGAAACACATTTGTGGGAAGTTTAGTTGAAATTGGAACATAATAAATAGAAGAACCTAATAGGGGGTTTGGGTTTGTATGGCAGCCCCATGACCCCATTGTCCGATTTATTTCAGCAATTCAAACATATAAACTTGCTGCATTAAAAAAGAAGCACGTGTGCAAAATTTCAGCTCTATAGCTTTTATAGTCTAAGAAAAATGGCATATTTGGTCGGCAAAAATCCTACATCGGAAATTTTTTTGGATTATGGTTGGGAATGGTCCCCAGATTATGGCATTAAAAGTCCCAACCGATCGGGGGTCCGCACACTTATAAAAAGGGGGGAAAGGGGGATTTTTTTCGTTTTTTTTTGCGATTATTTCAAAAACAGTTAGAGATACAGAAAAATGTTCTGAGGACGAAAAAAACTACATAAAATTATCTTTGCAATGATATAAAACACATTAGAGTTTAATTGAATATTTTGGCGTTAGACCAGAATATTTTCATTTTAGACATTTTTTAAAAGCTCCATAACTTTTGGAAAAATGTTAGTTCAGCCGTAAAATTTTGTATAAGTATTCACAATAAGTTCAAGATCATTTTAAGCTAAACATTGAGTCGCTCCGGTCAAGGACCCCCATTATCCCCCCCATTTAAATTTTTCAAAACGGCACATCCATAACTCCCCCAAAAATTGGAGCAGAGTGCTAAATTTTGGTTTGTTGGGATTGGAGGTCATAGTGACCCCACCCACCAAAAATCATCTCTTTCGGATAAAAACTAAGGGTATCTCCCATATTGCATTTCACGAAATAACCGGTGAATCGGAAGAAAATACATAAAATGGGCGAGAAAAATTATGAAACTGTTTTCGGATTGTAGCTTATGGAGTTCCCCAGCATTCCCAACATATTCCACGACAGTAAGAATACATTTTCATTGAAAAAATCCCAGCGGACAAAAATTTCACTCTCTAAATCAGTACTAGGCTTTAAGTCGTAAAAGAAAATATTTTTTTTCAAAAATTTGTCAAATGCCTGTGGCAGCGAAAGGGTTAAGAATTGGGGGTAGGTTCCGTACAACTTTTTGCGTGAAATCGCATGAGGAATCACAACGACAGTTTCCGGACACCCTGTATACATATTTTATATGGTCGGGAGATGCTTCGTACAATGCGTTACAAACTTTATTACAAAGTTAATACACACATACAAATAACCTTTTCGCTTAGAAAGCGAAGCGTATAAAAAATATCAAATCCACATGTATATCTTGGGTATAATTTACTAAGCAGAAGTTCTATCATTGCAAAGAAAATTGTATGTAATTTGATCAGACTTATAATTTTTCAGACATTTGCGAAAAACAAAAATTTTCCCTCTTCGTCACCACCTCCTCCCTTAACGTGATGCCCAAATTAGTGTAACTCTTTAGTGCGTATAGAATAGAGTGTGCAGCAATTTGGCATCAAAACTTCTCTCTTTTTTGGATGATGGGGTTTAGGCTTTTTTTGGCTTAATTTCACTATACTAATACTATTATAGACATGTTGGATTTCCATGGGCTAAATCAATTTTTATTACTCCCCGCTTCTGTATCTAACACCGAACTTTGAACCTATGCTATTCTTGTATTACATACAATAGGTGTGTTTTTTTGGTTATCCCGTGTAGGTTTGGGTAACGAAACTCCATATAAAAAAATGCCAGCTGACCCACCTGTCATTTTTTTTATATGAAGTTTCGTTACCCAAACCTACACGGGATAACCAAAAAAACACACCTAATGTTTCCTTGGACAAAAAAAAAACAAAATTCCAAACAAAATTAACCGCCGCTTTTCAGGGTAAATTCATTCGCCTTTTCAGGTTAAATTTCTTTGCATTCGAAGCAGGGAATCTGATCTGCTTTGGATCAATATACCGCTTTAAATTAAAGAGATAAGTAGGTAATTATCCTAAATTAATGTTCATATCTTACTTGTTTTGATTTTTCCGCTTTTCCGCAAGATACTCCTTCTGCTTTCATTTTATTGATTTTCAATTTGAATTTTACCTATGTGATGACAAAAAAAAAAATAAAAATTGCATGTTCAATAATCTGTAATTCTTGGAAAAAGAGCTGAAAATATGTATTATTTCTAAGCTGTTTTTTTTATATATCCTAATAACAAATTTTTGAATGAAAATTAGCAATACAATACTATAGTAACAAGTTGTTAAATATGATACATGCACCTACACCACTATTTCTTAATGACATACTTAGGATCATAAAACCAAAGAATCATGAGTGTGTTAATAGCGCCCCCTTTATAGCTCCACTTATGGCAAAAATAAATTCACTATGTCTATGTTATATGGAAATTTTTCATGTTAGTTATGTTAATGTTAAAAATAAACTATTCTGTTAAATACGCACCATATACGTACAACGACAAAACAATATTAGACTAATATATTTAAATATACAGGCATAATATTCCAAAGGATATATTAGAGCCACCTATACATATATATAGTCATACCTCATTCTGTGCTACACCCCATTCATTCCAAATGGGTAGTATGTATGTATCGCCGGGTAATGCTTGCTCTATGTCACGCCATTTCTCCGTAATCACGTAATCGTGAAAATCACGCGATACTGCGACATATTGTTGTAAAATAACATAGTTCGCCCCATTAGCGAAAATGAAAAAAGAAAAAATAAAGAATGAACATAAACAACATGTAGAAAATACATAAAATGTAATAAAAGGAATTGGTGAAAACAAGGAAATAATAATTAAGAAGAAAAAAAACAACAGGAACAAACAGGGAATTAGAATTAATAATTTAATATGATTGCCATTTTTAATGTAGCGTGTCGTTACTATTAAAATTAATACAGCTCGCGCTTAAGGTAAGTACTATGTTCTCCGAGCGAACAATTCGCATTTATGTGTCCGGTGAAAAATGTGCCATGGAGACTTGCATTTTATTCAATCAATTTTTTCCGATAAAACTTACTATCGACGATATATTTCCCAATCGAAATTAAATGCAGATATATACAATGATTTTCGCACAAAACGTTGGAAACTTTCATATGAAGTAGCTACCAAAAATCGTTCTCGATTTCACAATTATTAAAATTTGGACAGTTCATATTTGTATGGATTCCTCGCGAAATGCCGATGTTAGTAGTATGTTCTTAAAAATAAATAATCCAAATCGATGTGTCGTCGTCGTGCGGGGAATGAGCAAAATTATAGTATGTACTAACAACGTCCAATTTACTAATACTTCGACATGTGTAGCTTTGAACGAGTAGTAATTTATTATCCCTTCAAATAAACACCTAATGATACCAGCGATATGTTTATAATATAACCAACCTCAGACATTAGGACACAATAAGCTCATAAAGGCCCACTTAAAGCTTGTATTATCAAATATGTACGTCTTGTTCGTGTTTTTGAAATGAATATTACTTAAATGATTGAAATAAAAATACTTATATATGACGTTGATCTATTTCTAATTATTACATTTCATATTAAAAAATACTTACAAGAATTTCCACTAATACTGCTGTCAATATATTGTAATTCGTCTTCAATTAATGCACGTAAAACATCATTACAGGTGGTTTTGTTCGTTAAACCTGACACGTATCTGGGTTCGCCACGTATCCAAATGGGAATTTCGATTTGATCGTCATCCTGATGGAAAAATATAAAGGAAAGCATTATACGTGCAGTTATCATAATGGAATGAATTTTAAATAAATTGAATTACGACTATTTAACTAAATAATAGATCGATGACCAGAAAACACATGTACAATGCTTATTGTGAAAACTTGAACACAGGCACACATTGAGGAAATTTGTAAGGGAAGGGATAGGACGAATCATTTATATTAATCGAACCGACGAAAATCACATGTGGAATAAACCCTCAAATGTAGACTATGTTCAAAAAGAATCATAGAAAATCTTTATCCTTTATTACAGATACGGAAACTTAGGAAATATGAATATAGCTATGAATAACGAAAAGTTAGACCTTGAAAAAGTTAGTTACGCTGAAAGACCAAATAACCGATTGCCATGACACATGCCGAGTCGCATTGGCTTCCAGTAACTTACACGTTCCACAACGGATGGGAAAAGCAGGGCTATCCAACGTTCAGTCATAGGCCTAACCAGCCTTCGGAATTCACTTCAAACATAACCAATCCTACTATTAGGAAGCGACCTGTAGACCCCGGGCGTGGGAATGCTTTCGAGACCTGTCTAGATGCTGCACTCGAAGTGGCTTTAGGCGTTTACTTAAGTGAACAAGTAGGAGTTGGTGTCTTAGCGAATGGATTTCTGACGGAGTGTGGGCTATGGCTGGCGAAATCTCTATTCGGCTTTAAGACCAATGCTAAAACAAATCGCTAGGGACCAAAGAGTTGAACCAAGAAATAAAAACACAAACAGAAATTGGTTGCCCTCCGTAAACACTGAGGAAGCAGCACATGACTGCTGAAACAATTGTATGCTATAGGCAAATAAAAACCTGAAGTAAAAAAAAAGCCCAACTGCGTTTCATTAAACCGCAAATATCAGGAGCTCCATTGCCGGCGAGTCCCGTAGATGTGTTAAGGTAAACAAAAGTACATTACAACACAAAAATTATTCACCTTAGAGGCTGCCCATACCCAATGCACCTTTTGATTCCACAATTACGAAATCGGTCGGTCGATGATCAGAAAAGTCAGAAAATATCATCGACGACCGACGAATAATACGATATTTATATTAACAAATTTTCTTAGCACAACAGTTTTTACACATTCTGTGCTTTATTCTTATATGCCGTTCGAAAGCTAAGATACTACGCCAACTTTTGTTAACTTTGCAGATTTGCCACTAAAATGTACCGTTACGAAATTCGGGTTTAATTTTGACATTAAAAATTGAAATTGACATTTCTGCAAAATTCAAAACGTCGTATCTCGGAAGATACGAAACCGTTCGAAACGTTCGATATGTCCTATTTATTGGAAATTTTGTGTACTTTCAGAAGAATATGAAAAACATTGATTTGGCTAAAGTGGAAGCTAGAAAATAGGAGTTTTTCGAAAAAAGTCGTATTTTTTTACAAGAATCACTAAAAAGGCAATTACTCTTTAACGGTAAGAGCTAGAGAAATAATTTTCGCGACATTTTTCCTAAAACATCATGTATAGTCTACCATTTGTCTATGGCTAACGTTGCGGGACACCCTGTATATATTATTAACTAAACATCTCGTGAATGGCTCAACCGATCAATAGTGTGAATGTGTAAAACGGTAACCATTTTTTGCACGTTTTGAAATTGGTAGAATGAAGTTAACAAGATGTCCCAAAGAGGTGAAAGAAGTCGACTTTTTATTTTTCAGGGTTATCGCTCTGATAAGACAACATCAAGCTCCAATGCGGATATCCAGAACAACGAGTTCGATTTATTCTAAAAATATATACACCACAATAAAAAAAAGCCTGCAGCTTAAAATCCCGTCATTGAAGCTGAAAAAAATGTTTGAAGACGCTGCCATCAAACATAACCTACCAAAACGGCGTAATAGTTTATAAATTGATTAGATACATTACCAATCTCTTGAAGAAGTAAATTCTCACCAAAATCAGTAAGGATTTGACCTTTTAATCGAAATTTGATAAAATTGTATATACGTTTATTTTGTTTCTTCCAGTGTAGCCTCTATGGTAAATCGGTCACTGGATTCCTTCCAAAACTTTTATTATTGCATGCTCGACACTATAGGTTGTAAGGACTTCTTAACCTTAACACACCAATTAAGCCTGTCTGGCAACTCCGAAATTTTACGGGACTCAAACAGTCCAATTCTTGAATTTTCATTTCTTTTTTCATATCAGATGATGGCTGGATGCTCAGGCAGGTAGAAAATTTATTTCAAATGAAGAGGTATTGCTGGGGTATGTAGTTGCACAAACGGAGAAACTTTGAGCTAGAGTTGAACCAAGGTTGTGCAGGTGGCTCAGGGTAGCTGTTGTTCATCCAGAGAGATGGCTTGTGGTTTGGTGCCAAGTACGAGGTTGTTGGGGAACTTTTGAGTAGCCTGTTGAACTTCTTAGGTATGGATACTAACATTAGCCGCCTTGTAGTCCAGAGTTATTGAAGGGAACTTTTTTGTACTCCTTTTCTTTGTTCCTGATTGAGCGTCTAATGCGGCAATCCATGAGTTGGGTTTTCGGGTGGTTTGTACGGTAACTAGACTAATACTGCTTGGAAAGAAGTTCATTATGACTCCTGAAAGTCAGCATTTTGGTGTCCGGATGAAGAGGGTTTTGAAAAGACATTAGCACACATCCGGTTCCAGTGCGTAGTGCTGCATTTTCAATTCAATGGACATTATTACTCTTCTGCGCCACACAGAACTTGACTAACCATGGTTTCATGGTAAAATTGGCTGGTCACTTATATTTGAATGAATTAGCTCATAACATGGCCTTTTTCAAATAATGGGAAAGAAGAAATTTTTGGGCGAAATTAAAAAACCCTACAGACTAAACTATGTAGGAAAAAGCTGAACATTTTATCAAAAACCGTGTTAGTAAAAATTGAGTTACGTTACCTTTTGATGAAACAAAATCAAATGAAATGAATGTTGACCGGAAGCTGGGCATCGCTTTCTTGCGGCTTATCTTGTAAAAGGTTTAACCTAGTCAGAAGCTGACCTATTGGTGTCTCGTTTTCAACCAGTCAACCAAATGGATATCATATAGCGTTCATTAAAAATACCTGAAATAATACTTTTCTAATATGTACAACAGTTTTTGTCCTCTCCTGAAAAATTAACTTTTTTGACTTAGGCCGCGCGCAGACTAAAGGCGTCTTGGAGCGTAAAACCTGTCGCCCAATAAAAGCATTGTATTGGGCAACAGGTTTTACGCTACGCTCCAATACGCCTTTAGTCTGCGCGCGGCCTTAGGTGGTTTCTGCAATGTACAATTCAATTAATTATCGTTTTGACTTCAGAACAAAAGTAGACAAAAGTCACCAGCACTGGAAATGGCGACTCTTTAGATTTTTGGAGATATTCAAGGATTCCTCCCTTGATTGGAACGACCCAATTTTCGCTAAAAAATATCCTTGATCGGAGCGACCCAATTTTTGACAAAAATCATCTACAATTTAATCCGAGTTCGCACATAAAATTTCATGATTTTAAATGCATTTTTTTAAATTTTCACGAATGAACTCCGAATATTAACTGGATGTGTCAAATGGACAACAACGCATTCGTTTCGGCGATTACACGATCCAAGATAGAGCTGCCTCTGAGACATTACCGCCAGAACGGACGATGTGCCTACACCGCAGGTCGAGCGACGCGACGCCAAAGAACGGTATAAAGAACGAGGCAAGGAAGAAGAACTCCGAATATTCAATATTGTCATATCCAAACCTGAAGGGCATTCAAAGTAGACCCTGCCCATTCACAACGTTATCCTTAAATGACTAAAGTCTGCCTCTTTAATGTATATTTTTTATTCCTCCCAAAAATAACTACATATCCACACATATATCCTTACCTGAATGCTAATGGACTCCACGGATATCGATTTTAGATCGTTGTCTACGTCATCGTTTCTTTTTTCCTTTGGCACGTTTGCTTCTCGTGACGACCAAACTAAGGTTGGCGTTCGTATCCTGACAATGTTGTCGTGTAGCATGGTTGAATTTAGTGGCGCCATTAGGTTTATCAGCCTCGTCGTCGACAAAACCCACGTTCAACCTGTAATATTATTTAATCAATAGTTAATTAACGGGTATAAGCTTGTGTTTGTATTTCTTTATGCGAGTAAAGGACATACATATGTACATACAGGCAGGCTATGGCAAACACACATACAAATTCATCCAAATTTCTCTAATGATTTCATTCTTAAGAAAGGATCGACCAATGTTTGCCTACGATACGAATATGTATGTATCAAAATATGACGCCTAATGACAAAAATCTCAACCTAAACCAAAATACGTATTCATACAAAGTGAATACTTTTAGCGCTCTATGTAAGGAACGTTGGACTCTATAATTAAGGTTAGTTCCCCAGCGATTTACAATAGACGATAAGTTCATGTGGCGCTCCTTTAAAACATTACTTCCATTTGCCATTTACTTGCGGTACCTAATTGATCCCCGTCAAAAAATGTAACCGTAAAACACGGTCGTGCGTGTAATGTAGTCTCCACTCACCCTCTATATGGGCAGTAACGTCAGCGAATTGCGGTTGAGCTTATTTGAGCTTTTGTTTTAAGAAGTGTACCCACACTCCCTACACTTCCGAGGAAAAAAAAAATGAAAATTATACATACGAATGAATTTATGGTGTGCATGCACTATCAGAATATGTTTGCTGTATGGAGTCCTGCTAAAAAGGAATCGTGCACGTGATGAAAATTACTGCTGCCGCCGATAATGATCGTATTTCATTTGCATGGTCTATGTACATACCGACATTGTAAGGACTGTGATTTGCATATCTTTGATTGAATATAATTCTTGTGTTTTTTTTTTTGTGTGTGAAGGCAAATTAATGGAAGTTATTCATCATTCGAATTGCACGATATAAATTTGATGAATCTGACAGAAATATGATCGATTGCCATTGGTTGCAGGGTAGGGATTACACATTACAGCATAAAAACCAATGGTCATCATCATGGTTGATAGTGGCTCAATTTTTTTTACGATTTTAATAGTAAAGTCTGCTTGCGTCCGCGACCAATGTAAGTAAGGAACCTTCACTTAACTAATGCAAGAGCCTTAAGAATTTATCCGGCCGAATGTGTGAAAACGAGCTCTTTTCATGATCCGACGAGTTGTCCAGTGACACGTATTGCAATTGAATAAAATGTATTCCATGAACATACGAGTGAATGGTATAGTTTTCTCGATAAAGCTATCAACATAATACATAATACGTTATTCTAGATATTACAAAGAGGTAATATATACGGTAAAAACGACTATATATACGAGTACATACATAAATAACTAAATCATTCTACTCCTTTCACCTCGAAATTATAAAAAACGGTTATCAAAAGTGTAATGTGTCCGCATGTAGGTAAACACTAAATCGTTTCCAAATTAAGTAATTTTATTTTATGAGGCGGCCTTTCTGAACCCTGCCTATACTATACGCGTAATTTCACCCCAACAGAAATAAATAATGTATATATGGAATCCAAGGACGATGGATTTATTTTTGATCCTATTCGACACATCGTGTCATTACTGTACTTCCATTTGATAGTTGAGTTTGATGACTAGCAATTTCGCTAATGAAACCAACTTTTTTTCAGATATTAGATAGTACCGAAAATAACCTTTACTTTGCGGTACCATTCGTCATAATAGCAAATTACAATGAACGGCGCTTCTAAATTATAACCAAACTTTTTTCCTTGGATACTGCTGTTTTTTAACAAATAATGTTTTTTAAAGGACATTATCCTTTCACCTTGTCATTAAGCCGTCATTACAATGTAATGACAATGTTCGTTTGACGAGCGCTATGCATTCATCCGTATGAACACACAAACGTACCATTTTTCTTTTTGAGTAATTGTGATAGGTGAATATGATTCATATAAATTGCTAGAGTACGTACACAATTTCATTGCCACCCTCGAATTAACAGCGCGTGTCCACCCGACCATTCGTCGAATATCCCATTTCATTAGATGTGAAATCGATAAGAAATCTTTTGTGTTTATTTTGTCGACGACCATGAATTGAGGTAGAGCAGGACTGGTGAAATTATCTAATGGAAAGGTATATATACATATATGAATAATTAATTTAAAAAATACAAGTTGATGTATTTTTATAATCACCATATACGGTTGTTGTTTATCAAAAGCATTGATTTTAATGCATTCGTAATTACTTTGGACTCTGTTATTCTAGCAATGGGTCTTAACCGGTGGCTCGCGAGCCACTGGTGGTCCCTGGCGCTAATATAGGAGGACATAACTAGAAGCCTTTGATGTGGCTTTCATATTTATTTTCTGTCAACTTCTTCTGTTATGGTTATGATGTGCTTTTGGCATGGTGGTATCTGGTATGAAATGTCAGGATTTGGTGCAAAAAGTCGTGGAAAGAAATATGAGGAGTTGCAATTGAGGAATTGTAATGCAAGTACAAAAATAACGGTTGTGGGGTTCGTTTAATTTGGCACTTTTTTCAATTTTTGTATGTACTTTTCAGGTCATCAAAAAACAAATACACGGTGTCCGGAAACTGCCGCATAAATGCACCGGATTATGATTCCCCAGTTGATTTCCAGCAAAAAAGTTGTACGAGCATACCCCCTCAGCTTAACCCTTTAGCTGCCACAGGCATTTAAAGATTTTTGAAAAAATCATTTTCTTGCACGACTTGAAGCCTAATATCTCCAAAGCTAGACCAGCTAGAATAGTGAAATAAAATGATTATTACAGCCAACAAATTTAGCTATAAAATAAAACTAACCACACTAAAATCGGATAAGAGATTTGGTTTTTACAGAACTTCAAAATCAAATTTGCGTGATTTGACCCAAAAACAATCTTTTTTTCCATCTCAATTTTCTCTAACTTCTGCCAAGGTGAGGTGTACGATTCTTTTAAAAATTGGCGCATAGTCATACGATCATATCTTTCTTACATAGTTTTATTCTAGCTCCAGTATTTCTAACAGTTTTAGTACACTAAGTGCAGAAAACTATAGATAGGGTTAATTTTGGCTTGATATCGACATACTTTCAATAGATTTTACCAATTGCAGATCTTTAGGGGCAGTTTGAATTGAATTGTATTGAATTCGAGCTAAAATTAACCCTAGTTTTCTACATTTAACGTATTAAAACTGTTAGAAGTAATAGACCTAGATTAAAATGATGCAAGAAAGATATGATCGTAAGACTATGCGCCAATTTTTAAAAGAATCGTACAAGCACCTCACCTTGGCAGAAGTTGGAGAAAATTGAGATGGAAAAAAAGATAGTTTTTGGGTCAAATCACACAAATTTGACTTTGAAGCTCTGTAAAAACCAAACCTCTTATCCGATTTTAGTGCGGTTAGTTTTATTTTACAGGTAAATTTGTTGGCTGTAATAATCATTTTTTTGCACTATTCGAGCTGGTCTAGCTTTGGAGATATTAGGATTTAAGTTGTGCAAGAAAATGATTTTTTCAAAAATCTTTAAATGCCTGTGGCAGCTAAAGGGTTAAGCTGAGGGGGTATGTTCTGCACAACTTTTTTGCTGGAAATCATCTGAAGAATCACAATCCGGTGCGTTTATGCGGCAGTTTCCGGACACCCTGTATAATAATAAAAAATTATGGAACCGGTCTCGGATTGTAGCTTATGGAATTCCCCATCGTTTGTGACATATTCCACGACAGTAAGTATGCAATTTTATTGATAAAATCGCAGCGGGAAGAATTTCACTCTCGATCTTAATTCAGCCCTTTAATATGGGTAAAAAGTAGGTTCACAATCAGTGAGTGCACATTAAAAAGACAATATTGGCACGTGATTGGCATCTTAAGATGGCCTGTGCCAAGTTCCAAATTTGGCCCCACACAATGGGGCTTAATATTGTCTAATGAGCCTATATTGCACCGTTTATACAGTGACACATCATGCCTATAGTTAACGTTCAGGTGAGCCATTTGAGTAGAGGTAATTAGCAACAATTGTATCATTGTCCGCTACTGGATAATATATTCTGGTACTCTCTTGGAGGTCAACCCCAAGTTACTGTTTGTCGTCCCTGACACCGAGGAGGAGAGATTGTGATTAAATCGTTACTTTTCCGATATTTTAGGTACTCTTGTTCTTGTTCCCTCTGCATCATTGCGAATGACTTTAGTTTTAGTGTTTAACAATGTTCGTTAGTATTCATAAAATCTCACTCAGCGGCACCTTTTTGAAGGAAGTGTACTCGGAATTGACTTGCTTATACTCAGTACAGATATGCATCCGACTGAGAATGTTTAAAACTACTTCAAAAAAAAAAAGAAGACTGAGACGGAAATCCAATGCCTTAATCTTTTAATAAATTCAGATGGATTAAATTACGAAAATTAACCACTACGAACAAAATCAAAATCATTTTTGATCGACATGAAATTGCTAATAATCCTAATAATAATCCTTAGTCCAATGTTGGACTGTCGCGCCTGTTTTTTTTTTTTAATTTTAGAGCAAAATTTAAGGAAAGGACAGTCGAGAATGATTTTCTGCACCATTTAACGAAAATTGGCCCCTGAACGTGTTTAGTCTTTTACTGGTGATTCTGATTACATTCAACTGGCCTCCGATTCTGCTTTTCAGACCGTATCTCGTCTATATTCAGTGCTAGTTTTGGCTTTTGGACTGCATATTCCACTTGCGAGATCAATATCCGTTTTAAATTCTGGCTTTACTTGGTTCAACAGGATCGCAGAAGCCTCTTATCTCACATCCACAGCATCCATAGAAAGAAACATTATCCGACAGTCGGCTGGAAACATTTGGAGATACATGCTTTTCCTCTTCCTTAAAATAGGAGCCCAAGCTCTTAAGCTGTTTTTCCTCTTCCAAATAGGATTCAGATGCTCCTCTATCCTCTTTATTTAACTGAGAGTCCGATCTCTTTAGCTGCTCAACCCAGTTGCTCCTCTACGCGTCTACAATAATTTTGATTTGATTTTAGTGCGGTTAGTTTTATTTTTTAAGGTAAATTTGTTGGCTGTGATAATCATCTTATTTCACTATTCTAGCTAGTCTAGTTTGGGAGTGATTGACGTTCAAGTCGTGTAAGAAAATTAATTTTTCAAAAATCTTCAAATGACTATGACATCTAAAGGGTTAAGAATTGGGGTATGTTCCGTAAACCTTCTTTTTGTGGGATTCATTTTCTGGTGCGTTTATGCGGCAGTTTTCGCATACACTGTATACTACTCTGAGAACCGTAGACCGTCGCTAAGGTAGCAAAACATTTTTTTTGCTAGCCCATAGCATTTTGGATGTCGTGATAAAATTAACTAAGAGTCCTTTTAGGAATAGGATATCTTTCATTTAATTCATAATTTTTGTATGGCGCATTGTAATTTTACTCGCTCATTAGCACGACAACTAGAAATACTTGGCACAACGGAAGAGATCTTTCTTCTTTAAAACATAAATTGTCAGTCAATCTCAATATCAATTAATATTATTGCTGTTTGAAAAAATACCGTTACAGTATATGAAGTATGTAATGCTAATGTAACATTAGATCAAATTTAAACAGGGGGCTGCATTTCAAATTTTAACATTTATCAAAATGAGACAACAATATGCGAGTGTAACAATCGGAACCAAAGCACAGACAACAATCAATTTAAAGAGGGTGTCCCTAATTCAAAACTGGTGGTCAAAACTGAAAGTGTTGATGAAGCAATTGGTTTGAGCAAAAACGCCATCCAAAGATTTTGAAAAAAATTTAGCATGCTATCGTGTTTTTTTGCGGAAGTAAAAATAAAAAACCACGACTTGTACAGTTAAATTAAAATATTCCACTCCCGTAATCAAAAAATTACAAATTTGATTTCAGTTTCTGAAACTATATAACTATATATATGTTACAAAAACTGAGTTTTCGCGGTTTCAAATCTTAACGTTGCTGCCAGATATCCAAACATCAAAGAAATTTTAAAATAGATTTTTCATCGCCAATTCAATTAATAATTTCGAAGCGGAACTTTGAACTGTCAAATCTGCAAATTTGACAAAAGTTGCTTGAACGTGTTGGCTTTCTAATGCCGCACACACACGGTCAAGCTGAATCCATTTTTTGGGGACTTTTCGTACTGTCAAAATCGTAAGTTTTGTTGGATTGTTGACAGAACGAAAATAAAAATAAAATGGATTCGGATTCACCTTGTGTGTGTGGTCCTATATATATTTTTCGATTTTCGTTCTGTCAAAATCTAAGAAAATGGATTCCAATGAATCCATTTTTTGGATTCGGAATCCATGGATTTTAATGAATTTTCGTTCTGTGAAAGTCCAAGTCCGCCAGTAGATGGGCTCGTTTGACAGAATTTGATAAAACGAAAATACATTAAAGCCCAATAAAATCCATGACGTCATCTATGGATCTTATTGTTAATATGATTGGCTCTCCGTATATATTCAATTTGATTTTTAAGGTTCGGAAAAAAATAAAAATTATTGCTTAAAAAATATTTTCAAACTATTTTTGAAATTTAATTGGATACAAAATATTTGCTTTAGTGTTGGCTGAAAGCAAAAATAAAGTTTGAAAATAAAATCAATTTTAGTACATCCATACCAAGTAATTTGAGTGTTATTCAATATGTCAAAATATGGCATTTTCTTCAAAAAAAAAGTTCCAACGAAATTTGGTATAACATTATGCCTGCATTATATTGCATTTCGAGGATTTCAAAAACCGCTCCAGCACCCGGTTTTAGGTTTTTCGGGTTATTTTTATTATTGAATATGGTTAGACCGGTTTTAAATCGTAGAATTTACCGGTTGTCCGGTTAACCGAGTTTATTTTTATCAAATGTTAAATGTTAGCATAGGCCTATAAAACACTATGAGAAACGTTAAAAATGTTCTTGATGGTCTATTACATTGCATTGCTTTGTTAATGGATCAAAAAGTATCTAAAAATTATGCCAATAACATAAAAAAAATTAAAATATTTTTTTTTTTAAGTCAAAAATACATTTTGATTTGATCCTGACCAGTGACAGTGACTTGGGGTCACTGCGTATTCCTTTGAATTGACTTTTAACAGTGTGCCCATGTGGGCAAAAGGTGCGTTTTTTTATTTAATATAAAAGGAAATTTATATTTCGGTTAAAACCGAAAATATGAACAAACGTTCGTGTTACAAACCGTAAGATAATACAGACAGACGGAAAAAACTCGCTTGTCCGTACCGGTTTTCGGTACATTCGTCAGGTTTTTGACATACCTAATTTCGAACCAATTTTAACGCTAGTTTTTTTTTATCTAAATTTTGAGGTAAGACAACCATTGCTTTATTGAAATATATTTTTTTAAATAGTCTAATTTTAGATAAGTATTTATTCACCATAGGATAACTACGTGTTATGTGTGGTAAATTATTATTAGCAATATTTTTTCTTATCAAAAGGCTTATAACCATTTTTTAAGACTACAAAATTAGGTCCAAAGCCATTAGAAAGTTCAGAGCTTACCTATCAAAGTGGAGACTAACACATTAGGTAGTAACATATATTTATTTCCTGGTTAAGAAGTCCAAGAATTTGTTAAACTCTATTAGGCTATCGGAAAAGAAAAATGTTTGGAATGTGTACACAAGTCTTAAGCGACCATCATATTAGCAAAATTGTGTACCTTCCAATTTCTTTGCGAAAGAATAATTATTACAAAAAAACTTTCAAGTGTAATTGCAAATTTTAATCAAAATTCTAAAAAAAAAAGTATCCAACAATTTTTTGGGAATTTTGTATAAGAGGATTATTAGAGGATTTTTTACAAAAAAAAATGAGTCTTAAAAATACGAAATGCTTTACAGAAATTATCCGACTGCTTGGTAAAATTCTGTGGAGTTCTCAATATATCAGCGGAAACATACATACTATGCATGTAATGTACCATGTGTGATGAATATCGGCAACAAATTGAAACAGAATTTTTCGACAAATATTGAATAATGTATCTAAAATGTTATACGGGCCTTGTGTATACTTTATTTATGGACTTATCAGACACTTAAAACTAAATTAATTTTTCTTATGTCTGTGAATCGGCTCAACCCATGTATTATTTTTAAACAGAGCTACCTTTCCTTTATAAAAAACATTTTCATTTGCATGTCTTTTAAAACTACAAAAATTCAATAATAAAGAAATATCAACCTAAAACCACCAACGAAACAGAAAGAAATATAGAAACACAATCCTTTCATTTTTGAAAGTTTTTAACAATAAAGTATTTAACATCAAAAGTTGATTAGTCACATTCGCTCCAATATTGATTTTCAGAAATAATATTTTTTTTTTTTTATTAAATTACTCGATGTTGATTTAATCGATCCGTTAAACTTTGGCACAAAAAGATCCACAGAAACTAGAAAAAAAGCTGTGAATTCTCCCAGTGCCAAGATTCACTGGTCAATTTTATATTTGGCTTATAGCAGCTGGTAATAATATAATAAATAAACCGGTTAAATGTACATAAGATCGTACCTCTAAAGAAGTTCCGGTGTTATCCAATTTGGGCGTTGTCCCGACGATCACCTCTGATTTTTTTTCACAATGATAAAAAATTCTGGCTTAATCCCAATTAGCACTTAAAGGTATATAAATCTTTTCTCAAAAACTTAAAATCCAAGTCCAGAAGATCACCTGGACACGTTCTTTTTGCGTATATGCAACCTTATAAAAATCACTTTCAGATTTAGACTGGCTGGAGTCAAGTGAGCAGGATTTCAGATTTCATTTGCCAAGGACTAACTAACAACTATACTGCTTCACGCGACGACGGTTCCTGCCAGCTAGCCAATCGGTTCTTGTATGGCACTTGGCTACGAAACTATTTTACATTCCAATTCGTGAACTTTGCTAAAACGCGACCAACAAAAAATGTTTGATATCCGTTACTAGGACGACACGCACCGTATCCTTGACTACAAGCGACTAACTAAAAACTATTTGCTGTTCACAACTCGCGACAGGGAGCCCAACGGAACCACTGAACCATCAGGGAGTTCCCGCATCCATACACTATACACTTGCTGCTATTCGCTATATTGAGACAAACAAACACACACAAACCGAGGGGTGGAAAACCGCCGAAGTAAATGAAGAGTGAACATAACTACGATTTGACTACACCTGTAAAGGTTGGCGCGGGCTGTTAATGGCACACAAGGTGGAAGACTTTTCAAGTCAGTTTGATATTAACGAGAATTTATTTGATATCGATGCAGGGCGGTGAATTGTGAGACATGTTCCTTTTTTTTGGTCAAGCAGTTGAGATCAATTACGGGGATGCGGAAGGAAACAGGACAAAGATAACGTGTGTTGAAGATTATTGAGGACCGATGCTTATAATAATTATAATAAGGGAAAACAGATGATAATGGCTGAGTGAAAAGGGAAAGCATTGTTGTAGATGTAATGTTTAATCAATTTTACATGTCCAATTGCACATGTTTCCTGTTGATGCCTAGAAATCCTAAACTGTTTTCTTTGAATTTCGGTAGAATTTGAGAATTATATATTAGAGAGTTTTAGCAAGTCGCTAAAAAATGATCGTTTGGAACGTCGAACATTTTGTCTAGAGCTTAGTTCCTAGTAGACCAAAAAGATATGACGTATAGGAAATAAATCGTTTGAATCTTTGGATCAGATAGGCACTACTGTAGCAGATGGACTCCAAACATTAAATTGTTAGTGATATTTTCTTGAAAGTTATACTGGATGAGGTGCGATTTTTTTCTTCTCCGTCGTTTTTTTTTTGGAATATGTACTGATTTAACATAGAAAAATCTTATATGTTAATTATATTTTTTATTAGATCTGCATTCAAATAATTGTCATTCAGTGTAATATACAAATTTTTGCTTATTCGATGTTATTTTAAATAGGAATAAGAGTATTGTCATGCAGCGAACTACATACTGCAGGGTAAAATTTTAACACGACATTGAATACAACGACGCCGGTTACGACGAACGCAATGATGAGTTTCATGGTCTACTGGCATTGCCTACCTTTGCCATTACTTGACATCACAGAAGCGTTATTATTACCATATTTCGTGGATAAAACATACTCACACACACAGACATATGTATTAACATTTATCGTCCATATACCGTCCATATAATTGATACACTTGTGCGTACCAACCTTGCATTGTGTCCCTTTTCACCTGTTCTTATAATTTTTATACACAAGTCCATACATACATAAATTTTTTTCTCAAGAATTTTCCATATCCTTGCTTTCATATAATCTCTAATATGCAATATGGAAAAAGAATTAAATTCTAGTAAATTTGGAATAACCATTTACTCGTATCACCCACTCCCAAGTCAAAGAGTAATTTTGTAGGCTTTGACGTCAACAGTTCCTGTCTGTGTATGCGGATCAATTCGAGGTGGCAGTGGTGGTGATTCAGGAAAGCGCGATTCAAGATTCATATCGTCGAGAAAATTATAATTGAACTTTAATTGGTTACGATATGAGTCGGATATAAACTTCGATGAACTATTGTGCATTTTTTATTACCTACTGGAAGGAATTAGTATTAAATATGTGCACATCAATGAAAATAATTTCTTTAAAAATATTGGCATGTCTGCAGGTGCAGGTACCTATAGTCTAGAATCCTGTCCTGTCATATCGTGGAGTCTAATATAGGCTGACATTTGCTCCGAAAATGCGAATCAATAAAAGAAAGCCACTGTCAGTGGCGTAACGTATAGTGTTCCATGTGTTCAGTGGAACACGGGCCCCCTAGCCACAGGGGCCCCCAAAAGACGGAAACATGACGATAAAAATTGCTGTAGATTGTTTTTTCTTGCTTCTTTCCAGATTCTAAGCTGGAGACAAAACATTTCGAAAATACCAATTTTGTGTACAGTATATCGTGGAGCCACAACTTTACAATTGGTTTGATTTTGCAATAATACAATTATCAGTGCAATCAGTAAATTACAAGAATCACGTCTTCCAATCTGGTTGAGTATGGATTTGTATTCGACTGAATATATTTTAATTTTCCATACTGAGTTTTTGTTAACAAGAATATTGAAAAGATACAAAGGTTTAACTTGCAAGGAAGAGTGCCTCTCTTGAAGGTTTTTGTGTAAAATTAAATCATTGTGATTTAGTTCTTGGAGTGTTTGAAGCTAGTAAAAAAAGTTACTGTGTTCACGACGTTTATATTAAAGGATAACTGTCGATCTTTACACCCAGAGATCGTTCAATAAAGTCCAAGTCCGAAGAAATTTGTGTAACTAGGACCTATGAAATGAAGAAACAAATACCTGCAGATGTACCCTTCCGTCCATATAATGGATCCATACAATTTATCCTGCATTTTTCTTTGGTGGAGCTCCACGTCGAATTTGATTTCAGTCGATTCAATTCAAGATGTGGGCGTGCGTGGATACGCTAACGATGAGTGACAGTTTAGCTAGCTTATGTCATCCGCAGATTTGGGATAAACACTTCGACACTCAAATCAATGACTGTTACGAGAGTGGCATGTAGAGGAGTTCTTAAAGATATGGTGTTCTTTTGGCGCTTCTCTTGAATTAAGTGATAAGTAAATAGTCCAAGTAAATCTTAAAAATTTAAACTTTAATTCAAAAAAAAAATTCAAGAACATTTCGGAAGATGTCAAACAGAACATTTTTGTTGCGTTTGCTTAGGTATTGTGGACTGCTTTAAATGCGAGTTCTGTCAACATTTTCTGGTTAAAAAATCGAAGATAAGGGGCCCCCATTCCAATTTCGAACACAATAAATTTGGAAAACGTTACGCCACTGGCCACTGTCTTGCTGTATATCGCAAATTGACTGGTTGTTAGGCTTAGAGTTATATGACCTGCATTTTTCCTTACAAATGCCATTGTCTCTTTCCCTACTGGTACTCCTATGACCCTATTTATCCACGCCAGCGTTTAATGATTTAGAGAGCCCTGCAATTTTAGAGACACCGGCTAAACTTTGACGATATGCAAGTTGCTGGTAATTCGTCGTATACTTTGAACGAGTGGCGATCCTACGTGAATGTTTCGGGGGTTCAAACCCCTTCCGAAATTGAGAAATCGACCTAATACAAAACACACACCGCAGCCTTAACAGACGAAAAGTTAGGTCAATTAGAACGCGGCATTCAAGGAATCTGAAGAAATCGAACTGACAGTGAGGCTAAACAAGGGATTCGGTATTACATGGATGATAGCATTTTCTATTCTATTCCAAAGGTGCTTCTTGTTGTTTCAAAAAAAAAAAATATTTGATAATCATGCTAATCATTTTATTATGACCCAGGTCTGATCACTGGAGAAACATTAAGTATAGTGTTCGTTCCTCAGAAGTAGGACAACTGAAACTACTTCCTGGTGTCTGACTTTGCATTAATTTTCAATTAAGTCATTCGGTAAATTCATATATTGGTGGAGAGATTAGTGACTTTATGGTCCAGGTTCAGGTATCAGCAAAGGCTAAGTACTCTGGACCGCTTTAAACGTTTTCAATACAACCGTAAAAAGCGGTAATGAGGGTTAGTAATCGACAATTACATAAAGTTCAACAATAAAAATTAAATTGAAAGGAAATCAAATTTCAAGTATCGGAGCATGAGACACTTTTGGTTCTTCTTGCAAATATGGAAATTTTGTAAAATGTTCGCTCAGACCGGTAAAGAAATCAAGACACATTTTTTTCACAAATGAAAGAGGATAATATTTTCCCACCGGACTTTTTTTTTAATTCAAAGATTTAATGATCCCTATATTAATCACGAGTAAAATAATTTCTAAGTGTCGTTTAGTGTAAACTCAGTTATGTATTTAAATGCACTGAGCAGTTATAAAATATGAGCACCATTAACCTCATTCCTATAACCCCTCCCGAAATGTTTTTCTGCGTACGCCACTGTTTGAAATACATTATACTAGGGTAGGGTGACCAATGCATTTTAAATAGGTGACACCATTTTTCTGTTGCTGTTGAACAGCAATAGATAACTGGAAAATTTGTAAATTTTGGTACCGTTTACTACGGCTTCACTTTCTATGAAAGGTACACTTAATTTTTATCCGATGAAAGTAATTTTTGGTGGGAAGTATAATGGCTTTAACTATCTGCCTGGTGTGATTTGGAAAGAAGCTGCTGACATGCTTTTTCGAAAAATGTTAGGAGGTGTGAGCTGTGAGGAAGTGTCCTCCATTGGAGCAGTCCTCTTTTCTGTATGTATACATCTGCAAAATCTTCACCAATGTGCCTGTCTAGACAGTTTCAATTTTCGTTCGTCTTCATCATTTTGACAATTGAAACTTGAGATGTATGCGCTATTGAAGAAACGCATGCATTCTTGAACGCAATTGCCAATGTTAAATATTAACAACACATCATCTATTCATACAATTCATGAAAGAATTTATCATTTACCCGTCCTGACCAAAGCCGTGACACATATTTAACGATAAATAATGAACAGATCTGGATAGAATGAGACATTGATCTCTTCTGTTCACTTGACGCAATCAATGACATGTTCAATGTTGAAAGTGGATACGGAGCTTGAAGACGATAGGGAAGACGAAAGCGCACATGTGTGGACATAGCCATTGATCATTCAATCAAAAGTAATATTATGTTCAAAGTGGACGAAAACGGATTAATTTCGCCGTACGTTTTCAGAAATCACCGAAAAGTGTTCACAGTGGACTATTTGGAATTTCATATGACAACCGTCAATATTATTTTGCCTATAAATCGTTCTAAATTTAAAAATGTGATGGTGCACTCATCGATAATCATTTGCAACATATTTCGTCACTTCAAACTGACCGCCCATTCGCTTATCATGGAGAAATTAAGAACATTGGCAAACACACGAAACTGAACAATTTTTTAGATGGGGTGCTTACATGTTTTCATTAAAAAAAAAACAAGGTTTCATAGAAAACATGCAAAATAGGGTATTTTCAATGTGTCAATTTGTATGGGAATTGAAATGTTTTGGGGCTGTTTTCATACGAAAATAAATTAGTGCCGACTTGATAAAAAAAACTTTGAATTATTTTATGATTTTTAATGATGAAAGAGACATATTAGCGACATTTTTTTCGCATCGCGGGTAAATCTGACTCGAAAAAAACGATCGCGGGTAACATCCCGGTTAAGACCAAACAGCTGACATTTGACAGTTTTTGCGCATCTTTGACTCACCTTCGTCGGCTTATTTTTTTAGATGTGGTGGATTTTATCACAAAAGATGATTATTTCTTTGCAAAATCTTTTCTCGTGATGAGAAAAATTCTCACATTTGGTTTGAAAAAACAAATTCCCTCATATTTCCCCTATGCGTCCGCCATGTACATTTGAGCTCTATCCCGTGTAGGGTAGTTGCACGCGTGAACTTAACCTGGGTAAGTGTCATTTTTTTTATATGAAGTTCTACCCAAACCTGCACGGGATAAACACAATAAAACGTACCTATTATCACAATATTTCCAATAAAAGGGAAAACCATGTTTTTAAATCGGCTGCAATACAGTCGATAAGTACTCACAAGTTCAAGTGAAAAATGTTAAATATTGATATTAAATATATGAGTACAGTAGAACCCCTCTTAACCGGCCTCGGATAAACCGGTCCTCGGATTAACCGGCCTATATCCCACTTAACGTTTCTTGTTCTTTTTGTTACCGAAAAATGACTAGCAGACTTTTCCTATATCCCACGGAACGTTTTTTTTCATTTTGTTACCATGCCGTCACAGTCAGCATCAAAATCAAAAAGTAAAAAATATTAACATAAAAGATCTAATTTGTATGTTGGCAAGTGCTTTCGTCTACATTAATGAGAGCATGAAAAAAAACTTTGGTCCAATTTAGAAAATCTAGTCGAGGGGAATTACCATTCCGACAACGATAAAATATGAAAATGACAACCAGGCTATCTTACACGATCTGCAGTTGTTACCTGGTGGGCAGCAAATGGAATTTGCGGATGTAGAGGACTGGGTAACAAGTGATGAAGGACTCGAGAACGATTTTTCAGTGACGAGGAAATAATTGGTATCGCCAGTAAGGATGACTGTGAATGCGGAGACGATGGAGAATTTACAAACATTGATGAGCCATCAAAAATAGTATGTGTAATCTATTTAGTTTTCAGTAAAATGAGTTCCAACAGCGTTCTTTTTGCTTCTTTATGTATAACACTCTATGAAATTTGTATAGTATCTTGAAATATAGGTTAAGGTCGAACCAAATTCAATTTTTCAAGGGAACCTCGGATAAACCGGCCAAACTCCTAACCGGCCAGGGTGTGGGTCCCGACCAGGCCGGTTAAGAGGGGTTCTACTGTACAATGCTTTAGTCTGGTTGGTTGCGGTTAGTGTGCACACCTTCGATGTACAGGGTCGTGGATTCGAATCTCACCGTGAACCAATACAGTTTATGGTGTTTTACGAGCTCACGACCCATGTGACGGACTATGGTCTCACTCAGATGTTAAACGAGTACCCATTTATGGGGATAAATAACACTGCTGAGCATGCTGGTGGTCTCAACACCTCAGCAAAAAAGCCGTTAAGATCTTGGAAATTGGATGTTACCAACACATCTGCACACAACAATATATGTAAAAATAAGCACTCAATATCAAGAGACGCGAGAGCGTCTCGCCCGCCAAAGGAAAAAGAAAAACGAAAGCGAACAAGTCTATGATTACCGGAGACAACTTGCTTTTTTGTTTGACCAGGCTACAGCCTTCCACGCAACAGCCCCCAAAAAAATTTTTTTACCAAAATATTCCACATATCCTGTTCTAGTGCCTTTCCAAATAAAATCTTCGATCAGCACAATAACGGGTAAGATATATGCAATAAACGGTGAAATTTTCACCCTCACAGACTTAAGCGAGTAACCCAATTTCAGAATGAAGTCTACAGTTGCAGAAAGACTTGCTTCTACTATCTCTCTTCGTGATGGGATTTTTATGAAATTTGGAACGAATGATCCTCTGATCATTCTCTGGTCCTTCTAAAGCAGTGGTTCTTAACCTTTTGCACATGAGGGACCACTTGATCAAACTCGTTAGTTGTTGCGGACCACCAAATAGAAATTGTGATAAGAACGATTCAAATCATGAAATCTTGTACCGAAGACTACTTCTTGCGGTGACCGTACTGCACCTTGGTAATGTCAATAGGAAAACTAATAGAATTCATTCAATTTACCTTTGGAACACAACTTATTGTTTTTTTGTCAGTTGACGTTTTCGACTAGAAAAATGTGGAAATAACGCTAAACGGATACTGTTGCTTTTAAGACCATATCATCCAGAAAAAGTCGAATGACCGAGAAAATCTTCTAAAGGACTCTGGGTGTGATTTCGCTAAGTCTGAACGAATTTCAAAACCCTCATTAATTTTCGTAAAGGGTGTTGCCTAATATTTCGGTTTGTTTCATCGAGAGATGGCTCATAATTTTTAAATCCAGTTTTGTTTATCAGATTATTGAGCCATTCCTTACAGTTCTTACTGGAAGAACAACAATTTGTATATTAACTCCTATAAATATGGCGTTGCTGGTTCATGGTGTACCAACAGAAACCTATGTATTTAGAAGTGCCACCGAAGATCAATAATAGCTTAATTATCTTAATTCAGCAATGTAAATTACCATTATGGTCTGGCCGGAAAATAATAGCTTTTCACTTGAACTGTTTACCTACAATTATGACAACCCTCAAGTCTCTAAAAACACGTAGCTACTGCACATAAAGTGAACATTCCTATCAGTTCTGGCCGTCCTCGTTTTCTTGCACATCGCAATCATCTTGCATTCGTCACCTAAAAAAGAAGCATATAAGACAAATTTTGACGATATTTCATTTCATCGTAATGAGCTACACTCACATTTCTTTTTCCGACCAATACAATACATTACACTTAATATCTTACACAGTGCACAACGGACAATTTCTTAATGAAAACAGTCTGTCCTGCTCAGTCAAAATCGACTCCCATCCGCTTCCAACATTCAAGTTTCTATGAGAAAGTTAAAATTGAGCTGCGTGAAATTCGAGAATAGTCGTATCGGATTTTGAGGGAACCACAGCAATGGCCTCCCGGACCGCCTAGGGTCGCCTCAGGGACCACCAGTAGTCCGCGGACCACCGGTTAAGAACCGCTGTTCTAAAGAATCAATGTCTTCCATTTAGATAAGTGGATGGAATAACGGTAAATTAATAGGTAAAGTTAACAAATGATTTCCAACAATTGCGTCTATCGGCTCATCGCATTGACCATTTTTTAAAACACACTGCGGCATTGGGACATTTGGATATTGGGACACCGGGAGACTAGGATCTTGGGGTAGTGGGATATTAGGAAATTGGGACATTAGGGTCTTGGGACATTAGGACATTGGGGCATTAGGCACAATGGGGAAACAGGGACGTGGGGACATCGGCATATTGGGGCATTGGGACATCGGGATATTGGGGCATTGGGACATCAGGATATTGGGACAATGGGACATTGGGATATTGGGACATTAGGACACTGGGACATTAGGACACTGGGATATTAGGACATTGGGACATTATGACCTTGGGACAATCGGACATTGGGACACTGGTACATAGGGGCATTGGACCACTGAGGCATCGGAATGTTGTGACATTGGGACATCGGGATATTCGCACATAGGGGCACTGGGATATAAGAACATGTGAACATTAGGGTCTTGGGTCATTAGGACATTGGGATATTAGGACATCAACACATTAGGACATTGGGGCATTAGGTATACTGGGGAAACTGGGACGTGGGAACATTGGGGCACTGGGACATCGGGATATTAGAACATTGGGACATTGTAACATTGGGATATGGGCACATTGGGATATTGGAACATTGGGATACTGGGACATTAGGGCACTGAGATACAGGGACATTGGGGCACTGGGATATTAGGACATTAGGCTATTGGGACCTTGGGACACTTGGTATACTGCGACATTGGGACACTGACCACTGGTACATTAGGACATTGGGCCATTGGGATATTATCAAATTAGGATACTGGGACATTTGGGACATTATCGTACTAGGATATTAGGAAATTGGGGCATTAGGACCTTGGGACATTAGGACAGTTAGACATTGAGATATTAGGACATTAGGTGGGAGACTGGGACATTGGGATATTCCGATACTGGGACATTGGGACACTAGGATAGTGGGACATTCGGACATTAAACCATTTGGGCACTGTGATATTTGCACATTGGGAAAATAGGACCTAAATTGGGACACTGGGACATCAGGATATTGGGACATTGGCACATTAGGATATTAGGACATTGGGACAGTGGGATATTATAACATTGGGACATGAGGACACTGTGACAATGGACCTTAGGGCATTAGGACATTGGAACATTGGGACACTGGGTCGGGGGGGGGGGCATTAAGACAGATCAGTAACAGAACGTTAACAAAGCGTTGGCAAGGCAACAACAGAGCGTTAGCAGATCGTTAACAGAGTGTTAACAAAAAATTAACAGAGCCTTAACAGAACGTTAACAGAACGTAAATCGAGTAATAAAAGAAAGGTAACAGACCGTTTACAGAGCGTTAGCTGAATGATTAAAGAGAATTAAGAGAACATTAACAGAACGTTAACAGAGCATTAACGAAAAGATAATAGAGTGTTAAGAGAACGTTAATAAATCATTAACAGAGTTAACAAAAAATTAACAGATTACTAACAGAATGTTAGCAGAGCCATAACACAAAGATAACACAAATCGATTTTGCACAAAATACATATTAATAAACTATACCCATTTCATCCCAAAATTATTTTTAAAAAAGCTCAGCAACAGCCATTTGTGGCGTATTTGCAATTGCGTTTGCAGTATCTATTTATTTTAAAGAAGACCCTGTGAATATAACTTATGATATTAAATTTATGGAATATGCTGAACAAAAACCTATCGAAACTTTTCCCAAAACAAAAATATTAGTTGGCTATTTAAGTATGCAAAAATATATGATATCTGACCAAAAACAACAAAGTTGTAAAAGTTACCCCGCCAAAGAAAAATTCATCTGCCGCAAAAAGAATACATATCACTCCAATCCGCTGCTCATATCTAATTTTGTTTGCTGGATGTACTTTTGTTTTAGGTGTAAATGCTGGAGAAGTTTAAATGTACAGGACTACTTCTTAAAGTAATTTGGAGGGAGCCGTCAAAGTGGCACTGAATGAAATGTTAAAGCTCCCACCAAATTACTTTAAGAAGTAGTCCTGTACATTTAAACTTCTCCAGCATTTACACCTAAAACAAAAGTACATCCAGCAAACAAAATTAGATATGAGCAGCGGATTGGAGTGATATGTATTCTTTTTGCGGCAGATGAATTTTTCTTTGGCGGGGTAACTTTTACAACTTTGTTGTTTTTGGTCAGATTTGGTCTTACATTATCAGATAAATCATTAAATACAATATTTTAGTGTTCTTGAACTCTGGAGTTTCCCCAACCCATTAAAAAAGCATTCGTTTACGTATGGGAGGCTCCTAAGTTTGGTTGACTCATAGACGCCCAATAATTAATAAATTCCACCCGCTCTTCAAAGCACGTTAGTTATTCACATTTTTTTCCTTTCTCCCACAACGAATGACCTCATAACTACCATAGTAGCTACCACCCATTGTTAAAAATATCCTGTCGACGGTATATATTGTTATTATGGTGATTTGGCAACGAGACTGGCACCATAAGTGGTCGTGTTGATATTGCGAAATCATGATAACACCACCGGCATTTAAAGGTAGAAAGCACATTAAAAAATTGTGACTTGCCCGTTGGAGTCTTACTGGATTATACACGAAAAATGCTTGTATACTACAATATTCTACCCTTACTGTTTGTCACGTAACAGCTATTAACGCTGCTACTGTCTAGTCTAGGCGCCCTTTGTCGGCGTGTCGACAAAACAAGGGAAGGCAGTAAAGGTTTTAGGGCCTAGGCCCTGGGTGAAAACTTTTTCCGAATGTATAGTAAGGGACCGAATTCCAGGAAAGTTTCTTTCAGTTATTATTAGAAAAATACTTAACCAATTTACAGAACCCTTCATTTATTAAGTCATTAATCGAAATTTCCAATTAAACAAAGTTTGCTTTTACTTAGAAAAGTGTATAGGGAAAATTTTTGGTGAGTCAAAATCCGTAAATTTTGTACCAAAAGCAAATACAATTTGTCTTTTAGTATATAGGACTTGAATTGAAGTCAGATGGAGAAAGGGGTTTGTTGCTAGCATTCTTACATATATCGAAATGCTATGCGCGAATTGGCGTTGTTGGATCGAAAAACAACTTGGGACAGTCTCCTGACTATACACGCGTCAAACACCCTCCCAACCCATAACCGACATTGGTCGGAACGCAAAGCTTGGCACGAAAAGGTAAAAAACTATTCAAATCAGGTAACAGTTCCCAACCCCCAAGATTATTGCGGCGAATATGTAATATAATAACAGTATACAAGGATTTATGTAAGTATGTATGGACGAATGCTTTTCGACGAACAAGAGTCTAGCAAGTAGACCTATAGAGGAACTTCATTTGCTATTATGTAACGAACGACAAATGTATGGAATATTGGAGTATTTTGTATATATACAACCGCATTGTTAAACATGGTAGGGATTTGCCTCCACGCGAACAATTTCTGTTATGTATAGCCCTAGTTACTTTGGAATAGCCTTAAGGACATAATATCAACCAATACATGCAATAGAACAATTTTCCTATCAAATATTTGGCTGGAAAAGTTTTCCTGCAATTTGCATGGCAATTATTCGAGTTGAGAAATGAGATATTCAAAAGATACATCAATTCGATTAGGTTGGTTCAGTGACTGCGTTCAAAAGTGATCGAGCGGACATAATGCTACTCATATTCATCATGAGCAATCACACATCACACCGCACCGACCGTTGCAACCAAAATATTTGAATTTAATAATTCTGTCAAGTACAAGTATAGCTATAGAGAAATAAAGGCAGGATAGCTATTCTGCCTTTATTTCTGTCAGATCACAATCTACGCTTCTGTAGACTATATACATTTGAATTTAACAACTAACTACAAATTCAGTAAAGTTCAAAAGTCGATTTGGTTCCCACGGACAGATGTCACGGTTACCCTAAGGATTATTATTTTACACCTGAATAAAATACTCCCGACGGTATGCCATTGATCGTTGCGTAGTAGCAGGCAAAGCGACTTTGGGGTTTGGGATAGTAAATAGTTAAACAACATTTCAAGTCAGTATCGGCTATTGGGTACATTCATAGTTTTAGTTAAATAATTTCGAAAAGAAATTAGAATTTATTAAAACTCATGATTATTTCTTTGGTGTGTTAGTGAAATGTTTCCTGATGAAACTATTCATTATATAACATTAATTCAGACTAACATCCAACTTGTGTCACATGTCGCATATTTTTGTTCTTTGATCACTCTACCTTGACTTGTTTTTCGCATACGATTTGCGTAATTAAGCACTTCACGATTCACGTTCACACTGTGAAGTCAACGGACGGTGAACATCGAAAAATACTTTTAGTAGTATGTAATTGTTGTATGTACGGCATTTGCGAAAGCATTTTCCGCAGCGGAAAGATCACCTATAATAAACAAAAAACCTAATAAATATAGCGGAAATTTGAATAAAACAAAAATCCGAAAGAATTCGATAGATATCTTCTCGCAGGAGATTAAAGCGGAATTATCCTGAAATGTATATATGCTCGATCCCTTACGATACGTTTAATCAAATAAAGAAAGCGTACATACATATGATGTAACTGAATTTATTACATAAATTCAAATATAATAACATGTTGAATATTATATACTGACCCTCCGCGACACAGTCAAACACCAAGACAATTTTCAAACTGAAAGAAATGGCCCGAGCAGGTTCATGTCACGGTTCATGACTCTGCACCTGTTATCTGGCACACCGCATGCCAAGGAATTCCTTGATTCATTCCGGTCAACATGTGTATTTTTTCTTCTGGCTTAAAAAAAAACCTTAAGCCATTCGCAGTGTTTACGTTAGGGTGCAACAGCCGTTAAGATAATACGAGGGACGTATAGTTTCCTTTGCGATCTTTCCCATTTTTTATTGTCGTTGTCTTAAAGTTCTTATTCATGCTGGCGGTTACTTACCACTTGGTATTAATGTGAAAAAATCGTTTTGATTGCAATGCAAATTAGATTGGAGTGTTATCGTTATCGACGCCCTCATATGGAATGTACGAGTAAATAAAAAGGTCAAGTAAAATGTGCGAATATTTATCTGTGTTTTACAAGTTTCTTCTTGCACTCGTACTCTAATAGCCCAAGAAAATAAACCACAATAGTACTGTTTAGCGGAAAAATATGTATCTTTGATTTTTTGCAGGATTGTTGAGGAAAAAAATTTCTCACCGGACCTATCGGTGGAAGTTGGAAAAAGGGTTAAAGGGGGTATTTGTAAATATAGGGTTTTTTATGTTATAGGGCGAATTTTAGAGGTATAAAATTATTAGGAGGAACATAAAAAACCTTAGGGGAAATTCAGGGGTTAATTTCATAACAATATCAGCAAATTCCTTTAAAATGATGTCTGTCAAGTTAGCATTATCACTTGCAAATTTCGATAATCGCTATAGTGCATTAAATGTCGCGAATTTGCTGTGATTCAATGGCGCAAGCAAAAATTTTGCCGCGCCCTCCTTCCCTTAAAAACAACTCAAATTAACACACAACACTATTTGGGAGGTGTTTATATTATAGCTAAAATGAGGGGACTACATATTTTCAAAAGCCACCATCTCCACTCTAATGCGTTTTGAGTAAATTGGAAAACACCGTTTATGACTTAATCTTACACTCAGGACTACATTTTCTTTTATCTCGATTTGTATTATTTATAACTTCTATGTTTTGTTTTATTCTAAAAATCTTAAACATTTCGGATGCATGCATTAAGTTTGTAAGATTTAGAAATGTAGATGACGGACTTTGTCAGTAATGTAATGATGTACCTATATTGGCGGATTTTGAAAGTGAATATTATGGATTTGGCGGGATTTGAAAGTAAACATTCTGCAAAAGAGTTTCACCAATACACGTTTTGTATTAATTTTGTGGGTGTATATAGCTTACAAACTTAAAAATCATTATTTTGGCGTTACAGTGATACAAAAAAATAAAAAATAACATCGTGAATTTATACAATTAAGCTTTCTTCGTCCAAATCATGGCAGGAATTATCGCAAAGAGAGTTGATATCGTCATTATCATTGGCGGCATTCAGCGAACGAAATTTACTGGAAAAACACTGGAAATGCTACAAGAATTACCCGCCACCACTCTCTTTCTCCGCTGAAAAGTCCTCATGCGCAATGGGAATCTAATTGGAAGAGCACTTTTCTGCTACATTTTCCGTTCGCTAAATGCACTCATTGTTTACACCAGCCTGTTCAATATTCCAATTCGTCATGATTTTTCCAATTACTTCCATAATGTATTTTAAGAAGGCGTTCAACATCCTTAAGTTTTAGTTCGTTAATAATTGTTCCCAGAGGAACAGTTTCTGGCGATATATTTTGAATCTTTTTTTCTTTTTTGAATATTAATTTCTGTGCTCCCATATCACTGCGATAAGCGTTTTCGCCCTGTACTTTGACCGATGTCGCATCCCGTTTCAAAATGAATCGTTTAGCCATTATAAATTTAAAATATCATTGGCCGGGAGGTTTCAAAACCTCCTGTACAGCTGATTTCCAATTGGACACTTCTACGTCCGCCCCTAATTTATACACGCTTGCGTGTTCCTTAAAAATATCGATATAAACGTCAGGATGGCAAATCACCTCTTTCCTCCTTATTTTCTTTTCGATATTAGCGAACACTCGGTCAGGTGGTATAAATGAATAGGGAATATTATTTCCATCCGTTTAATATTAAGTGGGGCGTCAAATAGCCATTTAGCGCACATTCCAATTATTGTAGAATTTTTATTTTGGCCGCTGCAGCCATCAGCTTAGCAATCTATTTTCCCACAAAAGTTCGTATTGGTCAACCGACGCCTTTACCTTCAACTTTCGATAATAAGTTTTACCTTTACATTAGCTTCCTTTGCCATTTTCAACTTCTCGCCGATGGAAATACATATCATTTCGGGGATGGCCGAATCCAATATTAAAATGTGTGTTGAATATTTTTCTAAAATAGCTTTCCTTAACTCTGGTTCTGATTGGTGTTTCAAAAACATTCTATACATTTTCCGAATATTCAGATCGGAGGCAAGGTATGAACGTGTTGTACGTGTTTTACAGTAATGCCATTCCATGGGTTGAAATTTATTTATGAAATCAACCACCGCTTGCTTCTTCGGAAAAAAATTTGACTTGTATCGATCACCTCCACGTGTTTCCACGGCAGATGATCTACATAGAAAGTGTCTTTTTAAGACGCCTGTAACCCTATCCTTCTTTATTTAAAGTATGTCTAGAAAAGACTGCCTACTTAGCCGAGAAACTTTTTTGAACATTAGTCGGATTTTCTCCAGGACGTTTTCTTTGGGGATTCTGGGACGAAGTACTATACTTCAAAATGATGTTATTTTCGATTTATGTCTATAGGACGTTTTATGGAATCGTAAGATATCCGCCATGGTCAATGCTCTACATTGGTATGCCTTGCTGCTATGGCTACAAACAGGATATACTGGCAAAGATTTGGTAGAATATCTAATAATAAAATAAATACATAGTCGAGAACGCATAACTGCAAAACGCTTAAGTGCAAAAAACGCATTTCTGCATAATATTTGAAAGCCCCGTGATTTTTCACATGGTTTTTATATAAAATTGTCTCGATAAGTGCAAAACGCTTAAGTGCAACGAAACTGCATGAAAGCTGATGCATACGCACACGTAAACTGCAACGGATAAGTGCAAGTTACGAATTTCGATGTCGTGCATTCGTTTTGCACTTAAGAATACGATTGAGTTTTTTTTCTCACGAAAATTGATACGATTTTTTTCTGAAGGTGCTGTGCACTTAAGAGTGTAAAATTCGGACCACTGTAAATTTAACAAGCAATAATTTAAGATGGAAACGCGCAAGTACTAGTGGCTTTCGGCTGGATAAGACATGATACATACTATCAGTGGCAAATTCATTGACACAAAGAAATAACTAAATTCAAACGAGTAACAAGGAAATGGAAGAAAACGTGGTAAATAGTTACTTGCATATGCCTATTTGAAATAAAAATAGAAATATTGTCAAAGTTTAAGTAGTCACTTTTGTTTTTAATTCTTCAGGTTTCAGTATGCGGCGCCAAATACTCAAATTATCTTTGATGATGGCAATTCATTGACTTAATTGGAAAGTGGGGCCTATTCCGCCTAGATTTTGACATTGAATCAATTGCATTCTAATAAAAATGACGTTCTGATTTGTTCAACTTTGCTTGGCTATTAAACTTAATTATTTGTGCCCGTTAATTCATTGTGGCATTTCATATATACATATATAATTTTATTGCATTACATTTTTTTACTATATCAACAAAACTAAAATATCTTTGGCAGAAAATAGTCTCTTTTTTATCCTTATACACCGCAACTCTCGAAACTGAAATAAGCCGAAAAAAACAAGTTTAAAAACACACTATTTCGGTAAATTTTATTCCTATGCATTTCGGCTTCCAACAATGGTGAAGCCGTCATCAGCATAATACTTCACCATATTCGGAAGTTGGGTGTTTTTAAACTTTTCTGTGAACCAAGACCCCAAAACTTTTCCTCAAAAAATTTAAGTGATTAAAAACTTAATACCCCCTTTCTATGAAAAATCTTTCTTTTCCCATCTTCATGGAAAGTCAAAATTTGACACTGGATATCTGGATATGATCTGGCTTAAAGGGATTGCTGATTCGATTGTTTCAGGCTAACATTAATAAAATGTCATTATAAACATTTGATGACTCTGGGAGGTATATTTCGAGGCTTACTGATTTATTTCTTTCGAAAGGTTTTAATCTGCAAGGGTGAATTTCTCGGCGCCTTACTATGTTTTCTAGACGAAATTATTCCCGATAACTTCTGATTCGGTGCAACATCACTTGAATTATGCTCAAACTAGTATTTCCAGACACAAAACGAACAAATATGTGATTGCCAATTAAAGAGCATCTAGCACTAACAGTAATTGCATTTTTATTTTTAGGGTTGTCCACACAACCGCGTTGTAACGATATTACGAAAAATTTATTTTCAACTTGTGTGAATTTGCAATTTGGAATTTTTTCAATCGCGCGTAACTTTTCTCTATTTCATGTCAGGGAAAGTTTCTTTTCATATTTGTTAGGCCTTGCTAGTTACTTTTAAATTCCCAGTCAACTTTTATTTCTTTTTATTAAATTTTGTAGAAAAATGTCGGACATCTATCCACCTAGAAAACAATAGATGCCCCTAATTTTTGGGGTATAGATGCCCCAAGACTTTTCCTAAAGGCATCCCTCATTCCCTAGTGGGTTAAATTAGAAACTTTAAACTTGAAATATGCATTTTAATGCTAGGTATATGGTTTGTTATTACACGTGGATAGTAGGAGCAGCTCTCCACGACACTTAGAAGCAAGATTCCCTTTGGTTGCGTTCATTGATCTTACAGAAAGAAACAGCTGAGATCAAATAAAAATCTCGCCATTTCAGGATACCCTCAATCATTTTTTTTATTCTTCCAACATTCAGTTAAAATTCAGTTTTCTCTTGTGACTCAAATTTTAACTGATTTATCCCTTAGGGCAACTATCCTCACATTAAAATATGCATTGGGGAGCAACTATCCCCGAAAATAGAGGTGCCTTTTGAAGGCTATAACTACAAAAACTTGACTTCTCGAAAAATATATATTTTGAAATCAGTTTCTTACAGATGTGGGAAAGCGTATATACAAGAAAACCGGAAATTAATGTAAAGCAATCCTAAATATGGACCCAAAACAAAAAGTGGGGCAACAATCCCTTTTTAACCTAAAGGAGAATCTTACATGTGGATCTGTATGATATGCAATCACATAGTGTTTCTTAACAATCCCTGCCTTTGGATACGCAGTTAAATGTTTCGCAATATTTCTACAATTAAAAAAATGGTATTTGCAGAATGCGTCTCTCTCCAAGCTCAAGCAGTTACACCCGTACGAAGAACATGACTGAAAATTATTGATTTCTTTGAAATGTTTTTTTTAGTGAACTGTAATCTAGCTTAGTTGTTGTCCGTCTTATATTGGGCGACGTATATCCTTTTTTGTTGTTGTTGGTTAGCCTTCTTTGTAAGAATCTTTTAATAATCCTGTTGAACTCTACCAATATCTTCCATGCCTAATTTTAACATTGTTCTTCGTGCAACGGAACCATTTTTTTATTTATCTTTTTTATGCTTCCACTCCTAAAACAAAAAATAAAAAAAATGCTATTAGTTTAAATATCTGTTTTCGGATGGACGGATATGCGAACGATTACACCGTACTCACCACGGGGAATGATTTAAATGGCATGTGTGCTCGATTAAATGACTATATTGAGAAACTGGTGGAGTTTTTCAGTATCCGCAACCTCGTCATCTCACCGTCAAAATGCCTTGCAACACTTCTCACTACCTGGACGCAGGAATTTTCGGAGGAGCTTAGGATCCGTACGGGTAGGCATGCTGATGACGTTGTTCCTACTGTCACTCACCCCAAAATCCTTGCTGTCTATCTAGACACCATGATGAAGTCGAAAAACCATGTCGAAGACGTAGTCGACAAAATGCACAGTAGAAACAACGTCCTAAAGGCACTAGCCGGGAGTTCCTAGGGCAAGGACAAGGAAACTATGTTGGTCACCTACAAAGCGATAGGTAGAGCAATTCCCAGCTACGCAGCACCGGTATGGTCACAAACGTTGGTGAACAAACTGGAACAAGATCCAGACATACCAAAACGCTGCTCTACGTATCGCTACAGGTTGTCACCTAATGTCGTCCCAGGATCATCTTCATCAAGAAACCAGCATGTTGCCAATACGTGATCATAATCTTCTCCTGTCTTTACAATATCTGGTCGGTTGCTATCGAGAGAATCACCCAAACCATCATCTCATGGACCATACTCCCCCTCCACGACATGTCAGGAGTGGAATCAGAGATCTCGAGAGAGACGTCCATGGATACAAACGGGTACCTCCCGATATATTTGATGACACAGCATGCATACCATGCGGCCATCGCAGATATTCACACAACCGTTGTGAATCGGTCAATAGGGAGATTAAGTCTGAATAGAGTCCTCTCAGCGCCCCCACCACCTATATCACCTGAAGAGACTAGGCTCCCGAAAGCCACAAGAGCGACACTAGCCCAGCTTAGGTCCGGGTTTTTGCTCGCGCCTCAATTCATACTTATCTCGAATATCCCGGACATTCAGAACATTTGTCCGAGCTGCGGTGGTGCGCCCCATGATGTGGACCACTTGTTCCGATGCCCCGCTGCACCCACTAACCTCACTCCGAGGGCGTTATGGGACAACCCTATTGCAGCTGCTACGTTCTTGTCGCTTGAGACAATATGCGAGAACGACGACGAAACATAGAGTACTTCCACAGACATACACAGCGGTTCACGCCTTTGTGCACCGATTAAAAGCAAACACAAATTTAATGCTAGATTTCACCTGTTTTTTTGCTACATCTCGGGCTTTTGAAATTCCAACACTCTCATTCAGGAAATTCTGGCTCATTTTGTACGATTTTTTTTAGTTTTAATGAAAAAATTTAACTTTTAGTGAAGATTTATAATCTTGATATTCAGCGCCCGCTCTAGCACTTACGCCGCCCCGGGCGAGAGGAGAAATTGCCGCCCCTGTACCTGTCAGATTGATACTAGATAGTATGTACGTCGTTGAAGTAGAAGAATATTTCTCCACAACTTCCTTGGACACTGCGCAGCCGATAAGCTTTAATTAGCCGAATTTCTTCACTGGTTTCAACGTCCATGGGTTATTTTCATAATTGCGTCGTCTTGAGAATCATGGTCGTAGCTTGGAAGAAGATTGTAGGGCATGTAATAGAGCTTGAACACCCCCCTCAGCACCCGATGATAACGTAAATGTACCGTTATCATCGGGTGCTAGGGGGGTGGTCAAGCTCTACTACATGCCCTATAATCTTCTTCCAAGCTACGACCATGATTCTCAAGACGACGCTTACTGCTGTATTGTTCCATATAAAATCGAATAAGCAACTATATTTCGCCACCAAAATGCCCACATTTTCTGTGTTTTAAGTCTGCATGACTTCTGGGATTAAATGTATCCTTTAGAGGATTTTTGCTGTCCGCCATGCCTTATCGTTAGAATAAAGCATATGTTACACGAAGTTTTCTCTATGGGAAGTTAAAGGAATTTAACACCATTTCGTCTGAAAAGGATAAATTTGGTGACAACAGTTATATGATGTATAGAACTAGGACCATGATGTTGAAAAAAAATTGGACTGGAAAGACACCACCACTCCCGGACTTGCTATGAAGAAGAAGAACTTCTATAAAGAAGGAGCAAGTAAAATCGAGGGAACCTAGCCAAATGCTGATATTATCATGCCCGGAAATGAATTGGGGACTGCTATTGGGCTCCGGTAATGTGTAACTGTGATACCATCCCCCAAATAGTGATGAAAATGGTACCTTGGAATCAGCGCCCGCTCTAGCACGTACGCCGCCCCGGGCAAGAGGACAAATTGCCGCCCCTTAGGTGAAGTACCAGGCAGATTGATAGTAGATAGCACATGTTATGTCGTTGTTGTTGTAGAAGCGATTTTGGCAGATCTTGGTCGTTGTAACACATCGGTTCCACGATGGCTGCCGTAGTATCACATATCAACACAAAAATTCATAGTCATAGTGGGATTCGAACCAACGCTATAGTAATTCAGAGAATAGAATATCTACCCACTGAGAAAGCCCAGATAGTATGTAGTAGAAACCTGTTCCGCCATCATTCATACTCTTAAGCGCAATTCAGCTCAGTTCAGCAAGGCCTTCTAGAGAGTTTGTTTGAAATTCCAAAATTAAAGCTATTCACCACCGGCAAAAAAGATAGAGATGTCAAACCTTGCGGAATTTAGAATGACGTAAGAGATTGAAAATTAATGGGAACATTTGTTTTCCTCAAAAACACTAAACACGACAACACATTTTAGAAAACTCCGCTCTCGAAAATGGTATGCCAAAAAATGGTGGAGCGGATAAACATAAATTAGCCGGGTCTCTTCGTGGACGAGTTTCTTCAATGGTTTAAACATGGGTGGCTTATTTTCATAATGGCATCATTTCGCGAGTTGTTATAGGGAATAAGGTTAGAGCTAGCTGAATCGGCGGAACCTAGCCACACTAGCAAATCCCGATATCAGCATGTCCGGAAACATATTCGGGAGGACTGCTATTGCGGCTCTGGCAATGTGATTTGCTGGAATCCAAATTACCTTGTCCTAATTTTGCCCACCCAATTCTTGATAAATCATGAATTAAAGTTGAATTGCTGCCAAATCCGAAAAGAAATTGTGTTGAAAACGGTGCATTTGGGCAAGAAATTTCTCATAGAAGATTTTTTTTAATGCTTTTATGTGCTGAGTAAATATTGAACTTCCGGAGAAACCATAAGAAATTAGAAATAAGTAGTGCATATACAACTTATTTCTAATTTCTTGTGGTTTCTCCGGAGGTTCAATATTTACTTAGTGGACGAGATCTCCTTTGACGCAACAGACTGAATAAAAATATTAGGCCGCAAACACACTGATCAGGGTTTGCGAAGCCGCGAACAAAACATCAAAGTTGTGGACAACACATGCCGGGAAGACAGAGACTTTGGGGAGATCAATTTTGTCATTTGTTCGGTTCGGTCAACTGATAGTAGTGTGGTTGGAGGAATCCAATCCGATCTTGGGAATATTTATGCTATCAGCTCTCGAAATAATAATTTTTCTGTCTTTTTATCGCCACTAGCGACACTTTCTGCACCATTTAACGAACATGTGGCGAAAAATATCAGAAACACAAAAGCTCTCCTTATGAGAATGGATAGCAGTCCGAACCATTTTAAAACCAGGAAGCCCTCCATTTGAAAAAAATTAGGGATAATGCAAGCAAATCCTTAATTCTGATGAAAAGAAGAGGAACTAATTTTCAAGTGGAGGACGAAATCAGCACACTATTCTCCAATAAATTTCTTTTTAAAGAAGAACTTAATTAGCACATAACTTTGCAAGCATCACAGACGTAAAATTAAGGCAAATCACACTAAACATTTTAAGATTCTGAATGAAGTATGTACTTCGTATCAATTGTATGGGCTCTTCAAAGCCTAGCAAGAACTTTGCATCTTTAAAACACAACTTCCAAAAGAGAACTAATGATACAGTTGATAAATTTAAAAAGTAACGCGTTTCCTAAAGAAGCAATTGTTGTCCTTCTTTACTTAAACAAAGCCTTATTTCTTATTTTGTTTCACCCCTTTTTACTTCATCTGTGACAGCCATGACAACTGGCTTCCTTTACACGAAATCCAAGTTGATATTGAGTTCTTACTTTTCGTTTTTCTATTTTTTTACTCGTGTTTTGGTCAAAAAGCCGCCCCTAAAATTTGGCGCCCCGGGCGACCGCCCGGCTTGCCCCCCCTTAGAGCGGGCGCTGTTGATATTTGAAACACTTCCGATCGATTTAGAGACAAAACTAGAAATGCATATTCCGATTTCCGTTTATTATTGTTCCCATTTCCGGAAAATCATCAGGAATAACGGATCATGGAGATGGCGTATTTTGATATGGAATTATTTGGCCAGAGACATACTAACATAGGAGAGGACAGATTTAGTCGCTTAAAAATAAATATGGATATGTCGCATTTTGTAACTCAAACTCAGTTGGAGATGACGGATTCCGAAAATAACCGGGTTTTTCTTCACTAAATTTCGAGAGCTTTTAATTAAAAATCAGGAATTCTGATTTCAAAGTTCTACATATAATTCAGTTACATACTTATCAAATGGCATCATTAGATAAAATTTATTTAAAATTGTGGCGGCTTTTGAAAATATGCTCCTCAAATGTCGTCTACCCATCTAAGCCATACTCGTGGCATAATTCCTCGTTCTTACATCCGCTCCTCTAGTGCACTCATGAAGATTTCGCTAATCATGCAGGGGAGATAACGGATTACCCATTGCCGTTCCTGCAGTTGTCTTGTAAAATTCTCCCCTGAAAGTAAAAAAGCCGTCGTTCATACACATTCTCGCGAGTTCGACGTACTGCCTATTTTGCTTTTTTCCCTTCGTAGTTTGACTGCTATTGTTGAGCCATGTTTCCAAATGGGTTAGCGCTTCTTTGATCGGGACATTTGGAAACAGTGTTTTCGCATCGAATGATATTAACGTATCCGACGATTTCAATTATATGTCCTTTAGTTTTTCTACCACCTCGTAGCTATTTTTCACGGAAAATTTACTGTGATAGTCGCCTATGTTGTCGATCTCTTCGATGAGCCACTTTGCTACATTAAAAGATGGGGAGTTCTTATCGGCAATAATTTCGCGTATTTTGTTACCTTCTTTATGTATACCTTCGGTTGGATTCTAAGTCTGGGTAATGATGGGTTAGGCATTCGGAGAGCTGCTAGGCTTTTTACAACATCTGGACGTTTTTTAAGAATTTTTTCAACGCGTTTAATAGATTCCGGTAATGGGTTCACTCTGAGTTTAAAGAAGTTTCCTTGTTTAAGTTCTTGGTGGGCTAATTCGTCGTATTCCTGTCTGTCTAAAATCACCACTTTATTTCCTTTATCTGTCTTTATATAATTTACCGGTTTATTTTTCCAATCTTGAATCATTTTATTTTCTTCACTTCGGCCATCGTAGTTCATGTACTTTTGTAGTATTGGTTTGGATTCGACTCTCGCACATTCGCGGTCTTCTTTTTTAATTTGGCGTATGGCTCTTTCAATATCTATAATTGTGTCCTCGATGTTGTTTTTGCAGCCAGATGTGGCGTTTAGACCTTTGTTTTGAGTAACTAGCCTTGATAGTTTCCTTTATTAGGTGTCTTTCGAATATGATAATTTGTTTTGTAGCATTAGAGGCGCCACAGACCTTCCGATCGATCGGCCAGATTTTTTGATTGCGAGATAAATCGGAAGGTGTATGGGACCATCGGATTCAATTTTTTGATTTTACTTGTGGAACGTATTGCCAATGCAATTTTCGGTACAAACTATCATGACAATCATTGTGTTCTCAGTTGCTGATTTTTTGACATAAACCTTTGGTCGTTCTTCGTGCTGTAGTTGTGGCGGTCATTCTCCATCAAAGTAGCAATGGATGTCCATCTTCCATCGCCAAAAATAGTATAATTTTCGCTATTTTGTGTTGTGTTGTGGACCGTAAGACTGTCTATTTCAGATTGCCCGATAAGTTGCCTATTGTATGTGCTGTACGGGCGGAAGATCGATTGTGGGCAATCGATCGGCCGAGAAATCTTCAGGTTTGTGGCGCCCTTTAGGTAGTTCAAGTTTGATGTTGACTCTATACGATTTTGGCAAAAATTGCCAAACAGGTAAAAAGCTATTTCCTGAATACCGACGAAGGGAATTGCGCATCAAGTCTTTTCCAGGTAATTAAAAAGCAATAAAAATCAAAATTTTAAGTAGTTGTGTAACAAAAACATTCATAAATTATTAGTATATAAGATCAACTTGTAAAAATAGACTTTTAGTTGGCACTGAAGAAGTACATATTGTGTGTCCAAAAAGCACCGATAAACCAAAACTAAAAAATCCTCAGTATAATAATGAAACAGTTTTTTCCTTTACTATTTCGGAAAACTGGGGAAAACATATTGGAACTTACACAATATACAAATATTAAAATGACGTCCGAGTCGCGTTCCACATTAACACTTTTTTACAATTTATAAAACAATAGCAGGCCAAGATATTAAATTCCTTAGATTATGCATCAAAAACAGAATTGTGCCGAAATCACATAGAGTCAAAATCAAACTTGAACTACCTAATGCCGCCAAAACAGAACGCTTACGTTACGTGCCGAACACCTTCAAAGATGATTCAATGGAGTTTGTATGCGAATGAACCCTTAAGGGTGTTACGGGGACTCAATCCTTAGAAAAACGAGAATTTGTTTTTTCGTGAATATTTCTGTAACAGGTATGCTGTAAAGTCGTCTATTACAAATTTGTAGCTTCTGTGGCTGCCAATGCAAAAAGTCCCCATCGATGGGGACAAGAAAGTTATTAGGGGTCAAACGTCAAAATTAACCGTTTCTGGAGAATATCTTTATAACGGTAATTTTCACTAAAAGTGATATATAACGAATTTGTAGCCTGTAAAACGCCTAAATTAATACCGAGGTTAATTTAGGGCGCGGTCGAAATTTGGATACCCTTCACTCCCCTCAGGCAAACCTATGACTTGTGTTTAATCCGCCCCCTCCATTATTTTCCTTCCGTTTTCACATAAGTTCCGTGGCCCGGATAAAACAATATTAGCGACGTTTTTTTCGTATCGCGTGTAAGTCTGACTCGAAAAAAACGATCGCGGGTAACATCCCGGTTAAGACCAAACAGCTGACATTTGACAGTTTTTGTGCATCTTTGACTCGCTTTCGTCAGCTTATTTTTTAGATGTGGTGGATTTTATCACAAAAGATGATTATTTCTTTGCAAAATCTTTTCTCGTGATTAGAAAAACTATCACATTTGGTTTGAAAAAACAAATTCCCTCATATTTCCCCTATGCGTCCGCCATCTACATTTGAGCTCTATCCCGTGTAGGGTAGTTGCACGGGTTAACTTTACCTGGGTAAGTGTCATTTTTTTTATATGAAGTTCTACCCAAACCTGCACGGGATAAACACAATAAAACGTCCCTATTGTGAGTGAGGTTTGCTTGGAATAATTGTACGATAGCCCCATGACCCCTACTTTCCATCAATTTTTACGTATGTTTTGTGGCATCATTTGTAAGAGGTTGAAATTGGTGGATAAATGAAAAAGTTTTTCTTTGAAGAACCAAATTTGGGGGATTAGGTTTGTATGACAGCCCCATTAATTTTTACATATATTTTGTGACATCATTAGAAATACATTTTCATGAGGTTTGGTTCAAATCGGTGCACAAATATTGCCAGGTGTACAATTAAAAAGGAATACATACATATTTCCAATATTATGCCTCGAATAGGTAAAACGGATTGATTTTGTGACGTCAATAAGCATCGCTCGGGCGGTGCCGTTTTGTCGTTCTATGGGTCCCGGCACCCGGTTGTAAAACCACCGCCCGCAAAATACTCCTCACTTGGGAGCCTACCTCATATGTCGGTAGAGGGGAATTGCCGCCCGTCGGTGTCCCTTGGCTCTTATCTCGACATCCCGTGATATGGGACCTTTGCTCCGGGCTCGCAATGGACCTCTTATTATTATGTCTTACGTCCAATTTATAGGGATCTATAGTTTAGTTCACTTCCCCTGAGAATGCCAGAGAAAGTTATGCTAGTGATCTCAATGAAACCAAACAGCCCGTTTTAAAAGAACCAATTACCTGATTGTTGGGACCCGGGAAAAATTACACGATCTTTTATAAATATAATCCTCGTTATATTACAACACAGAATTATTCGACTCTTTTCTATTCTATTTTCCTCATTATGTGAATGTTGGAAATTTGTAGGTTATTTAGTAGTGGTGTGTTAGTTATACTACTCAAATGCCTTTCGGTTCCTTATGTGTACCTTATACGCCTTATACCGCGTCATTCCATATGCGGGAGTTCTTCGTGCATGTTCTCGTTCATTCGTGTAGAAAAAATTGCTAATTTTATTGATTATCCCGATATCAAAGAACTTGATCTGAATTTATTAAGGAAATTGCATGGAAAGGAGCGAAACGTACGTACATACAGGGTGGCCCATTAAAAGTTAAGTAGAGTAAACCATGAATAACTTTTTTATTTCTAAACCGATTTTTTTGAAATTTTCTCATAAAAAAATAGACACTTGGGAGATATGTTTACACTATGTTAAAAAAATTATATCCTTAAGATGACCGCCCCGGGCGGCTTCGCAAAGACGGGATAGTTCGATGGTATGTTCCATTACCTTTCGCAATATTTCTGGCTGTAAACCTCGGATCTCCGCTACAATATTTTCCTTCAATTCGTGAATTGTCCTTGTCGGTTCCTTGTCCTCGAAAACGGCGAACAACTCTGCGAATCGTTGATCTCGAGGGAGCAACTCTTACATGGAGCGTTCGTCGATACTCGCGCTGTGCCTCGACAGTCGAATTATTATTCCGCGTGTAAATTTGTATTATTTGAACTCGTTGCTCAACCGTATATCTTTCCATGTTGTTTTTTTTTTTCAATACTAACGCATATGAGTCCTTTCCATTTTATTTTATCAATGTAATTTTATAAATAAATTTGAGACAAGCATTCATTACCATTCATTCATTTTTTGTTATTATGGACGCATTTTTACGACTTAATTTCTAAATAAATTCTCTAATAGTGGTAATTTTGGCAGCAATTAGCAAAATTCCATTCTACCTGTCCGCATACGTACTTTTTGTAAATGAAATGGTTCAAAAATAAACTCTTTCATAAAACCTACCTAAATCGAGCCTTCCTCAACGCGAAAGTAGTGTAAACATATCTCCCATGTGTCTACTTTATTCTTACCAAATTTCAGAAAAAAGTATTAAAAAATAAAAAAGTTATGCATGATTTACACTAGTTCACTTTTAATGGACCACCCTGTATAAGTTCTATTACAACTTCAATGCTGTAACGTTATTATACATGGAATGGTGTGGGATTTTCCGCCGGAAAACCTATACACAAGCCAACTCATTTTCACACAATCACTTTTTGAGAATGTTCTATGATAGAAGGGGGAATTCGTTATAAATTGTTTGTATGTTCTGTATTCGGTTATATGATTTGTAATTTTGTTTGAAATGTTGTGCTGAACTCGATTCATTTTTAGGGCCATTTTCATCGTCTCGTAACATTGTAATGTTACCCCGTGTCGTGCCAATATTGATTGTTTGTAGTACATACTGCTAATGTAAACACGCTCTATCAATAGATTCTTAAAAAAAAAGAGTTTACATACATATATAGTGTAACAGGAATAAGGGTTAAAATGACAGTAGGAAGGCTTGATATTTCGTGAATTTATGATCCGTTAGATATAGGAAGGTGCCCACAAAAATAATTGTATGCTTTTCCTGAAATCAATTCGATATTTCAAATAGATATTTCTAAATCAAGATTTTATGCATTATAAAGACATTTGATCGATATAAAACACCATTAAGGTTTGAATATTAACTATCGGTTGATTTACTAGTAATAAACTTACTTGTGTTGTTGTTAATTGTGTTTTTGTAGATTCCATGGTAGCGTCTTCTCGAACAAAATCTGAAAAACTGCTTCGTCAATATTAATTTTTGCCGTACAGTCTAGTTTTGCAGTCTTGGAAGAGGACCCTCTTAGATAAATAATTTTAGTAAAAGATATTTCGGTCAACATCGCTCGAAAAACCATACTCAGATTCTCCGAAAGCTTCACAATACTCTTGTGTAAAGTGGATTGTAACCAGTAGCAGAACGACCAAACTGCAATTTGAGAAGATTGAGATTGAAAGCCATTGTTATAGTTGAAATAGATTACACGCGTCAGCAGCAGCATCGGCAGAATTTCATAGCTGACAAATATGCTGAATGCCAAGTCTTCTGCTCAACATTTTTGTCAGCAATGTAAAATGCATTGGGCTTGACGTTTCGCGATGCCGATGCTTCTGCTGACGCGTCTAATCTATTTCAACTATTAGTCAAAACAGAGATCAAACTGAAGGTGAAACTTTGTTCGGACTAGGTGTTTAAACAAACCAGAGGGAAAGATACAAATGATGACAATGTATTATTTATTGGCGGCCATCATTTTTAAACTCAAACTTACGAACCGTTAATTCAGAGATAGATCAGCTTTAATAGTTGAAATAGATTACAAGCGTCAGCAGCAGCATTGGCAGAATTTCATAGCTGACAAATATGCTGAATGCCATGTCTTCTGCTCAACCTTTTTGTCAGCAATATAAAATGCATTGACTTGACGTATCGCGTGCCGATGCTTCTGCTGACGCGTCTAATCTATTTCAAGCATAATTCGTATATTTCGCTTCTTGATTTTCACCTACATTGGTACTGTCTCATTTTTCAATTTAAATTGACCACTCTTTTAATATCGTCGTCCATATTGTATACTATGTAGTAAATTTAAAATTTGATCTGTGTCCCCACCGGTTGAGAATCACTGATCTAAATGATGATCATAATTCCAAAATTACTTAGGAGAGGAGAGCATAAACATACATAACCCATAATTAGGTTTGAAATTTATTATGATATTTGTCGGCAATGGGTAAATTCAGACTGTAAGACGAAACCGGACGGGTAAACTTGCAAGACAAGAACCATCGTTCTTACAATCTGAAATACATAATGCTTGTCTGCTGGCCACTACAAAAGCTCTCGCCGTCCGTTTGTTTGTGCACGGACGGCGAGAGCTTTTGTAGTGGCCAGCAGACAAGCATTATGCATTTCAGATTGTAAGAACGATGGTTCTTGTCTTGCAAGTTTACCCGTCCGGTTTCGTCCATTGATTAAAGAACTAAAGGATAGGCCCGAATCAAACTCAAATGGTCCAGTTTTTGAAATGACACTAATGGCCATGTATTTGACATAAAGGGAACATTGAAATGTAGGCGCGAAATTCACTTCACAAACTCACACTCAGTAACTGGATTTCACTTAAAAAACACTGAAATGATATAAGAATTACGTTATCACAAAACACAAACGCGCGACGCGACAAATATGTTCTTGAGAATTTGCAGAACGTGTAACAGCTGACAAGTGTTGACAGAGAGGGAACGCATTTAAGCAACGCCATCTAGATATATCAAGATTCTACATTGCGGCCTTAATATCTCGACGGCGTTGATTTAAGCAACGCCGTCTAGATATTAAGGCCGCAATGTAGAATTTTAGACGTCAAAATCAGCTTATAGTTTTAGGTTATGTTCGCCAATGTTGCACTGCTTTGTTTTTGCTTTTTATTACGTCACTACTTGTTTTTGTTGTTTGTTCGTGTAAATAAAAAATTTAAGAGCTAAACTATGACGGCATTGTCCAGCTGAGTTGCGGCTATGATATATCTAGATGGCGTTGATTTAAGTGGAATGTTTTTTTTTGTTGTGTTTCAAACCGGACCATGCAGTTTGTATGGGATGACAGCAGATTTTCCTTTCCGTTTAGCTGTCTATTCCATGGTTATGTCTTACAATTTGAATTCAGCTAATGTCATATTGGGCAGTCTGGACAGAGGAGCTGTGAAGAGTAAGGGTAATGTGGCAATGTTGTTTATATTTTGACAAGCATAAAATTCATAAAGCTGTATCCACATTGACTGCCAATTTCCAGCTGACCCACCTGTCATTTTTTTTATATAAAGTTTCGTTACCCAAACCTACACGGGATAACCAAAAAACGCACCTAATAGGTGTGTTTTTTTGGTTATCCCGTGTAGGTTTGGGTAACGAAACTCCATATAAAAAAATGACAGCTGATCCACCTGTCATTTTTTTATATGAAGTTTCGTTACCCAAACCTACACGGGATAACCAAAAAAACACACTTAATGTTTCACTATGCCAAATTTCAAGTTGAAATTCGAAATTATGAGCGCCAATTTGTTATTTGGACTGGACGCACAATTACATTCATTGCCATTTCATGCAGATACGAACATGGATCCTTGGATGATTTTCTTGACGCGGTATGTATTGTATATGCTAATAGCTCATCTCAGGCCACACACACATGTTCCATCCATGGATTGCAATCCATGGATTTTATTGGATTAAAATCCAAATCCGCCCGTGTATGATACATTTTATGGATTGCAATCCATATATTGCCCATGTGTGTGCGGCCTAAGGATGTTCAGGGCAGTGGCGGCTCGTGAAGTACAGAGCCGGGTGGGCAGATTTACCATCAGGAAATAATACTATACATGCATATCCACTGTTTTTTAATGCGTTGAAATTGTGCTCTTTTTTAGTCTGTCCATTTTAATGTTTTTAAGCTTGTTGTATTTACGTATGTATTAGGTGAATCGTTTAGAGTTTTTTCTTACAAATCAGTTATGCTCAATCGCACCATGAAAATGCATACAGATAGCTACAGTTCGGAATCCTATATTACATCAATTTTTTTGGCAGACAACGGTCGCAATGTGGAAAAATAATCCAGTATTTACCTTTCAAAGGGACCAGCAATAGTCGCGACAATATTTCAATAAAATTATATTCAATAAGTAAATATTAAGCACTGCTCCTTTTAATGGTAATTCAAATTTGGATACCTCTTTCTTTTTTTTTTCATTTGAGGCTAGAAAAGGCAACCCAAACGGATCACCTAATATATGATTAATTGTAATGATATATTAAATTATGATGAGACATTATGTCCGAAAGTTTTTTACTTAAAATTATTTTTTTTAAAGCAATGCCAACATTCTTTCGCACAATAACAGGACATACCTGAAATCTTCCTGAATAAATAATTTATCAAAGACAATTCCTGTAAATTAGGAAGTTAGTTATACATACTTTCAAGCTGCTATGTATTTCTACAATTATGCAAATAAAATGCACTGCCCAGCACGAGCTAGCGGGGAGGGTTTAGATCCCTCTTGCCATGGGGAGGAAAAAGGTGTGAGGAATAGAAGTGGGAATTTTTGTCTATATCATGCACATGCAATAACATAACAACAACAAAATATAATTTTTTTAAGTACATACAAACTAAATTTAAAACTTCCAGATCATATAGAGGAGAAAATATAAATAGGTATCTATATCAAGCAAAATACATATTAGATCAAATAAATAAGATTTTAATATTAATCCCATCACCAAAATAAATATTTTATAATAGTAATTAATAACACTAAAATGTAGGGAATCAGAGAAAAGCGATTAGTGTTTTCTAAAAACATACGTAACAAATAAAAAATAAAAAACGACCGTTGATAACGTAATAATGCACTACTGCTACAAGTACGAGTATAACGCCTCCAAACCACTTCAAAAAAGGAAGAAAATCCGACAAAAACACACGCACAAATTAAATACTCTTCAATGCACCATGCACAATTTAAATGCGAAACGGCCTTATTATTGTATCCATGCACCACGCGCTATGCTACGAGTATCTAACTACTAGAACAGCGCCACGGACCACGCACTCGCGAACGTTGCACAAGTTCATGGATAGTGTAGTATTGGGCATGCCCTTTAGTGAAGTTCAGATACTTTCAATGCGCATGCGTTGAGCGTATAAGAAGATACATCGTGACTCTATGTGCTATGGAATAGCTATAGAATAGATTGATGGTACATGTGGGCAGAAAGGCATTCTGCCCATAGGTTGAGTTGAGATGATGATGTTGATGTGATGAGCAGATACATGAACGAAGTATGAATGGGCGCAATGCAATGTACATAATGGTTGGTGATTCACGCGTGCGCTTCTTATAATTATTCAATTGATATCAATATGAGCTTTCGCTTACCCAACTAACAAACTCTTGAGAGCTTGGCTCTTGGGAAGTGGAATAAGCTCTCATAAGACTCTAGTAAGGCTCTTACAACTCTTATAATGTAGATCTAGTAGCAAGTTTCAAATAAACTCTTTAAGTACATTTATTATAAGATTATTACTCTTGGAGAGTCGTATTCTTGTTACAAGTTCATATTTTGTTGCCTTGGACTCTCATAGAGTCTTTGTAGTGAGAGTTTAACTCTTCAGGACTTAAACTCTTATAAAAATGTTCTTACAAGAGGTTTATTCTTATGAGTCTTATAATGAGAGCTTTATAAATGCTTTAGTCTTTAACATCTTATTACAATACTTTTATAAGAACACCTATAAGAAGAGTGTTGTGAGTGCACGATTGATTTCATAGAAGCTAAGCAATCTGTCACTATAATCACACAAGAAATTTAACACAGCATAACCGACCCGGATTATATATAGCAATTTTTTTTCGACGAAGAAAATGGACGGAATAATATAGTCGACTCAATGAGCGTAACAAAAAACACTGGAAAAACACTAAAAATGCTATAAGAATTACCTGCCACCGAATCCTTCTCCGCTGGATATCGTAATTACCACTTTCTGTTAGTTTTGTTAAATATGGAACACATACTTATGCGATGCACAGAAATAATAAATAAACGTCAAATTTACGCTCATACTGAAACTTATGCTCTCTTATGGAGAATAGAATCCTTATTGTGAGACTTTAAGTTTCATAAGGAGAGTTTAATTTTATTGAATAGAGCTTAATTCTCATAGTGAGACTTTAGTTATTATAAAAAGAGCCATCCTCTTGAAATAAGAGATTTAGACTAATATGAAGAATTTAGTTATAGTAAAAAGAGCCGCCCTCCTGTTATCAGAGTTCTGGCTTTGTATGAAGATTTAATGGATAGATGCCATCTTTTTTTCAGACAAAATTGCATTAGGGGAAAATTAAATTTGAATTTATGAGTGATTATGTGTCATTGCATATACCAAATTGAAAGGATTGTGATTTTTTAAACTGACGAATGTTATTCAATTAAGTTTTATGCAAGATATCATCGTTAGATAATAATTATATTTCCAGAAAATCTTATAAAAAAATTAAAAATAGATTATTTTCAGAGGGCTTTGTCATTTTTCGAAGCAAAATAGTTATATTCAACAATAAAATTTTGATCGCATTAAAATGTTGACTCATATTTGTGGGAAAATCATCGTTTGACAAGTTAATATATCCCTCATTCAAAAATGTTGTCTAAGTTATTGTCGAAATAATAACACACGAAAACAGAAGTTCTCGTAAGGTCGTATATTTACATTTGACAAACAAAGACAGCGTATGTTTCAATATCACATTCACTCTTTCTAGCTTCACTTATAATGAGAGCTTGTAACCCTTTATGAGACTCTTACAAGAGTAGACTCTTACTCTGATAAGAAGCCTTAAAATCTTCTTATAAGACATGTGTAGTTCTTATAAACAGAGTTGAAGTTTAGCTATAAGATCAATTTAACTCTTGTAAAGTGGTTCATTTAATACTTATAAGACTCTTATAAGATTCTTATAGTACTCTTCAAGAGTTAAATTTCAAGAGTTGATGTCTTGATGTTGGTTCTTATAAGAGTCTTGTAGACTGTTATAAGAGCAAAATTGTTAGTTGGGTATGTAGAGGAGACAGGAGAGGAGTTTTTTATATTGGCAATTTAATCGTGATTAAGTACTAATGAATGGCTATTGTCATTTGAAGAAAAGTTACGTTACGTTAAGTTAGATATGCATGTAGGTACCGAAGTGAATCAATTATGTTCTAAGAAATAATTTTTATTTTATTTTTATTTTTAGCAAGCATTTTGTAGGGTGGGCAGTGCCCTACCTGCCCACTTAGACCGGCCGCCCCTGGTTCAGAGTTATGCTTGAAATAGATCAGATGCAGCAACACAGCGACGAAAGCAGCACCAATGCATTTTAAATGGGTGACGTCATTTTGATACTGCTGTTCAACAGCGTGCTGCCAACATAAGGTCACCCATTTAAAATGCATTGATGCTGCTTTCGCATCTGTTTTGCTGCATCATATATATTTCAAGCACAATGAACTGTATCCAAAAGAAAGTAGAATCAAATCCGTTTTTAAACCGTTTCACCCAAGACACCTTTAACCGTTCCCGATGTACTAGATTCAATGAAATTGTAGTAATTTGCACTGTCAAAAACTCAGCCACTCGGTAACTCGGTCGACATCATCATCTGGCTTTCTACTTTTTTGTGTATATTCCAGAACGAGTGTCGCGTGTTAATTAATCCTACAAATCTGTTTAAATAAAAGTTCAAATCCTCACCAATTACAACACAAAACTAGAAAAATACTCCAAGCAGTCGCCTTTTATTTTGCACAACCAACAAACCACTCAGTACCCATCTGCTAAAATGGCTCGTGGTCATCAGAAGCTTCAATCGCAGGCAAAAACCCAGGAGAAACTGGCAAAAATGAAGAAGCAACAAGGCCATAATGCCACGGAACAGAAAAAGGCCGCCCAAAAGGCATTGGTTCACGTTTGTGCCGTGTGCAAGGTAAGAATAAAGAACAATCCCAAATGTCCCACTGTCTAACAGAACTGCTAACTGTACTGCATTTTTTCCACTATAGTCACAAATGCCCGATCCAAAAACGTACAAACAACATTTCGAGAACAAGCATCCGAAGAACGATCTTCCGGAAGATTTGAAGAATATCTAATACACCGGGATATGCACCCCTCTTCTCCGATTCCAGACATAGATTTTGTGCGTGTTCCTAAATTCTAACTACATACGTGTAACATATCAATACAGTAAATATGAACTTATCCGTCCTGCTTTTATGTATATTGTATGTCGCCCTATTGCTAAGTAATAAGGACATAATTACATATATGTATGCATCTTTTCAACACAAGCACGCATGTAAGTTCTTAATAATAGTAAAAAATTCTTTGTAAGTTTCTACTTTTATACTTTCTGACTCAATGTGACTCTCTCGTTGTCACTTATTTCGGAGATTAATCCTTATTGTATGTTCAACCACTATGTACTCTCATTGATAGAAATATTATCAGATATACCGAGTATTTTGCTATAGCTACTCAAATTCTACTGCTCATTAACCTGACAATATTAACTACGTGGTAAACTTTTGATATTCACACGTTTTGCTTAGATAAGAAAGCTTATAATTTTGTAGTGACTAAAAGTTTACCGCCTTTGTCAATCCGATAGAATATTTAAGCTATAGTTGAAGAAATTGTAATCGCGAACGTTAATAGCAATAAACAATCTAAATTTTTTTAAATTTATGTTTTTGTTTTGGTAAAAAAAGGAGGTACAATTGTCAATTGTTTTGAAGATACGACGTATCATTTTATTATGGGATAATCTGACTGTATGTCGATAGGATAACTTATAGATCTATCCGTAGTACGAGTTATTCGTAAGTATATCCTCACATTTCGAATACGTATTACAAGAAAGTATGTACAGTAGAGCGTCGATTATCCGAACTAATGTCGGCAAGGGTGGTTCGGATAAACGAAAGTTCGGTTAATCGAACTTCCATAGAAAAATTAGAAGGTAGCCCAAATGTAGAACTAAGCGAAAAACTGAAAACGAGCAAAACGACTAGAACTGAACCAAAATAAAAAATCCGTGGTAATTGAGCGATACAGACGAGAGGTTGCTTTCTCCAGACTCTTGATTTTTCAATTTTTTCGATGTATTTTACATGAAAAGAAGCTGAGTGCCTGGTTCGGTTAATCGAATGTTCGGATAATCGACGTTCGGATAATCGACGCTCTACTGTACTTGATTAGAGCTGCACGAAAATGATGGTCTGCCACTCGGTCGATGACAGATCCTTTTTAAGGGGTAAAAAGTTTGAGTATGTTTCAACTATTTCCCCACCGCACATGTTTTGCATTATCGTTGTTGTTGGTCAGGGAAAACAAAGTGGCAGACAATTTCAGTTGAGCTAAAGGGGTGGCAGACCAGACCCAAATTGTGAAATTTGTATGGAAACTGAGTACAACATGAAAAATGCCTCTAGCTCTTTACTATTAACATTAAGATTAAGAGCAATGGCACGAATCGATTTTTTTCCACACATTAACATTGATCACAGTACTTTTAGAATTTTGAATCAAAATTTGGCACAAAAGATGATCAGATAGATCTGATCTGTTGATCCACTTTTTTACGCCTTTGGGCTCGTCTGGCACTCCTTTCGCCCCACTTAAAAGAGTACTAGTTTCTTTAGAACCTCAAGGCGTACGATTTATTATTCCTTGAATGTAAGCCAATGACACTATACATATTGGATTCTTTGTAGCAATTTGAAGGCCCCACACACTTGGATTTGTCTCTTTCTGGTTCTAGTTATCCCTTTACGTTAACAACTCGTCTACGCATTATTAAGCTCAATGCGAAATTCCGCCGAGTCCTTGTTTATCAATATTGTTAAGTGTTCTTGTTGTTGTTGTTGTAGCGATTCAAGAGATTTTTTTCTCTTGAATCGAAGGGGGTCTTGGCAGCTCTTGGCCGTTTTTAGCAACGGGTAGCTCCGGGACGATTTACATCGAAGAACCGGCTGCCGTAGGAGCATTTTATGGACAACACAAACATCCATGGGTCACAGTGGGATTTGAACCCACGCACCGGCAACTCAGAGATAGACATCTCTGCCACTGAGCTACCGAATACCCCAAGTTAAGTGTTCTTCAAAAAGTGTTGTTCAGCCTCTTTTATTATGAAATATGCCGAGTGGCAATTGCAGCTCTTCGAGTCCCGAAATGCGGAATAGCTTCCATCGGAGGTAGTTAACCGACCCGTAATAATTCCAAGTTCATTATATTGCCAGTTACTGTCGCCTATCTCCTTAAAGAATGACAGCTTTGGGCTCATTCGATTACATGTGCCCAATTAATTCTAGTCTTAAGCTCTCTACAAACTTCAGAAAAATTTGCAAAATACTACTACTAAATCGTGGTGAAATATAGGGAGCTCCGCCTTTGAAAAAAATTTCAATACTACAGTAGAGGCCATCTAAACCATTCTCTGTTCTGTCCATTGTTTTTGTACACCTATGTGTGATTTTTTCACTTTTGACGAACATAACTCATTGACATAGATTTCTATAAGATAGATTCTACTTGCAGTTACAAGAGAGTAATATAAATAAGCGTTTCAGCCGGCCATTTTCAGAGAACAATTTAGGCGGACTGTACTGTAATGACTAGAGATTCCATAATCAACCTAGATTTTGCGGACATGTGTGAATAGCCTATTATCTGGAAGATAATGATCTGAAACAATAAGGCTTGATTATCTTCTGGAATCATAATCATACATAACTAGAGAGCTCAGAGATCTCTTAACTCATTGCCGGACACAACGCCAAAATTTGACACGATTTGTATGTCAAATGCTCAAAATTGGACGTCTATAGACGTTCTGTCCAGGAAAGGGTTAAGCTTACAATAAAAAAGTAATCAAAACTAAATTTTGAAACTTCGCCAAGCCGCATCCGGATACATAGATAAAACACCGGAAAACCTATGGCGTGCTAACAAGGTGTTTGAAGGTGATAGTCCGAATGAAGGCATAGAAATTCAAGTCCCCAAATAGGCTTCAAGAAATGCGGTCATCGTAGCTATTCACACTACTGTTATAAACCGGCCAATGAAGAGTCAGAGTCTCAGCGTCCCCACTACCTATATCGCCTGAGGCTTGGCTTCCGAGAAAAACAAGGAAGCGGTCCTGTATGTAGTAGACGAGTCGACGAAGGCGTCCCCTAATTGCTTTATTAATTAGAAACATTGAAAAACCTAAACAGATAACCGTCAAAATAAACTGTAGTATGCAAAAATTTGTCGAAAATATGTTCAGAACCACAAGAACGATATTTGCCCAAATTAAGTCAGGCTATTGTTCACTTCTCAATTCCTACCTTTCTCGAATACTTAGATCCGAGCATCCAAAATATTTACCTGAACTGCGGTGGTGAACCTCACGATGTGGAGCACCCGAGAATTTCGATGTCAAGCTGCACCCCACTAGCCTCACTCCGGAGGTATTATGGGACAATCCGTTTTTTCATACAAATTCTATGATTGAAAATATGTCTACATATTTACAAATTTGTATGTACATATGTATGTAGGTATGTACATACATACATACACTCCCAGTCACTTGAATAGGGACAAACTTTTCGAGAGTTGTTTATCTCAAAATATCCTTTTCCTTGCAGCAGAGAGCATAACTCAGTATTTGTTTACAAAGGCTATTATGTTGCTCATAGTTTGCGAGAAAAAAATTAAACATTTAATAACAACAGTTATGTTTCATCAACATTATGCTGATGCACTAATAAATTCTATGTTTAAAGTTTGGTCACTTGAATAGGGACAGTTGCGATTCGGTCGTTATTTCGAAAGTCTAGCACTCTAGTCACATCCTAACTGTTTTTGTTTTAATCCTCTCAAATTGTGTTTTAACTTTAATTTTTGTAAGTTTCGGTAATCATGGGTAGAGGAAAAGCATTAAATACCGCGAAAATGGCTCAAATCGATGTTTTGCGAAATGAACAATACAGTTTACGCGATATTTCGAAATTAGTAAAAAAAGTAAATCGGTTGTGTTTAACTATTTAAAAATTAAAAGGGGATATGGACGAAACATGAAAGGGCGTACGCGAGGTGCCCAAACCGCCAAAAAGAAAAGGGCAATTCTGCGAGCCGCCTCTAATTTGGTTGGTTGGTTGGTTGGCGTTACAGCTAGTTTATCAACAGTGCAACGTGTAATAAGGAATTCCTCACACCTAAAACGAAAGAAAATTCAGAAAAAATTCAAAGATAGCTCCCCGAACCATGACGCTACCTTCTCTGCTATGATGCGTTGACAGAAGCCGTTCGTTTTTAGGGAGACCGTGGAAATAGAAATGGAACCCATCTTGGCCATCCAGGTTGACTTTCTTTTCATTCGAAAAAACTACCCTGTTCCACCCCTGTCGCTATGACATGACTGGCGAGCAAAATCCAGAGGATGGCTTTTCTTGATTTGCGTCTAACGGTGGTTTTTTTCTGAATTTTCTTGAATTTTCTTTCGTTTTATGTGTGAGGAATTCCTTATTACACGTTGCACTGTTGATACACTAGCTAAAGTTATAGCTGTAACGCCGACTTTAGCTCCAACTATAGCCGCTGGTAGTGCAAAATTAGAGGCGACTCGCAGAATTGCCCTTTTCTCTTTGGCGGTTTGGGCACCTCGCGTACGCCCTTTCATGTTTCGTCCATATCCACTTTTATTTTGTAACTGGTTAAACACAACCGATTTACTTTTTTATACCCTTCGCTCATAGAGTGAAAGGGTATATTTACTTTGTCATGAAGTTTGTAACGCATTAAAGGAAGCATCTCCGACCATATAAAAAGTATACATATATGATCAGCGTGACTTGGGGAGTCGATTGGAGCATGTCCGTCTGTCTGTCTGTCTGTCTGTCTGTTGCGACGCGTTTTACTCGGCGGGTATTGTAGCTAGCAAGCTGAAATTTTGCACACGTGCTTCTTCTTGTTGCAGGCTGTTTGTATGTTTGATTCACCCAAATTGGATTACTGGGTCATGGGGCTGCCATACAAACCTAGCTCCCCAATTTGAGTTCTTCTAAGAAAAACTTTTTTATTTGTGTACCAATTTCAACCAAATTTCACACAAATGTGTTTCTATAGATAACACAAAATATATGCAAGAATGGATCAAATCGGACTATGGGGTCATGGGGCTGCCATACAAACTTAACCCCCCAAATTAGGTTCTTCTAAGAAAAACTTTTTTATTTGTGCAGCAATTTCAACGAAATTTCACACAAATGTATTTCTATTGTTGACACAAAGCATATGTAAGAATGGATGAAATCGGATCATGGGGTCATGGGGCTGCCATACAAATCACCCCCCAAATTAGGTTCTTCTAAGAAAAACTTTTTTATTTGTGCACCAATTTCAACCAAATTTCACATAAATGTATTTCTATTGATGACACAAAACATATGTAAGATTGAATCAAATCGAACCATGGGGTCATGGGGCTGCCATACAAACCAAACCCCCCATATTGGTTCTTCTAAGAAACATTTGTTTACACCAATTTCACAAAACCTTGAATTAATGTGTCTTTAACAAAGCAACTAAAAAGTTCAACACGAATGGAATCGTACTGTGGGGTCATGCTCCGGCAACCCCAATAAAATTTTCCGAGTAAATATTTTTTTTTGTCCACTTATTTCAACCAAGCCCAAAACTTTTGTCGAGACGGAAGAAAAAGAATGAGGAGGGGGATTAACCCATTTTGTTCTACGGTTGCGTTTTCGCAACGCTTTATATTTTCATGTTTCACGCTTTTCTGGTAAAACATATAAACCTTATCCCCGAGGAAGAAAAGTTCATTTTACAATTATCTAATCGACCTGTTTTTGCTCAAAGATGTATTTTCACATTTTCTTTGATTTTTTAGGGTTTGAAAATTGTGTAAATTCCGTGTTTTTAGGATCGGATGCTAATTTGTGTATAAAAATACTTAGATAAAATATTTTCCTGAAATCTTCGGAAATAACATAAGAAAGACTACAAAGGATGCGAAAATATACTTAGTTCATCAAAAAGTTGTATTTTGAGCGCAGAACATACACTCAAAATGTAAGGTTGTCCAGCGTTGCGTTTTCGCAACGATATCCTCTTTTTCCTATCCTACGGTCAGATAATTTCCATTATTTTTGGTAATAAATTCAGTTTTGATGCTATTTAACATTGCGAACATTGTTTGTACTTAAGTTTTCGATAAATTTAAGAAATATTAGTAAAAAGTGGCTTTGCAAATGAAAATGGTTAATTAGAACATTTAATTTATTTGGGTTTATGACGCGGCCACTACCTATTATCAACGAAATGATTATTTTCAAGTTTCACCCGCTTCAGCGGCCCAATATTCCTTAAATAGAGTGTGAAGTTTAAACTTTGTGTATAAAAGAATCCAGATATGTCCTTGGGAAGTTAGGTTTATCATAGAACCACCTGCTATAAATGGAAAGGGAAGGGGCAGTACTCCTGGAGGGAGGATCGTCAGCCTTATATTTAGACAATATGTATTCTAAGGAGTTGTTCCACCTATCTGGTATGAGCGATCCGAGTTGGGCATGGCATCTAGCACCGGTTGGTGACTCCAAGAAACCTGGTAAAACTTGAAGGTGCCCAAAGAATGAGGGGGATTACGCATCCCCATGCGGACTCCACAAGAATACTTGGCGATTATTTTCGACTACTAAATTGGTGAGGCGATCCACAATAATGCTAACAACAGCTTTTGTTTCTAAATTTCAGGCTATTATTTATAAAAATAAGACGTTGTCAGTGTGAGAATTTTCTTTGACCAAAAAAGTACACGTTAAGCCCTAGCGTTGCGTTTTCGCAACGTGCTCCACAGCCCAAAATACAAAAAATTAAAAATACATTTCTTCGAAATTTGCATACTCTTCCTATGGCAAACTACTGTGCGAAATTTCGTAATACTAGCACAACTCCTTCTTACCCCCGGACAATATGGATTAAATACAAGTCATAGGTACGCCCGAAAAAACTTTTAGCCCAAGCGAAGGGTATCCAAATTTCGGCCGCGCCCGAAATTAGCCTCGGCCCCGGGGGTTGGCGAGCGAAGCGAGCAGGGGGCGAAGCCCCCTTGTTTTTACTAATTTCGAAATTTCGCGTAAACTGTATTGTTCATTTCGCAAAACATCGATTTGAGCCATTTTCGCGGTATTTAATGCTTTTCATCTACCACCGCCATCTTGATAGACAGGCCGGACTGTCGAAATTCGATTTCGAAAATTTGGTACCTTAGCGCCTGTGGTTGTTGCTATTGCTATTGTTGTAAATAAGGTTCCTTAGCCACATGGCAGCTAATTTTATCAGCTGATAATCTGGCTTGTATATCTAGATGGCGTTGCCTCTACCCATGATTACCGAAACTTACAAAAATTAAAGTCAAAACTCAATTTGAGAGGATTAAAACAAAAACAGATAGGATGTGACGCTAGCACTTTCGAAATAACGACCGAATCGCAACTGTCCCTATTCAAGTGACCCAATTTTGAACATAGAATTTATTAGTGCACCAGCATAATGTTGATGAAACATAACCGTTATTATTAAATGTTTAATTTTTTTTCTCGTAAACTATGAGCAACATAATAGCCTTTGTAAACAAATACTGAGTTATGCTCTCCGCTGCAAGGAAAAGGATAAACAACTCTCGAAAAGTTTGTCCCTATTCAAGTGACTGGGAGTGTATATACCGTGAATGGAGCTATATTTTTTTTCATTGGTGGGGTTATAAAACACAACGTTCGCGCAACGTTGTGTTTTATAACCTCACCCAATGTCTCACGACGCATATTATCAAAAACCTCCAGTGCCTGTCTAGACAGTTTCAATTTTCGTTCGTCTTCATCATTTTGACAATTGAAACTTGAGATGTATGCGCTATTGAAGAAACGCATTCATTCTTGAACGCAATTGCCAATGTTAAATATTAACAACACATCATCTATTCATACAATTCATGAAAGAATTTATCATTTACCCGTCCTAACCAAAGCCGTGACACATATTTAACGATAAATAATGAACAGATCTGGATAGAATGAGACATTGATCTCTTCTGTTCACTTGACGCAAACAATGACATGTTCAATGTAGAAAGTGGATACCGAGCTTGAAGACGATAGGGAAGACGAAAGCGCACATGTGTGGACATAGCCAATAGGTGCTGCCATTCAGTTAATCACTAGCCATATTTAATGAGATTTCAATAAATCTTGGGCACAAGAAAAACGACATAGTCCTTTCCACCGAATTGCGAAATATGTACATTGCACTGTCAATTTGAATTCAACAGTTGAAACATATTTTAACCGTTTCAGTGCGTTTTTCACCATTCTCCTGCTCCAACCACACCACAGCCATTCATGAATTCACCTATATTGAATCCACCACACATCAGTCAAATTCTAGTACTTATTTCAATTACTCTAGGAGGGCGAGGAATCTGACAGCGACTTCGTAATTTTTTCCAGGAAAAGAATTCGTTAAAAATTCACTTCTTCTGACTTGTTACTTGATCTATTTCGAACAATCGTTTCTGAAAACTCATCTGTGGTGTATATAATTCAGGTAAGTTGTCATATAACCCATAGAAAGCTGTAAAAAACTAGTGGCCACCGTATCGGCACGTGAGTTCTTACAGAAAGGAAACAATTCCTTTTTTCTACAGTGCATTCATCATGGCTCGGGGACATCAAAAAATCCAATCGCAGGCTAAGAACCAAGAAAAACAGGCTAAAATGAAGAAACAACAAGGACACAATGCAACAGACCAGAAAAAGGCCGCACAGAAAGCTCTAGTTCACGCGTGCGCCGTTTGTAAGGTGAGTATCCAAGTTTTGGCTTTTAGAGCGGGAAAATTGTACACAAATAATAAATTTCGGATACATAATTCTTTTTTTCAGGCACAAATGCCCGATCCTAAAACATACAAACAACATTTTGAAAATAAGCATCCGAAGAATGACCTACCGGAAGATTTGAAAGACGTCTAACGATAGAAAAGACACGCGCTTCAACAAACCTGTGAATATCGCCAAATTTCGTCTCGTAATTTTACTCTTAAAATACCCACACACGTTATTGACATGCATAGATTATTGGGTTTGGTCAAATTTTCACAACATATACCGCCTGTGTTTACAAATTTACCTGTGTAATCGAAAGTCTTGATTGTAACTGAAAATATTGAGAGAGTATCCCCCTCTGAGCGTTGAAATGTTCATAGTCACAAAAAAAAATATGAAAAACGAACAAAGTATTCCGCGCCCGCAGACATTCCCGGATACTTTACACACACATCACATTCTATGAGGGATTTTGAATATCCGTGAGCTGATAATGTTTGTAATTTCCTTGTTTTTTCAAGAATTGTTCAATGCATTTTACACATTCAACTTTTCATGAACTAGATCGGAGAGATACGTTTTGCGACTAGAGAAGTAGTACGGTGTAGAGTTGATGGATGCGCCGGAGGGGGCTTGTGTGAGTTATTATTGACTATTGTATTCTTTTTTTTTATAAAAATAAATACGTAAAAAACAACCTGTTCATGAACATTTTTGTATTTATGTCACTTGGGGGATTTCTCGCTTTGACTCCTTTCCGACAAACAAAAAAAGACCCTCCCGTTCTACCTCCAACATTGAATTGCTGATGCACGGTGGACCAAAACGACGACGAGGTAATCACCGACGATTGGTGTAAAAGCATAATCTGCCTAATCCACAAAAAGGCTGACAAGCTGAAATGTGAGAATTACAGGGATATATCATTAGTTTGTACGACTTATAAGATTTTATCGAAAAATCTGATAAAGAAAATTAATCCGTACGCAGAACAAATCATTGGCGAGTATCAAGGCGGGTTCAGACCTGGTCGATCAACAACCGATCAGCTCTTTACTGTGAAGTTGTGACTTCAAAAGTTCTGGAAATACAACATCGACGTGTACCAAATCTTTGTCGACTTTAAGCAAGCATACGACAGTATCAACTGTAGTGCACTGTATAACATAATGCTGCTGTTTGGTATATCACAAAAACTAGTAAGGCTGACAAAGATGACGATGACTTATTCCGTCTCACAGGAAAGAGTGAAAAATATACTTACTGATCTATTCGCACGGGACTCAAGCAGGGCGATGGGCTGGCACTGACTCTGTTTAACCTAGCTTTAGAGTATGTAATTCGAGCCATGGATATGGACAGCAGCGGAATGATACTCATCAAGTCGACACAATTAGTAGTATACGCCGACGACATCAACATTATGGCTCAACGGGTGATGCAGAAAGATGTATTTGTCGGTCCAATTATTAATTCGAAGCATGCGCACAGGAACACGAAGCTCCGCGTGTATAAACCGATCATCCGACCCGTGCTATGCTATGATTGCGAAACATGGACCAAGCCTCCGAAAGTCTGTTGGGCAGATTCGAACGAAAGGTCCTTCGGCGAATTTTCGGAGCCGTTCGCGAGCATGATCAATGGCGCATCCGGCACCCGTGGTTGTATCAATTGTACGATAAGCTGGAAGTAACAAAAATCGTGAAGCTTCAACGATTACAATGGGCGGGGCATGTACAATGAATTGACGAAATCGCATGCCACAGAAGGTGATGAATGCACAACAAGTCGACGGAGTGAGGTTGCGTGGACGACCGAGAGCTCGCTAGAAGCAGTCAGTGAGGACGCCCATCAGCTGCTGGGCTTTCGAAATTGGAGGACAACGTTGCGTAACCGCAACAATTGGGAGGTCAGCGATTCAGGCGGCTAAAGCCCCACGTCGTCGGGCTATCGTGCCACATTCATGAGATGATGAGAAGAAAAGGGCATCGTAGCCTTGAGCTCATGATTAGTTAAAAAATAGCTTTCCATTTTGATATTTCTATAACAATTTTATAAGCAATCAATCAATTATATAAATATTCTGTACATTCCATTACAAACTAATTTTGACTATTACAATTCACAGCACTTTAAAAGTTATAAATCAATTTTTAAAAATTCTAATTCAGACTTGTCCGGAAATCCGCTTAAAATAATAAGTCCATTGCTATTGTCTTTTAAATATTTTATATCTTCCAGATATCCAAACCAGTATATCACAATGCCAGGTCCAAATCTGAAAAACAAATTAAGAATGATTTGAAATGATAGGCTAAAATATGGAGTAAAATCTGAAAAAAAAACATACCGATTGCTATAGCTTGTCAACTGTTCGCGCAAATATCGTTTATGCGTTCTTAAATCGCCAAATAAAGCTTTACTCTCAATCCAATTGACAACAGAGCCGTTATACAAGAATGGCAAAGCGAGCTTAAGATCGGGCGTCTTATCATATCCACCGCGTCTGAGATCGTTTTCATCGTAAAAATACATTCCAGCATCGGTGGCCATTTGTTTTAACTGTAAGCAAATTATGAAAAAAAACACAAGTTATCGGCTTGATGTATGTTGTTGGTTGTAACTTCTATTCCAATTATGTAGTTCCAATGCCAGCTGATTCGACGTACCGAAACAATTAGTTAACTTATTGAATGCATTACAAAAGAAAATAATTTATTTATTTTCAGATTTATACGGAACTTTTTTCAAATTATCCTGTTTTGTTTTAGGAGTCGAAGAAACGTAGGCAACGGATACTCTAAATATTGATATGATATCTATTTTTTCATATTTGTGACTTTCTTCCAAAACTCGAAGACATATCGCATAATTGATATGCTAATTTCGAACCCTTTTTAAAAATTGTTTGCCCTTCCCTCACACCCAGATTCTATTTCGAGTTGCTAAAATCATGCCATGGTATCACCCTCATCTTTGGTCTGGGTGTGGAGGAGGCGCACAAGATTTTCTGAACGATATTAGTACATAATTCTCAGCTATGTCAGAGTTTTTTTTCACAGACATCCAATGTAACAGTAACATCACCAAAAACTATTCCCATCACTCACCTTTACTTCATACTCTTCGCCAACACATCGACGAATCGCATCGACAATCGGCCCGTCCTGGTTATCACTAAAAGTACATGCACGAACATTTGCAGCCAAACAATCATCCGGTATCAGATGTGGATTTTTCATAATTTCGACAATTTTGCTTTTATGCAGATTCTTAAATTTTTCGTTGACTAACAATCGACTGAGTACTGTCGGTGATACTCCGCAGTGGGTGGACATGTTAATGATGATTTTGTCGTCAAACTTTTTTCTTGCCGTGTCTTCAAATCTACAATGAAAAATAGACTGTTAATACACTCCCAATCAATAGGATAGTTTCACTTGAAAAATAACTGTATGTCCGAAAGTGGTGACCTTGGTGACAATATTTTTAGTAGCCTGTTTGTTCTTGTAATAACACAATGTCTCAACACTCGGGGTTCCGTTAGGAGTTTCTTACGAGTGTTCTAAAACAGTACAAACTTGAAAGTCGTCATTAGGATATTTGCAGAGGAAGTAAAACACAAAATAACGATATAAAAAGATGATTTTATTCCGGAAAATATGGCTAGCAATGAGCAGAACTTCTTTTAAGTGATTTGAGCTCAAAAAGTCAATCTTGGATAGAATTGTATAAGTTTTGCAGGTAATTTAAGTTAATTTTGTCCCGAGCTCCCCTAATAGCTTGTAGTGTTGTTTAACTGTCGTTTAACGGTATAGATCTTCCTTATCATCCATCTCTAAACATTTTTGATGATATTTAGATCTAGGGATATGGTGGTCACTTCATAACGTTGATGGATTTGTCTGGAAACTATTTTTTCTCAGCATTGCTTTGTGAATGGGGGGGGGGGCATTATCATTAAAGAAAAGTCGATAAAATTTCAAATGTCATTTTCATCCACTGTAACGGTAAATATTAATATTTCGCAAATCTTTATTACGATAGAAAATTTGAACTAATTTCGGAAAAAAATAGAGATAAGCTAGATATTTGCATGAGTACCCCACCTATCTATCTATATAAAGAAGAGGTTTTAAACAAATCTCAAAAGTCCAGATCTGAACGAGTGACGATGTTAGGGACGATTAAAAACTTGCAAAAACATTTTTTTGTGAATATCTCGATAACGGTAAAAACAGTACATTTTTAGTGTATGAAAAACTTGTAGCCCTTGTGTAAAAAGTGTAAAAGGCCCCCTATCGATTTCCGCTCTCGTAACGGTGTCAGGAGGTCAAATGGTATTTCCAACAAGGTTTTATGAAAATCTCTATAACGATAAAATTAACGAATTTTCAGTTAATCTGTAACGTGCACCCCTAAGGGCACTACGTGGGCTCGAAACGTGTAAAAAACGAATTTTCTTGAATATCGTTATGACGGTAACGTGTACTGAAAAGTGGTTTATGACAAAATTGTAGCTTCTGGGCTTTCAAATATAAAGCCTATGGTTCTGGGACTTCAATGCGTTTTCTTGATTTACCCTAACTCCTAGTGGAGCATGGCACTATGCGACCAAACCAGAGCAACAAAATCACGCTGGTCAACTTACCGCTCTATAAGTGGGTAGCATAGTTTCTTTATCTTTTCCCTAGGCGATGATAGCCAGTGCTTTCAAAATGTTATTCCTACTGCCCATTTTTTCGCATGATGAGCTGATGTCATCATATTCTCTAGGTGAAGCCAGAGAATTTTAGGATGGCTTTATCACCGACAATCGACAATCCTAACTGGTGAGGAACGTCGCAAATTTTGACACTGAGATGGTGAGGTTTCTGCTTTGGAAAAAAAAGCTTAAAATCGTGCTAAACTATTAATGTGGAGGTGCATCCAACCTTGTGGGTAGTACGGTACAGAGGTCTCCATAGGAAATCATTTCAATGCATTCGGTGGTGTGGCAAGACTGGCCAGTTAGACGTTAAATAGAATGGGAAAAGGTACTCTGCCCTGTGTAACTCCCTAATTTCCTAAGTTTAGAACGTCTGCATCGAAACTCAGTGAAGGACTACCTATTAAGTTGATAGTTGGCAATCTAATGAATCTCTTGTGCAAGAATATGCATATTCAACAGATTTGCGAGAAGTATTTAAATTTGTAGCTCGTGTCCAAATTCCATAACCATTCGTGTGCCCCTCAGGGAAAGACATGGCGTATTGTATGACTGGACACGGTATATTATATACTAAGTCAGCTATGATTTTAATAGGCCACGACATAGGTTAAAAAGAATGCACTCATCTAGGAGTATTCTCCGCTTTTGAAGGGATAACAAGTTCAAGCGACCAAGACGTTCAGTAGGTTGATTGAACTTGTATAGCAGAGCCCTTGTAAATTTACGTTGGACGGATTCTAAGGTGGGAAGACCATATAAATGAAGCATACTCTAGACCGCTACGTACTAAAGAAAAAAACAGTTTGATGGAAGAACTAATAGAAATAAAGTCGCTAGAGCAACGTAAAATGAGACCTGCGAGCTTAGGTGCTTTCTTAATTGTGACTAAAAAGTGTTAATTGAATTTAAGTCGACTCTCAAAATTTACTCCAAGATCGCTGAAAAGAGAGACGTAAGTTAGGTTAGTCGTGTCGATATTGTAGGGGAAAGACAAAGGCATGGGTTTTAGTGAATATATCATCGCATTGCATTTAGAAACGTTAATTTCAAGATGGTTGAAGCCGTACCATGCTGATAGTGTATTTATATCTGATTGCAATGATAAGCAATCATCGGGGAAAGAAATTGAAGAGAAAAGCTTGCAATCATCAGCAACAAACAATGGTTATTCATAAGACCAGGTAACTCATTTAAAAAAAAGGAAGAGAAGAGGCCCCAAAATAGATCCGTGAGGAACTCCAGGCGAGGTGCAGAATGGCGGAGAAAGTGAGTTATTAAATACTACACGAGAGGATCGTCCGAGAAGATAAGAAGAGAGACAATACTGAAAATTAATTGATAACAATTTATCAAGTACTATTCCATGATCGACCGAGCCTTATCTTGCGATGAAGTCTGTAATTTCTGCCAAGTTGGTGACTGTAGATTTTTGCATGCAGAAACCATGTTAGTAGGGGCAAATCAGGTACCCAAAAGATTCGTAAATGAATTCAAATATAAGACGTTCGAGGAGCTTGGAACAACTTGATAGAAGTGTGATGGGCATATAATTGGAGACCTCATTACTATCACCTTTTTTAGGTTAAGGTTCAATATGCGTCTGCTTCCATTCAGGAGAAAATGTACCTTCTTGCAGACTTTTATTGAATATTATGGCAAGGGAATGGAAATCGCCTTATTAGTTTTCTTAAGAAAATCGTTGGAAATTCCATCTGGACCTGATGATGAGTTTCGTGTAAGAGAAGAGATAAGAGACTGGACACAAGCTGGATCTATCGGCGAGAGACTTGACATAATATTTGGTGGCACATCATTTACAAGCCTGGAAGTGTTAGATTGGCTGAAAGTACTGGAAACGGAAGATGCAAAAAGCTTTTCAATTTCATCTGCAGAGTTGGCCGTCAATTCTCCATAGGAAATAGAAGCCGGGTTGGAACTGGACGAACGCATATTCTTTACATACGACCGAAATAATTGGTTTTCATTATTTCTAACACTGGCTGTGTTTTTTTAATAGCTAACCTACACTATACAAACGCTAACCTGTGACTTTATTGGGTGAATTCAGATTGTAAGACGAAACCGGACGGGTAAACTTGCAAGACAAGAACCATCGTTCTTACAATGAGTAATGCACAATGCTTGTCTGCTGGCCATTACAAAAGCTCTCGCCGTCCGTTTGTTTGTGCTAATAAACGGACGGTGAGAGCTTTTGTAGTGGCCAGCAAACAAGCATTGTGCATTACACAACGATGGTTCTTGTCTTGCAAGTTTACCCGTCCGGTTTCGTCTTACAATCTGAATTCACCCATTCAGGTTAGAAATTATAATGCTATCCAGATTTATTGAGCTTTCCAAAACTCGCCTAAATGTATGCAATCCCAATTGTTTTCTAGTACGTTTTCCAATGACTAGCAAAAAATAAATTTTGAAATGAAAAGCTCTAAGGTATAGTTTATATGCAACACACAAGAAGTGTGTGCAAAAAAAATTGTTTTTGTTTGTAAATTAATGTTAAAAATGTTGTTTGTTGAATTCTTATTCTAACAAAATTATGTTTCGCACATAAAATATGTTTTCATTATTAAAAATTACATTTGAACTTTGCGTTTGTTAAGTGAAAACGGGGCTTTAATATTTATGAGCAATGTTTTGAAATTGATGGCAATGACTACGCGACAATATTAAATTTAACCTGGATGTTACCCTCGATAGTTTTTTTGCGTCTGGGTCAGCAAACCTGCACCCGATGTGAAAAAACACGGCCAATGTTTTCATTAGATTCAAGGTACGCAGCTCCAGCAGTACGAATGAGACATTTAATTTCAGTATGTAACAAACGGAGATCTGACTGACGCCTAAAACGTTTATATTTGGAATGAATGCGGTTCTTTCTATTAATGATCTTATATACAGGGTGTCCCGCAACTGGTTAGCCATAGACCAACGGTAGACTCTACAGGATGTTTTAGGAAAAATGTCGCCAATATTATTTCTCTAGCTTTTACCGTTAAGGAGTAATTTCCTTTTTTTGTGATTCTTGTAAAAAAACACGACATTTTTCAAAAAAATCCTTCTAGCTTCCACTTTAGCCAAATCAATGTTTTTTCATATTCTTCTGAAAGTACACAAAATTTCCAAAGGACATATCGAACGTTTCGAATGGTTTCGTATCTTCCGAGATACGACGTTTTGAATTTTGCAGAAATGTCAATTTCAACTTTTAATGTCAAAATTAAACCCGAATTTCGTAACGGTACATTGTAGTGACAAATCTGCAAAGTTGACAAAGTTGACCTTTTTATTTTAACTTTCGAACGGCATATAAGAATAAGGCACAGTCATCCGGTTTCTGAATAATATGTGTAAAAAGTAAAAAATAAAACATAGTCTGCAAATGTACCAAACCGACTTCAATCTTAAAAAGAAACTAAAATTTTTACATCAAGCATAGACTTGGTTGTTATGCATTATGGAAAAATACTTTTCGCTACTGTTGTAGATGCTACTTTACTAATTATAACGGTAAGTATAAACAAATTTGTTTTATGTGTTGAATTATTTGTACGAAGGTTCACTGTGTACACATTAATAATGTGAGAGTATTTTTCATTTTCATTTTAAAGAATTAATTAATATTAATTTGTCAGGTATTATTACTAAAATTATTGATAAGTTAAACTTAAACTGTACAATATTTCGTTTTTTAGAATAGTTTATTGACTATCAATTCCATGAAAAATCATTTCACTAATCGGCTGAAATAATTGTTGTATATGGTGTGGCTAACGGAACCGGCCGGGAAGCAGTGCGGGAATACAGTCGACGTTTTCCACAGAGGAGAGTCCCAAATAGGAACACTTTCGAAAACGGTGCGGAGTTCCATAAGCTACAATCCGAGACCGGTTCCATAATTCTCCTCGGCCATTTTATGTATTATTTTTCGATTCATCGGTCATTTGACATTTCACGATGAAATAACCGGGGAATCGGAAAAAAATACATAAAATGCCCGAGAAAAATTATAGAACTGTTATCGGATTGTAGCTTATGGAACTCCCCAGCATTCCCCACATATACCACGACAGTAAGAATACATTTTCATTGAAAAAATCGCAGCGGCGAAAAATTTCACTCTCGACGTCAGTATTAGGCTTTTACCGACGAAAATTGGTTTGAACACATGCAAAAATATATAATATACAGGGTGTCCGGAAACTGCCGCATAAACGCACTGGATTATGATTCCTCAATTGATTTCCAGCAAAAATGTTGTACGAACATACCCCCTCAGCTTAACCCTTTAGCTGCCACAGGCATTTAAAGATTTTTGAAAAAATCATTTTCTTGCACAACTTAAAGCCTCATATCTCCAGAAATAGACCAGCTAGAATAGTGAAATAAAATGATTATTACAGTCAATAAATTAACCTGTAACATAAAACTAACCACACTAAAATCGGATAAGAGGTTTGATTTTTACAGAGCTTCAAAGTCAAATTTGCGTGATTTGACCCAAAACCAATCTTTTTTTCCATCTCAATTTTCTCGAACTTCTGCCAAGATGAGGTGCTTGTACGATTCTTTTGGCGCATAGTCTTACCATCATATCTTTCTTACATCATTTTACTCTAGCTTCATTATTTCTAACAGTTTTTGTACCTTAAGTGCAGAAAACTAGGGTTAATTTTGGCTCGATTTCGACATACTTTGAATAGATTTTACCAATTGCAGATCTTTAGGGGCAGTGTGAATTGAATTGTATTGAATTCGAGCTAAAATAAACCCTAGTTTTCTACACTTAACGTATCAAAACTGTTAGAAGTAATAGAGCTAGATCAAAATGATGTAAGAAAGATACGATTGTAAGACTATGCGCCAATTTTTAAGAGTCGTACAAGCACCTCACCTTGGCAGAAGTTGGAGAAAATTGAGATGGAAAAAAAGATTGTTTTTGGGTCAAATCACGCAAATTTGAATTTGAAGCTCTGTAAAAATCAAACCTCTTATCCGATTTTAGTGTGGTTAGTTTTAAATATATATATATATATTATATATAGTTAAATTTGTTGGCTGTAATAATCATTTTATTTCACTATTTTAGCTGGTCTAGCTTTGGAGATATTAGGCTTTAAGTCGTGCAAGAAAATGATTTCTTCAAAAATCTTTAAATGCCTGTGGCAGCTAAAGGGTTAAGCTGAGGGGGTATGTTTCATACAACTTTTTTGCTGGAAATCAACTGAGGAATCATAATCCGGTGCGTTAATGCGGCAGTTTCCGGACACCCTGTATAAATGTTCATGAAGGCAGTTCAATAAATAACATATTTTAATAAAATTCGAGTTCGTGTTTATACTTATTAACGAAACTTTCTTTGGTCCGCTATGCATTATATCTCTTGGCTAACGGTTTTGCTCTAGATTCTATGTAACCAAAAAAGGAAACCATGGTTATCCTATAAACGACCACTATTCAAATGTCATTCAAAACATGAATATTGTTTTCAAATAGCATTTAAGAACAATTAAAAATCACAATTTACTTCATTCGTACCTTGTTAACAATTTCGGTGCAATCGACTGGATTTTATGATACTGTGCTTTCACTTTCTGGTTCCATTCCGAATACAAAATACTCTTCAACGTATTGGGGTCAATGTCTTTAAACGCCACCCTCAATTCCTGTTCGCAGTCGATGGCCAGACCCTTGTATCGAAATATATAATCGACAATATCACTATATCTAGCATTATTTAAAATGGTCAGTTTCGTTTTTTCCATCGTCTATAATTCTAATTTGTGACCGCGGCGATATTTCAAAACATTGCAAACGTCAAATGCGACAGCAAAGTGTTTTGGAATTTTGGAATTTCGATTTCGGGATATTCTGGGGATTTATCAACGACTGACAGGCTGACAGATGTTCGCGCAGCAGTACACTGAACTGAGTTTGAAGAGATCTAGTACATTTTTGCGATGCTTCAAAAGCAAATTAACTTCACCCTTGAATCCAACTTAAAACTGGTTTACCGGTAAAAATGGTCAGAAAATACCATACCAAATTAATAAATTAAAAATTGTGGGGACAAACCTAAGAAATATATAAGAAATTTGAATGAAAATTTAAAATATATCCATTTCCCATCTATTACATTTTCACAATTTCCCAACATCTGCTGGCGGAATTTCCCACCAGTCCCATCTCCCGTCAGACACACTCACATACATTCGAAACGAAATGAAATTTTTATTTGTCAACGAAAAAATCATATTTTTGTACGATTGATTGTTTTTAACGGGAAAGTTGCTAAATTCGTAAGGTAAGCATATAAAAGTCAACGAAAAGAATAGCATCGCGACCGTGGGTGCTTTGTGCAATCAACTAAATTTGTGTTTTACCTGCAGGAGTTCGGAGAAAAAAAGACTACAAAAATCCGCAAAGAAGTGTTGGCAAAATTTCCTTTTGCCATATCAAATCGTCTCTTGAGTTTCATAATAATGTCACGGCGACGTCGACGATAGAATTGCTCTATTTCGAAATATACATACGTGAAAATTCCGTCAGTTTGTTGTTAATATAGTTTTGCCGTCCCAGTTTCGTTTTTGCCTTTTTAAAAACGTCTCACGAGTCTCCTTTTACGGCAGTCTCTTTGCAAGTTTCTTCAAGTGCGCTATAGTAGCTTTGCACAGGAGTGTGACACACGGGCTGGAAAAATGGATATTCTCGATATCGATGAAGTTCTCAAGGATGATTCATTTTGGTGAGTATTCCGACAGTCAGTTTGGAGCCCCTTTCCTTTTGCATATTCTTACATTGTTTTAACACAATCCGATACGTCCATCTGTTGCAGCCTGATTGAAGAGGACACCGTGCAGGATGATATCAGCAACATATTACGACAGTGGCGACAGAATGGATGCAGTAATGCTTCGGGTAAGTATAAGATGTGTGACGGGAAATCATTTTGGAGTGACCTCGATTTCTCCGTGCGAAATACATTTTTTATCTCCGTATGAATTAAGAGAAATGGGCTTCCCTTTGTTTAGATGTCATTCGCGGCTTTTATCCGGTCAACATAAAACGTTCGGTGTTGTATGTGTGTTTCCAGTTTCCATGAATGGTATGGTGCGATTGTGGTGCAACTTCCCACTCGGCCGCAAGCTGATTTATTGCTTGAGGCTAAGCTCGCGCAATTTGTATGCTTCGTGTGTGGAAGAAGTGATAGAATTGGGAGCTGGGAGCTATACTTATGCTGGTGATAACTAATTAGGGCCGACTGAATGCGGTGAATGAAATGGTGCTACTTTGCGTTCTGGTCTTATTGAGAATTCTTCTTACTGTAGAATGGTGCAATGATCTAAATGGCGGTTGCCGCTTGTAGTATTTCAAGTATGTACTTCAAGTATCGGATATGTAACACTATGGTAATTCAATTTCATTTCGATATTGAATTAGAAAAACTAGAATAAAAATGTCCGCTTTTCAGTAGATGTCATTTTTAATAAAAAGTGGCATCAGACAAGATGGATTCACAACGGAAAAAGTAATGAGGGCATTATACGAGTAGATGAAGCGTATACGTTCTTTATTTAGAATACATACACCTAAAATTTTGGGAGCCGGTACAACTCGCGGGCCAAAGAAATAATGAGAAACGTCCAAGTAAAAATTATTAGACGAAAAAAGTAGAATAGTTCACGAACCTCTATAGTACTGAATGCATAGCAAGCAGAAGTTTGTATTTTGGGCTAGGAAAAATGATTTAGGATACTACCGCCATTAAGGAAAAATCTTTGCCCATGCTAAATAATAGGAGGAGCTAAAAGACGGCGGGTATCAAACAAGTTAATTAGACATAAGAAACGCAAATATTTTAACGGGTTACATCATATAAACTGAAGATTAGCCAGTAAGAACAATAGACAAGCATACAAACTAATAAACGGGGATATTTCAACGGGAACCATACGAAATCCCCAATCACAAAATCCCCAAACGTAGAAAAATCCCCATAATCAAAATCCCCATATTCAAAATCCCCATAATCATAATACCCATATACAAAATCCCCATAATCATAATACCCATATACAAAATCCCCAGTCATAAAATCCCCAAACACCCGAAATATGATGGTAAATGGTAGATGGATGGTAGTAAAAAATGGTAGATGGTAAATGGTTGATGGATGAAAGACTGTAAATTGTTGATGGTTGATGGTAGGTGAAAGGTGTTAAATGGTAGATGGTAAATGGCACTAGGAGGGACGTAAATCGATACTAACTTATTTTTTGATTAGCACAAACAAAATATTCGAGTCCATTGCATATATCGTTCTAAACATATTAGGTTTTCTTTAACATCGTCGAGACAAGTCCTCATCCGAACGAATATTCGCGGAAAACTTGTTTGGCTTATTGTTGGAACCGATTGCATATTTAATCGCCTGCACATTATCTGCTGTTGTTCTGTGTTACTTCAAAGAGTTTACCGTTGATTAGCATATATATCAGTCCACGACGGTGATTTTTTTATTGCATAGTAGGACTATTCAATTACAATAGTCTAAAGCACCTACCATTTACTATCTACCATTTACCATCTACTATTTGCTATTTACCACCCACCATTTGCAATTTACAATCTACCATTTACCATCTGTCATCAACCATTTACAAGCTACCATCCGTCTACCATTAACCACCTACCATTTACCATCTACCATTTATCATCTACCATTTAACATCTATCATTTACCATCTACAATAGCTTAAGAAAGTCTCCATTCCCCATTTGAGGTGTGATCTTAGAACGCGCGCGCGTTCTTAGATCACACCTCAAATGGGGAATGGGGAATTTCGTTTGGGGATTTTGGTTTTGGGTATTTTGATTTCGGGGATTTTGATTTCGGGAATTTTGATTTCGGGGATTTTGATTTCGGGGATTTTGATTATGGGTATTTTGATTTGGGGATTTTGTGACTGGGGATATCGTATCCAACCCATTTCAACATCTGTGGCGCCAAATTTTGATGCATATTATTAACGTTGGTCGGAAACGATCGAATCTGCAATCCTGTTTTTGCGAAATCGTAACGGTTTTCCAGATATTCAATGTCAGTGTTGAACTTTTCTATGAGGCTAGTTCAGTACTTTGATAGGAAAACGGGAAATTTACGTTTTAATTTTAATCAGACCCACTCGACTAGTGACTTTTACCAGTTGGGCAAGATGTTGATGATATAAAATGTAAAAAAAATTCTTGCGAACAAAAATTTTAAAATTGGTTAGACAGCGAGGCCAATTAAAATTAATACATATGTTATTTTCGGTGCACTACTATTGATTCACATCTAACTGAGGCAAAGATATACCAAGATATTACCAATAAAAGACTGAACTACACCATAGAAATGTAACTTTGACATTGAATGCGCAAAAGGATTGCAGATTCGATCGTTTCGGTGAATAATATTACTGACTTGTCATCATCAGATACTAAAATCTTGCCGAAGAAGCCCTCGAGCCGTAAGTTGAATCAGATCTTCCCGTTCAACCTACAACCGTAGAGGGAGCGCGTCCCGCCATACAATCTCTTCAAAATAATAAATCGCCGGGGGGCGTATACGAGATCCCAGCGGAATTGCTGAAGGACGGTGGAACGATACCGCCGCTTTTTGGCTGGTACTCGGAGAAAAAATTGCAAAAAGCCGAAAGGAAAAATGCAATATTAACTTAGATTTAGTGGAAAGGAAGCCATTGAAACTACTGATGAAATAAAAATGAGCGAAGCAAAATGCCCCAAACGAGGAAACAAATTGACAACTTACAAGAATTTTACAACCGTTGTGACAATTTTTTTTTAAGATTTGCATTTTAAAGTTGCAAAGTCCTTGCGGAACTTTGAAGAGTTCATAACTAATACATGTTGCTGCATTTAGAGTTCTTAAATGTTTAGTGAAAGTTGCCTAAATTTGACATCTCTAAAGCTTCCTTAAACATATTATTGCAGAATTATGTGCTAATTTCGTCCTCCAAATACAATTTACATTGTTCCTTCTCTTTTCACCAAAATCAAGGACTCTGATTGTACCTGCTTGCATGATTCCTAATTCTGGCTAAAGGGAAGAGCCACCCACTTTTCAAATAGAGAACGAAATTATAGCACGTAATTATTATTGCATTTATGCGATATGTATGTCCCAAATTTCCCTAACTTGCTAAAGATCTAAAATTTTTGTTTGATCACAGGTCAGTGCGTCCACTAAATAAATATTTAACCCCGTAAAAGTTCATATGATATAAAAAAGACTCTCCAGTGAAAAATTCCATGCCCAAAGGTACCATTTTCACCACTAATTTTTGAAGTCATTTTCGATAACTTCCATCCGCTTTTCGCAGCAATTCAACTTCAATTTGTCCGACCTCTTCGCGGATGGATTCCTTCAGTTGGTTAAAATTGAATTGTTTCATCTAGATTGAGAGGAGAAATTTTGTTTGGAGCGAATCCCGCAATTGCAGTCCTCCCTAATATGTTTCCAGACATGTTAATATGGGGATTTGGAAAGGTTCCCCTGGTTTAAGTACCTTTCACTTCATTCTCTAAGAATTCGTGACACATTTATGAAAAAAGGCACTCACTTTGCAACCACTGAAGAAATCCGTCCGCTTAGAGATCCGGATAATTGAAGTTCATCTGCTGCGTGGTTTGTACGGAAGTTATAGAAAACTATTTTAAAATGTTCGATTTCTTACGTGCGGATCTGTGATTTGTTTTTTGAAGGTGGTGAAAAAACGTCGCTGGGGAAATTCAATACTAGTCTTAAACTTAGGAATTTCAATAAAGTTTATCTGCATTAAGCAAAGTTTTTGTAAATTTCTATTCTGATGTTTTCACCCGAATTTTCCCTTGAATGCGGTTCCATAGTTTTAAACTAGCCACATATCGAAAGGCAAGTATTTTAGAATATCAATTAAATTAAGAACAATCAGATCGCCCGCAATACCAGTTTTTTTTAGAATCTTAATGCGTATGTAATACCTGTTGTTAATTATCCTTTATGGGTACTAAATAACAAAATAAGGATAAAACTACTTAAATACGGCAGATCTACGAACATTTTTGATTTATAATTTCTTAAGGGCTCCCAATCAAAAATTTATAATTGCAATAGTAAGGTTACATATACAAAAACTGAATTTATTAGCTCTAACTCCGTTACCGTTATATCGAATTAACAAAAAATACCTGATAGAAAATGTCTTTGATGAGCCCTTTGATATGAGTACCCACACACCCCTCTCCGGTGAATAACGACTTTTGCACCTATTGCACACCCTGTTATCTTTATTAACATTAAAAGTATTCGTTCTAAATACTGCACTACATATCCATAACGGTGCATCAAATGACGTGAATAAAATGGTTCTTATCGCGGCCGGGTCTATGTCCCGGAACCACCCATGCAATTATGCATGGTCAAGAGCCGCAAACCCCCCTCGACACAATCGGGGAGACACAGAAAAAGTTGCACATTCACAACCACCGTTTTTATACCACCGGAGCAACCCGAGCCGGCCCAGTTGCTCCAAATCCTACTTATACGTGCCGGCATCGAAAGTAATCCTGGTCCTTGGATATGCTGCGTATGTGGTAAGAGGAGGTAAGTACTCCAACGTTCAAACCTCAGTGCGTTGATCGTGCTGCAGAGAATGGTGCCACTTTAAGAATTGTTCTGGGCTAAACAATTCAGACCTACAATCAACAACTAGAATTAACACCTTTCTAGCACCAAACTGCAGGATCTGTGGACAGCAGTCATCATCGACTTCCCAACATCACAATAATCAGGGCCAACAACCATCACCTGTCGCTCCCACAGTTTCCGTCCAACACACTGCACCACGACATACTCTAACACCAGCACCACCACAACCAGTTGTGAACTACTCCACCACTAAGATTGTCCAAATTAACTGCAATGGTCTTCAACACAAAATCATCGAGATATTCACGAGCTTCATGGACAGACATCACATCAATGTCGCTGCGGTTCAGGAAGCTAAGCTAAAAGCTGACTCACCGCTTAACTCATACGGGTGCTTCAATATCATCAGTAAAGATCGACCCACCGGCGCAGGTGGAGGCTTAGCTTTCCTGATCCATAATTCGTTGGCATACTCAGTAATTGACATCACCGCCGCCGATAACACCACCGAACTCCAAGCGATTTCCATCAAGTCGGGAAATGTTGATATTGATATTCTAAATATCTATATACCACCAGCCTCAAGTTGTCCCACTGGTTTTCAGGCCAACATTTCTCTACTACTCACTGGACAATACCGTTTAATACTTGGTTATACATCACGATCTATGGCATTCGAATCTCGACAACGACACCAGAGGCAACCTCATCGCTAGCCAAATAGATGACTCAGATTTCTGTCCCGTGAACGATGATTCACCAACACGCGTTACAGGATCATGCAGGAGCTCACCTGATATATCTATTGCCAGTCCCGAGCTCATCAACAACACCACATGGGAGCCATTCATCACCTTCTCGTCAGACCATCGGCCAATAGTCATCACGATTGACAAACCGTCCCAATTCGCGTACACCGAGAAGAAAACGTACACAAATTTCTGCAAAGCAGACTGGATCGGCTTTCAAGCATATACCAGTGAAACGTTTTCTGCCCTAGGATTCCCACCGACGTACGTATTATCGTAGATGCTAGTAGATACATCCCCTCCGGCCGCATACCAATCCTGAGACAACACTTTCCATCCAGTGCCGTAGAATTGGCAAAAATGAGGGATGAATTCAGAGCTATAGACCCCAGTGATCCTCGTATCAGCGACCTAAATAATGCGATAACCCAGCAAGTAAATGACCACAGAAGACAACTATGGAACAAGCATTTAAAATCCTGCCACTTAAAATCCGGTGTAAGCAACCTTTGGAAAACAGTACGTGCATTATCCAACCCCACAAAACCCAAAGGTAAGGTAGCCATTAAGTTCGGTGATAATACCTATAATAACGACGACAAATGCGCTCACAAATTCAACCAACAATTCGTCAAACATCCCAGAAAAGATAAGCTCAAGCGCACTATTACAAGAGCTATCCGCAACAGCATCACCGATGAAAATCTTCAGGTTACCTCAAATCAAGTAAGACTTGCAATTAAAAATGCCAAAAATTCCAAAGCGTTCGGCCCTGACGGCATTGCTATGATCATGCTGAAACATCTCGATTCACCGGCCATTGATTATATCACTGCCACGATTAATCTATCGTTAAAATCATTCATCATTCCTGAATTATGGAAGAAAGGCCGTATAAACCCAATACCCAAACCAGGTAAAGACCATACTCTAGCAGAATCATACCGTCCAATAACGCTCTTGTCTCCTGTGGCCAAAATACTGGAAGCACTAGTATTGCCGAAACTTTTAGAACACATACAGCTTGTTAACCATCAACATGGTTTTCGTAAAATGCATAGCGCTCTTGATACGATCACGTCCAACATATTTAATGGACTCAACCAACCAAAAACATGCAAGCGTATCGTCCTGGTTGCTCTCGATCTGTCAAAAGCATTTGACACTGTCAACCATACTCTATTGCTAACTGATCTCCGCAATACTACACTACCGTACATCCATAAATGGATCGCTAACTACCTTGCCGGTCGTCAATCCTGTACAGAGTTTAGAAACGGGAAGTCTAAACTCATGAAAATCAAACAAGGCGCTCCCCAGGGTGGAGTCTTATCCCCCACTCTCTTCAACCTCTACATGGCAGGATTATCCACACCACCAACGGGATTACAAATCATCTCATACGCAGACGAAACGTGCGATCTTATAAACGAATACCTGCAGGTTCTCAACGCTTTCTTCGCGAATAAAAACCTGAAGCTATCTGCGCCCAAGTCCTCCGCCACATTATTCACAAGCTCCAATCAAGAGTACAACACACAACTGCCCATCTACGTTGACACCCATATCATCCCAACAATCAGGACTCCCAAAATCCTTGGTGTCACGCTCGACAACTCCGGCAAATTCATCACCCACGCCGAAAATATTTGTTCCAAACTCAGGAGCAGGAATAAAATATTAAAAGCACTTGTCGGAAGTAAATGGGGCACAGATAAAGAAACCCTCTTGGCTACGTATAAAGCGATCGGTCGCCCCTTAGTCAATTACGCAGCACCAACGTGGACAAATGGTCTCTGCAACACAAACTGGAGCCACATTCAAACCTGCCAAAACACAGCACTACGCACCATCACATGGATTGCAATCCCTGGATAGACCGTGTGTGTGCGGCCTAAGACCATTCAGGAAAAATCCTAACCTCTGGGGAAAAAAGTATGTCTCTTACAAGAGCCCGATCCAATTCTTTGCGGATGTCTTGGAATCGACATTTACCCATCCGAATATTACTATCTTAAATTATATCCGTAATCCACATTAGGTTTTTAGATGGTCATTGTTTTCCTCGCCTCTTTTCATTATCCTTCTACAAACGAACGTTTCCGTGTAGCTTTCCCAGTTTATAGTAGGATGATGTCATCAGAAGGAAGATATCGGCAGTGTATTAGAAGTTAGATGTATGTATGTAAGACCATTGAATTCAATTTCCTTTATTTAAACCATGACCTCCAAAGATAAACAAAAATATTATTGTATTACATTTATTTAGTTTTCCTAAAATCATATTTTTATTTTCAGATGCAAGAGTCGATACACGTACATTTACTCGGCCTAAACGCCGTTCTGCTCAGAATCTGGAACCGACATTTGCTTTAGCTTCTAAATCCACAGAACATGCTAATGCAAATGTTCACTTGAAAATCGGCGGCCTTGTGACTAGTCACATGCAAAAAAGTTTTCTGCAAGACACGTCGCCGCCTAGTTCAATCTCATCGTCTATGGACGCATCGTCAATTGATCGAATGGGAAATAGTTTGATAACGAGCAGTGACTTTACGAACGTTAGCTTTTTCAAGACGGACGCTGATGATGTACTGTCGAGCGCACAAATTGCTGGTTACAATTTCGACGATGTGATAAAAGACCGTAAAGCTCTGGAGAGCCTCAGTCTCTCCGGTGATAGTGCAATCATTAAAGATTGTAACATTGCTCAAATTGATGAAATTACGTATTTAAGTAAAACCAATTCGGGGAATAGTACAATGCAGAACTCAACAGAAAGTACAGCGAGCGGCTTAAATGACACTTTTGCAACGTTCAATCAAACTGCTCTAGAGAATAAAGTATCAATGTTAACGAAGCAACCGTTACCTGACGACATAAACAGGACATTCGACAACAAAGCTGTCAATCTACAACCAGATGATTTCATATGTAACACAACCATGACATTAATAGATAGTACCCACATAGTTCAATCGGCCAGCCCTGATGCAGAAGACATGAATTTAACATTTGACCGAAATAATTGTGATCTGCCTAACGGGACATTTTCAAAGAAGGAAGTGCTCAATTCGACTTTCGATAATATACAAAAATGTCCGACCACAATTATGAATAGGACGTATTACAAAGAGGAAGACGGTAACGAAACGTTCAATCTCTCAGCCAGCCCGATTTCGTGTGATCTCGATGAAAAGAAGCCTGATTTTCAATCACCCGTGTGTACAAAAAACCAATTCGGTGGTAAAATTACCACGGTTCAATCCACACCGCACAGAGACCTCTCATCAGTTTTGCCTTCAGTAGTTAGTCAAACTCCTTCTATAAAAAGCATTATTGAAGAAGTCAACATATCGCCGATAGTACCTGCTAGAACAATAGAAGTTTTAGATAATGAATTTCAGTTAATCGACGAAACAAAGCCTTATTCCGATAAATCGATTGATCAATTAGAAAACTATCTGGAATCCTTACCCGACGCTTTTAGTAATAGCATACAGGAACCTAATCATATTTTCATAGTCGACAAGTCGTTCCGAGAGAATGTCAAAAACTCGTCTTTGAAAAATATGGAAAACGATCTTGATTTATTAGCAAACGAAAAGAACGAAGAAAGATTCGATGACTTACTTGAACAATTGAGCAGAAGCGCCTGCCTTGAAGAGAGCATCAAAATGCGGCAATCAATTGATAACATAAAGAAGAAGCATGCACTACTAACGCCAGAGAAAGCACATGATATGGGAACAAGAAGCATTGATAGTGGCGTCGAAATGAATCGTCTCACATCAGATTCAATGTGCAAAAGCTCTTTATCATCTTCCAATAGTAGCGAGCGTCTTTTGAGTCGAAGAAGTAGACTCTACGATGACGTTGCGATTTCAAAAAACAGTTCTGAAAATATTAATGAAACAATATCCTTAGATGATTCTATGAAAGCAATTGGTAAGACTGAACCCGCAATCGCACTCAATTCTTCCTATATTGTAGAAAGCAAGACTGAGACGGTATCGCCTGTGGAAACAGTGCAAAGTTCCGAGGAAAATGGCGAACCCGTTCGAAATGTGAAGACTAAATTGGAAAGAAATCGAGATCCCGAAAGATTCAAGACAATAAGAATATTCAAGAAACCGACTGATTCAGAATTTATAGTACCGTGTATAGACGGTGAGGTGGAGGAAAATTGGGAAAATAATGAAGTTCAGGACCAGCTTGTAGGTACGACAGCCAATGAAGAAGTTGAGACCAATGGCGTATTTAATAACAACAAATCAGAGGTACAACCCAACATTATGTATCAGACGTACAAGAAGCCGAGAAGTTCGGTACGACCGAACGCAATATACAATCAGGAGAACGGTCACACAGCAACGACCACTCGTGAATTGCCGAAACCAAGATCACTCTCGCGGCCAAAATACATCTCTGGTATTGCCCGACGGGATGCCGATTTTGGTTCGGATCCATTGCCGAAAGCGAATTCAGCCAGTGATATCAATAAATCGTACATCATAACGAACGCAACAGCACCAAGTCATCAGAACGGCAGCAACGGAATAAGGAAATTGAGCAGCAATTCAATTGGTACTGCCAACAAAAATAACCCTCAGAACAGTGACTTGAAGAGCCCCATGGGCACTAAGGCAAAATCCTTTACTAATCTTTCAGGTGTTTGTGGCAGTGGTAGCGGTATAGCGGGCATTCAATATGCTAGTCGTTTGTCAATAGCAAAACCGAATTCCCAGCCATCGCTACTGACCCAAACATCGTTGGGAACTGTGTACAAAAATAAAGAGGTAAGTCTTAGAGAGAGTGATTTTCATTGTTTCGATAGCTACTAACATTGCCACTAATAATTCTATTGGAATTTGTTGAATGCGCTCAATAATAATTCGGAAATATTGGCATAATTCCAGTCGGTTTATACCAAAAGCATAAATCAAAAGTCGTATGAGTGTGCATGAATATTAATAGGTTAAAAAAATAACACAAGCGCGACATTGGACTAGGGCCGCAGATGTGCTAGTAACATCCAGTTTCCAAGATCTTAACTGCTTTTTTGTTGAGATCAACACAACGCTCAGCAGTGTCATTTATCACCATAAATGGGTACTCGGTTAACATTTGAGTGAGATCATAGTCCGTCACATGGGTCGTGACCTCGAAAAACACCATAAACTGAATTGGTTCATGGTGAGACTCGAACCCACGATCCTGTGCACCGAAAGTGTGCGCATTAACCACAGCACCAACCAGACTACCCATTGGTTTAAATAAATTTAAATTAAATCGTTACAAATTTGTCTTTACTGTTTTATAATATGGTAATCATATAAGCATACAATTTTACTACTGACAATATAAATTCGCCTCTAGACACAGCAGGGATTAATTTGGGAGTCAAACATTTTTAATGGCTCGCTCAAAGTCTCAAGTTGATATTCATCAATCTGACTTCATTGAATTTTAAATTATTCGCAAGTCCAAATATGCACTCAATCGACTTCAATCATTAAGAGACCTAAAAAAGAAAAAAAATAATCTGCCTACTATGCTTGCAAGGGTGGACATTGGTGTTATATTCTGCGTCAGGGATAGTTATGTAGTAGTTTTCATAATATAAAACGGTACAGAAAAATTTCAAACGGGTTTTCATTTATTAAGAAACAACACCCTTTGTGGAAGCCACCTGGAAACGGCGAAACCTCCGACGGCTAAGCCATGGTTCCTATCGCGGCCGGGTCTTCGCCCCGGAACCACCCATGCATTTTATGCATGGCCAAGAGCCGCACACCCCCCTCGACACATACAGGAAACAAAAGTTGCATCACATCATCAACATCTTTTTTACACTATCGGAGCAACCCATGCCGGCCCAGTTGCTCCAAGTTCTACTTATACGCGCCGGCATCGAAATAAATCCTGGTCCATGGATGTGCTGCGTCTGTGGTAAGAGGATTTATTCTAACGTACAATCCTCAGTGCAGTGCTCATGCTGTATGGAATGGTGCCATTTCAAAAATTGTTCTGGGCTCAACAAGACGGATTTACGATCAACAACAACGATCAGCACCTTCATAGCACCAAATTGCAAAATCTGTGGCCAACAGTCTTCATCGACCTCACAACAACCCACTAATCAGGGCCAACAATCATCACCTGTCACCCCCACAGTCTCTGCACACCACACAGCACCACGACACACTCTTACACCAGCACCACCACTACAAGTTGCAAACTACTCCACCACAAAGATAGTTCAACTAAATTGTAATGGTATACAACATAAAATTGTTGAGATCACTGACTTTATGGACAGACATCACATACTAGTTGCCGCAATCCAGGAAACCAAACTAAATGCCGATTCATCGCTAAATTCTTACGGAGGCTTCAACATCATCCGACGCGATCGACCCACTGGCTCAGGAGGAGGTTTGGCTTTCCTGATACATAACTCGCTGCCATATTCATTAATCGATATCGCTGCCGCCGATGCCACAACAGAATTACAAGCGATATCAATCAGGTCGGGAAATGTTGATATAGATATTCTCAAAATCAATATATAACACCAGCATCAAGTTGTCCCACTGGTTTCCAGGCCAACATTTCCCCCCTACTCACCGGGCGATATCGCCTATTACTGGGCGATTTCAATGCTCACCATGATTTATGGCACTCAAATCTCAACAACGACACCAGAGGCAACCACATCGCAAACCAACTAGATGATTCCGATTTCTGTCCATTGAATGACGACTCACCAATCCGCATTGCAGGATCATGCAGAAGCTCGCCTGACATATCCATCGCCAGCCCTGGGCTCATAAACAGCATTACTTGGGAACCGTTCATAACTTTCTCGTCAGACCATTTGCCTATCGTCCTCACGATTGATAAACCGTCTCAGTTTACGTACACTGAGAAGAAGACATACTCGAATTTCAGCAAAGCCGACTGGATTGGCTTCCAAACCTACACAAATGAAGCGTTTTCTGCCCTTCCAACCCCTACTGACGTACGTACTGCTGAAAAAAACCTGAGACGGATTATCCAGAATGCAGCCAAAAGATACATTCCAGCGGGCCGCATCCCAATCATGAGACCGCATTTCCCATCATCTGCTGCAGAATTGGCAAAAACGAGAGATGAACTCCGAACAGCAGACCCAAATGATCCTCGCATCGGCGATCTCAACAACATTATAACCCAGCAAGTCAACGACCACAGGAAACAGTTATGGAATTCGCATTTAAAAACATGCCACGTAAAATCCGGCGTAAGCAACCTTTGGAGAACGGTACGTGCACTATCAAACCCCACAAAACCCAAAGGTAAGGTAGCTATAAAATTCGGTGATAACACATACAACAACGACGACAAATGCGCTCACAAATTTAACCAACAATTCGTCGAACATCCCGAAAAAGATAAGCTCAAGCGCAAAATTACCAGAGCTATCCGAAACAGCACCACTGACCAACACCTCCAAGTTACCTCAAACGAAGTCAAGCTTGCAATCAAAAATGCGAAAAACTCCAAAGCGTACGGACTAGACGGTATTGCCATGACTATGCTCAAACACATCGACTCTCCGGCCATTGAGTATATCACTGCTACGATGAACCTGTCGCTGAAAACCTTCATCATACCCGAGCTATGGAAAAAAGGCCGTATCACCCCCATACCGAAGCCAGGCAAAGATCATACTCTAGCAGAATCATACCGTCCAATAACGCTACTGTCCCCCGTGGCCAAAATACTTGAGGCACTAGTGTTGCCTAAACTCCTGGAGCACGTCCAGCTTGCCAATCACCAACACGGTTTCCGGAAAATGCATAGCACTACAACCGCTATAGACAGGATCACCTCCAACATTTTCAATGGACTCAATCAGCCGAAACCCTGCAAGCGCACTATCCTCGTAGCTCTCGATTTGTCAAAAGCATTTGACACTGTTAACCACACAGTACTTTTGACAGACCTACGCAACACTACTCCTCCGTATATCCACAAATGGATCGCGAATTATCTTGCCGGTCGTCAATCCTGCACCGAGTTTAGGAATGGGAAGTCCAAACTCAGGAAAATTAAACAAGGCGTTCCACAGGGCGGAGTCTTATCTCCCACCCTCTTCAACCTTTACATGTCAGGACTGCCCACACCACCCACGGGACTCGAAATCATCTCTTATGCTGACGACTGTACCATCATGGCGACTGGCAACGACATTCCCGAAATGTGCGACCACATCAATGAATACCTGCTGACACTCAACGACTTCTTTGTGAGTAAAGGCTTGAAGCTCTCAGCACCAAAGTCCTCCGCCACCTTATTCACCAGCTTCAACCAGGAGTACAATATGCAACTCCCGATATCTATCGACACAAACGTCATCCCTACTATTCGGACTCCCAAGATCCTAGGTGTCACGATAGACAACTCCGGCAAATTTAACACACACGCTGATAACATCTGCTCTAAACTCAGGAGCAGAAACAAAATCCTTAAAGCTCTTGCCGGTAGTACTTGGGGCACCGATAAAGAAACACTTCTGACTACCTTTAAAGCCATCGGTCGCCCCCTAGTCAATTATGCAGCACCGACGTGGTCAAATGGTCTCTGCAACACAAATTGGGGCAACATACAAATCTGCCAGAACACGGCACTTCGCACCATCACCGGCTGTGTTAAGATGTCCTCAGTGGATCATCTGCACCAGGAGACTAAGATGATGACTTTGAGAAACCACAACGAACTTCTTACCAAACAGTATCTAGTCGGATGCTATCGTACAAATCACCCGAACAATGAACTCATGGACAAAACACCACCGCCACGACGAATAAGACGCTCTATCAGGGACAAAGAGCGCGAAGTCCAGCGATACAAAAAGGTTCCCTTCGATAACTCCGACTACAAGGCGGCGATTGCAGACATACACACAAAAGACGTTCGTAAAGCTACTCAAAGCCTCACAAATAATCGTGTACTTGGCACCAAACCTCCAGCCATATCTCCTGACGAAGAACAATTACCGAGAGCTACCCGTACCACCTTAGCTCAGCTCCGATCCGGTTGGTGCCCGCGACTAAATTCTTATTTATCGCGTATAAATAATGAAGTTGCAAACACCTGCCCAGCCTGCGGAACCAGTCCACACGATGTAGACCACATTTTCGATTGTCCAGCTGCTCCCACGCAACTTACACCACTTGCGTTATGGTTACAACCAATCGAAGCAGCTTTCTTTCTAAACCTCGACATCGAGGATGGAATGCCCACCATCTTCGAATAAATATGATGCAACAAATTAAACGTTTCCTGCCTGTGCCGCTAATACAACAACAACAACGGCTAAGCCATTTTCATACGACATTCAAAAAAGCACCTCTGCGCCTGAGTGCTGTATTAATAACTTCAGCGTCCCAGGCTACTTAGCGACGACCCCTCAAATGAAAAACTGATTATTCTTGGAATGGAATGGAATGTACGTTCATTGAATAGGCCGGGGGCCTTAAGGACCCTACTGGCTCAGGTCGAGAAATACAAGCTGACCATAGTCGCACTCCAGGAAACAAAATGGCTTAATAGCGAGATTGACGGCTGTAAATCGTTCACTATTCTCACACTGGGAACCAACGGGCCACAAGTAGTTTGAATATCGTTTATCGTGAACAATCGACTGAAGCCCCACGTCATCGACTTCAAACCCATAAACGAGCGGCTGTGTGCCATTCGCATCAAATTCCGGTTCTTCAATCTCTGGCTCATCAATGCGCACGTCCCACTGAAGTAAAAAAAGACGCGGTTAAGTATGAGTTCTACAACTGCATAGAACCCGTCTTCGATTTACTTCCAATCAAACGGCGTCAAGCTGATGCTGGAAGATTTTTTTTGTCAAAGTCGGAAATGAAAGTGGCCACATGAGGAGTTGGATGGGGATGTCATAATATCGGCCAAACGACTATTACCTTTGGCAATATTGATTCGTGAAATTACAGTTTCGGTTGCATCACATACTCATATTATTTATTATTTTTATTGTAATTCACGTTGTCAGTAAAAATCAAAACCGTCGTTACTGACAGCTTGGAAGTAGAATTTATTTATGTGCTAGTGCTAGTTGGACTCTCGTGACGTACAATTTACGAAGAGTTCAGTTGTGAAGAGTACTTTGGCTATGTATTATTAGACTCTAGTGTCACAATGCTTTGCATTAGCGAGAATATTGCGGCAGTTGTTTGTTATTTATTTATTTATTTATTTATTTCCAATATATACGGATCGAAATCCATAAAACAATAAAATACATATTAACTTAAGAGTAGCAATAGATATTATTTTGCATTAGTTAGAAAGAGAAGCTATATTGGCCTTTTCTAGTTCCTGGCTATGTTTAAGATGGCTTTGGTGAAAATCGTCATAGCACTGAAATTTGCGAAGAATATTTTTTGATTGACTAGGAACTATTGGAAATGCATCAAATTGTATAGGCATCGAACGAATTACATTTCTACTCGAGTAACCTGATTCGTGAAATGCGTTTCGGACAGATTGAATCTAGATTGGGGTGTGACACACTGCAAATCGAAACCACATTCGTATTGCAATCAAGATTCTGACGTATCGTATGTCAATGGTATAAAAGACTTCGCGACCGACAGAAAAATGGTTATCGGAGGTCTCCAGATCAACATACTGTGAACCAAATCGACCACGTTCTCGTCTGCAAGATATTAGTATCAAGCGTAATGGACGTGCGATCCTCATGATGTTGACCACCTGTTTCAATGCCCCCCTCTAAGGGCGTTATGGGACAATCCTATTGCACAAGAACGTAGCAGCGCTCTTGTCGCTTGAGACAGCGGGACCGACGATGAAACATAGAGCACATTCACAGACATGCACACTGGCTCACTCCTTTCTTCAGCGCAACAACAACAACGATGTTCGGTCCTATCGTGGAGCAAAAATCGCTTCAGACCACTTTATGCTGAAGGCGTCTAATAGGTGTAGAATTTCTTCGGTCCATCAATTTAGATTCAATCCGGTAAAAATTTTCGCGATGCGACGGTGGTTCCTTACATGGCGGCGCACTTGAGGAAAAACGATCGCCCGTATTAACCCAGTTGGAACAGAATCGACAATTCATCGATAAAGAATCGAAGACCGTCTCCTAAGGAATCGATAACTTTATCGATCAAACTATGGAGACATTTGTATGAGCTTGGCCGTTTTTTCGATACCGAAAGTGAGAACTGCAATCGATCTTACTCCGAAGACTATCGTTGATGTAGAATCGACCACTGCGGGCTATGAAGAATTTATGAAAAACGATGACTGTGGTGAAAAGCTATTTTTTTATTTTTTCCTTTTTTCTAATTTTTTTTTATCTGTTTTATACTTTTTTTTATCTTATTTTAACTTTACCTTTTTACACTTGGGAATCCAACCGGGCACCTATTGTTTCGTAGTCCTACGTCCTACACCTGAGCTATCTACGATTACTAATTATGAGAATAAGTTAGTCGTTTTATTTTTTGAAAATTTAAATCTAATACAGAGACATTTAGATGAAAGTCATCGACATGTGATCGAGGACATTTCGATTACATGGTATCTGAGACAAATGAATAAAAAGTCCTCGTTTTCGGATCGATTACTTTTTGATGCCAATGGTATGGAAGACAACTGAATGTAGGTCTTCGATTTGGGATCGAAGACATTTCGATTCTGTTGTGTATCGGAGACAATTGGATGTAAATACATAATCGAATTTGGATCGAAGGCTTGTCGATTACATTAGTATAGTAGACAAGTTAGTGACTTGTATCGATGACTTATCGATTCAGTAGGTTATTAGGGCGCTATTACACAGTCATATATTGGTAATATATATTATAATAGATATTATCATATCCTTAAGCCTACTCGATTTCGTATAGTGCACGTCTAAAAATTTATACTGAATGAATCGAGTAGGCTTAGGCATATGACATACATATTATAATATAAATATGACTGTGTAATGGAGCCCTTAGAGACATTTCGATGGCAGCTATCGCTATATAATCGAGAACTTATCGATTCCGATGGGTATCGGAGACAATTTTCTAGCTGGGAAACCACATCAGCAATAAAGCGCCCTTGAGAAGGATGAACTTAAAGACACCATCAAAGGAGTCGCTGGCTTGACGAAAAATGCCCAATTCGATAGATGCAAAAAATGAAACCTATCAACATATAAAAAATAGACGAGAAGAAAACGAATATGACGAGCTCCGACGAATATCGAATCGGCTAATTGGACGTAAGAAACGTAAGCATCTTGACTAGCAGTTGATGCAAAATAATCAACGACTAGCTAGTAAGAACAACATACAAGCTAATAAGCCCAATAAAAAGTTTATACCAACCCAGGACAAGCCTCTGAAAGTACAAGAATGGCAACGATGGGTCTTACATTTCGATGAGCTTCTCAATGTTCAATCGAACACCCCCACCCAAGTAGCTCTGGAGCAGATGGTTGATTTAGGCATTACACCGTCCACAATATAAGAAGTTGATCTTGCCATGTACTCATTAACACGTAATAAAGCGACTTTGTAGACTTCAAGCAGACAGTATCGATCGCAATGTACTCTACAACATACTGCTCTATTTTAGTATACTAGCAAAGGTAATGCAACTCATAAAGATGATGATGGCTAATACTGTCTCACAGGTCAGAATACATAATAAAATCACTGACCTATTTAAACCTCGTTCTGGACTCAAGCAGGACGATGGACTAGCGCCGACGCTCTTCAACTTTGCTCTGGAGTATATAATTCGATCCATGAATATAGACAGAATGCTACTTCCTAAGTCAACACAATTAGTAGCGTACGCCGATGACGTCTCGCAGATTGGCCGACGCAGAAAGCCTTCTGCATGCATAATGTCAATACCGCCGCAAAAGTGGTTGAACTACATATCTACGAAGCCAAAATTAAGGCCATGATGCAATCAAAAACGAGGATGCCAGTAGTTTCTAGCATCACAGTGAGGGACCTCAACATCGAGTTTGTAGACAAATTCCAGGGTTGCGATTTGACACGCCAAAGAAGCAAATGAGATATACCACTGGATACAACTGTTTTTGTTGGTTTGCACAATAAAGAAAACGGAGCTCTGACCAGTCCTATGCCATAGCTGCGAAGCTATGGCATAGCATAGATCTGTTGGAAGCTTTCGAGCGAATCTTCGGTCCGTTTGCAAACGAGATCAATGGCGCATCTGCGCGTGAACAACCGAGAGTTCGATGCGAGCAATCGGTAGGTGAGGACACCGAACAGATGCTGGGCTTCCATCGTCGCGTGACCGCCAACAATACAGGCGGCCAAGGCCCGACGTCGGGCCAGCTGAATTTTGAAAAAGCAGAAAGATTTACGGGGACTTCGGTAAGGTGGATTGTGATTTAAGTGAATTTTTAACTAGAGATCCAAACGCTAGCAAATATAATTTTCATTTTGGAAAACAAATGACATAACATTTATCGAATTTCTAACGGATGAACGGTTAGGTGTTTTGCGATCACCCGCTTAACATTTGGGAAATTTCATTGGTCAATTGGATTACATAAATTAGACACAAAACTGACATCTATATCTTTGAGCTGAGCCTTAGAGTTTCATCCAAATATGTATGTCGCGCAAAATACTGCATCATTAAATATCACTAATTACATCTAATTTTTTGTGGAGCCTACGGGTAGATTTCACAAATAAAGTTAAATATTGTTTTTAGGTTCCATAAATCACAATCACCAACATGCAAATTGTTAAACCTCATTTTATGTTTATATTTAAGCTCAATTAGTCCTTTTAATGTGCTTTCCGTGCCGTTTACACGATCTTCCAGATTTGCCAATCTGCTTACATGGTTGTTTTCATCGCAAGAATTAACATACATATTCAAACAAACAAAAACTCATTGCATTGAATATTTTTCATTTTGAATTCCCTTTTTCATAGAAAAACGAGCGAACGCAACTATCCGTACGATCGAATAAATTCCAACAAAACGAAAATGTAGAGGTGAGCTTAAAAGAAAAATTTAATTACTTTGCAAAATATTCATTTTAAAATTACCATTTCAGAAAGACGAAAAATCAACATTTAAAGTTCCTCAACCAGTTTCGAATTTGCGAGCTCCAAATTCACGTAGAACTGGACTGGTGAGGCCATCGTCTGGTTATTATGGTCAGACTGTTGTACGGAGTGATCCAGAAATTCAAACTGGACGATGTTCGTCAAATAATGTATGTTATCTATTTTTAAACGTTATTCTTTTTTCGTTTAAATTAAATTATCATTAACATTACAGAGCTTATCGTCCACAAGCTCGAAAGGCAGTGCACAGGATTCACAGCAACAACAACTACAAAAACCCATCAACAATGGTCATGTACAAAATAACAGTGCATGCAACGAAACTATCTTCCAATCAGTAAATAGTAATATTCAGAGCGAAACATCAGCAGCGGCACCTGTCAAGACAGGCATACCAAAACCGTCCGGTTTGAGAGCTCCATCGAATGTTCGAAGAAGTGCTCTTCCGCGACCGTCAAGTATTGTCAGAAGATAACCCCCGCAAGGCATTAAGATACAAAATAAGAAGTAAATTTCGGTAGGAAATTTCATCGTATATGGTCTTATCATTTTATGCCTTATGTAGCTAGCAGTCGTTTGGTGTTTTTTTTTATTATTAAAAATTAAGCCTTTTGAAGCCTTATATTTTTATCCTATACTAATTAAAAATACAAGAAAAAAACCTTTTTCTGATTTATCCTTTTTCAAATCTCTACATCATTGAAACGATTTATACGTATATGTATTAGTTCTTAGTTTGTTTTATGAAAACGCATTTAAGATGATTTTTTTTATCGCTATACTGTTTAAATCTCGCATAATTACATTGCAACCATAAGATACTTAAGTGATAAAAGGGGAATATATGGAGTATTTCATGGTGCCAACAACTTCCCCATCGATAATTTCGAACATTTTTAAGTGAAAATGATCATGATTTAATAATGAATGTCGCATAATGCCTTTAAATACAGCAGCAATGTGTGCAAATCAAATGTATTTACTTTAAAGGCTTACAGAAAGCATTTCATTTTCGATCAATTAATAAAAAAACGATATACATGTTTATTCAAAATAGAAAGCACAAGAAAATTTAAATAAATCGTTTTGCTTGTTAGACTTTAGTTAAGTTGTTAAAATGAATGTGAAATCAGATGATATAAATAGAGAAGAGGTGCTACGATGTCAGGTAATTGCTTAGTAGCTAGTTGAGAAACTTCAAACAATATATTACAGAAAAGAAATTCAAAACTATAAAAGAAAGTTTTATGAAAAATGATTTCAAGTTACAAATTGGTTTGCCTATATCCTTTCTTTCCTTGTAAACGAATTGTATTGTATTATATGTAGTTGATATTGCTCACAAAATATTCCTTTTCTTTTTTGTATACTCTCTAAATTTATGTGATACCCGTTTATGATTTGCATTATCTTTTGCGTTTAGCAAGACGCAAATTCGTTTCTATTTTTATATAAGAAATAAAATATTTAATTGAATCATTGGATATGTTTTAATAAAGGATAGTCTTTTGACAGCGAGTTTGCAGATTTTTTGGCATTGCTAGGTAAGGTAAGATCACGCTGTGTGTTCCCGGCAGCTAATGAAATACACAGTACACTTGAAATTGATAGACGACTTACTGTTTGAAAAAGTCTGATTTAACGCGCTATAACGACACATAAGCTCTTGATGGCATCCGTCCTTAAATCAGCTGCATGTTTTAGCTAAATGCCTTTCTCTTCGATGCGACGCAAAAAAATTGTCTCTTCATTCAGAAATTGAAGGATTTTTGTTTTCAAGTTCTAATTTCGGGGAGAGTGGTGCGTCAATGTGTTTTTCCCATAGTGTAAGGTGAGAATTACGTTGGCTCAGCATGACAATCAAATATGTGGTACAGTTAGCGAAAATATTCGATTGTCAAACATACAACTGCGATTATCTCGTAAAACCCCAAACTCTACACTTCAAAATCGCATATTTGGATGGCTGTAGTTTCCAAACGCTGATAGCTAGAACCTTGAAATTTTCAGCAAATATTGCGACTGTTCAGCTTTGTAGGTGTGTCTACCAATAGAATTATTGATCCTGCATTTCTCGAGTTATGGATAAATTCGCATTAAAAACACAAAAGTGCTGTTTGTGCTGCTATACCTTCTGAGTGCTGATAGGCAGGACCATACAATTTAGAGCAAAAGTGAGCCTAAACTTGCTCCAAGTCTGCCAAATTTGATAAAGATGGACCAACGGTTTCCCAAATAATAAAAAAATTACAATTACGAAACAAATATCGCTCGTAGAGGCCTCAAACTTTGCACTTCAAATGCCATCTTTCGACGGCCGTAACTTCCGAACGTTTAACGCCAGCATTTTCCATTAAAAACGACAAGAGTGTGATTTGGCTGGCTATAACTTCCGAACGCTAATGAGTAGGACTTTGAAATTAATAGAAATGCTTCATGCTGCTCTACAAGAGTACAAGTGTGCCAAATTTTAGAAAAGATGGTGTGGTGGTTGATTCAGTCCATTGGATGAATCTACAAAAAACAAAACAAAAACGCGAGTACAAAACCTGTTCCGCGTGTAGACATGCCCATTCGAATGATCTGATCAAGTGCAGTGATGGTTTCTGGAAGCTTTTTTATTGACTAGCAAGATTCACTCACGACGAATCAGTGGATTCGAATCTATGGATTTTAACGGATTTTCGTTGTGTCAAATGAGCCCATAGACAAGCAGATTTGGATTTTGATAGAACGAAAATCCGGTTACTAGTATAAATGGGGTTCAAATTTATCGATGTTTCTTAGTACTGTGCATTTGCTGAAATTGAAATGTATTTATTACTGCATCATAGCGGTGTTGTGCATTCTGTATTTGAGTTTTCTGCTCCGACGAAACAACATCTCAGTATTATGGCTACAGTGGTGATATTGGCAGCCTTTTCTCTATTGATGCCTTCAATGGAAGTATTAGTGCTTTTTCAGCCATTCTACATAAATTTCGTTTTGAGATATCGCTACTTTGGTCTTCGTGCACTCGCTGCATTTTGCCTTCTGATGAAGAGGTCTTGATGTTCAACACCTTATATGAGGAGCACACAAGTTTACCATCTACGGGTATACCGTCAGGCTTTATGCCCTTATCTCCCGGTTTGGACCTTCGGCATTTTATTGACAAGGTTTTATTGTCAAATGGGGATTTCTTCATCCAGTGAATGCACTCACCTTCTGAAATCCAACCCTTGCCTCTCTATAGCAAGTGTGATCTTCTTTCAGCCCCCTATTGGCTAAGCCTCACGCAGAATTCAGATGTGCACATCCCATCCCTGTGACTACTCATCTGCTTAAAGCAGACTCGTAGCGCTGCTTTCCACATCCGGGCGGCCCCTTCAGTTTACTAGTCAGCAATGCGATTCGGGTCGTGTGGTCATCAGTCCACAAGCTAGTTAGATATAGGCGCGTAGGCATTTTTCACCAAGGCCGTTCTCCCTAACGGGGTTATCCGAAGCCGCCAGCTCCGAAGCTCACACGATTAACTACATGGTGACCCCTACCCACCAAGGAACCACCTTTATCGTACTGGGCCTATATATGACTTCTCTTCCGTAAACTATGAGAGGATTATTATTTATTTGGTGGTGTTGTGGTGCCTCCAGGATTCGCGAAAATAAAATGCAATTTTTTACTGCAGTAACCTATATATTTCGAGCCATGAGGCTCATCTTCAGGGTTAATCTATTGAAAAATTAGGTCGAACAAAGGTTGTCGAATCCTGGAGGCACCACAACACCACCAAATAAACATCAAAGATTCCGGCAAAACAACACCAGATTGAGCTTCAGCTTGATTTACAACACTATGAGAAGATGTTAGTCAGTCCATTACATACATAACTAGGGAAATCGGGAACGTTATCCACCGAATGGTCCTTGTACAGATTCATGCCATGGCGTATCAACCATAGCAGGGGCTTCCCTGCGCTGATCAGGTACGTGGTAGGTGACGCAACTCACTGAAGACCTGCGTCCCACTACACAGCCGCGCTGTGTCACAGGGACCCTGACCCCCTGCGGGAGTGAGAAGCGCACAACCCTTTGTTGTCAACTTGCTTCCTTCTTTTAGGTCGAGTCCTTACGTCCTTAGGCAACAGCGCTGGATGTAGCGTTTGCTTTGCATCCGCTGAGTCCGTCTGGGATTCTTCACATCTCCTGGAGTATATGTCTTTGGGTTATGCCATCCCATATGCAATCAGTCCTACTTGACAATGGTCTATGTGTCTTCTCGATTCCGTCTCGTGGAAGTGGCCGTTCAGAAAAAGCAACTGGCAGACGTCACCCTTGCTCCTTTTTCTAATCTCTCCATGGTCGGGCTCGCCCGAAGTAGTGGATTCCACCATTTCCAGGGAAGCTACTATCATTAATCTGTTTAATGTTTGAATCATTCGAGTCACTTGGAAAAGTACCGTCCATCGAAGCTGAAAAACATTACGCCCACTATCGTAGGTGCTCCGTTAAAGATGATCACTTCCCCCCATGGGTCGTATAACACCTTGGGGACTTGGCCATAGATAACACAGATTCCATATGGTTTCTATACAGGGTGTCCGCAAACTGCCGCATAAACGCACCGGATTGTGATTTCTCATTAGATTTCCAGCAAAAAATTTGTACTGAACATACCCCCTTACCTTAACCCTTTAGCTGCCACAGGCATTTGAAGATTTTTGGAAAAAATCATTTTCTTGCACGACTTAAAGCTCAATATCTCCAAAGCTAGACCAGCTAGAATAGAGAAACAAAGTGATTATTACAGCCATCGAATTTACCTATAAAATAAAACTTACACTAAAATCCGATAAGAGGTTTGGTTTTTACAGAGCTTCAAAGTCAAATTTGTGTGATTTGACCCAAAAACAATCTATTTTTTCTTCTCAATTTTCTCCAACGTCTGCCAGGGTAAAGTGCTCGTAAGATTCTTTTAAAAATTGGCGCATAGTCTAATGATCATTTCTTTCTTACATCATTATACCCTTCGCTCATAGAGTGAAAGGGTATATTAACTTTGTCATGAAGTTTGTAACGCATTGAAGGAAGCATCTCCGACTCCGACCATATAAAAAGTATACATATATGATCAGCATGACGAGATGAGTCGATTGGACGATGTCCGTCTGTCTGTCTGTCTGTCCGTCTGTCCGTCTGTTGCAGCGCGTTTTTCTCGGCCACTATAAAAGCTACGGAGCTGAACTTTCGCACACGTGCTTATTATTGTTGCAGGCTGTTTGTATGTGTGAATCACCGAAATTGGATCACTGGGTCATGGGGCTACCATACAAACCTAGCTCCACAATTTAAGTTCTTCTAGGAAAAACATTTTTATTTGTGCACCAATTTCAACCAAATTTACACACAAACGTGTTTCTCTTGATGACACAAAACATATCTAAGAATTGATCTAATCTGACCATGGGGTCATGGGGTGGCCATACAAACCCAGCCCCCATTTGGGTTCTTCTAAGAAACATTTTTTTTTCACTAATTTCACAAAACCTTGAATTAATGTGTCTTTACCAAAGCAACAAAAAAGTTCAAAACGAATGAAATCGTACTGTGGGGTCATGCTCCCGCAACCCAATAAAATTTTAAATATTTTTATTTGCCCACTTATTTGAACCAAGCCCAAAACTTTTGTCAAGACGGAAGAAAAAGAATGAGGAGGTGGATTAAATACAAGTCATAGGTACTCCCGAAAAGAACTTTTAACCCAACGAGAGCGAAGGGTATCCAAATTTCGGCCGCGCCCGAAATTAGCCTCGCCCTCGGGGTTGGCGAGCGAAGCGAGCAGGGGGCGAAGCCCCCTAGTTTTATTCTAGCTTTGTTCTTTCTAACAGTTTTAATGCCTTAAGTGCAAATTTTAATTTTTGGCTAGATTTCGAAATGCTTTGAATAAATTTTACCAATTGCAGATCTTTAGGAGCAGTGTGAATTGAATTGTATTGAATTCGAGCTAAAATTAACCCTACTTTTCTACACTTAACGTATAAAAACTGTTAGAAATAATTTTTTAAAAATCTGCAAATGCCTGTGGCACCTAAAAGGTTAAGCTAAGGGGGTAGGTTCCTTACAAATTTTTTGCTGAAAATCATATGAGGAATCACAATCCGGTGCGTTTATGCGGCAGTTTCCGGACACCCTGTATTAAGACTAAGCCTGTGTATGAGATTTTCTTTCAGATCACGATTCGCCGGAGAATTAAGGGCACAATGCAAACCCGCTGCCGCAACTGTGACGACCAACTTAAATGTAATAAAAATTACTAAAATAAAAAAAAAATTTTTTTTGTGTTTTTAAACACCAATTTTATCATTTTATGGAAGATAATTTATTAAATTTGTTAATTTATTTAATAATATTTACAACAGTTTTTAAAACGAAACTTACCGATCACTTTGTCATCGATAGTCAGTGATCGTTTTATCAATTATAAAAAAATCGTCGTCATCAAAAATAGAAAAAAGTAGAACAATAGAATACAACCATGTTTTTGTCTAAATAGGAGTAACAGTTGGGCTTTTTAATTGAGTTAATTGTGCTTTCCAAATTGTTGTTGTTGCTGATGTTTAGTGTCTGGTGGAATAGCATTGGCATTAGCTTGTGGTTGGTGCTGATATTGGTTCGATTGTTGTCCGGCAGCTGGATGAGCATTGTTATTCACTTGTTGTGGCGGTTGTTGGTATTGTTGCTGATTTTGTTGTTGAGCCGGTGGTTGTTGTTGCTGTTGAGCTGCTGTTGGTTGATTTTGTTGTTGCACTTGTTGGACTGGAGGTTGCTGATATTGCTGCTGCTGAACGGGTTGTTGTTGTTGAACAGGTGGTTGTTGGTTTTGTTGTTGGCCTTGTGGAGTAGGAGGCTGTTGGTACTGTTGTTGAACTGGAGGTTGTTGTTGGTATTGTTGTTGAGCGGGTGGTTGTTGGTATTGTTGTTGAACTGGAGGTTGTTGATATTGCTGCTGATGTTGTTGTTGTGGAGGGGCGTTTGGATGCTGTTGTTGGGCATGTTGAGGCGCATTTGGATGCTGCTGTTGGGCATGCGGAGGCGCATTTGGATGCTGCTGGTATTGCTGTTGACCTGCATGATGCTGTTGTTGTTGTTGTGCATGGAATTGTTGTTGTTGCTGATGATGCATTTGTTGTTGTTGTTGCTGATGATGCATTTGTTGCTGATGGTATTGTGGCTGTTGTTGATAGTGCAATTGTGGTTGATTAGGATTCGGATGGGGCTGACCATTTGGATAGTAACCATGCGGCATATTTGGATGTGGAGGAAGCTGCGATTTATTGAAAAAGAAATGTTAAAATGCGTTTAAACGTATTTCTCAAACTAATAACTTACATGTCCTTGCGCAACCAATTTTTGAATTTCCTCCTGACGTCTTCGCTCAAATTCCAAATATTCTTCGTGTGTATATTGTGGCTCGTTGTCAACAGTATCCCAGCCCGGATCGCGGTTGAATTCATCTCGTTTTGTTTGCTCAATAAATTCCTGATAGCTAATCAATCCATCGCGATTGGTATCGGATTCCTTGAAAACATGTTCACGCATACGTTCCATATCTTCAGCACGTTCGCGCATATCATCTTCAGGCAAACCTTCCTTATAGACTTTATCCAATTCCTTAACAAACAACGCCTTCAATTCGTTTTCATCCCAGAAACCGTTACCGTCCAAATCTTAAATCATACAAATGATTATACATTCAACGTAACCGCGGCAAGATTTTACATACCGTGTAACTTAAAGAAGATTTCAGGATTGAAATCCTGTCCATCCATATGATCTTGTTTTTCCCAAACCTCTTCCAACTGGGCCCGATTGCCGGGATGATGCACCTTTTCGTGCTTATTATGTTTCTCTTTTTTCTCCTTCAGCTCGTCTTCATACTTTTTGCGTTGTTCTTCGTCCAAGTTGTGTATAACTTCTTGTTGTTCAAACTCTTTTTGCATTTCATATTGTTTGAACTCTTCGCGACGTTGTCGATCGGCTTCGGCCAAATCGGCGGATGTTTTCAAAATCAACTTACGCAAATCTTCAATTTCAAAGGTGTGTTCGTTTTCATGTTGAATATGATCGCCGATTTTCATATGTTCGCGATCAATATCATTAGATAGTTCGTACTTTAGTCAAATGGAATATATTAGTAAAAGTCATGAATAGAAAATATTTTCAACAACGAATACCTCTTTATTGGCCAACTCTCGAATTCTTTCGATTTCACGTCGTTTGATTTCATCCAATTTGGAACGAACATGATGATTGACGTATTCTAGTTCCTGGGCAATTTTGCCGCTCTGTAATGTAAAAGTATTATTATAATTAGTAGATATCACATTTTCTATTAAATTAAGTATATGCGAATGTATTCAACGTGATTGTTTATTATGCCTTGCATTGTCAAGTAAGGATGCTGTGGTTATATTCGTTAATGAAAATGAAGTTAATTTTACGAGCGTTTATTTTGACCACAGGCATCGTCATGCGACTATGTTACATTTAAATTCATTAAGACTAATTCTTTAAAATTGACAATGACACACATGGCTATCTCCTCTCCATTTATGTAGATGGATTTTACCTCAGGAAAGTGCTCTAATGACACTTAGTCCTAAGTCCCACTAACATTTTGTTCGAATGGAGTTTGATTACTGGGAAGACTGCGGTATTGTGATAATGATGTTTCCAAGAACCCTTTCTTACTTTTCTCCATTTTTGCATTATTTAAAATTTTTATGAACAATTGAATTGAATTTTATCATCATATCCGTGCGTCGAATTCAATGCGCTTTGCGCGTGTGTGGAATGGTTTCTTCCGCTTGGTTCGCGATACCCGCTCTTTTGGAATCGGGGTGTAACAATTCCCTTTTGAGTTTGCGTAAGTTATGTATGGTTATTATGATCGGAGACAGTTCTTTCGGCATTCGAGTGTGCTAAAAATCTGTATATCTGAAATCGATTGTCGACCAAGTAGGTTTTGCATGTTTTCCAGGTGCTTTATGTAAGTGGGTTCTTAATCGTGGATTCGAAACCCATAATATGGTGCGTAACCATCATTCCATGCCTAGTTTTATATTTTTACCAATTGGTTATGAAGCAGCCATCGAAATCTAACATTCAAAAGTTTAGTTTTCTAAGAAAAAATGTGATACAGATAAAGCCTCCTATAAAGCTCTGTAAAGCTTGGCTTCTGTTCAGCAGACGTCGGTAGGGACTGTCTCACAGTGGATCAATTGGATAAATTGTCTTACTAGACAAGACTTGAGGCTACTTGTTGGTTACCTCACGGGACACCATTTATTTATTTATTTTAAAATGACCACTGAGCAGGAGCTACTCCTATAATTACAGTAGCCACAAAGCAAAAAAGAGCTCAAATTTAACAGATGATAGGATTCAAATATGCACTTGGGAGCAAAAAAATCGACCCACCCCAAATGCTTCCGTTCTAGACACGATTACTAAAAAAATAATAAACAGTCTGTTTCTGTTTTTAACTCTGTAAAATCAATAAAAAACAACACATTATTTTATTAAATTGTGTTAAAACTTTTTCCCTTCCAATTTCAGTTTTTGAGTTCTTCTTGTGTTTTAAAGCACAACGTTTGCGATGGGTCAATTTTCGGATTTCAATCAACTCTATGGGGGGAACCGTTAGGAATTCGACACATGTAAGTTAGAACAAGTTTATCTATACTAATTATATAAAATTGCTTATATGGGAATGTTTGTAACGGTTTGGCTCAAAAACTACTGGACGGATCTTAAAAATTATTTTTTCCAATCGCTACATATGCGAGAGAGACGAACATAGGATACCTCATTTTTCAATTTTGGACTTAGAAATACGGTAAATTCCGTTACGCCGAAAATTTTATTTACTCGCTTAAGTCTTTTCGAATTTTGCTTAATGACGCATTTCCCGTGGTTCAATTTTGACCAAATTAGGTGTGCAGCTTATTTGAAGCATGTTTGTGGCATTCTTATACCACACCGTTATAAATAGGTCCTGCTGCAAGTGTGGATATGGCAAAAGGACTCTTACAATCATAAAGTGAAAAGAAGTCCAAAATTGATAGAAATCTATATGTTTGGATTTATAGTGAAGGTATCAATATACTCTAATATTATTGAAGAAATTTTGTATCCTTTCACAATTGTTCCGTTAGGATATAAAGGATATTTTTAGCAACCAAGTGGTATCTAAGTAATATGGGTGTCATATGACTGGAGATGCTAAAGCGTATGCAATAAAATAAATTTGCACGCAGTTTAAGTCCTTTTAAAACAGTTTGAATTCTCACAAGGACGTTGTTAGTAAGGAAATCTACATATCATTTGGAGAACGGTGTCATATTACTGGAAATAATGAAGCAGTATATCTTTTTTTAATTGAAGTTAATGTCTTTAGAATGCATATAGGGTCCTTTAAGGTGAGGAAAGGACTACAAAAACGTAATAGTTAGGTTTTATGAGTTTGGCGCGGCATGTTGAAGCGTACATGGTTGACTATATATGAGTCCTTTTGAAACAATTTGATTACTTTGAATGGGAACAAGGATATTCTTAATAAGGAACTGGTATCACGCCAGCGTTAGTCTACATTTAAACAATTGCTTTGAACATAATTTGATCGCTTTCCGGTTAAGCAAGAACATTATTCGCAAAAGAGTTATAATAAGGCGAGATGGGTATTTGAATTTATGAATTTAGTAGTATATTTAAATTTATTTAGTTCTATTTGTTTGCTTTATTAAACGCATTTTGTTGATATGGAATAACAACTTTTATTTGTCATTTGTCTTTGTCGAAATAATCTAGGTTAGCATAAAGCCGTACTTCCTTTATCTATAAATTTTGCTTTGCTCAGTTGTCATAATTTTATAAAATTTTATATTTTGTAAATTTTTTTGTGAAATACGATTTTTGTTGATATTATTTTCATTTTTAATTATTATCGAAATTACTGAGGTTATAAATAAGTTGTTCGTGAAGTGAACAACGCGAGTGTAGCGAGCTTTAGATAATACAGCTAGTAATTTTATAAAATTTTATATTTTGTAAATTTTTTTGTGAAATACGATTTTTGTTGATATTATTTTCATTTTTAATTATTATCGAAATTACTGAGGTTATAAATAAGTTGTTCGTGAAGTGAACAACGCGAGTGTAGCGAGCTTTAGATATGAAAGCGAGCGAAGCGAGCTTTCACAGCTAGTAGGAAATAAAATGGGCTTTAATACTGAAATACAAATAATTTTGGTAAGATTCAACGTTTCCGAGATATTCCCGAGATAAGGCGAAAGCATCCTAAAGCAAATCCTTTTGCCTCCCCACGTTAGCTCACACCCCACAACCGCATGCTTTTATTATGTTTTCCTCCTAACCTCCAGTTATAAAACCATGAAATAAAAAACAGTCTCCCCATTTTTCACAATGTCTGTCTTCACAGTATTTGGGGTAGTTCGATTTCTTTGCTCCCAAGTGTATATAAAGTAATTTAATGTAATGTATAAATTATACTATAATAATATTAAAAAGAAAAGAGTTAAATGTTCAAATTAAATTCAGGAATTCTACTAAGAAGCTTACGTTTAAAATAGAGAAAAGAGAGCACTAAAGAACGGAGCTCTAGTCTATCGTATTTTCGCATCATCCTTATAAGAGGTGAGTTATATACTTCAAGCTTCGCTGTAGGATGATCAAAAATAGAATAGAAAGCGTGTTATATGAAGGCACTCTAAAAACTGTATCGCCTGAGAATGATGAGCAAATGAAACCGAAGCATAGTTTAAACAGAAAACATTCATCAAGGTAAAATCTTCTCTTTTCCAAACTCATCAATTTGAGATAATTTAAGCGTTCATGGAAGCGTTTGGGAAAATTGCATTAATAAAAAAGGCTGTGTAGTTACGCTGAATAGTTTCAAGTGCAATAATATGATTATTAGAGTATGGGGACCAGGATACTTCGGCCAAGAGAAATGAATAAATTGACTGATGTAGAAATAGATTTAAAATCATGAGAGCAGCGAAATACGAACCCTGAAAGCCGGGATGTGATCAGAAAATTTGAGTTTAGAGTCGAAAATAACACCAAGATCGTCAATATTACAAACTGAATTTGCGGCTTGTTGTGCACGAAATTTGAAAACTGGTGCAAACACGTCTCACGAGTAGTGTTTTGACAGCAGCATGGCTCTCGCTCGTCGAGAGCTTCCCATAAGAGCCAATGCATTTCGATGTGTCGAGCTTGCGAGCCGTTTTCGCGTCGCGTCGTGTGCATGGAGCCTAAAAGATCAAGGTGATTGTAATGCTAAACAATCATATACAGAGGATACCGAGGCGAAAATTTTGCAGTCATCAGCATAAAGCAGTGAAGGACTATTAATATTTTGAAGGTCATTAATAAAAAATAAACAATATAGGTTCTAAAATGAACCCTTGAAGCACACCAGACCAGACTTTGGAAAAAAAATCAAAAGATACATTGTTCTGCCAAACAACGCAGGAAGACCTATTAACAAAATACGATGTAGTAAGAGGAACAGGGAAATTAAGACGAGTGAGTTTCTGAAATAACATCGAATGATTAACTGAATCAAAGGCTTTAGTAAAATCAGTGTAGATTGTATGAACGTCGTCATGACTGTTAAGGACTTAACAACAAAGTTAACAAATTCAGCTAAATTCGTAACAGTTGACTTCATTTTACAAAAGCCATGTAGACAGGAAATTATAAGATGGCCAAAGATTTATTCTATGTAGTTAAAAGCGATTCGTTCGCAATTTTAGAACATGATGGGACTAAAGAAATGGGGCGGAAGTGTCATGCGACGTTGAGGTCACCTTTCATAGGCACAGCGTAAGAACGTTTTCATTTAGTAGAAAAACCCCATTTTTTAAAATAAAATGCTTTTATTAAAAATTATGGCCAAGGTTGTTGATATAGCGCAGTGTGCTTTTCTTAAGAAAGAGCTAGATATACCATCCGAGCCACTGGATGAAAAATCTTTAGCGGACATAATAATAGAATCAACAAGACGGTGTGAAATAACCCCTGATGATATGGGTATAACAGTGTCAGATTGACGAAATATACTCGAAAAATATGTAGCGAGAAGCTCACAAATTTCTTCTTCTCATGCGATAGGGAAGACGGGTGAGAAGAAGACTTTCTCATGTTTTTACACAAGACCAAAAGAGTTTACTCTCATTATTACTGACACTCTGTTCAATATTAAGGAGATACGCCGAACGTGCAGCTTGTATAAGTCGTTGGGTCTCATCACGAAGTTTTCGATAAACTTGTAAGTCCGATAAACATTTATAGTGCGATTGTTTTTCATTATCATCCTATATATAGCATTACTAAACCATATTCGACCATTACGACTCTTAGGACTATATTTCGACACATAATCATTAATTATATTAAAAAGAATTACGTAAAATGTATCAACAGCCGCCTCACAGTTAATGGGTGAAAGAATAGAATACGAGTCGATTTCGTTTAGTTTTAAGTTAATAGCGTAAGAGTTTGTTTGAAAGAAGACAACTTTTAAAGCATTGGAGCAACATTTCATTGGAAACTTTATAGCTGTTGTAGGGCAGGATGAAAAACATCAGAAGGAAGTAATACACTACTTGTTTCGGAGGATGAATGTTCAGTTGCAATAAAGTTGCTCAAAACTAAATCTAATCTACGGTTAATAGAATTGGGAGTTACATTAAATTGAAGAAGTATACAATAATTCATGTGAAAAAGACAAAAATAAAAGTATGGAAGACGAGACAGAAGCAAGAGAAAAATCAGGAGAGTCCGGCCGTGAAATAAGGGAAAAATTAAAGTTACCGCATATATCGGACCTCGATAACTCGAATCCCAAGGGACCGACAAATTCCTTCGAGTTATGTATACTTCGAGTTATCAAAATTCGAGATATCGAAGCTTGCAAAAAGTAAACTTCGACTTATCGAGTGTATCCCTGAAATTCCAATAAATGCTTAAATAAAAAGTTAAAATTAAGTGATATCAATTTAATTCACAAAATGAAGAACGCAAGTACATTGGTCAATATAACGAAGTAAATTTAGGTGAGATTAAAAGAAATATAAGAGAGTTTAGCATATCGTTGAAAATATAACAATGATTCATATGTATAGGCTTTGAAATTTAACCTTCTAAATAAACACGAATTACGAGTGTGGCTGCTCGGGCTTTCTTAGAGGTCGGTACAGAAAATACTTCCGATACTTCCTCGTCTTCTTCTTCAACGTTATCTTCCGATCTCGCCATAGCTACTGTTACATCTGCAATTATGTCTTCCTTGGTTTGAAAATCGTCTGTGGCTACTGCAACGAATTCTTCGAAGGAAGTCGGTCCAATATCTATGGCTCGAGATAAAGTTGTAAATTCTTATTGGAACTTATTTCAACAGGTTCTTCATTGCTAGAGAGAAATCCACAAACCCCGAAGCAATTTTCCTTATAAGTTCCTGCCTGTAAAATACCTTACAATTTTTGATGATTCCTTGATCTAGGGGTTGTACGAGAAATATTGATGTTGCATTGTTCCAATCCGTCAGGAATAATGTGCGAGAAGCAGTTGTCAATAAACAATATTCCTCGCTGAATTTTGTTTTGCAGCTCCTTATCCCAGTCTTATCTTATCTTTCATTGCCGATTACCAAGGGTTTTATATTTTATGTTCCAGTTGAATTGACAGCAAGTAGAATAGTAAGACTTTCCTTGCTCTCTTTTCCACCAAAGCAGGGATCGGCTCGAAATGTCAGGGGTTTGTTTGGTGTACAACGAAAAAATAGTCCTGTTTCATCGGCATTATAAATTTCCTCTGATACACAATCTTAGATTAAACGAATCAATTGTTTTTTCCAGTCATTGCATACAGTCATAAACTGTTGCACTTTCGCCAGAAACCGTCCTGAATACTATCGAATTCCTCTTTTTGAAATAGTTCAACCAGCCATTATTGGCCCTGAATTCTGGATGATTCAATTTCGGGCAAAATTAAGAGCTGTTTCTTTCATCAGTGGGCCACTTAGGCTAACGTTCTTTCTTTTTCAAACCACTGGACTAAACATTTATCAATATCCGGAAATTCAGCTTTTTTAAACCGAAATCCATCGGACCGTTTGATTGGCTTGGGCTCTTAGCAGAAATTTGTCGTTGTTTTTTTTTTTAATCGTTGACAATGGATTCGCCGGAATTTTGACCTCGGCGGCGCTTTCAGCTTTCGAACGAGATCATCGGTTTTTTAACAGCTTCAATTAAGCGAACTTTATCCGAAAGAGTAAGGGCCATTTTTTCGTACATCTTATAGGCTGGTTAGTCTTATCGCATAGAAAAGACACACACAATATTCAAAAAGCTTTTCCATTGTATTGAATGGAATTTTGCATAGTTCTGCCTTATTTTGCTTGGTTACGCCATCATCTTGGATTAAAAAAATCATTGCACGGTTTCATACAACAGCGTAAATAAGCAAAAGATAACATAACTATGCAAAATAAACAAAAATTCCATTGAATACAATGGTAAAGCTTTCTGAATATTGTGTGTGTCTTCTCTAGGCGATAAGACTAACCAGCCTATAAGATGTACGAAAAAATGGCCCAAAGTGTATTACATTTTCTGGCAGTCATTATAGCAAACTAGACAAATTGATTGGGCGATTTTTAAACACCAAGACAAATTCTCAAGTTGAGACACAATCAATGGACGCCAAACACAAGCTGAAAGAAGACAATGGCTGCATTCAGCGAACGAAATTTACTAGAAAAACACTGGAAATGCTACCAGAATTACCCGGCCACTGCTCTCTTTCTCCGCTGAAAAGCCCTCATGCGCAATGAGAATCTAATTGGAAGAGCACTTTTCTGCTACATTTTTCGTTCGCTGAATGCACTCATTGGTTGCTTTCAGCGAACACAAATGTAGCAGAAAAGTTTTATTCCAATTGGATTCTCATTTCATATATAGATTATTCAGCAGGGAAAGGGTTCGGTGGCGGGTAAATTCTTGTGGCATTTGCAGTGTTTTTCCAGTGAATTTCGTTCGCTGCATGTTGAGGTTCGAGTTATCGAGTCTCGACGTAATTATTGCTGAATTCGGATAAGACACACAAAGGAGATTAGAAAAGTACTCGAAAGGGCTAAGCAGGTATCGCGGAATTTCAAGGAACGTATATACGCATGAGACTAAAAGTGACCGCTTTACGCAGCTCTTAACTATTACCGTCACACAATTAAATCAACATTTTTGAGCAAAGTGTTTGGATGAAGTGCCACCATAACAAATGGTCGGCTGATACGGACTACCGGTTTGGCTTGGAGGATGTGGAGTCCACCAAACATCTACTTTGCTAATATTCAGTGGTAGCTCGCTCGAAACGCCTGCTTATTGGAGAAACTTCCGTTAGCTTTGATGTCGTTACCAAGCGCGTACAGAGGGCTGCGCCCGCTATACGAGGGTTGTATAGAATTTTAATGCGTAGTGAATATTTTTGCACATATATTTTATAGGCTTACGCCTTTCATTCTGGTAACACTTTTAATTAGACCAACCCAAAAATAGATTTACTATGTATCCAGTTTGGATAAAAGTATTCAACGTCAAATCTACAGACATTTTACGATTTAAATTTCACAAAAGGTACCTCAACAAACGGACAAATTGAAATTTCACAAATTTACTGTTATTGTCTTTTTCTTCGAAAATGTCAACAGTCTTGGTATTTATCGTATATAAGCTCGTACTAACCAATCTTTGTGCAAAGTTTCATAGCGGTACCGGCACGATTTCAGTATCTGCGGCGCCAAATTTTGATGATGCCATTTCATTAATATTGGCCTGAAACGACCGAATCTGCAATCCTTTTTCGCGAAATCGTAACGGTTCTCCAGATATTCAATGTCAAAGTTTGACATTTATATGGGGTAGTTCAGTTTTTAATGGGAATTTGGGGGTATTTTTACAACATACTGATGTAAATCAATGGCATTGCACCAAAAATAACATTTTAAATTTCATTTGCCTCACTGTCTAGCAAATTGTACAATTCTTGCTCGCAAATATATTTTAACTTTTCATTTTATTAACATCTTTGCTAAATTGGTAAAACTTACTATTCTTGTGGGACTGATTAAAATTAAAACGTCAATTTGATGACATGGAACACTTTCCCCAATGTGTAAAGCGGAAATCCACCCCCTTTCTTATCAAATTACATAACTGGCCTCATAGAAAAGTCAAACTTTGACATTGAATATCTGGAGAACTGTTACGATTTGGCGAAAAAGAATCACAGATTCGATCGTTTCAGACCAATATTAATGAAATGGCATCATCAAAATTTGGCACCGCAGATACTGAAATCTCCCCGCGGTACCTATAACGGTTTAGAAAAACCGACGTGATAATGTAAGCTTAACTTCAAACGCCCATAACTACATTATCGTTACTCGAAACTGGAAACAAGTAACTGATATAAAATGTACTCGTTGAGTGCTTTGATTTGAGTACCCATACGTCCATTTCACATAAAAATAAAAAAGTCGACTTTCTTGAAATCTTCGGGACACTCTGTTATCTATTCCCTACCAACTTCTAAGGTATTCGTGCCAAAGACTGTTACCATTCTACACACTCCTACTAAATGTCATGACGATCGGTTAAACCGTTCGCGAGTTATTTGGAACTTAATTATAATGGGCCATATAATTAATTGAATTAATTCTATTAGTTTCCCTATTGAAATTACCGAGGTGTTATGCAATTATTTCGTGCTTCGGAAGATTATATTTTGTTATGGGTCACGCTCTGTGGCTCACTTGGTTGAGTCGCACTCTACGATGCTAGCAATCTAGAGGTCCGGAGATCGAATCTCGGCGTGGTCCAGGAAATATATAGTGCTTGCAACATTATATACACTCCGAAACTCTATATGCAATGTAACGTTGACTCGAGGTAGCCTATAAACGGCTGAGTAAACGCACCATGCCCCACAAGATTTACGGTACAGAGAAGAAGATGGGTCCACGAACAGGCTTTAGAGGTGTGTGCATAAATTAAGTTTGAGAATCACTGGTGTATAGGCCTAATTCAAGATGAGCCAAAGATAAAATATACCAAACGACAAAATAATCTGGTTAATCGCCTTTCTAACACTACAATGTTCTCTACGACTGTCATACGAATCACACTACGAACTTAACATAAGAGATGGCATCAACCTGAGTGATGTATCTGTTACGAACAATATCTAATCCATAATGAAATCAACGTTTTAGTTAAACTAATAAGTGTTTCTCGCTAGCATGCCTACATTTAAACGCACATAAATGTTTGTTCGCTTAATAGGCACGCAAAATCGGTTATAATTAGAAAATGTTTGCATAAATTTTTCTGTCGGTAATTTCCATATTACATACATTGCACTCAAATATTACGGATATAAATTTGCTACTGCCCATAGAAATCCGTTCCACTCCATATACCTATACTTTACACAGCCTTTACAAAGCGTGCTACCACATCATAATTATGTAATGTTATGCACTTTTTAATGATTCTTATAGGTATGCAAATAAGCAAGTATGCACCTACTTAATATTAACAAAAAAAATTCTTTGAACTATGTTGTATACGAAATTGGCAAAATAAGTTTTTCCCCTTTTCTGACTCAATAAATTTATTTAGAAGTCCACGTATATATACAATTGGAAGATTAATTGCAACAAAAAACAGAGACTTACGTGGTTCTTCGCGAATTGCGAAACGTGTTCTACGTAAACATCTTGAGTTGAATCCATTAACCTTCACATTGAAAGACGATGAAAGATTTTTTGAAAGCAAAACTTTTTTTTTGTAGAGCAAAAAACCGGTTGTGTTACGTATTATTGAGTGTTACCAAAAAAGAACACCAAAGGCAAATGAACGCTACTAATTAGGCGGATTGCTTCTCATGATAAACATTTCTTACTAACTGAATCTAATTAACGACTTCTGGTATTTACCCGAATATCTGCCTCGGGGGCTTTGTCCAACTTCTTCCGAAATTCATCATCACTCTCCAGGGCTTCAACGACTTCCCTCAGGTATCTTTCATACTCGAGAACTGCCTGAAGACGAAATCAATCAGATTAAATGAATGAAGTTGCTGTTCCATATGTTTGGAGATTGGTATGGCGCAATATGATGTCGTGGCGACATAATACTCTTCACCATCATGCCTACTTACCGAAAGGTCATCCTGTTCGCCCTGCTTGGTGGCAGGCTTTTCAGTCGACGAGGCTTTATTTTTCGTTACCGGCAGCGCCACTGAAATTGCCACCAGGCAAGCACTTGCACAAATTATTGTCAGAAATCTCATCATGATTTCTGATGTTTATTTCTAGAAATTGATCACAAAAGACAGAGGAAATGATTAACACTAAACTAATGGAATTTAACGACACAATTATTTATTCACTGTTTACAACTGAAAAACCAAGGGACACGGTATTGCTTGCATTAATTGGAAGTCTATTTACCATTTGGCACAAACGTTCTTTTGCGGAAAACAGCGCTGAACTGTGAAATAGGAATAGGTAAACGTACGAAAAAAGTAAACTTAAAAATTTGACAGCTACTGACGTGTCCGATGGCCGATTGTCAAATTGTTGAGTAGGGTTGCCCGCTGTTAGTGTGTTCCAGTATTCAGCCAATGTTATTTTGATTATGGTCCATCTAAATTTGTCGCCAAATGGCTGCGCGTCCAAAAACTGGAATCGCGTACAGCCATTTGGCTGCTACTTAGCATCCACACTTTAGCAGCCAAATGGAGACAGAAAATGACATAACCAACATTTCATTTTGGTGATTTTTTTAAATTTAATTATCAAAATCGGACTCTGCGCCTTTGAATTATTACACGGCCATTCAAGAATTATTCAATTTCACACGAAAGAATGAACAAAAGTTGCAAAATTGTCACTTAGAATTTGACAAGCGGTCGTCAAAGCGGTTTTTTTCCTTCTCCTATTCAATGGCTATCTATTCCTATTCAATGGCTAACTCTAATTGCGAAGAGTTGTATTGCCACTATTTGTTTGGTAAATCATCACTTTTTATAAACAATCAAGTATTATGTCAAGTCGTAGAACAAGATTACGACCATAGTGCGAACAGCATACGAAATTACATAATCTACGTAGATTTTGCGGCTATATGTGTAAAGCGCTTTTGTCTCACCACGAGAAAAGATTTTGCAAAGAAATAATCATCTTTTGTGATAAAATCCACCACATCTAAAAAATAAGCCGACAAAGGTGAGTCAGAGATGCGCAAAAACTGTCAAATGTCAGCTGTTTGGTCTTAACAGGGATGTTACCCGCGATCGTTTTTTCGAGTCAGATTTACACGCGATACGAAAAAAACGTCGCTAATAATTTAAACGCGCAGTCCGATTTTTATAATAAAATTTAAAAAAAAAACCTCCAAAATGAAAGTTTGATAATAGGTGTGTTTTTTTGGTTATCCCGCGTAGGTTTGGTTAACGAAACTTCATATAAAAAAATGACAGATGGATCAGCTGGCATTTTTTTATATGGAGTTTCGTTACCCAAACCTACACGGGATAACCAAAAAAACATACCTAGTAGTACCATTTGAGGCTCGCATTTATGGTAGCTAGTGTATGCTAAGTAGCTGTCAAATGGGAGCTCGCGATACCAGCTTTTTGGCGAGCTGCCAATTGGAGTCTGTAGGAATACAGCTTTATGGATGAGTTTCCATAAAAATTTATCTAGATATCTAGATGGTTGTCTGGAACAGATGTTGTGATGAATTATTTTATCCATAAGCTGTATCCTCATTAGTTGCCAATTGGCAGTCATTTACACTGACTGCCATTTGATTGGCAGTACAGTTTGGATATTCAATATGGTAACTGAATCATCTGTCAGCTGATACTTTGAGAGCCGCTCGTTGAATTCAAAGTGTAAATTTTTTAACTTTTTTTGTCGTAGCCAGTATGGATACATCTTTAAATCCAGTTCTGGACAAAAGACACGCGAGTGTGTTTGCTTACTTTTAGTTCCGGACCGGTACGAAAATACACTATAAAAATGTGTTAACTGCTTTTTGATTGCTTATTGTTGCAAAAAAGTTCGTAGTTAAAAGAAAATTTTTTAAACATTTTCTTGTTTTCCAGTCCCAAATTTTCGCGCCCAATTTCAAGCTGAATTGTACTAGAAAGCGAACTGCATTATCCACTGGAAATAAATGATGTGGAATTGCGGCAATGAAATGGACACGTCAAACTCATATGTTTCCGTACTTCTTGGCAATTTATTGTAAAGTTGTCAATTTGCGTTCCCTTAACTTTTAGAAGAAAAAAGTAATTATTAGCCTTCATTAGCTCGTGACTTTATTGGTAAAAGTTGATGAAAAGTGTTGCGAAACGAATAATTGAACAGTTTAATAAAAATGTCTAACGAGGGACCGTCTAAACATGATATTGAGCAGATTTTCAGTCGACTGCGGGCACAAACAACAAACAAGGTGGCTAACTTACACGACACATTTATTTTAATTGAATAAATTTGCATTAAGTGTGGCCTTATCATAATAATACAAGTTCTCCCCCTAGCACGCACGACAATGTTTCTGTAATTAAATCGATTTTTTCTGGTTTCTTTGCTTCTAGAGTTGTTTCGATTGCGGTGCGAAGAATCCAACATGGTCCTCCGTGACGTTTGGGGTATTCATTTGCATCGATTGTTCGGCGGTGCATCGGAATTTGGGTGTTCATTTGACTTTTGTGCGCTCCACAAATTTGGATACGAACTGGACATGGGTCCAGTTGCGGCAGATGCAATTGGGCGGTAATGCGAACGCCTCGCAATTCTTTCGTCAGCATAATTGCAACACGACCGACGCTCAGCAAAAATATAATTCACGGGCCGCTCAATTGTATCGGGATAAATTGCAGGCGGCTGCGACTCAGGCTATGAGGGTTCACGGAACAAAGGTAGGAGTAATGATAATATTGAAGGGAAAATATGATTTTGTTGCTTTTTTTTCGTTTTTTTGCTTGCAAACTTTTCCTTGTACTGAGTCAATATGTGCCACGAGATCTGCCCAGTTTTATTGTTTTTCTTATCACTTTGTCATATTTTTTTTTGCATGACTCAGTATCCATCTTTGAGGTTTTGCAAATATGTATACACATGCAATGTAAGCAATCGCAGGTCAGTTAACAACATTTGAACATTTGACGCTGCTTGAAGAAGTAGCGTCCTGAAGGAAGAAGGAAGGTTTTGTTCTGAATATAGAGGAGAATAAGTTTGTCACGGAGCAAGTCACGGTACAAGCAAACCATCTACAGGTATACCGTCAGGGGAGCACCTAGCCTTTCGGCCTTTATCTCCCGGTCCCTCTCAATGTTTAGACCTTCGGCTTTTTACTGACAAGGTGTTGTTGTCAGATGGGGATTTCTCCGTCCGGCGCATGCACACACCATCAGGAACCCAACCCCGGGGTTGCATCACTTGCCGGATGACTTGGGTAACAACCTCCAGCCACTACGAGTCCAACACCTTGATGGGCAAGGACCCTGGTCCCCTGGGCACACCCATCCCCGTAGTTCACTATTCGCTAAAGACTTCTCTATAGCAGGTGTGATCCTCCTTCGGCCCCCTATTGGTTAAGCCTTACGTCGAATTCGGACATGCACATCCCAGGCTCGTTGGACCTGTGACTACGAGCCTGTGTAGACACGTAGCGCTGCCCCTTCAGTTTACTAGTCAGCAATGCGACTCGGGCAGTGTGGTCATCAATCCACAAACTAGTTAGATATAGGCGCGCAGGCATTTTCCACCAAGGCTGTTCTCCCTAACTAGCCCCTTGAGGACTCGGGTCATGCGAAGCCGTCAACTCCGAAGCTCACACGATTTCCATAAGATGCACTCCCCCACCAGAGGACACCACAATCGTGCTTGGCCTTTAGTGCTTCCCTCCCGCAAACTATGGGGGGAGGTAGGCACGCCAAGAGCCACCCGTACATAACTCAGGAGCACGGGAACGTTACCGCCCGAATGGTCTTTGTACAGATCCTCGCCATGGCGTCTCAACTGTACCAGGGGCCCCCTTGCGCTGTTAGGTCCGTGGTGTCACAACTCACCAAAGATCTTTGTCCCACTACAAACAGCCTTCCTTGGCTGAGTGTCACAAGGACACCGACCCCCCTGCGGGGCAAGTCACGGTACACGATACTATCAAGAGTAACCTCGGCAAATGCAAGCAATTAGGTATTTGCGGTTGGTTTCGACGTTTTGTTTTTTTTTTACTTCGCGTAGAGCCGTGACTGTCATGCTAACAGACATGCTCCACATAAACTATGGTTTCTTCTGGTCGGATGAAGGTTTTTTAAGCTCTAAAAAAGTGCTTAACGAGAGCATCTGTGTTGCACAACCCTGATTTTTCACGTTCTTTTGCATCGTTTGCATGAATCGTAATGTATGATTCAAGTCTGGATGGAATCGCAGTTTTGCTAGCACAAACCGCCGAAGTGTCAATTGCATACATGGTAATTTCTTTTACATAGGAATAGGATGAAACTTAATAATTATGTTCAGTGAAACTATACAGTTACGTTGCAGAAATATTTAGCGGATGTCAACGTTCCTTTCACACGTTGCGGCCTTGTGGGTTTCTTCGGCCTGTCGTACTCGTTGCTACAGTCCCATGCAAAGTCCCTAAACGCAAAACATTTAAAGCACTTCTTAGATGAGAATTGTTGTTTGACGGCAGTTTGTCCATCCAACCTTCAGTTTCTCTACTCACGATGGTTACAGTTTGGGCGCCACCATAGCTCCGGGTTGTATTTGAACCTACAAAAGTTCCAAAAATGATGAGCAGATTTCCTTCTTCGTTGCAACCTCGTAAAGATCGACGCACTAAATTTTTGATTCTTGGTTTTGACGTCGACGCTCTTTAGACCGAGTAAGTTCGTTACAAAGGATCCCATTTTCCATTGAATTCCCGCCCCAGAGACTTTTCACTCATCTCCATCGGCTTCGGCTATGATTTTATTCTTTTGAGAATACGTAGGTTATTTGAACGAACTGCGAGACTGCGTTTATTGTGCGTTGACTCATATGTGGCTACATCGTGTCAACGCTGCAACTATGACAAATGAAATTTCGTCCGCAAATCTAATCACTCCCTCTCCCGCTTTAAAAGCTTCGAACACTCACAATATTACAAGCGGTAGTTGAAGCTCTCATAAGGATGACGATGACTAATACCGTCTCGCAGGTCAGAGTTCAGAACAGACTCCCTGACCTATTTGAAACTCGTACTGGACTCAAGCAAGGCGACGGGCTGGCGCCGACGCTCTTCAACCTGGCTCTGGAGTATGTAATCCGAGCCATGAATTTGGACAGCAGCGGAACGCTACTCATTAAGTCGACTCAACTAGTAGCTTACGCCGACGACATCAACATCATGTCTCGAAGATTGGGTGATGCAGAAATCCTCCTGCATAATCTCAATAACGCCGCCAAAGAAGTTGGACTACATATCAACGAATCTAAAACCAAGGTCATGATGCAATCAAAAACTAGAACGCCAGTAAATTCAAGCATCACAGTGGGGGACCTCAATATAGGGTATGTAGACAACTTCACTTACCTGGGTTGCAATTTGTCAAAGGACGCCAACGAAACAGATGAGATAAAGCGACGGATACAACTAGCTAATAAGTGTTATTTTGCGGTCCTCCAAATTATGAATTCGAAGCTGGTGCACAGGAAGACGAAGCTGTATAAAACCATAATCCGATCTGTGCTATGCTATGGCTGCGAGGCATGGACCCTAACCCAAAACTCTGAACACCTGTCGGACACATTCGAGCGAAAGGTTCTCCGAAGAACCTTCGGGGCCGTTCGTGAACGAGGTGAGTGGCGCATCCGGTGCAACCTTGAGTTATATCAGCTGTATGATGAGCTACAGGTGTCGAAGATCGTGAAATTGCAGCGACTACAATGGGCGGGACATGTACAAAGGATGAACGACGATCGCATGCCCAAAAAGGTGATGAACGCGCAACGAGTGGACGGAGCCAGATTGCGTGGACGACCGAGAGCCCGATGGGAGCATTCGCCCACCAGATGCTAGGCTTTCGGAACTGGAGGACAAGGTCGCGTGACCGCGACAATTGGAGGTCTTCAATCCAGGCGGCCAAGGCCCGACGTCGGGCTATCGTGCCATAAAGAAGAAGAAGAAGAAGTTGAAGCTTGTAAATTCGAACTGCAAGCACTCGTTCTGAACATTCTTGGGATGACTCCGGACTCCAATTTAGATGTCAAAGTAAGCAACCTGGATATCTCCAGATGGCCGAACAGAGAACCAAAATGACCTTATAGCCATCTCCAAAACAGTGAATCAGTGCCTACAACGCATCCTACGAAATATTTAACGACGACCTCCTCAAAATTAGTCGCCAAAATAGGATAGGCATCGACATCAAAAGGCGAAAGTGGCAGTGGATAGGTCACACACTTCGAAAAGAGCCAAAAAACATTGCAAAACAGGCTCTAGATTGGAATCCTCAGGTAACCAATGCTAGCCGTCGTGTGGGACGACCCAAAAATACATGGAGAAGATCTGTTGAGGCAGAGGGAAAATCGTGGGACCAGCTAAAGGCGATGGCTGCTAATAGGCAGAGGTTGAAAAGAGGCGTAGCCAATGCCCTATGCCCCACTTGGGGGTAAAAGGAACCAGAGAGAGAGAGAGAGATCCCTGCACACTACACACATAGCGATTCTCCTTTCGGTCGGCGACAGAGCATGCCCGAATTGTGGCAAGACGTCTGCCCGTTCGGATGGGCCGTTAGGCTTTTGGATTAGGAGGCGTTCTCTGTTATCACAGAGAGCGAAATACTTCAAACCAAGTTTGGGTTGGAGGGCGTTAAGTCGGCAAGTCCGTTCCAAACAATGCTCTGAAAATAGCAATTCAAACAATTACGGGAAAATTTCTTCTTCTTTGCCTTCTTCTTCTTCGAGCGGTGCAGAAGTGCCTCGTTCTTTATACCGCTCCATGGTTTCGCGTTGCTCGACCTGTGGTGTAGGAACATCGCCCGTTCTGGCGGTAATATCTCAGCATATTTCTATAGGCAGCTCTATCTTGGATCGTGTCATTGCCGAGACCAATGCGTTGTTGGTGCTTTTTCATTTGACACATCCAAGTGTTCTTCCGTCTGATGGGAAAATTTATTGAGTTTACAAAACTGTTCAGCGGATCAGACCTTTCCGAAACAGTATTTGCGTGCTTGTTCCCACAAGAGCATTTTTTGAACAGATTATTTTCAACCGACTGTCAGTGGTAGTCGATAGAATTGGGTAGTCGATAGAATTGGGCTTCGACGAGCATGTTCAACAGTAGACTCAACCAAATTGATAACTAATTTAGCAACCGACTCTCCTCACAAAGTATATATTGTGGTATTGTGAGTTTGAAGTGAATCCACGTCGCGTTGCATAAGATCTGTGTGCTCGACTATCTTGCCGGTATAGTTAAAGGCTACCTTTCATGTCGCGTTGTAATATACGATACTTATAAAGGAACAAAAAAGCTCCGCCTAAGGGAGTTACGGTAGTTCGATTGCTGAGATTCACCATCGTCCAAACACCTGGAGTACGTTCAACTCAGATGAAATGTACGCCTTTTCAGGTCGATGGGCCCAAACTCTAATCCCTGACATAGTGAAGTGGGTAAGCAGATAACATGGTAAGGTTAATATTTATTACATTAATCAATTTCTCACGGACCACGTAGGATACCGCAGCATTTGCATAGATTTAACTAGACGATTCGCCAGAGTGCCACAGGTGCAATGGGGTGGTGGAGGAAGCAAAGCATGTGTTTTTACGTCGGAACTAACTCAAGTCGCATCTGAACAATAACATAAGTTATCATAAGTCAACTTAATAGATTTTTTAATCCAATGAGAATTGGGAAACAGTGATCAGAGCCACATCCGTCCCTGCAAAGTAATACCGAGAGGTTGTTCGGCAGGGACCCACGGCGACCAAAGAGGTGTTTTGGTTTTCGTCAGTAAAAATCTGACATAACATAGAAGATTACCCTCATAACTCTATAAACGAGGGCACCATCGAACTTGGGGCCTGGGGCTCATGACTCTGGTTTTTCCAATATGTTGCGAGTCTCTCTCTCTGCACCCTAAATAAAGAGAGAGAGAGTTGCAATAAATGGGAGTCTGTAAAAAAACTAGAATCATGAGTCCCTGGAAATGTGTCAAGTTCGATGCGGCGTTCACTGACCGATTGACCCATACTGTTATCCAAAGTGGGTATCAGGGAAATACACGTGATGGCAATGATCAGAGAATATCATAATCGTAAATATGTTCGATGCCGTCTGAACTTTGTGGTTAAATTGAAGTTGTGGCGTAGCTTGCCTAGTAAAACCTCAAAAATTATTCTTCAGTACAAATTATTGCATGGTTTGATGCTCCAATCACAAAATAGTACGAACACAATAAGCCGTTCTCAATTTATATGTTGCTGCGGGAGGATGAAGCTGGTAACGTAAACCACCAAACCGCGGGCATAACTGATAATCCAGTTCTGCCACTATGAAGCAATATAAAAGGATGTATGTCTCGTACGGACATACGTCGACGAAAGAATTTTTTTGGTTAAGCCTATCAAAAATCGTCGAAATTACAAATTTCCAACTTTTCCGCAAAGACTGATATTATGTCTCTAGCGATATTACTAATGAAAGAATACAGCAAGCAACTGGATCTTTAGTGTAATTTTACCAAACACGCCTACTCCAACGTATACCAAGAAATCGAATATTGTGTCGAACGGGGTGATATTTACTTTGCACTAAGGGTTTTTTGGATCTTATTAAAATTCATTGGACCAAAAAAAGATTATCATGGAGACCTTTACGGATCAAGGTAGGATTAACTCAAGTTTGCCTCTGCCAATATATGAAATTGAAAATTTAACAACTTACACCACCGTTCATCAATTAATTGTAAGTACATTTAATTTTCGCTTAAATTTTCAGCTATTTTTGGATCCTATCGTCGACAAAAGTGAAAATGAAACGAAAAGGGAGGAAGAGGATTTCTTTGCAGAGTGCTCAAATGACAATCATGAATTTTCCAATAACAATAATCATAACAATAATTTTGGAAACGATGCAGCAAATGTTAAGCTGGTAAGAGATTAAAGTTTGACTTTCGATTTGTTTATGCTTTATGCCAAACGTTAACAGCTGTGATATTATGTGTGTTCTGAGCATATTCATGACCATTTATGAAATATTCTTCTGCAGGTCGACATAGTACAAAAGGCGGAAACAAAATCGAGTAATGAAACATTATCGACCGGAGCGCCTAGTGTAGATTTGCTCAATGCGACAGTTTCGTCGGCGGAAGCGCCAAAGTCTACTATTGGCGTCAGGAAGATTCAGCCGAAAAGAACAGGGGTAAGTGACAACTCACTTTTTTTTTCGCGTTGGCATTTTTTATTTCAATCAATGTTATTTGGTTTTAGCTTGGCGCAAAGAAAGGTGGATTGGGTGCCACAAAGGTCAAAGCTAATTTTGCCGATTTAGAGCAAAGGGCTAATTTAGCCGATCAATGTAAGGATGCAGTGCCTGAACGTAACTTGTCGCCCGAAGAAATGGAGGAAACAGTGACCAGTGTTCGATTAGCGTATCAAGATCTATCAATCAAGAAATCCCAAGAAGAGGAAAAACTTAAGGCTGTTGATCCAGCTAAGGCCAAGCAAATGGAACGTCTTGGCATGGGATTCAATTTGAAGGGGTATAAACATTCATATTTACACACTATAATTACTGAGATTAATTTGGGTGCCAATTTTGACATTCTAGATCGGGCTTTTCACATTCCGCAATCACCGATATGCAAACCATTTCACAGACATCAGCCCCGAAGCACACTATGAAGTCGTTTGAAAAAGAACCATCATCTGATTTCTTCGATGAATATTCAACACCAATGTACACGTCGTCGTCGTCAAAAGATCCCGAACTCAGTCGAATGGGCTGGGAAACCATCGAGCCCATTGACATGCAATCGAACATTACCACAATGTTTTCGCCATCACAGCCGTCGGCCAAGTCGTCGACGTCTAGTATAAACGAACAGCCCGGCCGTAAGACATTGAAAAGTGGACGTGAAATTAAAACGTACGAAAATGATCAGGCTCAAAAGAAATTTGGAAATGCCAAAGGCATTTCGTCGGATCAATTTTTCGGCAATGAACAATCGTCGATTGAACGTTCGGCGAATTTGTCACGCTTCCAGGGTTCGAGTAGTATTTCGTCGTCCGATTATTTTGGTGATGGATCATCGAGTGGTGGTGCATCGCAGCGAGGTGGGTATTATTAGCCGGATAGTGAGGTAATAATAAGACGTTTTGCTTAAGTATTGTTTTTTTTTTGATCCATTGAACAGTTGTGAAGAGAAGTAATTAACAAAGCGTACACACAGAATGTCTTGCAACGACGATTAGGTATATATTTATGTTTTGTTTTCGTTCTTTCCCCCCGAAACATTAAGTGTAGTTCGAGAAATGTGTAAGCTCTTGTTTTGGTATTTGTTTGCCACGTTATCTCGAAGCATTTTGCTGTTACATCGACATTTTGCTGATACATCGAATGCACCAGTCGTGATTTTCGTTACATGGCTTCAATTGGCAGAATTCGAATGTTTCCTATCATAACGTTAAAAGTTGAGCAAGGAAATGTGTGTTTTAAGTCAAGTTTACAGGCAGGAATCTTGAAACAATTTTATGATTTTCATTTCATCTGTCCAAATGGCGTTTCTATCCAATCCGCTTGGTAACGCTACTGGCCACTACATTCAGGAACAGCTATTCTAAATACATCTTCCGGGTACTACCAATTTATGGTTAAATCCAAAGCTATCTACAGAGCAAGCCACAAAGTAATAAAAAAGTTCTTCCCCGCGATTCCCTGTAGTGTGTCTGAAATAGGGCATTTTGGAGGGAAAGGCAAATTTTAGTCACAATACAAAAAGTCGCTGCACTGCTGGCGGCCATTCCAACCATTCTTAAATTCTACTTTGTGGCCTGTTCTGTATATGGTTTGGTTAAACCCATCGACCATAGAACTTCAGTGCTCCGTAGCTACATATTGGCTCAGATATTTAATGAAGTTTCTGTGCTATATCGCCTGTCGGCAAGAATAGTGACACGACTCGAAATTTTTCATTTTTGAGATTATGGCACTAACAGATATATTTTTATCTATATTACCTTTGTAAAAATCACGCAGAAATATTTTGCCTAGATTTTGCTAGGGAACAACATGTCTCACTATTCATGCTGCTATGTACATATGAGCACAATTGTGGAAGAATACTGCCACATCTTGGTTGTTTTCTATCATGTAAGTATCGTTGTGCATAAAAAAAGGATTTTTTTCGTCGAATCCATCAATATATTCAATATTAAGGGTCGCATCTGGACTTTTGTCGATATTTCTGCTTAAGGTGAATACTACGCCTATGAGGAAAAGTTTTGGCGCAAACGTCACTTGCACTACTGTAAACTATTAATTACACAAGTACTTCCTCTACGAATAATAATTGCAATTATTCGCACGGTTAACCCGTTTTTTACGCTTTTAAAACTTGCCAAATTTCATTTGCAAATATGTAATATGTATGAGTGGTGTTACTATTCTTGCCGACAGGCGATATGTCGATTTCAAACAGTTGTGTTTTCTTCAGAACCTTTTGACTATTTAATATGCTAAATTGGTAGAGCAGGCCCAGACAATACTTTTCGTCAAAACTTCATCAGAAACCGATTGATTGATTCCCTAACGCAGTCATTCTCGTTTATGTTTAATGCTTTCAAATTAGTTTTGAATTATGTTTTCCTTTGTTTATAGTTAGTTTTAAAATGTTCAAGAAAACTACACCACAAAAATGCTAAAATATGTCTCTCAATCTGATTTTTTCAGGTATGAACTTTAACGCTCCTGATTTAGATGACGTGAAAGAAAGTGTTCGTCAGGGTGTAACAAAAGTTGCTGGTCGATTGAGTACATTGGCCAACGATGTTATGTCCTCGATTCAAGACAAATACGGATACTGATAGCCGCTTTAGATAATATACATATATAAAAAACGAATTATAGTGAAACAAAACGGAGTTTGTGCAAAATAAAATATCGAAAACACGAATTGTATAAGAATCAGAATCACACAGTAACAGAACAAAATTCTTTGATTTTACCACTAGCGAAAACAAGAACATATACATAGTGAGTCTACAGGAAATGAATATAAAAAATTTTGAAACAAATGTCTATATAACAAGTACATATATTATTATGATGGAGGTCGGGTCCAGATTCTTTTTTTTTGCATCTCGCATAAATGGAAACGGTGTACCATTTCATTAAGTTTTATGTTTGCTTCCACTGCTGTGCAAGATATGAAGGACGTGCACAATGTGCCACAATAATTTTAGTTTTTGTATTTTACTCCCACACGTTTCGTCTTCCTATTGTAAATTAAAAACACACACACACAAACACATGTATGTATTGCAGTTTTCATAAAATATACAATGGCGTGTATTAATTCACATATATGTAGTTCAATACCTTCCAAAATTTCCAATTCCAATATCCATATTTGATTTCAATGTATTTATTTAAAATTGATGAATTAATACCAATTTTGAATAGAAAAAAAAATAGTTTTTACTTTCTCCTTAATAAAATATTAGAATACTTTTTTCGTTAGTTTTATTTGAATTTATTTTATTTCGGGGGCACTTGACTGTAAGAACTGTAATATAATAAAATTCTGTAAAATACTTGGTAACGAAAAAAAAAATATTACAAAATGTTATACACAAATAAAACCTAGATGAAAGGAAAACTAACTTTTAATTTCAAAATTGCCGTTGTCAATTGCAACATTTCTACTAACTAAGAACCGGGCTCAGACTATATTTAAATAAAATAACATATTTATACCCTATATCCATAAGATGGTATAGTATAGGCCGATATTATGTAACACCTTAAAGGAGGCACAACTTTCGATAGAATATCGCTATCGACCTGAAATTTTGATAAATGCCTAATTTTGACATATACTTTAGGTCCGACTACCCCTACCCCTTACTCCCCTACAAAGTTATATTCAGCCATATCTTTCGATAGAATGTCGCGATAAACTTCATATTAGTATATTAAATGGTAGCTGTTGGATGCCTTGATATTATATTAAATATGTGCCAGGTTCGAACCATATACGCCTCCCTACTCTAAAAAAACACGGAATTGAATATTTTGTGTTTTGCGTGCCTTCCAGGTCTGTACATGGGTATAGGGTATGCACGGGTTGGGTACGATATCCCGCCCATCATATTCCCGTTTTTATAAATCCCGACATTCAATATCCCGCCATTTCAAAATCCCGCCAATTAAAAATCCCGCTCAATTATAATCCCGTCTAATCAAAATCCCGCCAATCCAAAATCCCGCCATTTCAATAGCCCGCTTATTCAATATCCCGATTTTCAATATCCCGTCACCAAAGGTAAGTATGCTTTCATAAATCGCGCGCGCGATTTTTGAAAGATTACTTACCTTTGGTGACGGGATATTGAAAAGCGGGAAAGCAGCAAAACCCGCCTAAGTTCTGGAGTATTGCTGACACAGTTGCAGCAAATTTTCGAAGAACTCAAAATAATGTTGAGGCTTGGCACAGACGATTTAACTTTATCACAAGGAAAAGCCATATCGGTCTGTACCGGCTGGTGGAATTACTAGGTAAAGAATTGCTCCTAGCTAAAAACCAAGTTGAGCCGTCCCGATCCGAAGGTCGCATCCAAAAGGTCTTTATACGTAACCAGCAGTTAAGGAATATACTTGCATCTAAAGGGGACTATGAAAAAACGGATTTTTTTGAAAAACTTGACGCATAAACTAATGTAAATAATTGATAAGTCGAACGCATATCTATATGTTTTGTTAACAATAAAAAAAAATTGGTGGAATTTTGGCGGGATTTTTTTATTATTTAATAGCGGGATTTTGAAATGGCGGGATTTTGGAATGGCGGGATTTTGAGGTGGCGGGATTTTGATATGGCGGGATTTTGGAATGGCGGGATTTTGATATGGCAGGATTTTGTGATGTCGGGATAATGTAAAGCGGGAGTTTTTGGAAAAAACGGGATTATGAACGGGCGGGATTTTGTTTTTCGGGATTATGTAGGTATCCCGGTATGCACTCATCGCGCTATTCCCACGATTAGAACTCGGTCTCGTTGTGTTTTATTTTTACACTTGCATACATACCCGTCGTTATAATGAAAACCATCGTTACTTACAGCCGGTAATAGAATTTAATTTATGTGGTAGTTAGACCCCCCGAGCCAACGAAACCGATGAAATCAAGCGCCAATTTTTTTTTTTGCAAATTTCCATTGCATATATTAGCTGTTTTTCGTTGCCATCCAGAAAATGTTAGGATAGTCCAAATACACATACGTAAGGCGACCGACACTTTCAGAAGCCAATGCAGGTAAAACAAAAAAAAACGTTATGTTGATTTGTCACATGCAGTGCTTTTCGGTGTCACTATCATCACTGCCATCTAAGTATATAGATAGGCCGAACTGCAGAGACCTAAGTTTCCCTCGAGTCCACAAACAACAGTTGCTGTTGTTTTTCCTATTGCTATTGTTGTAATTATGTGTTGCTTGAGTTCATGATCATACTACCCAAAGACAAGAAAGATTAGCAAATAGTTAATTTTCCATGCGACCCAAGGGTAAAAAATAACGATGTCGATTTTTCAAAAAAAAAAAAAAAAAATTGGAAAGAGGGAGATCAGGGGGTCGATGTAGAACATATTGCGGAGCACATTTTGCTGAAAATTCTTTAAAATTTACTTACAGCCGTTGAAACATGCGTCTCAAAGGGCAAATGGTGAGCGGAGTCAATTTTCCAAGAATGGGCTTCTTGCGTGACAATTTCGGGGAGATTTTTGATGCGGATCAAACTCATAAAATGCAGGGCTGTCTGGTAGTGTCCGCGACGGTTGGTTGCTTTAAAGATGAAAATATTATACTTCGCAATTTCGATAAGAGATATGGTGTTTGTGTTTAATTAAATCATGTGAATCATTTTTGCCAGGTGTGAAAAATGAATACATATTTACTTTGAATTTATAATGGACAATCTGTCTATGACGTACCTACATATTCAGCAAATCAACGTTATTACTTTTTTTTTTGATATTTCAATCTTTAGTAGGTATGGCTATAGCTTTAAAAATTAAAGTTTTTTTGGTGATCTGCCAAATGGTAGCCACGGTTTTACACAACATATTCCGTTTTATATGTATGTATGTTGTGCAAAATTGCAGAAACCATTAAGACCCAGCTTTACGAAAACGCAACGTGTAAGTACCTAATGGCAATGAGACTTCGTCATCGGTACTTGATTCCCAGTATCGATCTGTTGGCAAATTTTTCAAATCTAAGCTCACCATTCGCATGCATCATCCATCTCTTCATGCGCGAAACGCGACTGCTGGATATACTCTTGTACGAATAGTAAATTATCCGCATGTAATAAGAAAAAAGTTATAGCCAGTCAAGCAGAAAAAGATAATCTGTCTGTAGTCAGTCAAGTTTCATTTGCACAAGGCGTTATCGTGGTTCTGCAAAAAGTTTACAGATAGATCTCAGTTCTCAGATGTTGTCCATGCTTTAGTTAGTATCTCTTCTATTCATGAGCAAGTCCGAAGTTCTAAAATGCTAAGTGCTAACAAAACTGAAAGTAAACAGTGAGCAAGTTTAAAATGCGCAGACGAAATCATCTCTCAGTGTTCGGTTGTGATAAATAAAATAAAGTGGGCAATTGCAATTGATGGCAAATTCTCGCTGATTATAAAACGGAAATTCCAAGAAATGTGAATTGTATAGTGTAAAGTATGTGTCATGTGATTTGTATGAATTTATAAGAGTGAAAATGGGTACTATTCCGGACCCCAATGAAGCGATACCGCTACCACCGCCGGCTAATAATACGTTGCTTACATTACGCGCTCGCAATGCAAGCAATTCGGCGTCGATTCCTTCGGCATCGAATATGATGCCGAATTTTTACAATAATCCTGCAATACAACCGTCCAGCGTAATTAATTTGACGAATTCCAGTGATGTTGTTATCGGACCAATGACACAATATCAGGGTCCTGTGACAATATATCAATATATGGATGCCACTGTGGAGGCGCGTGCCATGCAATCAAGTGGTGGTAATTTTCAAAACTTTTTTATTTTTATTGCAGTTACATATTTTATAAAAAATATTTTATTAGTCAATGTTTTACACAAACTTTGTTTTATGGGTTATACAATTTTGATTTCGGCATAAGAACAAATCAATAGTCTGGTTGGTGTAGCCGTTAATGCACGCATTTGCGGAGAGCAGTGCCGTGGGTTCGAATCCTACCGTGAAGGAATTCAAGTTATGATGTTTTTCGAAGTCACGACCCATGTGCCGGACTATGATCATACACAGATGTTAAAGGAGTACCAAGGAAGTACAAGAAAATATCATTATTTTACACGATACGCACGAATTTAGAAGCAATAATTTTTAGCTGAGGGGGGCTAACTAATGAACACACAATAGCCAAATGATAGAAAGAAGAGGGTTTAGTTTTAGTTACATAGTTTGCAAGATGATCTTGCATAAAGTTTTTGCATCGCTTGTATATTGCGTATGCGTAAGATATTTACAGCCCTTTCTCCTCATAGTGCAGTCAAAATATCCCAATTCAGGCCTCCAAATAGAAAAAAATAGAGTAAGGCTAATTTTTGTTGTTTTTGAATCAGTGGGCTCCCGGGAATCTACAACTGGTTTTGCTAAAAAAAATTTGATCGGAAAGGTCCCAAAAAAGACAAAAAAGGATACTCTTTAATCCTTGACCGGAGGTCGGCATGCGGGGTATCATATCAAAGGGGACGTCGAGTACATTACAAATCCGGTGTTTGTTTCCTGTTTCAAGGACCGTCAAACGAATAAATCGAGCTTAAATGGAAAATTTTCGAGCTTCCCGCGTATCTTTCCAAAGCCATAACTACGAGAATATTTCAAATTGTCACCACTTTTATCACTTTTCAGAATCTATAATAGCTGGAGATTCTACCATTAAATTTGCTAAGAAAAAAGTTGATCGGAAAGCTCTGAAAAAGGACACTCATTTCACACCTTGATCGAACGTGGGCATGTGGGGTGTCATATTAAAGAGGACGTCGAGTGCGTTGCATAACCGGTGCTTCTTTCCTGTCTCAAGGACATTAAATGGAATAAGTTGGCCTAAATGGAAAATTACGGCTTTAGAAAGATACAGATACGGGAAACACAAAATTTTTTATGTTGAGCCCAATTTTCTCCTTTGAGGGTCCTTGGAACAAGTAACAAATGCCGGATATAGAATGTACTTGACATCCTCTTTGATATGACATCCCACATGCCCACGTTCGACTAAGGTGTGCAATTAGTGTCCTTTTATGTCCTTTTTCAGAGCTTTCCGATCAACTTTTTTCTTAGCAAATTGAATGGTAGAATCTCCAGCTATTATAGATTCTGATAAGTGATAAAAGTAGCGACTAGGCCTGTTCCAAAAACCGGGCTCCCGGTACAAAACCGGTGTTCACTTGGTACCGGACCCGATATTCTAAAATACCGATATCCCGTTTTTTTTGGTGCCGAGTTAAAAAACAGACCGACGAGTCGGTTTTTTGGTACCGAGTTAAAAAGAACGATTCATTTCAACCATGAGCCGGTTTTTTCAGGTTTTTTGGTACCGGTTTTTAACCCGGTACTCACAAAATCAGCCGGATGGTTAAAAAAAACCGTCGGTGCTGAAAAAAAAACCTGAGTCGGTTTTTAACCCGGTACTCAAAAAAACCGGCTTATGGTTAAAAAAAACCGTCGGTACTGAAAAAAAACCTGAGTCAGGGAAACCGCTTGTGGTACCGGGTATTGAAAAAAACCGAAACCCGGTACTGAAATCTCGGTACCGAACAGGCCTAGTAGCGACAACTTGAATTATTCTCGTAGTTATGGCTTTGGAAAGATATGCGGGAAACGCGAAAATTTTCCATTTAAGCTCGATTTATTCCGTTGAAGGTCCTTGAAACAAGAAATGTACTCGACGTCCCCCTTGATATGATACCCCGCATGCCGACCTCCGGTCAAGGATTAAAGAGTATCCTTTTTTGTCCTTTTTGGGACCTTTCCGATCAAAAATTTTTTTCAGCAAAATCAGTTGTATATTCTTGGGAGCCCACTGATTCAAAAACAACAAAAATTAGCTTTACTCTATTTTTTCTATTTGAAATGCTAATATGACTGCACTATCAATTCGTCAAGGGCTCAGCATTTGTTATTTACTTTGTACAGTAAACGCTGCTTAATCAAATCATGGAAAATGTGATGATTTTTTAAAAACACAAAAATGTCAATGCATTTCTCCCAAAATGAATTCGGTTATTGTCTTCAAAACATCGGTTAATGTTTGTACCCTTAAATTACAGTAGCGACGTTTTTTTCGTATCGCGTGTAAATCTGACTCGAAAAAAACGATCGCGGGTAACATCCCGGTTAAGACCAAACAGCTGACATTTGACAGTTTTTGCGCATCTTTGACTCACCTTCGTCGGCTTATTTTTTTAGATGCGGTAGATTTTATCACAAAAGATGATTATTTCTTTGCAAAATCTTTACTAGTGATTAGAAAAACTCTCACATTTGGTTTGAAAAAACAAATTCCCTCATATTTCCCCTATGCGTCCGCCATCTACATTTGAGTTCTATCTCGTGTAGGGTAGTTGCACGCGTGAACTCTACCGGGGTAAGTGTCATTTTTTTTATATGAAGTTCTACCCAAACCTGCACGAGATAAACGCAATAAAACGTCCCTAATATTAAATTTGTTTAATGGGTTGTGCTTTGTTGCTTCACCTGGCGATCCACAACAAAAATCATCAAGATTATGTTTAAGCGAGCAGGTCCCAAACATTTTTTCAACTTCCTAATTTTCTTAGGGGGTGAAATTTTCAATCGCAAAAATATTGTTTAGGCAAATTTTAGAGCCACATTTTAAGAAAGGACGCTATATTCTAATTGTGATTTGAAAGAAATCGGTCAAGAGATCAGCATCAGACTTTTCGGCTATGGAATACGCTTAAGGTCCATCTAGATTAGTCGCCAAATGTTGTCGCGTGCAGCCAAATGGCTGTTCTCATTCCATCCAAACTAGTCGCCATTTGGCTGTGCGTCCAGTTTTGATATTCAATATGGCAACTCAACCAACCGCTTTGACAACCGCTTGTCAAATTCAAAGTGACAATTTTGCAACTTTTGTTCGTTCTTTCGTGTGAAATTGAATTATTCTTGAATGGCCGTGTAATAATTCAAAGGCGCAGAGTCCGATTTTGATAATTAAATTTTAAAAAATCACCAAAATGCTATAGTGTGGATGCTAAGTAGCTGCCAAATGGCTGTACGCGATGCCAGTTTTTGGACGCGCAGCCATTTGGCGACAAATCTAGATGGACCATAATCAAACCAGCATTGGCTGAATACTGGAACACACTAACAGCGGGCATAAATGAGTTTTTTTAACAGCGGGCATAAATGAGTTTTGTATAACAGACCTCGCTATAGGTGTTGGCAACATTTCATTTGCCTCTTTACGCACTAAAATGCATAATAAATTACCTACCTACAGTGGGATTCGATCCCGCGACCCTATGATTTGAAGACTAATGCCCCTACCTACTACACCACACAGACCATACGGGACGACGTTTTTAATTTATACCATACATTGTGACATCGCTCTACCACTTACTGCCGAGCCGACCGACTGCGAGTTAAAAAAAAAAATGACAATTTTCTATGTTAACAAAGCGATTTCATTTCATTTTAAAAAGATTTCCCATTGAAAATTTGGATTGAATGGATTTCCCATTAATTTAAAAAGAATGAATTTGAATTAAACCGATATCTGTTTAAAAGGAATGGATTATATTTAATAGGAATGTAACTCGATTTCAAAGTGATATCGGTTGAATTTTACGGGACGTTATTCTTCTGGGTGTAGAACAGCACATCTTCCAACTGTCAAAATTGTATGGAAGTTGTGCTGTTCTGTCCTCTACTGGATAGTTAAAAATATACCTAGTAGTATGTACAAAAACGTATACATATTGCTAGATATGACCTTTTTGCATTTATTTAACTCTTGTATACAAGTAGGTACATACATCATCGAATTTATTTTTAAATTTTATCTATTTTTATATCGAATTGCAAATCGTAAAGCTTGGTAGATAACTAACTGCCATAACATTTTCAACCCGACTGAACGCGATAATCTTATTAAGTCCGTCCCCATTGGAGTGGTGCAAAGATACACTCCTCATATAGAATTCAAGAAAAAAAAAAGTGCAAAACCAGCTGTCGTGGGTAGCTGTTATATCCAGACTAGGACGGTCAGCGGGTGCATTATCTAACATCTAGCCATCTTCACTTCTATAGGACAAACCCAGTTACTCATTTATTGCTGATTCCAAAAGAGATTAGACGACTGTGACTCTATGGCCATCACGTTGTTGGACAAGTTGAAATGTCCACAGTTAGTGCAAATAATAAATCGGCGGTTCTCGGTCTAAACTACTACTAAAATATAAAATGGTAGCGATGAATAAGCCTTCGATAAAAACACGTTCATATCGTGCGGTTGTATTGGGACGCGATTAAATAACAAAGAAATAAATAAAACAGATAAATCATTAGTGCGTTAGTACTCTTCTCTTCTCCCAATTCTTTCTAAAATTATTTAATATTACTGCCGGATAATTGAATTGAGTAATAAAAATACATTTTCGAGTGAGTGAAAATAATGAGATATAAATTATAGTGATTCGAGCTATGCTCGCGGTAGTTTATGGAATAGTGAAAGATATGACCACAAAGTGAGCGCTGTGTTTCAAAAATGGCACACAACAGTGCATGACCTCAATATTAAACTTCTGAAAATTTAACAACACCGTCTTGTGAGACAATAAAGAGATGTCTCGTCCTCGTCTAAATGCCGTCTAATTTTATAAAACATTTAGCTTAAACAAAAAAGTTTGTCTATGTAAAAAAGAAAACACTCAGTCCCGTCCCACCCTACGAACTCCTTAACAGGATGTATGCATTTCATTTAATTCGTTGAATAACAATGTGCTAAAATAAATAGATTTTTATTTTTATCCACTGTTTAAATCTTTTTTGGTCTGAATGTAAGATATTCATTTTACAATTGTGTTGAAGTAAACATCGTGTGATATTGAAGCCAGCCAGATTGCCAGCAACAAGGTGAACGTTAGCAGCTGAGAAGTGTTGTACCTACATTCTCGAACGCAGCAGTAGAGAAAACAGGCGAATAAAATGAAATTACTGCTCAAAGTGAATTCCGAGAAAACCCGCCAACGTCACAACGTTTGGAGCAACAAACCAGCTCAAGAACGTGCGTTGAATTCGTAAGATAGCGAAAATATACATTACATACTAATAGTAGAACCAACGTATACTTATCATCATGCACCATGCAGAACTGAAAACATGCCTCTGTCTCCTCCTTCACAAATTCATGGCCATATTTTACAACAAATTTAGATAGACCGCACTTCATTGTTTATATTCGTGCAAAGATATTTATAAAGTTTTATTCGAATCCACCTGATTATTGATTAGCGATATTCTCTCAATTACATATACTTGATCTATCTATTCTGTGCACACCTACCCGTATATGAATTTGTCTTGTTTTGTACGCGTTCTGCACTTAAGTCGAGCAGCTGACCTAACGTATTCCAAAGGTAGATACGAGGTAAATTGAATAAGTTGAATAAATACATATCAGAAAATCGGACTAAATTTCTCTACATCAATTAGCATTAACATTATTTAATATTATGCCTTTAAACGAGTTCTACTTTAAATCAATAATAACGTTGAAAGATTGTGGTGATTTTCTTACCCCTGTATGGATTCCGATAGTTAGCAGAAAATAATCCAAGCTTTATGTATAGCAGAGGCAGTGTTAAAATTAAAATTTAATAATTTTACCGGTATGTGTAAAAGGATTTCAAAAAGCTTCACTCCTCCGTTAGGCCGTCCAAACAAGAAGCGTCCGAATCCATTTTTTGGATTCTTCGTTTAGTCAAATTCATATACATTTTCTTCGATTATGACCGAACGAAATCCAAAAAAATGAATTCGGATTGACCGAAAAAAACTCAAAATTTTGATCGTGAAATCTAATTCGCTTGTTGTTACTCACTTTGCTCACACCGATTTTTAGACATTTCGCCAGTGAAAACAATGCAGTTGCACTTTATTTCATGGAGAAAAGTTTCATTGAGTGCATTCAGCGAGCACATATTGGAAAGAGCTACTGGAAAGTGTTCTCTCCCCGCGTGCCACTCACCCGCTAATCGGTCCACATGCGATGTATCGAAAATTTCCCCTATTTAGCGTTGAATTGGAATGCTACATTTAGATGTGTAGCTGCTACTTGGACTGCTCGATCAACTGTCACGCACAGCTGCTCGACCATCAATACTGGAAATTGTTTATTCACAGTTCAGCAGAAAAATGTCATTTCTGAGCCAGTTTTTAGTAAACGTTATAATATTGTGCGATGAGAGTACGTATTTTGAAAGGAAAGTTGCAGTTTTAGGTTTTTTGAATTTTTGATTGCCGCAATGTCTGTGGATGTATCAGCTGGTTAGAGAGAACTGACGTTTCATGTAGCAAGTCCATTCAGCGAACACAAACTTAGCAGTTTTCCAACTTCTTGTGGTGGGGATATGTAGCACATCACAATATGTGCTCGCTGAATGCACTCAATGAGTGCCGCGAGTGCACATTTGTATTAAATGTAATGAATATAAGGGCTCCATGACACAGACATATTTCTATTATCATATGTATGTCACATACTTAAGTTCCATCTAGATTAGTCGCCAAATGGCTGCGCGTCCAAAAACTGGCATCGTGTACAGCCATTTGACTGCTACTTAGCATCTAAATTAGCAGCCAAATGGAGACAGAAAATTTCATAGCTAAAATTACATTTTGGTGATTTTTTTTAAATTGAATTATCAAAATTGGACTCTGCGCGTTTGAATTATTACACAGCCATTCAAGAATTATTCAATTTTACACAAAAGAACGAACAAAAGTTGCAAAATTGTCACTTTGAATTTGACAAGCGGTTGGATGAGTTGCCATATTGAATATCAAAACTGGACGCACAGCCAAATGGCGACTAGTTTGGATGGAATGACAACAGCCTGCACGTGACGCCATTTGGCGACTAATCTAGATGGACCTTTAACCTTCGGGCGGGCGCAATGCATCTGACAGATTAAGTGACCAGTTTTTGTTGCGCCAATCAGCGATATGAAAAGGGAGAGATCTGAAACTCACAGTAGCTTAATCTTTATCGATCATCTACCCAAAGCAGTTTTCAGTTTCTATCTACCATATGTTTAGGGGGCGGGAGGGGGTGAAATAATCTCTCAGATGTATTGCGCCCGATTACTTGTTACTTGTTACTTTTTCTTTTCTATGAAAATTTCCACTTGTTATACTCTTCACATTGCGTAATAATGTTGTGTTGACTTTTAGGCTCACCAAATCCTTCAATAGTGTGTTTTTAGTAAAATAATATCACATTTTTTAAGCGGTCGAGTTGTTGGAGGTTTTTTAAATATTGAAGCGATTGAAAGCGGAATTTTCTTAGAAAATTGAAAATGTGAAGGGTATCAAACTTTGTGAGACATTATTTAATTCTAAAATATCGAAGAACTGTTTAAAAAAGACAATGCAACAATAAATTAGAGTATAAAATATACAGAAACTTAGTTTCATCCTATTTTCTGCACTTAATCTGTCAGATGCATTGCGCCAGATCGTGTTAAGGTACGTGTTCGTTACAGACAATTCATGTGATGATCGCTCAGCGATCGTAGTTTTGCATCCAATTTCGAGCCGTATTTAAATATTTTTTTAATTGGTCTACTTGCCTAGTATCGACTATGGACTAAAGGAACATGTCTGTATAGAAAATATACCCATATAGTGCTCAAAACCGGTGGTTTAATTTCGCTCGCTGAGCGATGATCCCATGAGTCGTCTCTACGAACACAAACCTTTAGGACTACTCAATTCATTCGGTTCAAATTTTCCTGCATGCAGTAAACGAAATCAAGTAGGCTTAAGCATATGGCATACATATGAATAGAAATATGACTGTGTAATGGAGCCCTAAGGCAAGTCTCCACGGTACATTTTTTAAGTCTACCGTGAAAAATGTGCCATGGATACTTTCCTTTTATTCAATCAATTGATTGTCGTTTACACTTTTTTCTCGTGAAATAAAGTTAAACTGCATTGTTTTCACTTGCGAAACATCGAAAACTGGTGTGGAGACCTTTGTACGAAGTGCGTTAGCCCCTACACTTACCCTTAAGGTATGTACCTACTGAGTTCACCGAGCGAAAAACTTGCATATATGTCTCCCGTGAAAACGGTGCCGTGAAGACTTGCTTTTTATTCACTCAATGTAAGATAAATGTTCACTCGCGTTCTGATTGATTGTCGACGACATCTTTTCACTGTGAAATAAAGTGCAACTGCATTATATTCGCTGGCGAAATGTCAAAAACCGGTGTGGAGACTTTCATGTGAAGTGAGTACCAACAAGCGAATTCGATTTCACGATCATCAAAATTTTGACAGTATTTGCATGGATTTCACGTGAACTGACGATGTTAGTACCTACTTTTAACAAGTAATTTTAGAAACTTTCGACACAGATACACCTCTCCAAACTGAGTGACACTATACTACTATGAAACTTGGAAAAACTAATGTTTGTTGTTTATGTTTTAATAAACACATACCGCAAACGCAAATGTAAAACCAATTGATTTCTGATTACAACTACCAAATTTTTAACAGGATAAGGTTGGTAACGGGTTCGCAAAAAATATGTCAAGAAACCCTCTTTTCGAAAATGAACAATTTTTGTTGGACTTGAACACGGATAACGACAATTTGTTGGGCCAATCGTGGAATTAAGTACTTTAAAAAATAATACATATAACCGTTGCAGAATATTGACAAATTGCGGTTGACTACGATATCTTTATAGTCATATTCCCGTTATACGAAATCAATTCCGTCGTCCACTTTCCAGTCAAGTCGATGTGTCACCACTTTAAAATTCCACTCGTTTCAAATTTTCTGTTTTTGTCGTACCTCCTTGAGGAGCAAGCACCGTTGACAACCACCATATAGTGTAGTCGTCAAAATTTCGACAACTGAATTCAGAATGTTATACGACTGTCGGCCATATCACTTGTTGTATTTTATTTAGTTTATTATAAGAAACGAGACCGAGGCTAATTTCGGGCGCGGCCAAAATTTGGATACCCTTCGCTTTCCTCGGCTTTAGCCCGAGGGGCGTACCTAGGACTTGTATTTAATCCCCCTCCATTCTTTTTTTTCCGTCTTCACAAAAGTTTTGGGTTTGGTTGAAATAAGTGGGCAAATAAAAATAAATAACATTTTATTGGGGGATGCGGTAGCATGACCCCACAGTACGATTCCATTTGTTTTGAACTTTTTTGTTGCTTTGGTAAAGACACATTAATTTAAGGTTTTGTGAAATTGGTGCAAGAAGAACCAAAATGGGTGGTTGGGTTTGTATGGCCACCCCATGATCCCATGGTCAGATTTGATCCATTCTTGCATATGCTTTGTGCCATCAATAGAAATACATTTAAGTGAAATTTGGTTGAAAATGGAGCACAAATAAGAAAGTTTTTGTTAAAAGAACCTAATTTGGGGTTGCTGGGTTTGTATGGTAGCCCCATGACCCCATGGTCCGATTTGATTCATTCTTAAATATGTTTTGTGTCATCAAGCGAAACACATTTCACACAAATGGTTAAAATTGGTGCACAAATAAACAAGTTTTTCCTAGAAGAAGTTAAATTGGGGGGATTCGTTTGTATGGCAGCCCCATGACCCAGTGATCCAATTTCAGTGATTCAAACATACAAACAACCTGTAACAATAATAAGCACGTGTGAAAAATTTCAGCTCCGTAGCTTTTATAGTGGCCGAGAAAAACGCGCTGCAACAGACGGACATCGTCCAATCGACTCATCTCGTCATACTTTTTATATGGTTGGAGATGCTTCCTTTAATGCGTTACAAACTTCATGACAAAGTTAATATACCCTTTCGCTCTATGAGCGAAGGGTATAAATATCAAATTATAAGAAAATTTAATCTTTTCTGAATAATAGCGACGGGCCATGCAGAGTTTCGAAAACTCGCTTCTCTACGAATCTCTATATCACAGAGTGCCGACCGAACAACTACGGCCACAGAACCCGGTTTCAAATTTCATTAATCCAAAAACTCGCCAAAGTAAAATTCCGCCAATTAAAATTCTCGCTTTTCAATATCCGACTCCGAAAAATAGAAAAAGAAAAATTAAAGATTGCCTACGTTATGAATTTTGATTTTTTGATTGGTGCCATAGATTTATTATGAGTATGACAAATATCTATTGGTGTTTGAAAAATCTGTTTGAATAAAATTAAAGGAGATTATTTTTTGGCGAGATTATGATACTGCGGTATTTCAAGGGTGTTAAGTTGGCGGAATTTTGAGGTGGCGGAATATTGTAAATGAAAAAGCAGGGTTTTGTTTTTCGGGGTAGGCTACGTCACGTCGCCATTCAAATTCCCGTATTTCAAAATAAGAGAAAGTATTGTATACTGAGATATACATTAAAATTTATAAGGGCTCCAGTGCACAGTCATATTTGGTAATATTTATATTATAATATGCTTAAGCCTACTTGATTTCGCTTACTGCACGTCTAAATATTTATACTGAATGAATCGAGTAGGCTTAGGCATATGACATACATATTATAATATAAATATGACTGTGTAATGGAGGCCTAAGTGTGTGCAAATGGAATTAACAGGTATGCCACTGACATCACATTCTAGAAAAGTAATCTTAAACTGGTGGGCCACACCTAGCTTAGGGCACGTGGCGGCTGGGCAACGGAGGCGTGTGCATGTCATAAATCTATAATGACGAATTTTTCTTGAAAACTTTTAAAAACTATGATTCGCAGTCGTGTCTTGCTCAACATATCTTTACTACATATCAAATAGCAAAATAAACGAAATATATTGCAGTCTCTCTTGCGCGCTGTGGCTCACTTGGTTGAGTCGTACTCTACGATGCTAGTAATCTGGAGGTCCTGAGATCGAATCTCGGCGTTGTCCAGGAAATATACAGTGCTTGCAACATTATATACACTCCGAAACTATATGCAATGTAACGTTGACTCGAAGTAGCCTATAAACGGCTGAGTGAACGAATGCCCCACAAGAGGTTACGGTACAGAGAAGAAAGAAGAAGATATTGCAGACTGTAGTTGTTTTCGTATGTATCATTAAATTTGCTTATGGTGGGTTCAAGTCCTATTCGCCTAAGTGACCATGAATTTGTCAAATACTATATTTGATAGGCAAGAATCATGTATCTTTAAATTTTTGCAGGATTGTTGGGGACGGTCTCCTTTTTATGGGAAGACTGATGCGACCTCCGCAACATTAAGGCATTAGCTGGCTCAGTGGCAGAGATGTCACTCTATCTCTGAGTTGCCGGTGCATGGGTTCGAATCCCACTGTGACCCATGGATGTTTGGGTTGTCCATAAAATGCTCCTACGGCAGCCGGTTCTTCGATGTAAATCGTCCCGGAGCTACCCGTTGTTAAAACGGCCAAGAGCTGCCAAGACCCCCTTCGATTCAAGAGAAAAAAATCTCTTGAATCGCTACAACAACAACCTCCGCAACATGGAAAAAAGTAGGAAGGGGATATTTTTTGAGTTTCTTTGCAATTACATATTTCAAAAACGGTAAAAGATACAGAAAAATAAATCTGAGAACAAAAAAACTATTTCCTTTACGTTGGTATGCAATACCTCAGACCTTTCCTTGGAAAATTAGGCGCCAGAGGGCACCAATATACTACCATAAAGTAAGTAATTGGAATAGAGATGGAACTCCATATAACATTAAAATTTACTGAAAAACATTTGACCTTTGAGTGTGTGCTGTAAGTAACGTGTACATACAGGAAGATATCTACGTTACTTACAGCACACACTCAAAGGTAAAATGTTTTCCAGTAGATTTTAATGTTATGTGGAGTTCCATCTCTACTCCAATTACTTACTTTATAATACTACCTACCCAAAACAAGCATTGCTTGAGGTTTCCTCAAGCTAAGGTCGCCTTGAATTAAGGTGGCATGTATTGAGTTAAGGGCACCTTAAGTAAAGGGTTCATTGAGATACATTTTTGAGTATACGGATAAACATTTTCAAATTTATAATCTTCTGTTGGATAAGCACTAATATTTTTTCATTAAACTGTGCAAACTTAAACAAATAATGTAAAAATGACTTTTTTGGCTAATCAAGTATGGTCGAAAAAAAATATTTCTTTTTTTTTCTTATCGACACTTACCTTCCAACCGCCATTTTTTAGAAATTCGTCGACTTGGTCCATTTTTTGAATACGTCAAGATGATTTTCTTTGACTTTCCAGATATACTTTTAATTTCATTTGAATGTGTTTTTTTTTCGAGTATATTATACTAACTAAAATGTGTCAAAACAAAAGTTGGAAAAGTTATGGAGTCTGATCCCTTCAATTTTTGCTACATTTACGACAAACTTTCCACAAATTGCAAACTGTTTTTAGATTATCATTTGCGATAATTTCAGGCTTTTTCCGAGCTATTTAATCATTAAAATCGTTTATGGAAACCATGTCCTGAAACTCTTTATTACAGTATCTCAATTTAACTTTGGGTGCATTTAGGTCTCATTTCTGGCTAAAACCCCTTTCTTTGGCCTATTTAATCAATTAAAATTCCGTGAATTATATACTAATGAACCAGCAATGACATTTGATATTGATATTGGCAACAAAAATAAACTTTTGAAAATTAGTATAACTCCCTATATTATTAAAGAACAACTCTCACAAAGGACCACTTTGGCTGTGGTTCACTGTAAGTATATTTGGATAAATATTAATTTAAGTAAGAATATTAAATTTAATTATTTCTACATCAGAAAAATATTAATTTCATAGATTCCAAAAGGCCTTCTAGAAATTTCCGACTTATATTCGCTTCTTTTCTTTCAGGAATTACCAACAATCGACATAATCAATCCACGACAGTTCTCGAAAGAGCAACCAAACACTCATCGTTATTAATAGTTGTAGTATTTATAGTCATAATACTGGCCGGTGTTGCCATCTTTTACATTTATCAATCTAAGTCAGCCGTAAGTGATAATGAACGTCCCAAGGAAATTCTCTTTGGAAATAACTATGCCGATGGAGTGAGTGAGTAATTGTGCCCTATATACCTAATGGTAATGTCTACAAAAATATTAAAACAGAAGCAGAAATGTTGAGTTACTTTGATAATAAACTACACTAAAAAACAGATGTAAATTTTTGGTTTATTTTTCTCGAAAATAGTGCCCAATTTAGGAAATGGACATTTTGTGATAGATCGTGTCCAGTGGGGTGCGTCACAACGGGCGATAAATAAAAATCGTTTGTACCCGCCAATTCCATATGTTATGATTACACATGTCGGAGTTCAATCGGTTCCGTGCTATGATCTCTATAAATGTTCGATTAAAATGAGAACACTACAAGATGCTGCCATAGCGGAGAAAAACTTTACGGATATTCAAGCAAATTTTTATGTAAGTATAGTAAATTGATTGAAAGGACTAAGATTAAGTACAAGTGTGAAAACCTCCTAAGGCTTTGCTGTGTCGTCTGTGATAAGACGCTGCATCGAAACAGACTTCAGTCAAAAGTTACTAGAATAAGCTGACCAGATGTACAGCATTTTGACCTGGTGTATAGCATTGGAAAATGTACAGCATTCCCCGTGCCACACAATGAAACCTAATTCATTACATAATAAGCTCCCCGGTAAGGCATGTGATCAGTCTTGTCTGCTTTTAAGGTGTATAGTTTGACGCAGTACGGTCAATATTTAGCGATATAATCTCATTTTTATGTGTGTAATTCTTTCATTTCCGTTAGCTCGGGAACGCTTCCCGATCTTTCTGAAATTCGGCACACTTGTAGAGCTACTTGGCGGTAAAAAAAACTTGCATATGATGTCTCCCGTGAAAAATGTGCAGTGGAGTCTTGCCTTAATCATTAATTTAATCACTAAATTTCAGATTAATATTCACTCGTGGTCTGATTGATTGCCGATGACACCTTTTCAATGTGAAACAAAGTGCAACGGCATTGCTTTCGCTGGCGAAATGTCAAAAACCGGTGTGGAGACTTTCGTGTGAAGTGAGTACCACCAAGCGAATTCGCTTGCACAATAATTCAAGGCTCTAGCTATCAAGGTTCTAAAAGTAGAGCCGTCGAAAGATGCGATTTTAATTTATTTTTCCTTCCACTCTCTCTTGATTACTGTAACTCCTAGTGGAGCATGGTGCGTTGATCATCAACGTTACAAAGACAACTGAATTCGGAGTGTGATTTGGTTGTCAGCCATACCACTTCCTAGTCGCATTTTTAGTTTATTATTCTAGGATAAGAATATTTCTTATCATCTTCTTCTGAATAATAAACTTGCGACGAGTCGTGCCGAGTTTGGAAACTCGTTTCTCTATGAGTGTCTATTTCACAGAGTGGCGACCGAACGATCACGGCCACAGAGCACGACACAAAACGGTAAAAAATCAGTCACTGAACAGCATTCGATGTCCCTAGCCGAATGCTCTATAGAAAATTGCGTACCAAGAAACGACTTTGTAAGGGTTTTCAGATCCAACTTTTTCCCACAATATGTCCTTCGAATCCGTTAAAATTTGCAAGCCCAGAGGACTGGCATGGTATCATTAATGTAACCATGGAGGAATGCATACTTTCCTCCAGGATAAGCAATCCTTCCACTACTCTAGAGGTTCTCCTCGGACCCCACTCCATACCTACATTGAAACTTTGCCTGGAAAGCCACCACCAGTATGACTGAGGATTTCCTTGAAAACCGAACTCTGCAAGTATGTGTACAGCATTTGGCCCTATGGAGTCTGGTCAGTTTATACTAGAACCTAATTACTAAATTGGGATCTATATTTTTCTCGGGCTTGCTGAACTCTGGTTTCTTCCGTTTAGGATGTTTTTCACACTTGTACTTTATCTGGCCAGATTACGTAATCTGCGGTGTGATTTAAAAAATATGGAATTTGACAGCTTAAATTAAGTAATTTCACGATTACGTAATCTGGCCGTAAGTGTGAAAACCTCCATATTTTAATAACTTATATCAAATTATATTTCCATAGATAAACTAGTATATTTTGCTACATTAACGATAAATATTCAATTTAATTATTTATCTAATTAAATACTCTTCATACTTATGTATATTCATTTAAGGTGAGTAACGATGGATATATCTATGTAGGTCGTGGCTGGGACTACACCAATGCCTATGCAAATAAATCGTTAGCTGTTTGTTTCATGGGAGATTATCAGCGACACGAACCCGATGAGAAACAATTTGATGCTGTAAAACATTTACTTTCATATGGAATTGCAAATAAGCATATTGCAGTTGACTATAAGCTGGTAGCTCAAAATCAGGTAAGACCTTTAAAGATGTATACTCTAATCAACGGGGAGATTTTACCTTGCAAAAATTGGGGACTTCTCAAATTTTTGATATGTTATAAAGACAGGTGGGGTAAGTTAAAATCCAAGTTTGCGTCACTTTCCCCCCTGTGCTCCCGCCGCTATCTTGAAAAAAACATCTAAAATCGGCTCTTTTATCAGTTTGCGGTCTATAACTCCTTCTCAGTCCATTTGAGCACGAAATGTGCCGAGATAATCTTGTAGAGCACAAAATTTCCTATAAATTTCATCTTACAAGTCTTACTCTACAATCAAAATTGGCAGAGTTATAGCGCAAAGAATATGCTAAAAATTCCAAAAATCATTACTAACAAATTTCAAAACATACTTCGAGAACTCTATACTAAAATACAGAGGAGGCTATGAGTTATTGGTATACAATGCGTTTTTGTGAATTTGAAATTGGCATGATTTTTGATATTTTCTCCATTTTCGTGGCGCTATAACTCTGTTAATTTTGATTGTAGAGTACAACATTTTAGATTAAATTTAGTAGGAAATTTTGTCCTCTACAAAATTGTCTTGGCAGATTTTGTGCTCAAATGGACTGTAAAGAAGTTACAGGCCAAAAACTGATGAAAGGGCCGATTTTAGATGGTTTTTTGAAGATAGCGGCGGGAGCACAGGGGGGAAAGTGACGCAAAGTTGGATTTTAACTTACCCCACCTGTGTTTATTACATATCAAAAATTTGAGGAGTCCCAAATTTTTGCACGCTAACCCCTATTATTTCGTCTCTATTGATTGGAGTAGTAATTGAAAATGGCAAAAGCTGCGTTTCTATGGTTTCAGAAAAGATATAGTATAAAACGTTTTGTACAAATATTGTCCTGAAAAAATCTATATAGGACAACTTCTGTTAAATTTTTTGTTCCATGCAATAAAAAAAAATATAATTTAGTTATCTCCCTATTCAGAAGCAAAATAAACTCAGCTAATGAATGAAAATTCTCATTATGTACTAATTACAAATAAATTTTCTATTGAGACAAAATACTGTTTTTTTTTTATTTTACAGAGATTTATGAGTAAACCTTATTTTTAATCATACTCCTTTTACAGACTAAAAAGTCAAAGAGTCCTGGAGCAAATGTCTACAAGGAAATTATTAAATGGCCGCACTGGTATCCCTGCGGTATGGACGATAGTCGAGCGTGTGGAGAGGAAATTGGAATAACTAATTGGGAATCAAATTTATAGATTAAGATGTTACTATTTTGTTAAAAATTAAAAAGAAATAAATTACGTACAACAAAATATTTGATTATACATAATTTAAGTTTTAGCATGTCGTTGCAAATAGAACGACATAATTTGACATTCCATATTAAAATTCGCTTCCTTCAGCCTAATTTTTCGCCGGTGCGATTTTTTCAATGAAAATGTATTCTTACTGTCGTGGAATATGTGGGAAATGCTGGGGAATTCCATAAGCTACAATCCGAAAACAGTTCCATAATTTTCCTCGGCCATTTTATGTATTTTTTTCCGATTCAGCGGTTATTTCATCGTGAAATGTTAAATGACCGGGGAATCGAAAAATAATACATAAAATGGCCGAGGAGAATTATGGAACTGGTCTCGGATTGTAGCTTATGGAATTCCCCACCTTTTGTGACATATTCCACGACAGTAAGTATCCATTTTAATTGATAAAATCCCTGGGCGAACAATTTCACTCTCGATCTTAATTCAGCCCTTTACCGTATACGAAACAGTATATCATAATTTTGCATGTCCCAAGTATAGGCATGGGTGTATTTCCGCATATTTGATGTTCTGTAAAAAGTCAAAATTGTCGTGTCGCGATTTAGATTTGTAGTGATTGCTGTTTAAAACTCTCGGAAAAGTTTTGTTTACGGTACGCGCGCGAGTTTTTCCTTTGTAAATCCGAATTACGTTTACGGTATTTTGAACGTGTAAAAACTCCCTATTATTTGATTTTATAGATATGAACAGTATAAAAATATTCATTTTGCATTTTGGAATTGAGTGTATGGAATTATCCAGCGTTTCCAATATATGCCACGATAGCAAGTATGAATTTTCATTGAAAAATTTGCAGCGTAAAATATTGCGATTTCACCTTCACTTCCAGGTCTAAAAACTTCTTTAAAACTCAAACAAGTGAACGCGAACTGTATTATCCTCTAGATTTGAACTTGGAATATCTTCCGCTCCAATTTGCAATGAATCTGCATACTACTATTGTCGAATATTTCAGAAACGCTGGAATATTCCATCAACTACAGTCTGGCTGAAAATGTTCCATTATACACGAGAGATTTGGATCCGATTTAGATAGATAGATATATAACTTTTCCTGATTTCAAATAGTTGTGTATTACAATTAATCCTTAAGAGCTATAGACTGGAAGAGTCTTTTCAACTTGGTTAAATGGAAAGCTTAAGCTGGTTAAATATTTCAAGTTTTTGTTGTTTGTTAATTCACAAGGAAAATTTTCAAAAAAACCTTGACTAGGCGAACTTAAAGCTAAAATTAAAAAGTTAAACCCAGATATTTAACAGTAGAGCACCAAGGGATACCCTTACCCAAGAAATTAATACATCTATCCGGCAAGTTAGCTATTTTCCTTTTCTTGGAAAAGAAGATGGATTTCGTTTTTGAGTTGTTGAATTTTATTCTCTGTGATAATATTGATAGAGTTGCTCAAGCTTGACTCGAGGGTATCTAATATTACGGTCGGATCGGTTGACTCCGTATAGATGCACAGGTCATCTGCGAACAAAGCGAGCTCACAGCGATTGTCACAAGGGATATCCGAAATAAAAATATTGAACAAGGTTGGAATTAAGCACGTGCCCTGTGGCACACCTGCTGGAATATCTTTTGGCTCGGATAAGCTATTATTCACTTTGACGCAGAAGGATCTTTCGGACAAAAATTACTGTATGATCTTTATAAGATACAACGGAAATGAGTGTTTACTTAATTTATATAAAAGACCCTCGTGCCAGGTAGTATCGAAATCCTTTTCGATATCGAGTAATACTTTCCGGAAAATTATTCTCTAATCTGCTCTGTAACTCTGTAAAGTTGGTGGTTTGTTGATAGGCCTTGTTTGAATCCGAATTGAAAGTAAGGTATGACAGGGTTTTTGTTTAAAAAGGCTTGTATGCGACTGAGTACAACTTTTTCAAATACCTTACTGATCGAAGGTAATAAATCCAATTTAAAACTAAAGATTCGTCGTGTGTTTGCGGCAGTCATGGGCCTAGCCATGATGTGATTCAGGGGGGCAAGCCCAAAAAATTGTTCAACATCAATCGTAGTCAGGAACTTTCTTAAGGGCTATCCAATTGAAATCTGTGACAACAATTAAGATTTCTCGTCCGTTTAAATTGTCATTCCCAAAAATATTGTTAGAAAAAATGTATTTTTTTTTTTCATAAAGTGCTATCCAGAATCCATAAAGTGCTATCCAGAATACCTTTTTCACCATTGAACGATAAATGTCATCTCCATGTATTCATCCTTTTACTTCTAATTACGTCGACACGAAATTTATTCCTTTCAGTTAGAATGGTGTTAAATTTCGTTAACTTTCCAGAAGTCTTGAAATGACGAAACACAGAAAATATGGGTTGGGGGAGTTTTGTGGTGGTAAAATACTTCCTTGCGGTTGGTTGGACAGCATGATCACAAATATAGGTGGTCGGAGTCCTCAGACAAACAAAATCACTCTAACGGAAAATTACCGTACCGTATTCAATGATGTTATCAATTAATGATACTCACACGTGGATATCCCAATTTCGGATACTAATGCCTGAAACTGTCGTCTCAGCATTATTGTGCGGATGGCAGTCCCTAAGTTTCCCTGTGTCCGAATATCCGAGACCACAAGACTGAAATCTTTCTAAGATTGCGGATTGATGGCAACCAAGATTTAGTCCTGGAGGGGGCTAAGACCACCCATAATACTGAACTTTTGAGTTTGCCTCCGTAAGTTGGATGATGGAGATATTTGCTAGTAGTGACGTTGTCGCTATATGATGGTGTTTTAAGCTCCCATTGTAGCCAGGCTTATCTTCGTTACTTAGGACGTGATTCTATGGAAACGCCAGTGTGTCGTAGCACGTTGTTCCCTTGTTTTCATTAATTTTGCATCAATTGGTGCGTTTATAAAACAGATCGTACACCGAAGCATAATATGAACATTTCATTTGATTAAATAGGATTTTTGTATAGACGATAAGAAGCAGTTAAACTTCGTCATCATCCTCATTGCAGACTTTCAGGATCCAGTAAATGCTAAAGCAAAAGGGGCGGATGGTTAATTTAAGTACGCCACTCACTACGTACAATTCAATAATCGTCGGTTCGTAGAATAAGATTAGATTAGATTGTAGAAGGGCGTGAACTTAAAGGGATTCGCAGCACTGAAGCAAGTGGGCCTATTGTGCTATCGCCCTAGTCGCAGATGGGCAGCGCTATGCCTGACGATCAAGGTTGATCGTGCTAAGATAGGAGTTGAGATCGCTTATTGAGGTCGAAGCTATGTCGTGCGTGTCTGGATAGGCCACGTAGAACAACTTTAGAGCGGATTGATTTCTATAATAGTTTGGTTTTTTTGTTCATTCCGTGTAGTTTTGAGTAATGTAATAAAAAAATATGAAAATATAAAAAAAATACACTTACCCAGATAATTAGCACCCGTGCTACCACACAACACGGGATAGAGTTTAGGAAAATCAAATGTGGATGGCCAGTGCATAGGGGAAAAATACGCGAATTTTGTTTTTCTATGTTGGCGCACTTGTTAAAAAATAACCGTTGAAACCAAATGGGGGTCTTAGATTTTACTAATAAATAATCGTCTTTTGTGGTGAAACGCACCAAATCTAAGAAATAAGCCGACAAGAGTGAGATAAAGATGCAAAACAACTGTCAGTCAGGTATCAGCTGGCATTAACCGGGAAGTTAAAACACGATTTTTTTTTAGTTACGAGTTAATCGCGATAGAAAAAAAAACGAAACTAATATCGCCTGAGGTAGTTTCGTTGCAAATTTTTATCTAATTTCTATATTGCCAGTAAAGAAAGATTTTTTTGAGAAGCATTTATTTTGAAAGATTTTTTTTTAAATCTCCTTAGACCTCTTTTTGTCACAAAGATGCTGTTTACGTTCTGGTAAGAACAATGCAGGTTGCACAGACTATCGAATCGAAATATGTGAATGCTTCAAGAACAAGAATTCATAGCGTTTTAAGATCTGCAACAAAATGCATTGCTTAAGTCCCTTCCGTGGTTGCACCACTAATATGCGGCCTAAAGAAAATTAAAATTGAAAAAAAATTATTATTGCTAAACTGATCACATCAGATATTATTTTAATTTTGAAACAGCAAGCAACTGATCTGTAAAAGCTAAATTGTTCTCTCCAAATATGTATTCATATACATTCGATGACTAACACTATAGCACATATTTATTTTATACATCTACTCAGAATATTATATTGCTACTCGTATAGGTATACGGTATAATAATACTGAGAAATTCCGAAGCAGAACAAGTAGCCAACGATCTGTATTACCGAGAAAAATAGAACAAAACATATGGGAAAATCCAACAGGTTCATCATTCACACTGTCGACATTTTCCACCTCGCTAAGTAGGAAACATTCTCAACTTAGTTAGTGACTAACTCTATTCATACATTAGAAGTTCGTTGCGCTTAAGCTTGTTATAAAAATTAATTAATAATGAAGTGCAAGAGAGATAGGAAAGTCACATTGCAGGAGAAAATGCAATTGAAATTATCGCTTAATGAATTTGTAATCGTGATAACAGCTTTGCGCTTCAAACCATATTAACCAATCCAATGTACATAATGTACTCGTATGTTCATAGTTAAAAAAATGCAGACAGGTTTAAATTTGAACGCATTCTCTTAAAAGTAATTAGTGGGGAAATGTTTTGTTATCGGAACAGAATATTAGCAAATAGATAAGTATATGTACATTCCAACAACTTGTTTATGTATGGATTTGTGTTGCCATGAGATACATTCAAAAATGGGAGTAAATTTTAGAAACATAGTCTTTCTAAGGTTGCACACACGCGGAGAATCCATGAATTCTGAATGTTTTCGAAAAACAATCACAGGAGAACAAAAAAAAAACAAATTTCCGATTTCTAATAAGCAATATCGGGAGAACCGTTAGGAATTCGACATAAATTTATACGAGATTTACGAAAACCCTCAAAATTGCTCCTTAAACCCCCCTTTCCTAAGTCAACTCATCTTCCAAGTTTGGGTAGTTAACACGGAAATAAAAAACTAGTGTCACAATGTTTTTCTTCTATGTATATACATATAAAAAATATGACTAGATTAAAACTCTTAAAATTTCGAATCATAGGTAACATGGTGAGAAAAAGTATATCAAATTAAAACGAACTGAATACTCTGCCGCTTTGTCCTGCAAAAGTTTTTTTGAAAGACGATCGCGGAAGACACCAACGCCCCAAAAAATGAAGAAAAACACAATTTTCACCGTTTACGGTATAAAGCCAAAAACTCAAAAAATTCATCCTCCCCTCGTTAGCTCACCTCTCAGGTCAGAGTAATTTTACTTTTATTATGTTAATCTCTCCTAACTATTCCGAACAATACCCTGAATAAAAAATCGTCACCCCCTTTAAATTTCTCTACAATGTGTTCGTTGATTGGACTTTCTTGAATATTCCGAAATTAAGCCGGATTCTTCCATTTGTGTATAGGTACATGGGGACAAATTTAGCAAAATTTAGTTTGTAAAAAATATGTGAATTCCATTTTTTTATTTATACAAAAACAAATGCGACACTAAACCCATATTGCCATAGAGCAATGGGTTTACGCATATCTACTTAGGCGTTTAGGGGATCTGTTGATAAAGAGAAAATTTCAGATCTGTAACGGCCGGTTGATTTGACATTAAAGGGAACGTTGCGCGAACCGGTAGGGGAACGGTCTGTTTCAGAACCTCACCCAATTACTTCCTATTTGATTTATTAGAGGACAAAATACGTGAATAAGTCACAGAAACTAATAAAGATATAACAACTGCTGAAATTATCTTGTTTCAAGGTACCAAATGTCGTTTGAACCGAAGCACCAAAAAAAAAAAAAACACATCGAACCCATGACTATTGTCAACGCCATCTAGATACATCAAGGCCGTAACTCAGCCGTTCCATGTCGTCATAGTTTGCCTACTAAGTTTTGGATTTACACGAACAAACAACAACAACAAGCATATGACGTCATTAAAAGTAACAACAAAACAGTGCAAACAGTAGGCGAAAGATTTCTACATTGCGGCATTAATATAGAGACGGCGCGGCGCGGCGGTGCTATCGTATTGCCCATCCTGCGCGCTAACCACTCGGATGAAAGAATGTTTAAAACAACATTTTTCACTGCTGAAGTGACCTTATCATGTTAACTTTACATGAATTCGAGGAGCTGTTAAAATAATAGTTCAAACTTGTCAATTCCACATGTCATGTTTTTTTTTCAGTGAACTAACTGGGACAGGCTCACAGGAACAACTGTACTACACCATACTACATATTCTTTAAAAATCTTTTCACATTATTTCAAAATAATAATAAACGAGACCGAGTTCTAATCGTGCGAATAGCACGATGAGTGTATACCCTATACCCATGTACAGACCTAGAAGGCATGCAAAACCCAAAATAATCTATTTCATATTTTTTGTAGGGGAGGGAGGGGTAGATGGGTCGGACCTGGCACATTTTTATTATCAAGGCATTTCACGGCTACCATTTGATACTAGTTTGAAGTTTTTCGCGACATTCTATCAAAAGATATGGCTGAATATAACTTTGTAGGGGAGGTAGGGGTAGTCGGACCTACTCCACTTTCCATCAACTCAAAGTATATGAATGAGACATTGATCAAAGTTTCAAGTCGATAGCGATGTTCTACCGAAAGTTATGGCCGAATTAAAATATCAAGGAGAGGTAGTTTGTATGGGAGGTAGGGGAACCCATGGTCCGATTTGCCCCATTTTCAATACCGTCCAAGATTTTAGCAAAACAAACATTTGACCAAACCGCTAGCTTCATTATTTCGGGACTTATCGTGCGAAAAGACAGACACACGGACAGACAGACAGACAGATGGCTTATTCGATTCAGGAACCGACCCTGATCATTTATATATATACTTTGCCATACCTCCTGTGGCTCCTTTGGAGGTGTTACATAATATCGGCGTAACAAAAACAATATACCCTATACCATCTTATAGGGTATAAATATCAGTTACTATACGGCCGCACACACACTGTCAATCCATTGATTTAATTGGATTGGAATCCAAATCCGCCCTCTATGGGCTCATTTGACAGAATTCATGGATTGACCGTCTGTGTGCGGCCGTTAAGTTGTATCCACACTGGCTGCCAATTGGCAGCTGACTATGCCAACTGGCAGTTGTAATCGAATCTACACTGACTGCCATTTGGTTAGCCCGTCCAGTTTTAATATTCAATATGGCAACTGAATGTGGATCATATGTCAGCTGAACCGCTTGTCGAATTCAAAGTGATAATTTTGCAACTTTTGTTCGTTTTTAGTGTGAAATTGAATAATTCTTGAATGGCATAATTGAAACGCGCAAAGTCCGATTTTGATAATTAAATTAAAAAAAAAAACTCCAAAATGATGTTTGGTTATGTCATTTTGAGGCTCCATTTGGTAGCTAGTTTAGATGGTAATTAGTCCTTGGATTCCCCGTAAGGGGGAAGATAAAGGTTGAAAGGCTTCGGCTAATTCCTATATCTTCTTCAGTTGTGGCATAACTGCGGACCCTTAGCTATGCAAAGGACTTCGGCCAATTCCTATGTCTCTCTACGGGGCGTTACTTTCCCGCATTATCCGAGTAACCGCTGCGCCTGAGTGCTGCATTAACATCTGCAGCGTCTCAGGTTACTTAACGTGATAGGTGACAGAAAACATTTAAGTCAACCACTAAAGCAGCATCTTCGAGGCATGCCCATGATGGCCTTTACTCAACGATTAAACCCTATCATGGTTTAGCGATGTGCCGACAACTCATCCTAAGAAAAACTTCAAGTCAAGAAACCTGAAACAAAAGCCTCGGATTGGACGGATACAAAACAACGACGACCCCGCAAACGAACAACTGATTACTCTTTCGGATCCTGGAATGTACGCTCCCTGAATAGACCGGGGGCCTTAAGGGCCCTCCTGGATCAGGTAGAACAATACAAGCTGAGCATAGTTGCAATCCAGGAAACTAAATGGCTCAAAAGCGAGATTAACGACCTCAATTCGCACACTATTTTTACGAGTGGTAAAGAGGAGGGCAACAAGGAGTTTGGAGTAGCTTTCATTGTGAATAAGCAGCTCAAGGACCACGTTATCGGCTTCAAACCCATCAACGAGCGGCTATGTGCGATCCGCATTAAGACCCGTTTCGCTAATCTCTGGCTCATTAATGCGCATGCCCCTACAGAAGTAAAAGAAGACGCGATTAAGGACGAGTTCTACAACGACCTAGAAACACTCTTCGACTCACTTCCATCAAACGACGTCAAGCTGCTGCTAGGAGACTTTAACGCCAAAGTCGGAAATGAAAGCTGGCATAGGGGAACTACTGGAGGTCATAGCCTCCACGACGAAAACAACAACAACGGTCAGCGACTTATCGACTTCGCGAGCGGCAGAAACCTGGTAATAAGCTCTACATGCTTCCCTCATCGACGAATCCACAAGCAGACCTGGAAGTCTCCAGATGAATACACCGTGAACCAGATCGACCACGTACTGATCAGCAAGAGATGGGCTTCTAATGTCCTAGATGTTCGATCCTATCGAGGAGCCAACTGCGACAGCGATCACTATTTGGTGAAGACAACCTATAGGTGCAGAATCTCTTCGGTGCACCTAACGAGAATCAACCCTGCCAAGATCTTCGAGGTTGACAATTTGATTGATGATGCCACGGCGGCTGCGTATACAACAGCACTAGAGGAAAAACTGTCGCCCATGCTTGATGACATCAACAATTTAGGCATCCATGAGTTCTGGGAGGAGCTCAAAGACAGCATCAAGGGGGTCGCAGAAGAGGTCGTGGGCTATAAAGGCCGGCGCAGACGAGCAGACTGGTTCGACGACGAATGCAGGGCCTCGATTGAGGCGAAAAATGAAGCCTATCGCCAATACACACAACGCGCATCCCGAGCCAAGAAAGAAAGATATAACGAGCTTCGGCGAGTATCTAATAAGTTAATTAGACGTAAGAAACGCAAACATTTTGACGAGCAGTTACAGCAAATAAACCAAAGATTAGCCAGTAAGAACATTAGACAGGCGTACAACCTTATAAATAATGTTAAGAACGGATATCAACCCAGGACAAGCCTATGTAAGGACAAGGATGGTAACATCATCAGCGACATCGAAAGCGTCAACAAACGATGGGCCTCGCATTTTGAAGAGCTCCTCAATGCACCATCAACATCCCCCGCGGAGCCAGCTCTTGAGCAGTTAGCCGAACCAGGCCCTCCCGTTCTACCCCCAACAGTAGAGGAGGTGAGTCTTGCCATACAGTCGCTTCAAAATAATAAAGCGCCGGGCGCTGACGAGATCCCAGCAGAACTGCTGAAGCATGGTGGAACGTGCCTGACCAACGCTATACATGTGCTACTGCTGAAAATATGGAACGACGAGGAAATCCCCGAAGATTGGCGCAAAAGCATAATCTGCCCAATCCACAAAAAGGGTGACAAGCTGAAGTGTGAGAATTACAGGGGCATATCATTAGTTTGTACAGCCTATAAGATATTATCTAAAATTCTTGAAAAGAGAATTAATCCGTACGCAGAACGAATCATTGGCGAGTATCAAGGCGGCTTCAGACCTGGTCGATCAACGACCGATCAGCTTTTCACAGTGAAGCTACTACTCCAAAAGTGCTGGGAATATAACATCGACGTATACCAAATCTTTGTCGACTTCAAGCAGGCATACGACAGTATCGATCGAAGTGTACTGTACAACATTATGCTGATTTTTGGTATACCGGCAAAGTTAGTGCGACTCACAAGGATGACGATGACTAATACCGTCTCGCAGGTCAGAGTGCAGAATCGACTCACTGACCTATTTGAAACTCGTACTGGACTCAAGCAGGGCGACGGGCTGGCGCCGACGCTCTTCAACCTTGCTTTGGAGTATGTAATTCGAGCCATGAATATGGACAGCAGCGGAACGCTACTCATCAAGTCGACTCAATTAGTAGCGTACGCCGACGATATCAACATCATGTCTCGAAGGTTGGGTGATGCAGAAAGCCTTCTGCATAACCTCAATAACGCCGCAAAGGAAGTTGGACTACATATCAACGAAAGCAAAACAAAGGCCATGATGCAATCGAAAACAAGGACGCCAGCAAATTCAAGCATCACAGTGGGGGACCTTAATATCGAGTATGTAGACAACTTCAACTATCTGGGTTGTAACTTATCAAAGGACGCCAACGAAACCGACGAAATTAAGCGACGGATACAACTAGCCAATAAGACATATTTCTCGGTCCTCCCTATAATTAATTCGAAACTTGCGCACAGGAACACGAAGCTCCGCGTGTACAAAACGATCATCCGACCCGTGCTATGTTATGGCTGCGAAACATGGACCCTCACCCAAGCCTCCGAAATTTTGCTAGACCGATTCGAACGAAAGGTCCTTCGGCGAATTTTCGGGGCCGTTCGCGAGCGAGACCAATGGCGCATCCGGTACAACCATGAGTTGTATCAATTGTACGATGAGCTGGAAGTATCGAAAATCGTGAAGCTTCAACGTTTGCAATGGGCGGGGCATGTACAACGGATGGACGATAATCGCATGCCAAAGAAAGTGATGAACGCACAACGAATTGACGGAGCGAGGTTGCGTGGACGACCGAGAGTTCGCTGGGAGAACTCCGTAGGTGAAGACGCCCACCAGCTGCTGGGCTTCCGAAACTGGAGGACGAGGTCACGTAACCGCGACAATTGGAGGTCAACGATTCAGGCGGCCAAGGCCCGACGTCGGGCTATCGTGCCACATTGATGATGAGTCCTTGGATTCAAATCCATGATTTTTGGATGGTTTTGATTTTAATACAACGAAAGTTCATTAAAATTTCATTGATTTGTCATATGTGTGTGGCCTTAGGACAACAAAGAAGTGGCGAAATTAAGCACGCCGATCACGCGATGCGGGAACTCAGTATAGCTGGCATAACCTGTACATACTTGTTTCCGCGCTATCCTGTTCTTGAATGTAATTTATCTACTTATTACACCCTGGGTCAACGAACGCAATTCTATCCGGGATCATGTTCGTTATCCGAAACGTTCGTTAAGCGAAACCTTAATCGTTTAACAGACAACGGTTGCTTCCTGGTCGGAAAACTATACAGGGAAAATGTTTATTTATTGGTAAAGGCATTCTCAATTCATTTGAAATTCGCACACAACACACAAAAAACACAAGTTTCACACTAAAATCTGAGTTTTCACCATTTTCTGTGTTCGCTATCCGAAATTTCGTTCGCTAAGCGAAACATTTTCTTCCAAAAAACTATTTTCGTTATACGAAATGTTCGGTATCCTAGGGGGTCGTTAACCCAGGGTTTACTGTATTAGCCCGTTCCAACCTCCCACCAATCCACTCGGCTTTACGTCCTTTTGTCTACTCGCCATTTTGTTTAGAATACAGATATCGGGCAATTGCGGTTACCATAATAGCGACGTTTTTTTCGCATCGCGGGTAAATTTGACTCGAAAAAAACGATCGCGGGTAACATCCCGGTTAAGACCAAACAGCTGACATTTGACATTTTTTGCTTATCTTTGACTAACCTTCGCTTATTTTTTAGATGTGGTGGATTTGATCACAAAAGATGATTATTTCTTTGCAAAATCTTTTCTCGTGATGAGGAAAACCACCACATTTGGTTTGAAAAAACAAATTCCCTCAAATTTCCCCTACACAGAGGGAAATAAATTTGTAATACCAACAAATCACAATTGTTTGATGCTGGTTTTGTTGCTTTGTAGCAATTCTTTTTTTACACCTGCAAATAAATTGGTACCACTAAACAACACGATTGATTGATATGACGAACCAAATTTTGTCAAGACAACTAAAAAATATTCTGTTAGAACGATTTAATTTTCTGGTTAAAATAACAAAAACTTTAGCTGCAATAAAATCTACAAATGATAAAGACAACGAGCACTATAACATTTGTTGAATATAACAAATCTTTTGGGCAGGGGAAATCAACAAAAAAATTGTCAAATAATTTTACAATATAACATACAGTTTTGTAATATTAACAAAAACTTTTGTTATCCAACAGACAGTCTTTCTATGCAAGTATGAACAAAAATGTCCAGAACTAGATCTTTTGTTAGAAATACGAAATTTTTACCACATCTAACGGTACAGTTTTTATAGGCAGGACATAAAAAACAAATCTTTGTACAATCTAGCTATTCATTTATTTGGAACAGCAAGAATTTTCATTTTTAGTTGTTCTTTTGTACGGGCACATTTGTTTTCCGAGTGTTGTGAAAAAAATGATTGTGTGCTAAAAATGGTGAAAAAGTATTTGATTCCAATAGCTTATAAACTAAAGACTTATTTTGTGAGAAAGCAAAGACGCTGGCGAAAACGAAATAGATTGTCCTAAATTAGGGGTGCAGATAAAATGTCGGGCCTAATTTTTCGAGTGGCGTTTCCAAAAGGTAAGACTAATGTTTTCTTGTGCTATAAGATAATTTGATCTTTTCGTACCTTAGGTTTTACAAGACACATTTGCCGACAACGTTTGAGCTAGTGGACAGGAAAAATTGGCATAAATCGTACATGCTAGGATTATGGATTCAACTAAGCACTGTGTGGATATGATACAGGCAATAATAAATAGTCACTCTTCAATCTTCATTGATTTCTGATGCTACAATTTTAGGCCCAATATTTATGGAGACCTGACTTCACGACGTTCTACATTGTAAGGTTATGTTTATATCTAATAATAAACTAGGTGTTACATTAAAACATATTGTAAAATTTTTCTAATTTAAAAAAAAAATTATTGTATTTCAATAAACAGGATTATGTGCAACTAACTTTTATTAAGACATTCAACGCTTGACATGAAAGATGACTTAAAGTATTCTTTGGCGTCGGCAAATACAAATGAATAGACAGGCCGAATTGAGTTACAAATTTAATTAAAAATTTTATAAATTCGTGCTAATCAAATTTTCTCTTAGCTTTGTTAATAGTGTTCTTATCAATCCCAAATTTCAATAGACGAAATTTAGACGCTATATTGAAATTAGAGATTGATAAGAACACTATTAGCAAAGTTAGGAGAAATTTTAATTAACACGAATTAATAAAATTCTTTAATTAAATATTTGGTATAATATTTTGATTGATTCTACGAAAAGGCTTTGTATAAAACCACAAAACAGTTTTGTATAATTAATCAAAGAATTATACAATATTACCAACTGAAATTTGATTCTGACAACTAAAATATTCGTAAAATTGACAAAAAATTTTATTAATGCGGATTGGGTAATTGGTACAAAGTTTTAATTGATATCACCAATGGAAACTTCTCACCGTAACCAAATATTTAGTATAAAATTTGTTGAAATCGCAAATTGAATTAATCAATTTTATTTAAACTTTTTGTTTATGTCAACACAATTTTTATATAATTTTTCAAAAGATGTTTTGCATAAACAAACAAAATCGTTTTGCAGTTTTAACAAAAATACACCTATGACCAGAAATTAATGAAGACTTTTGAAACTATTAACAAATGTTTTAATTTAATGTATTAATTTCTCTCTGTGTATGCGTCCGCCATCTACATTTGAGCTCTATCCCGTGTAGGGTAGTTGCACGCGTGAACTTTACCTGGGTAAGTGTCATTTTTTTTATATGAAGTTCTACCCAAACCTGCACGGGATAAACACAATAAAACGTGCCTATTATGTAAACTTTTTTTGTTTAACATATTTTTTGTTTTATTAAGCTTTTAAAAACATCTCCATCCTCCACATGTAAACATACAGTGAATTAATGTTTTCATTTAATTTTTCGTCAATGAGATAGGTACAAAGTTTTTAAGGTGGTGGGTTGGTTAAGGAAGGTTAAGCTTGAATTAAGCTAATTAATAGTAATGTATTTGGATTTATAAGAAATATGAGTTAGACAATTAACTTGGCGAGCTAGAAACCTAGCTGGATATAATGGGTTAAAGTTATGAATTGTTATTGTATCTATAGCTTCCTGACTATGAATTAAGGAAAATACGCCATTTACAGCTTCCTCAATTATTTTATTTTATGTACATTATGTATTTAACATTTGCTGTGTTCGTTTGAACTGTTAACATTCCTTCATATTGGTGTAAACAAAAAAACAATAAAAACTAATTATAAGTCGCACACAAAATGACTGCTTTTCATCTAATAATTTTAAGCGAACCCTTAAGTTTTAGTACATAATAATTATAACATAACTCTATTCTATAGTATACTGATAGATTGTAGTCTATCGGCCTTCAACGGTAATGCGCTCGCGTATATCTACAATTAAAAAACGCCATATGTCGTCATAAATCATGGGTGCTCAACCTTTTGACTTGCATGAAATTAATAACTACACCATATTGTTACAATATTTAAGGCCCATTCTCTCGTAGATCTTATAGAATGGTTAGTCTTATCGCCCAGAGAAGACACACACAATATTCAAAAAGCTTCTCTATTATATTGAATTGATTTTTTGTTAATTTTGCATAGTTATGTTATCTTTTGCTTATTTACGCTGTTGGATGAAAGTGCGCAATGATTTTCTCAATCTAAGATGATGGCTTAAACAAGCAAAATATGCGTAGCTATGTAAAAAAAGCAAAAATTCCACTCAATACAATGGAAAAGCTTTCTAAATATGGTGTGTGTCCTCTCTACGCGATAAGACTAATCAGCCGACAGGTACTGGATAAGAGCTATCAGAAACCCGGCCTTAGAAGATCAGGAAATCCGCGAAAAGTAAGGACAGGATTTGTTAAATCCTATGGGATATGAACCTAAAATTATACCCAGTTGAAAAAAATAGTAGCGAATATTGTTTGGAACCGCTCAGTGCCTTTTGAAGATGTTTCCCATTATGTGACACGCTTCTAATAGCCGATACAGACTATAAACAGTTCCTAGATTTGATTTAAATTAATTCAGTCAAAACCACGTCAAAACCCACCGGCTAGATCGAATCGTCTGGCACTTAATTCAGAATGCATCGTAGAATGTACTTGCAACACTCAAATTTCATTACAATATGGTACATAAACTATGTAATCAAATACAAGATTTAATAAATCCTGTCCATAGTGTGAGTTACCTATAAAAGAAAATAATAAAAATAAGCAGCATTGCGCCAATGCTGTTTATTTTTATATGGTAATTTTACCGAATTCTTTCAGTATTGTTGATACTGGGAGAGGGGATAAAAATCTGGTCGATAATTATTTCGCGAATTCAGTTTTCTATATAGAAAATAGTGTCCAAATGTTATTGTCTGTTGCTATGGGACGTAAAATTCGTCCATCCGAATGTAATGCAAATATCTTGCCGGCCGCATTGACTTCTTCAGGGGGCCACATGCGGCCCGCTTGCCGCGTGTTGGACAGTTCTGCATAAATACTCAAAGTTTTTCTCCTGTTTTATTCCAAACACGACTTTAATTTAGTATAGTAGTTAGACAATATTCATACTTACATTACTCGTATTTTTTGAATTATGATCTGCTTTTGTATCACCCCATTAAGCGCTTGTGAATTTGTGTATGATCATAATGCATAACCTGACCAAAATTAATACGACTTATTCAGAGAAAAGCCAGCAATACTCATTGCTAGTATGGATAGATAGATACGTACAAGTACAAAGATGCATGAAGCATGATCTCTCCACGTACTCTATAAAATGATCACTTGAATATGTTTACATCTGTGGAGAAAAAATTAAAAAAAAAAACGAGCGTTATCTACGTTATCTGTGTTGAAGCTAATTTTAGAGAGAATCTATAGTCTGTCAACGACGTAATCAAACCTGAAACAACCGCGTCCGCGAGGTGAACATTTCCCATCAGTTTGTCGAGTGCCGCGGTTTCTGCTGTACAACGAACGAATGCGTTCGCGAAGAGCCATATCATGCTCATATTTCCGTGGTGATTCTCTGTCTATTCGAAGAACTAAAAGATACTCGCATCTCTGGTAACTTCGTATGTGGATTAACTGGGTTCTTTAGTGTTCCGAGTCTAGTTAAAACCAGAACATTGTTAAAAATTACTACGTCGGATTGATACTAAAAAAAAATACCAATAATCGAGTTTTTGTTTTTAAGTAATTGGTGTGGTGAATATTGTGATGACTGGTGTTGCGCAAATATTTGGAAATATGCACACCAGCACAAGATAGCAGGAATGCAAGTTTTGTTTTGAAGGAATGATTAAAAAAAATATTGATCATGTGATAGTAAGAAATAATAGTAAATTGGTGATACGCGATCATAATAATAGTGGAATATTGGTCATAATAGTTCCAGCTAAACTCAAAACCAGTGTCGTGTCTTTTTATCCTAAGTGTTTTGGTACCCATTCTTCGGGCTATAGTTCTTAATAAATTATTGTGGTGTAGTTACAAAAGCTCGTGTTTCAAGTTTAGTTGAATAAAAAAACAACGCAATATGCAAATTAATATTGAATCGAGAAGTCGAACGAGTGAAAGTTCATGCACTGACTCCGGAGTTATAGTCGACGATCCAACAATGATGACCAACTCCAAAGATGCAGATAGCAATAAAATTAACATATCAACCACCATCCCAACTGGTATCAATACCAGCAATACTCCTTGTGATAACAGCAGTAACACAACAAAAATCCAAAATGGCCGTCACACAATCCACATCAGTGACGACGATATCGGTTCAGCCGAACCAAAACCCAATAACCGATCACCTGAATCAACACACGTATCAATTGAATCGATTAATGCCGACGATATTGATTCATCAGTTATTGATTCCGATTCGGATTTTGATGTTGATGATATACCCACGAAAGGAGAATTTATTATACAAAAGTTGGGTCAACATATGCCAGGTCGACGGGATCGTGACGTAATTGTGGTGGCTCAAAATAAAGTTGGAGTGCCTGATACGACGTTGCAAACACCGCCTCATACAAAAATTGAGAGTGTGGCTGTACAAAATTCGACGGATATTACGTTTGGGGATAAGATCATTTATCAGGGTCCGGTGAAAATTCAACAGTTTCATATAGAAAATAATAATAAATGGAAGGCAAAGGATACGAATGGAAATATGAATGCTGGTTATGATGGAAGTGATACTGAAGGTGGTATGTATCTAGAAGTAGCTTTTTTTATCATTTTCAATCTAGTCTAGTTCGCACCTGTTTTTTTCCCTGATAATTTGGAATATTATAGCAGACTTTTCGCAACATTTTAAATGAGATGAGCATAGGAAGCTCAAATCTCGTATAGTACAAGAACATAGAAGGAAAGGCATTTCGATTAGTATTGTAAAACTTTTGCAAACATTCGAAAGCCGTATCTGACTTTATGCCTTCTATCTGATTTTAACCAAATTTAAGCCATTATTTCCGATGTCGATACTTTTTAAATTTATTGGTCGTTCGTCCTGGATAAAAAAAAGTTCATTAGTTAAATGGTTATTTTTCGCAATAATTATCAAGAAATGTCGCATTGGACTACCAAGAAAATAGCAACAAGAGTTCATAACGCCTGCAAGATTTCAAAATGCTTGTGGAGCGTCCTTAGGGCGGCCATGATCGCATTATGTGGTGACTCTTATGGCCAATAAGGATATATATATTAGGGATACAAGGATATATCGACTCTCAAGAAAGTTTTAGATAAGTATGATACCTATCATAGGAAAAGGGTCGCAGGCAGAGCCTTGTCGAATTATGTCAGTTAACTGTATCAATAGAGGCGGGATCGTCTCGCCCGCCAAAGAAAAAAACGAGACGCGAACAAGTAAGATTACCGGGCGAAATATGATTTACCGATTGACAGGGCCACAACCATCCCACAACCTAAAAAAAATGTTTTTCAAAATATTCAGTACTGCAAAATCTAGTGTATAGGCTATCGAACTCTTCGATCGGTGCAATAAAGGGAAAAATATGCAATAAACACGGTATTTTTTTTATGACAGACTTGAGCGAGTAACCCGATCGCAGAAATACTTTCTTCTACTGCCTCTCTCATGTTGAGGCTCTTTTTTTAATTTGGTACGCATGATCTTCTGATGGTCGTATCAAAAAAGAAGAAGAAAACCACAATTTAGAACAGTAACTGGAATAACGGTAAATTAATGCTCAAAGTGAACGAAATGATGCCTTTCCATTACGTCTCTCGACTCTTCCTCAGGACGACTTCGTTAGATATTCAGGGTAGTAGTTGACTTGTTGGCTAAGAAATAGAAGGACCTATTGTAATTTTTGGTTTCGGAACCCGAAACACCATATACAGGTACACGTATATGCGTATATATATCAAAACACATAGGTTTTGTTGTTAGGGAATTTCCCATGGAGGAGGAGTTTCCAATAATACCTATAGAGGTATTTTAAATCCCAATGTTTAGAATGACAGTTTCCTCGTTAACGACGTTTGTACAATTTGGTTGTCATTCGAAGGAAGGTAATTAGGATAATACTCGGAAGGACCGTCGACATCTGAAAAGAAAACAAAAATTAAAAAAATTAAAAAAAAATTAAAAAATTGAAAATTAAAAAATTTTAAAATTGTAAATTTATATACATTGCGCGACAAATGATTAGGTTCATGGGGATTTCGCTTCTAAAATTATATAACTTCTATATACATATTTCAAGGGTAAATAATTTTTGTATGAACCGTTTCGATTAACGGTTTTTTGATAAATGGTTCAAATGCTTCAAGCGAATTGGCATTTATTGAAATTCAAACCACCTCAGTGAGTGCGACAATTGTATAGGTTCACTGAGATTTACAAGTAGTTTCGCATGGGCAAGGATGTTTTGTTCAAAGTACATCATGTTATTTTTTGTTTTCTGCGATTCCTGGGAGGGCCGGATTAAGCTCCTATATGGCGTCCTTGGACAGTAGCCGAATTGCTGCACTCCGGCTAAGCTTGAAAATTATAGAAATCACATACATAGGCAAAACGTAAGGCGTATATGGCTATGAAAATTTTACAAAATGTGTTAACTCCAGGAACGTAGCGAGGGGAGGGGGCCATGGGCTCCGGCCTCGTACGGAGTTTTTTTTTTCAAAAATGACGATAACATGAAAATGAAATGAAATGTTGCACACTCATTCTCATTCCATTCGGTTGTACATTCTTTTCAGAATGTTCTAAATACTTTTTTAAATTTTTGAGTTGTTTTTTCATCGTTTTGGAATTCATGAACCTGTAACCTCAAAAAATCATATTTGACGAAAAATGCTTTTCGTCAGAAACCTCAATTAAGCTTACCGCGAATTTTGAAAGGCGACACTGACCTATTTTTATCTCATATGGGTAGGGATGCCAACTCCCAGTCAACCCAAACCCGGAGATTTAGTGAAAGGATAGCGGGGGGGGGGGGGGTGTTTGTACAGTAGTTTTTGCATATTTTGGTTTTTGCCTATATTGGTTGCTATTGCAATTACATACTCGTATTTACATAACAGAAAAGTTTCAGTTTGCATACTTATTTATGTATTTACGTATTTACATTTTTAAATTTTTGTTTCATATTTACATATTTATTTATTTACATATTTACCTATTTACATGTTTATATATCCTGTTTACATGTTTACTTACACTTATTTAAGATATAAATAAGGTTAGTTCACAAAGTTATCTTTAAAAAAAAGTGTGAAAATTTATAAATGCGTTAAAATTGTTGAGTTTAATGTTTTTAAAGCCAATTAAAATCAAAGCTTATTGTTTATTGGAATGAAAGTTTTTCAAAATAGATCTGAGCCGGAAACACTCTTTATTTTTCATTTCCAATACTGAACTCTCACATATAGAAAAGTTAAACTTCAACGCTTAATAACTAGAGAACCGTTAAGTTTTCGCAAAAAATAATAACAGATTCGTCCATTTCAGACCAACATTAGTGAAATGCCGCGCCATCAAAATTTGGAGCTACAAACTCTGAAATTTTGCCAAAAATTTATCTAAGAGATCGAGAAACGACAGGCTCCGTATAAAAAAGATTACAGAAATACTCCGATGAGAATGTTTAGAAAAAGTTATGGTTGGGAGGATATGAATCAGTTGTTCCGGGATGCAGTCTATCCGTAAGAAAAAAACAACGCTTTTCTTGACAACATTTCAGTTGACACTATAGCTTTTTATCCAAGAGAAAATTTAGCTTCACACAAGTACTGAATTTGAATGTCTATACATAGTGAAGTTAAAACGCAAACTTTATAGGAAATTTAGGATTTTCAGTTTTTTCACTTAATGTAACTAAAAAAACATTATTCATTCATTACACGCTCTGATATTAGAACTTGAGGTTCTAATTTTAGAGCGTGTAGTTGCGTTGTTAAAATTGTAAGCTCTAAAATTAGAACTCAAGTTCTAATTTCTGAGCGAGTAATGAATGAATAATGTTTTTTTAGTTACATTATTTGAAAAAATTTAAAATCCTAAATTTCCTATAAAGCTTTCGTTTTAACTTCACTATGTAAAGACATTCAAATACTTGTTCTTATTTTGAAAATACTGTCGAGGTAAAATTTAGAGTTTTTAGTTCTATCAATAAATTTAACATGGATAGCTTATTGATTAATTAATATTTCTTATCATCTTCTACTAAATAATAAACTTGCGACGAGTCGGGCCGAGTTTGGAAACTCGTTTCTCTATGAGTGTCTATTTCACAGAGTGGCGACCGAACGATCACGGCCACAGAGCACGACTGTTGTAGTAAATCATCCTAAAATACTATAAATTACGGGAAGACAATTTGATTTTAATTCCACTATAACGATAACTGAATTTAGAATTATAGTTGTGCTATTCGCAATAAAATAAGGAAGAAAAAGACGTCCAGAAATTAGAACACTTCAGAAATTAGAACTACCTGATTTACCAAGTGGTTCTAATTTGTGAGCGTCTACTGTATCATAATTTTTCAGTATTTTATGTTTTACATACAGTTAAAAATAGAAGAATGACATACTTCTTTTGGGCATAAAAGCAGTAACGAGTTGATTCGACACAATGGCTTTCGAATATTTAGTATGTGTGGCACTTTTCAAGTGAGTTTTGAGGGCCTTTTCTCCATCGTGTTTCACTGTAAACTGAATGTTGCAAAGTTTCCACTCGGCATGGCAGTCTGATTGTCTTTTTTCTTTAACCAGTCCTTGTATTCTTTAGCGTTCAGCCAGTCGTCGACGAATTTCGAATAATATTTTTTTTTCTTTGGCGGTTCTTTTTGCGCGATGAGTTCAAATTTTCGGAGTCAGACATCTCAAAACTCAAAATCACTTTTATACACTCACTAACGGGAATCTAAAATCGTATAAATTTGTGTAAATAAACGCAATATAAAAATATATCAGAGTGAAGCTTACTTACAGATTTGCTTTTAAATTTGGAAGATCATATTCGCACGTATTTAATAGTCAATAGTTTAGTTGCTCACAATCAAAACGTATAACGACAGACGTATTTCCTTAACAGAAAAACTTCTTGGAAAGAAAATTAACGGTTCAGCTGAAACATTCCAATATTCGGGCCTAGGAATATATAGACAAGGAGAAAGGAGCTGAAACATTAAAGCAAAAGAGCGTACCTGTGTAACTAGAGTATGAGAGGGCTTCCATTACATTGCCTCTTTGTATTTCTCTCTCGTTACCTTTATGTCGATGGTGTGAGTTGACAGTATCTGTTAAAAATCTAGTCAAAAATTTCGCACGTTTCATTTCCTTCTCTATATGTTCTCTGAATGATTTCCAAGCTCAAGCGTCGGAAACAATCCCAGAGAAGATAACATGGAAAGTTGGAATGGATGTTGCGAGTAGCAACAATGATGCATGGAAAGTTGTAGCAGCAATGATGCATGGAAAGTTGTAGCAACTATGATGCATGGAAAGTGAGTGCTATATGCGAAGCTATAATGCATCTTAGAATATAGGCATTATGGGGCAGTGATACAGTACTTTTATGTTCATATTCGAACTTCAACTTGTGATCGTTCTTTTTAATTTTTTATTTTTTTTTTATTTTTAATAATTTGTAGGTACAAATGAAAGGTTTATACGCCAAACCCGGAGATTTTATTTTTGACCCGGAGACCCGGAGACACCCTTCGAAACCCGGAGTCTCCGGGTGAAACCCGGAGGGTTGGCAACCCTACATATGGGGCTTTTGAATACCATTTCCGTTGTCTAGTACAACTTGGAGAGATTTTTTGTTTTGTGATTTCGAGTGATTTTTTGTTTTCGGTGGAAAAGGAAACCAAAAAAAATCTAAATAGCACGCACTCATCACAGATGTTTTTCAGTAAATGTCATTCGGCTCCGAAAAAAGTGTTATTTTCACTATTTTAATGATAATATAATAGAATGACCAATTCGACGAAACGCAAAAATTGTGAAAAATAAATTTGGTCTGATTCACAGTGTCACTTTTCCCATGCAAACATTTTACTGGAAAATTTGATAGACCCCTCCCTAACCAAATCTTGGCTACGTCACAACAAATTTAAAATGCGTATAAACTAAGGTAGTGACCATTGAATTTCTAGTACATGAAATGAGCATACAATATGAAAATGTCATCAAAAAGTGGCTCCAACATCTGGGTAAACTTTTTGAATATTTAGACCAGATTTTCAAATGTATACTAGTCGACGAGGTGTTTAATGTCATTTCTCGAAATTAATATTTATTGGCACTAGTGTCATTTCAAGTTTTCTACAAAGGCTTGTTTTATTTTCTCCTATCCTATCAGCGCTTAAGTCCTCCGGCACCCATTTCACCACCTAATCAGGACTATAACAGGCAGGCGTTTTACGAGATTAGGTACGGATAGAGTTCTCTTAGCGCCCCACTACCCCTATCGCCTGAAGAGACTAGGCTCCCGACTCCCGAGAGCCACAAGAGCGATGCTAGCCCGCAGCTTAGGTCGAAATTTTGTTCGTGCCTCAATTTTTACCTACGTATGTATCTCTAATAGACCCGGAAATTGAGAACATTTGTCCGGGCCGCGGTGGTGCACCTCGCGATGTGGCCCACCTGTTCTTATGCCCGTTGCACCCACTATCCACACTTCGAGGGCGTTATGGGACTATTGCAGCTGCTACGTACTTGTCGCTTGAGACTATAGGGATGAATAGACCTCGCGAGTGAAATTTTTGTCCACTGCGATTTCCTCAATGAAAATGTATATACTTAGTGTCGTGGAATATGTGGCAAATGCTGGAGAATCGGAATTTCAGAAGCTACCATCAGAAAACGTTTCACTTCATCGTTGAAAATATCTTATGACCGGGGAATAGAAAACTAATACATAAAATGGCCGTGAAAAAATACGGAACCATTTTCGAATTGATGCTTATGGAGTTTCCCAGCAATTGATACATATTCCACGACATTAAGTATACATTTTCATTGGGAAAATCGCAGCGGAGAAAAATTTCACTCGCGAGGTCTATACATCCCTTATAGGCGAGAAAGACGACGAAACGTGAGCCGCGACTACGTCCAAAACCAAAAACATTTAAAAAAAATTCATTGACAGCCCGGAATTGTCACTTTGAAAGCTCGGATATTTAGACTAGTAAATGACATAGTGACACAGCATTTGATTGAGATCTTTAAACTAGGCTGACTGGATCCTATCAAATATTTCAGAACGACTATTAAGTTAGAATTTTATTTTAATTTTAGTTTTTCAATTTACATTCTCCAAGTGATCGTTATAACATTTTTCATTTCGAAATCGGAAAATCTGAGCTCGCGGCCAAGTATGTACTAGAAACTTGTTCAACATTTAATTGATTGCCCGGGTTGAGAAATCCGGATCTGGTTAGGCAAGGATTTACGCCGCGGAAGATTTCAACTATTTTTTCGGCGATAATTGTTACTTTAATCGGCTGCGAATACAACTTATTTTGTGTTAACAAAACAGTTGAGGGGAATGTTTTCATCTAATCCTCTCCACTGCTAATCAGATGTAGGTGAAACTCATTGCGAATGCTTGCCTACCCAAGTGACAATTCGTTTGCTTTAAAGAAGCACATCACACTGTAGCAATCATATAGTACCACGAAATCAGTTTATTGTGTGACATTAAAGAAGTATTTTGATCCGATAAAACATTCTTAAAGCATTTTCCGGAAAGCTTTTATCATCCTTATGGAATAAATTTAAAGATGGTGGTATAAGACTTCGATAAAACTTCTCTAAACATTAACCAAAAAGATACTCCTTTAAATACTCCACTCTTGTGTTTATTGGATGATACAGCACATACATGGAATAGTCTCTCTAAGTTAACACACACCCTTGCATATATTCTTCTATAGCACAGTCGGTTTAATTTTTATAGTGTGACATTGGTATGGTCATCCAATAAATTATTCACCGTAGTTTTATAGACGGATGGACTTGGTGATTTTAAAAGAAAATGAAACTTATGAAGTGCTTTTAAATACCTAATTAATGATATAAATCCTTGAAATCCACACTTCTTACTCACTCATTGTTATCTGCGGAACCAATTAAGGTGATTTCTGCGCAGAAATTGACTCTATTTTATTGATAAATGTAGGTATAGATTTAGGGTGCATTGCAGAAGATTCAATACGAGCAGTGCTGACTATATGTGAGAATGGCTGAGTGGTAGCGTGTGGGACGGGCAATCAACAGACATGGGTTCCATCCTAGCTGTGGAAATTTTGTTTTTCTATTTTTATTTTTTGGCAAATGCGTTCAATGACAGAAAGTGATGATATAAGGCAAATGGAGTACGCTTTTATTGAAGCATAATTTAGTCCTACAATAAGGTTCTATTGGATTAACACACGGCGCCAAATGCCATTATTGGACTATTATTCAGTGTTTATACGTTGTAAAGTGCCACTATTATTATTAGAAGAGAATATTCTACTAAGTATTATAGGGATGGAATTGTGACTTGGGTAGTTTAGTTCAGTCACAAAGTCCAATGAACTCTCAGCATTTATGTAAATTTTGGAACATTTTGATGATATTCCAGACATTAAAATTTGAAACTGTGCATATAATTTAGTGTTAAAGATAACAATAAAATAAAAAAAGTTCAGTTCAATACAGATTACTCCGTCCTATTTTTATAACCAGAATAAAATTACATTATTGACTAAATAAAATAAAAATACATAAACGTCATGACAATAACAGCAATACGTATACATATTGGGTAGATAGATAGCAATACTAAAAAATAAACTAACTTGTGTAGATATCGGTTAACTTTTTCAAGTTGACACCAAAACAGGTTACACTCGTAAAGTGCACTCCCATATCTACCTGACTATGACTTCGCTCATTTACTCATATTGATGGACGTTATTAAATAAATAAATCCCATCACATATGCTAATGCAAAAGATACGCGCGGTATGGTCACAGAAACACATACATATGAAAACTCAGCATGTAGATGTACGAGTATTCATCAACTTTTTTTATATTAGCAATCCACATTAGCAAGTCAACATGAAATGAGAGAATAAAATTTAAATAAACAATTTTCCGAATAATGTTGAAATAGAAAAGAAAACTAACAGTTTGGAATTTCCAATGTTGTAAAATATTCAAAGTTGTGGAAAAGAGATATTTTTTCATCTCGTAATTAATCTGAATCATAAACATTATGAATATGTATACCTATTTGTGTAGGTACCTTTGCTATTTATTGAATGGAAAATCGTAAATTGTTTTTTTTTTAAAGAATAATTATAGAATTTTAGTACAAGTACAAAAATATAATGGAAAAATCATTACATACAATCTCCATCATACTAGATCTGATTAACAAATATTTCAGATAGCGAAGGTAAAATTATTATCTTCAATTTCACGTTCAATATATTGCTAGCATTAGAGTTAGAATGTATCAAAATCTGAAAGTAGAGTGCCCGATCTGTCCATCGAAATGTTTCTGGGGAATCTTCCGCTTCCGTGAACAAAAACTGAGAAAAACTACAATTTAAAATTAAAATTTGTGAAAAATAGTGAAAATTGATTCATTCTATAGAAACATACATATAACTGAAAAATTGTGTAGCCAGTGCAAAATTTTTATAATATTATATAATCATAATATTTTTATAATACCCTTTCTGAAACCATTTCTGGCTACGACCCTGTTGCTTCCCAGTCAATTCGAAGTGGGAAAAACCTAAAGCAGAAACAGATAAATGAGTGTTGGCCATTTACTCATTAGTTGCCAATTCTTTCAAATTCAAATCATTTATTTATTTACATAAAATTAGGGGCTTAGCCGGTATCTTGATTAAGGGCGCTATTACATAGTCATATATTGGTAATATATATTATAATAGATATTATCATATCCTTAAGCCTACTTGATTTCGCTTTCTGCACGTCTAAAAATGGAAGATATCTTTCTTCCAGGAACATATCTTCCTGTATGTACACGTTACATACAGCACACACTCAAAGGTGAAATGTTGTTCAGTAGGTTTTAATGTTATATGGAGTTCCATCTCTATATTATCTATAACAGAAGCATAACTGGATCCATTGCTTCTTGAGTTTTCAAAATGCATCTTTTGCAAAATTTAAAACCAATGGAAAGTTCCAAAAATTTTGTTATTAAAATACATTTTTATACAGGGTGTCCCGCAACTGGTTAGCCATAGACCAATGGTAGACTCTACAGGATGTTTTAGCAAAAATGTCGCCAAAATTATTTCTCTAGCTTTTACCGTTAAGGAGTAATTGCCTTTTTTGTGATCCTTGTCAAAAAACACGACTTTTTTCGAAAAACTCCTATTTTCTAGCTTCCACTTTAACCAAATCAATGTTTTTCATATTCTTCTGAAAGTACATAAAATTTCCAATAAAAGGACATATCGAACGTTTCCAACGGTTTCGTATCTTCCGAAATACGACGTTTTGAACTTTGCAGATTTGTCAATTTCAATTTTTAATCTCAAAATTAAACCCGAATTTCGTAACGGGACATTGTAGTGGCAATTCTGCAAAGTTGACAAAAGTTGGCGTAGTATCTTAGCTTTGTGAGTGACAAGAATTACAAAAAAGGCGATTACTCCTTAACGGTAAAAGCTAGAGAAAAAATTTTGGCGACATTTTTGCTAAAACATCCTGTAGAGTCTACCATTGGTCTATGGCTAACCAGTTGCGGGACACCCTGTATAATAATTACGTCACAAAAAAAATGTGTTATCCCTCTGTTGATGGCCTCAAGCGCAAAATTAGAAGACGGATTCGCAGCCGAAATGTTGACTCCCTACCAATTTACACCCCGGACCAGGTTAAAACAGTCATTGAGAATGCAAAAAACTCCAAGGCCCTTGGACCCGATGGCATTTCAATGGCCATGCTCAAACATCTTGACCTTCCTGCCATTGAGTATCTCACGGCAGTCTTTAACTTGTCAATGTCCACGCTTGCCATTCCCGACATATAGAAACAAGGTCGCGTAGTCCCATGTGTTAAACCAGGGAAAAGTGCCAAACTAGGAACTTCCTACAGACCGATTATACGATTCTGTCACCTGTAGCAAAGACGATGGAAGCCCTTATCCACCCCACTCTCCTTTCACATGCGAAGCTAGAACCCCATCAGCATGGATTTAGACACATGCATAGTACGACGTCAAGAGTGGTTGACGCGGTCACTACACGTGTAAAGGCCTGCATAGACCTCGGGCGGAATGAGAATGAAATTTTTGTCCGCAGCGATTTTCCCAATGAAAATCCATACTTACTGTCGTGGTATATGTGGCAAATGCTGGGGATTTCCATAAGCTACAATCCGAAAACGGTTCCATCATTTTTATCGGCCATTTTATGTATTATTTTTCGATTCCCCGGTCATTTCATCGTGGAAAATATGTAATGACCGGGGAATCGAAAAAATAATACATAAAATGGCTGAGAAAAATGTTAGAACCTTTCTCGGATTGTAGCTTATGGAATTCCCCAGCATTTGCCACATGTTTCACGACAGAAGTATGCATTTTCATTGATAAAATCGCTGCGGACAAAAATTTCATTTTCATTCCGCCCGAGGTCTATCCAGACCTAAGAGACGAAGTAAACCAGCGTACACCATGCTATAGAACTATTATGGTGGCGATTGACCTATCAAATGCGTTTGATAAGGTCAATCACTCCATGCTTCTGGCAAACCTTCTCAACATGCATATTCCGACACAAAAGATAAGATGGATTGCCAACTATCTAGCTGGAAGGCAATCCTTCGCCGAGTTTCGGGGTAGTCGTTCCAAACTTAGAAAGATTAAATTAGGTGTTCCATAGGGTGGGGTTCTCTCTCCCACCCTGTTTAACATCTACATGGCAGGTCTCCCAACACCTCCGGAAGGCATTGAAGTTATCTCCTATGCCGATGACTGCACTGTACTCGCCACGGAAGCGGATAAGGATGTCATGCGCGTAGATATCAATAGATATTTAGCGCGACTATAGAAGCTTTTTTTCTCAGCATAAATTTAACCATCTCAGCGTCCAAATCGTCTGCGACTTTCCTTACCACCTGGTCTGGTAATTGTCGGTGGCCGGTTGGGGTACGTATTGGCAACAAACCAGTTCCTATTGTTGCAAATCCAAAAATTCTCGGGCTTCACTTTGAGAAAATGATGACTTCAGCTCATCATGCGGAAGCGGTATGTGAAAGATGCGCAGTAGGAACAAAATTCTTAAAGCACTGGCTGGCAGCACCTGGGGCAAAGATAAAGAGACTATGCTAGCCACTTATAAAGCGGTGGGTTGAGCAGCGGCTGATTTTGCGGCGCCAGTTTGGTCGCAAGGTCTTTGTAACACAAACTGAAATAAAATCCAAGTCTGCCAAAATACTGCTCTACGCGCAGCCACAGGGTGCCTTCTGATGTCTGCCCAGGATCACCTACATCAGGAGACACATTTGATGCCAATACGTGACCACAATCGACTACTTTCAAAACAATATTTAGTAGGTTGTTATCGAGAGGATCATCCTAACCGTGACCTTATGGACAAAATTCCCCCTCCTCGTAACATCAAACGTGGCCTTCGTGACCTTGAGAGAGATGTCCAGGGTTACAAAAGGGATCCTTTTGATGAAAATTCATACCGGGCTGCCATTGCAATGATTCACACTGAGGAAGTGAGTCGGTCTATTGCGAATTTAGGTACGAACAGTGTCCTCTCAGCGCTCCCACCACCTATTTCGCCTGAAGAGATTAGGCTCCCGAGAACCACCAGAGTAACTTTAGCCCAACTTCGGTCAGGCTTCTGCTCACGCCTCAATTCGTATCTATCTCGCATAGACTCAAACATACAAAACGTATGCCCAAATTGCGCTGGCACGCCACACGATGTGGCCCATTTGTTTCAATGCCCAGCTGCACCCACTAATCTCAACCGCCTCTCACTATGGGAAAACCCCATTGCAGCTGCCACGTTTTTGTCCCTGGAGATTACGGACGAAAACGACGACGAACTATAAATCGAATCAGTATAGATACACAGCGGCTCACATCTTCCTGTACCGCTAAAAGAAGAAGAAGAAAAGATCCTGATGATCGCTAGATTTCTTTATAGAACTCCCATTTTCAAAATATACAAAAATTAATGGAAAAGTTAAACAAAATACACAAATTTAACATTAACCCAAGATAGGCATGTTGGGTATAATAATAATGGGGGAATCAAGTACATTCTCCTATGGTTTCAGGCATTGAGAGCGGAAAATACTATTCAAGACCAATTTTAGTGTCTCGCACATTTACCGTGCGTGGGGGAATGAGCGTAGCGGGCAGGGGGCGAAGCCCCCTAGTACTTCTTAAGATGCCAATGTTATTGACCTCTATGTTCTTAAAAAATCTAAATACTTATATAGTCTAAGAAAATTGGACCAAAATATGGCCATCGAACGGCAAAAATCCTACATCGGAATTTTTTTTTTTATTATGGTTGGGGATGGTCCCGAGATGATGGCATAAAAAGTCCCAACCGATTGGGAGTCCGCAACCTTAAAATAAAGGGGAGAAAGGGGAACATGGGGTACCTCCCATATAAAGTGACTCAAGACAACTTTGTTCTACAAGTTATAAAACGAGTAGTACGTAGAACAAACTCCTGGTGGGTCACTTTGTATGGGTGATACCCTTAGTTTTTATTCGAATGAGCTGATTTTTGGTGGGTGGGGTGACTCCAATCCCAACAAACCAAAATATAGCACTCTACTCCAATTTTGGGGCGAGTTATGGATATGCCGTTTTGGAAAATTTAAATGAGGGGATAATGAGAGTCCTTGACCGGAGCGATTCAATGTTTACCTTTAAATAATCTTGAACTTATTGTGAATACTTATACAAAATTTTACGGATGAATTAGCATTCTTTAAAAAGTTATGGAGCTTTCAAAAAAGGTGCAAAATGAAAATATTCTAATTTATGTTCTAGTCTAACGCCAAAATATTCAATTAAACTTTAATGTGTTATATATCATTGCAAAGATAATTTTATGTAGTTTTTTCGTCCTCAGACTATCTTTCTGTATCTCTTACGGTTTTTGAAATAACCGAAAAAAAAAACGAAAAAATGACCCCCTTTCCCCCCTTTTTTTAAGGTTGCGGACCCCCAATCGGTTGGGACTTAATGCCATAATCTAGGGACCATTCCCAACCATAATCCAAAAAAATTTCCGATGTAGGATTTTTGCCGACCAAATATGCCATTTTTCTTAGACTATATAGATTGTTGCATTACAATTAAATTCTAATAAATGTAATTCGATTTTGAGGACAAAAAAATCTAGGATTCTTTTTTTTTAAGTTTTGTTTTTTATTATTCTTTAATTTTATATTTTTATCCCCAAAAAAAAATATTTTTTTAGCTAACGGTAGTTTTTGTTGGTATGAATGTAGACTCACTGTATACATATGTAAATGTGTTTTAAAAGATCATCTACATCTACGTCCACAACTTTCGGAACACAATTTACGTTTAACTTTACCTAGTTGTTTTCATACAAAAGCTAAAAGTAAACATAAAATTCTTAATCATTGAATAAACTGGGCATTACGAGTACAGCTCATAACATTATCCAGATGCTCCTTCATTTGCCGATTCATCTTCCCACTATCTATTTACATTATGTCAACTAGGTAGTGAATTATTATCAGTTCATGTATATAGATTTCCCACCGATTTTTTCGGGGCTCGCTTGTACCTAAAGACAGTTTTTCTAAGTGCAAGTGAGTTTATAAAAATTCAATTGAAAATAGAGATAAGCAAACATCCGAAAATATTTATTTCAATAGAAATAGACTATCAAATATTCCTGTATTTTTTTGCATTTTTTTTATTTAGCCTTAAATATGGAATACATTGGTTGACTCGTATCATTTGGAATTCACGTTTTCACAAAAATGATGTTTGAAAACAAATTTCCCCCCATGTGGGTTATCGTTATAGGGAATGATTGCGCTGGGGCCATTTTAGAACAAGCTGAGACGGTTGAGTCGCACGTGGTCGTGTTTAACGCTGTTAGTATAATCTAGAGACGGTGTGGTAAAACTTCCGTATATACTGACGCTTAACCCATTGACATTTGAATGTCAAGTTTTTAAGAAATAATTATCAAAACCGTAAACTTATAATCCTATTGAAGGCGGATTTGAAAATAACTGGTGATTTTAATGGATTTTGTTGATGTAACTCAATTAATTAAAATTGGGTTATTTTTGGGTTGCCCGGGACCGATTAGTTAATTGGACAGGTTTGTATTGCCTCCTAGGTCCACGAAATAAATGAAACGTTCCTTTGTTTTAGAAAACCGATATATTTCGGGCGTTAATGCCCATCATCAGGGTTTTTTTAATCTTAAAATTTATAAATAATTTTTATAAATTTAAAGATTTTATTATAACTAATAAATGTAATGTTCTGTTCAGATTAAAAAACCCTGATGATGGGCATTAACGCCCGAAATATATCGGTTTTCTAAAACAAAGGAACGTTTCATTTATTTCGTGGACCTAGGAGGCAATACAAACCTGTCCAATTAATGGATTTTATTGGAAAACCCTATATTAACCCTTAAATGTATAGGGTCTGAACCCATTATCATAACTGACCTCACCTTATGTAAAATCGGTCACTGAACACGGCATCAGCCTTTATTTCCCCAGGAAATAGCCCGTTTTCACAGAAAAGCGAAAATAGTAGAATTTGTATTGTGTACCAAATATGGTACGCCATGTATTCAGGCCATATGTTGTAAATGAAAGACATTTTTCAAATTTTATTTAATATGCCTCTTACTTTAATAGGAACAGTGCAAAAAACAGTGCAAGAATAATGATTATTGAGAGTTTTGATCGAAATTATAGTGGATACTCCATATAATGAACTCCTCTTCATTAAAGGAAAGGTGGTAATTTCTATAGAAAATCGCGAATATTCAGTTTTTAAAAGGGAGCTCGGGTAGGTGCATGATTAGTTTCCTATTCCTTATTGAAATTTGAAGCGATGCCTATTAGTGACATATCCTGGAAGTTGACGTGGAGTAGGTCTTACTACCCCTACATCCCTAAATTTAGCCATATCTTTGGATATAATGTCGCGAAAAACTTCAAATGGGTGTCAAGTGGTAGCTGTTTGATGTCCTTATAAAATATTAAAAGTGCACTAGATCCGACTCATATACCCCTTCTCCCCATACAAACAAAAAACATGGAATTGATTATTTTGGGCTTTGCGTGCCGTCTAGCTCTGTACATGGGTATAGAGTATGCACTCAGCATGCTATTAGCGCGATTAGAAATCGGTATCGTTATAAAATAAATCTTTTATATAATAGTTCGTTAAAAACATGTTCCACTGTTAAACGTATATCTCGAGACGTCTTTTGACTTACTATAGCTCATGGGATTCCTTTCTTGAAAAGTATATGGATTAGATTGACTTTGCTAGGGTATGAATTTGGAAATAAACTGCTGCCTGCTTTATAACCCAAATTTATGCAGGTCCCAGGACATGTCCACAAGAATTACATCCATGTAATTTTTTGTTTATCGAATGTGATACTCCAGTCATATTAGCATTTCAAATAGAAAAAAATAGAGTAAAGCAAATTTTTGTTGTTTTTAAATCAATGGGCTCCCAGGAATCTACAACTGATTTTCCTAAAAGAAATTTTGGTATATTACGCTTTCAGGTCCCCAAGGGAAATTTTTCTTGTTCTTCTTATCGACACTAGCGACACTTATCTTACCGTCCGCCATATAGCGGACACATAGCGGAAAATATCGGAAACATCAAAAATTTCCCTTGGGGACCTGAAAGCGTAATGTACCGAAATTTTGATCGGAAAGGTCCCAAAAAGGACAAAAAAGGATACTATTTAATCCTTGACCGGAGGTCGGCATGCGGGGTATCATATCAAAGGGGACGTCGAGTACATTACATACCCGGTGTTTGTTTCCTGTTTTAAGGACCCTCAACGGAATAAATCGAGCTTAAATGGAAAATTTTCGCGTTTCCCGTGTATCTTTCCAAAGCCATAACTACGAGAATAATTCAAGTTGTCACCACTTTTATCAATTTCCAGAATCTATAATAGCTGAAGATTCTACCATGAAATTTGCTAAGAAAAAAGTTGATCCGAAAGCTCTGAAAAAGGACATAAAAGGACACTAATTAGTCGAACGTGGCCATGTGGGGTGTCATATCAAAGAGGATGTCAAGTACATTCCATATCCGGCATTTGTTACTTGTTCCAAGGACCCTCAAAGGAGAAAATTGGGCTCAACTTAAAAATTGTTGTGTTTCCCGTATCTGTATCTTTCTAAAGCCGTAATTTTCCATTTAAGCCCGACTTATTCAATTTAGTGTCCTTGAGACAGGAAACAAGCACCGGATATGCAATGCACTCGACGTCCTCTTTGATATGACAACCCACATGCCCACGTTCGATCAAGGTGTGAAATTAGTGTCCTTTTATGTCCTTTTTCAGAGCTTTCCGATCAACTTTTTTCTTAGCAAATTGAATGGTAGAATCTCCTGCTATTATAGATTCTGAAAAGTGATAAAAGTAGTGACAACTTGAATTATTCTCGTAGTTATGGCTTTAGAAAGATACACGGGAAACTCGAAAATTTTCCATTTAAGCTCGATTTATTCCTTTGAGGGTCTTTGAAACAGGAAACAAACACCGCATATGTAATGTACTCGACGCCGCCTTTGATATGATACCCCGCATGCCGACCTCCAGTCAAGGATTAAGGAGTATCCTTTTTTGTCTTTTTTGGGACCTTTCCGATCAAATTTTTTTTTAGCAAAACCAGTTGTAGATTCCTGGGATCCCACTGAATTAAAAAACAACAAAAATTAGCCTTACTCTATTTTTTTCTATTTGGAGGCCTGTTTGGACCTGAAACGAGAAAAAGAAACACAAAGAATTCACCCTCCAGAAATAGTACGAGCATACTTTTCTAAAATCACTGCGCACGAATGTCACGTCACCGTCACTAGTCATCAGGAGTCGTCGCGGTCCTTCCAGCCAGGATTATCTGTAATTAGAAGGAAGATTATTATTACGACACTATTTAGAATATCTACAAATAACAAATACCCACCATCACCGAATATCAACAATCACGGAACGACACAACACGATGACAGCACGATCAGCTGTTCTTTGCATTGACCTACATTTGAAAGAAAACATAGAATTTATCAGCTAGCACAATTTTGAATAATAGTAGAATTATCAAATACTCGAACCATTTGAAACATTTGAAATTTGTTAGTATGTTACACACAAATTTACATAACTACAGGTGAAATTGGCCTTGAACTACGGGTAACGTTTTGGGTAGTTCACCCACCCATAGTTCACAAGGAAAGTGAAGTAGAACGAACGGACACTTCGATTTTGAAAGCCGTTCTGTTTAGATTTGATTTACATACGATACGATATGAATATAGACCGCGATTCCCTTTGACTTAACGATTTTTGATTTACGATTTGAACGTTTGCATTTGATTGATATAAAGACCGCGATTCTCTTTTGACTTTGATTTGATTATTGATTTGAACTTTTTGTAATATTGTATTCGTCTGAAGTCTTAAATAAACTTCGTTGTGAAAAATATTAAAAGTGTTGATTAATTTCATACAAGGCCTGAATCGGGATATTTTGACTGCACTAATAGTCTTCCATGTGAAATGGTTGACCCTAGACGCACATTTGTTGAGGATCCTGACCGTGGACTTCCAAGACCATACCTGTCATAATCTAATGGTTTAAGAAATTGGATATCAAGGCGCAGCTGCTTGAGTCATGGGGAAAGTCCAAGAGTATCTTACTAAAATGTTAAGTGCAGAAGCTCGGTTTTTAGTGACGTGTCGGACAAAACAAAAGATGTGAAGAATTTTTTCAGTATACTTGCCAGCTAAAAAGAATGGGATTATAAGAAGCAGCTACATAAACACTAAGCCCTGACCTTTGAGCTATAGAAAACAAAATGACAAAATCGATCCTTCTAAATCAACTATGGCAGTTCCGTTTCCTTGGATCCTGAACAGGACTGATTAACCTTCGTGTGATTTTATTGAGGTTTCCACTTTTTTGCTTCGCAAAATTTAGCTTTCATAAAAAATTGCAGTAAATGTGCTGGAAAAATGGATTGCTGACATAATTTGTATGAAAATTTAGGTTATTTGGACCTGTTCTGGGCTCAATAAAACGCATCATGTTGAAAGAACTGATAATTAAAATTTTATGGACATATCCTACCCTACTCAAGACTAAAGGAGAATAATTTAATCAACTAAGAACAATCGGAATGTATGTATGTTGGTATAGATATTTCCGAATGTGCCCCCCAATAACGCCAATTTCGCCAATTTTTTTTAGCTCTAAAGAATAGCTTTTAAAATTCTACAAAAAATAACGTTCGTCCACTTTGACGACACACAGACAATTCAAGGAAGGATTCGGGATGCCAAATTGAATTTATGTAAAAGCTTATTTTGTCTACTTTGGGAAAAAGTAAACAAAAAATCAAAAATTTAAGAATCGCTAGACTTTTACAGGAATCTAGCCATGTACCATATATGGTACGCTATGTATTTAAGGGTTAATAAATGAGCTACGGTCTAAAAAGCGCAAGTCCATAGATGAGATGGATGTACATAATCAGAAGTAAAATCAATACACGTGCATTAAAAAGTGAACAAGATTCATCTCTTTTGGCTTTACAATTTGCCTAACAATATATTTTTGCAGTTTAACCAACGGAAAATCTTTTTTATATACCCCTACCACCTAAAAAATCATAGTCTTGAGAAAATGGGGGTATACCAAATACCGAAATACAGCTATACATATGGCTGAGTCTACGTACCATGCCCCACCACGGTACAGAGAGAGAGCATGACATATTAAATATACATATCACATAAAGAAAAAAAATAAAAAATAAAATAAAGACATTCGTCCGTTTTAATTTTTTAACGTTTTGACGGTTTTCCCGGAGGCACTTGTTTTCCACCAATGGTACAGAATAACCATTTATTGATTGTGTAGTTAACATCAGCTTCTTACCTTGAAATATCATCTCTTTTTGATTTATTCAATAAATCTCGGAACCTAAATAAAAGAAAAAAAATTAATATTCTTATCATTTTATTAACTGAAGTACGAGTATGTATGGCAGTTAGTATCATTTCATTATCGCTGTTGATGATGATTAAAGTCGCAAATTATTAACTAGAATAACAACAACGGAAATGACAATTGCAACAATACGATGCAAAATCCGCAGAATAAATATGTATGTAGTACTTTCGCACTAAGGTCATTTTCTACAAAAAAGTAGCTAGTAATACTATCCGTATCTAGAGACGTTTAAAAAGTGTCTACACTCATTCCTATGCACAATGAAGATCGAATACAGGGTGTCTCGAAAATTTATAACTGCAACGCCGTCTAGATATTAAGGCCGCAATGTAGACTCTTAAACGTCAAATTAAGAGCTGAAATTGCATTGCATTGTTCTTGTTTTTAATGACGTCATATGCTTGTTGTTGTTGTTTGTTCGTGTAAATCCAAAATTTAAGAGCTAAACTATGACGTCATTGTACCGCTGAGTTGCGGCTATGATATATCTAGATGGCGTTGATAACTGTCGTATAAATTTGTTTTATGCTTCAAATGTTTTTTTATTGATAAGTTTTATCTATTATTGCCTATTGAATAAATAAAATTAGCCTAAATTTGTTTTAATTATACATATTAGAAACTGTACTAATTCTCACCATTTATTGTACTCTCACCATTTGATGTATACATAATTGTGATCATACCTAAAATAACGATTGTAGCTAAAAGTTTGTAGTTTATACTAAAATAAATTACAAATTTTGAAAGTTTGATCAGTGGCAATTTAATAACCAAAAACTAATAGTTAAAACTAATAATTATGTTTTTGTATGTTCAAGTTTTCTATTATTTCGTAGACCCTTTATTTTCATTGATAAGATTTTAATAACATTATCCTTCTTTTTATATTGGAAACACCCTATGTAAATTCGTGGAACTGATAAAAATCCAAAACAAATATGTACATAAATATCAAGTCTATTTTAAGTGCATCGCTATCGTCGACAATCTATAGTCGTTGACACAAATCGCAATTTCACTTTAAATGAAGTGAAGTTTCATAGGAAGCCCTGCTTTCTTATCGGTTCAATTAAAGAATTAAACAGATTTCAAGGTGTCAACATATTCGTGTCGTATGCATACCTGTTTATACCGGATATAATTTTATCTAGTGCGAAGAAATCGAATTTAATATTTATGTATCCATTCATAAACTTGGATTTACGATAATTACGATTAATATATCAAATTGAACGCCGGTTATTCGAACTATTCCTGAAATTAGTTCGGATAATCGATGTGTACTGTACTTAAATGTGCGTTGTTGCTGGCAGATACGAGTATAAAAATCATATTTTTTATACATTTCACTTCATTGACGTATTATGTTACCCTTGTTATCTTTGCCCTACCAACTTCTAAGGGCTCCATTACACTGTCATATTTCTATTATCATATGTATGTCATATGCTTAAGCCTACTTGATTTCGTGTACTGGATGTGGGAAAATTTGAACCGAATGAATTGAGTAGGCTTAAGGACATAACATACATATGATAATAGAAATATGACTGTGTAAGGAGGAGGCCTAAGACATTCGTAAACACTGTCATTCTACATATTCGTACCAAATTTGATGTCGATCGGTTGAGCCATTCCGTTCTCGAGTTATTTAGTGAACAAAACGGACGGACGGACACAAATCGAGAGGGTTTTTTGGAGAACAATTTGTAAAAAACCCTAAAAATTGTTTATACATAAATATGTAATGTTCTAATGTATTACTAAAAGCTACAAAATTTGTTTATTCCTTTCATTAAATCGTATCTACTGGAATTCATATTTCTACAAAAATAAAATTGTCTAACAAATTTTCATCAATTAAACGAAACCTGTTGCAATTGAGGAGTGCTATTTTTGTCACATATAAATATTTTTTTTCTATAAATGGGTGGCACAATATCCGGTTTAAAGCAGTATGTGTTCCACACTCAATGGTTACGGTATTAAAGGGCAACATTTTTTGTAATGGGAGGACTAGTCTATTCAATATTTGAATATTGAATTTGACTAGAGTAAAATAAAATGGGTATAAATTTATATATGTACATATAAATAAGCCAGCAGCGCAGTGAAATAAGAATAGTAGCCAAAAACTTTCCGATAAATAAACTAAGAACTATGCGGTTTATGAGGGTTTATGCAATCTCGTCGCGGACGCAGTCCTCCTTACACCCACTGCTCTGCAACGAAACGGCAGATTTGCATCCAACCCATTTTGTATTTTATTTTATTACATTATCTCATATTGTAGTATGCCGCTCTGTATTAGACATTATAGCTGGGACACGACAAAGCTACATATAATATTGAGTTCATGAGGTTAAAATTTATTTAATGGAAGCCATGACGAATATGGTTTTTCCATAGTTATCAATGCATTGATTAATTTTATTTATTTACATTTTTTATTTCCTTGACCACATAATTACGTCATATGCTTGTTGTTGTTGTTTCTTCGTGTTTTTCCACAATTTAGTAGGCAAACGGCACAGCTGAGTTACGGCCTTGATGTATCTAGATGGCGTTGATCACAAGCGGCCGTTGTGCCGTTCAAAAAGAATAGGCAACCTATAGATTGAAAGGACTGCAAAAGACACGTTCTGGAAATTTCTTTGATTATGATTGGTGATCCTCATGTATTTTACAGTGCTTAACTCAAATCCCAAATCCGTTTACTTGATCACATTAGGTTTTCCTGCAAATGTGATTTTAAAATTATGCATTTAGGGGCGGAGTTATTTCAGTAGTTTGAATTATTTAAATTTTAAAATATATTATCCTCTTCTATTTCCACTGGTTATTAATTGATGAGAAATGTGGCCACTTTCTTCAGAACCGTATGGGCTGCGAATTTGCCTTTTTTTAGTTAGAGTTACCGGTATACACATTTTCATTAAAGCTAGTTAAAAACACCGTTTGACCTCTTGGCACCATTAGGAGTTCTCGAATCAAAATCGATTTTTGACATTTTATTCAGGAACCACTTTTCCACTTTTTCTTCCCTGCCTCGTTCTTTATACCGCTCTATACAGTGGCGCAACCGGGATCGTGTCCTGGAGGGGGCTAGGATCATTAATATTACAGGGCACTTGAGACTGCTGCAGCAATCCAGTAACGACACTAAACGACACTAATTACAGTTTTTCGTGTTCCTGATCCTCACGGACTTGGTGGGCCTCATAAATGTCAAAGCGAAAACGTGTGTCTCGGGAGTACTCACTATGCGCCACAAGCAATTCTGTGATCGAAAGAGAAAGACACCACCTTACAACGTTTCAAGAGTAAGTTCAGGAAGTGGGGCGGTTTATTGAAACAAATCACCCACCACAATTAGAGCAGAGTCTGTGAATGTGCGGTACAACACAAGAAACATATAATTAAGGCACAAACAAAATTGGGACAGAAGTTGGATTAATATCGTTATAATAGATAAGGTTCTTCTCATATGAAATAGAAGAACAGAACTGAATCTCGCAAAGAGCCAATTGATTTCTCGGATTTGAATTTCTGCGATAGTGGCTCTTTATGTTACGAAACAAGACCGATCAATACCATGTTCATGTTCAGTTCAATTTTTTAAGAAAGATTTAAAATTAAAGTTTTAAATTTAGGACTTCTGCAACACAGTTTTGAACCGTAAAATGGGAACTGGGGGGGGGGGGGGCTTTAGCCTCCTTAGTCCCACCCGTGGTTGCGCCACTGGCTATATGGCTTCGTGTCGCTCGATCTGTGGTGTAGGCCCGTTCTGGCGGTAATGTCTCAGCCTATTTCTACAGGTGTCATGGATTGTGTCATCGCCGAGACGTTGTTGTTGCTTTTTCATTTGACACATCCAGGTGTTCTTCGGTGTGCCTCTGGCCTTGGGTCCATCAAGTGGAACTTTCATTCTTTGCGGGGTTCTCAGGCGGACGCCTTTCAACAATCCATTTCGAGCTTTTCGGTGATTGGTTGGTCTATGGACAAGCTGCCTCGGATGTAGCTGCTTTTAATGTGATCCCTTTTGGTTACACCAACTGACATGCGTAACATTTTCATTTCGGTCGCCGTCATTTCTTTTGTGTATCTTTCATACATGAGTGCGGGACGTACAACCGTTTTGTACAACTTGTCCTTTAGCTTCAGTGACATTTTCTTATCGCAGAAAACTACAGTGTTTTCTCGCCACTTCATCCACCCGACCTTTGTGCGATGTTTGATATCATCATCGCATGTAGCTTCTTTGTTTACCATCGAGCCAAGATACTTGAACTTGGGACAAGACCTGAGCTGCTTTCCTTTGATGTACATACATATTTGGTATCGTTGCATCAGAGTCTGAGAACGGGCAGCATAAGAACTCAGTTTTTGTTATACTAACCCTCACCTCAGTCCATGCTCCTTAAGAATTTCACACCATTTGGTAAGTGCAGCTTGCAAGGCAACGATGTTAGGACTACTGAGGACTATATCATCGGCAAAAGAAGAGAAATTTCTAGGCCGTCAGAGATACGTGTTAAAAAGTAGCACAGGATGATGTTGAAGAGCAACATATTCAATATACTGCCCTACTCCAACATTCACCGGAAATTCTTAAGATTCACCGGCTGTGTATCTAACCTTAGTTGTAGCTCCATCATATAAACCGGAATAGCTCAGTGTGTCCGTTTCCTATGTCGGTGTTTAACCTCGTCTCTGGTTTTTCCTTGCTTATGTAATAGCTCTCGTAAGGGTCTAGTTTATGTGCCTTGACTTCCTTGATTATTTCGAATTTCGTCATTTTGTGCCCCTCTTCGACAATATGCTTCGCGACTGCTGATTTGATATCCGTCCTTTTCTGTTTCTTGGCCAATTCCGCCTCTCTGAGGTGTTCCTTTATTCTCGTGTCTACAAGGCGTTTTGTCTGGCCTATATACGTTTTCGGGCAATTGTCACATATTAATTTGTAAATGCCGCTTTTTTCATGGGGTTTGTTGGGGTCCTTCTCTGACTTGAGTATCGATTTCAATGTAGTTCTCCTACTCGATGCTACCACCTCGATGTCGTGCTTGTCCATCACTTTTTTTATTGGGGCATAAAGCTCCTTAGAATAGGTAACACTTATTCGTCGTTTAGGTTCTACTTTCCGGGTTTGTTGAATTGAAATAGCGTTGTTTTGCTGTTCATGCTTATTATTTTTGCTTTCTTTTTGATCAACTCGTCGACGATTTTTTCCTTGTACCCGTTCTTTTTTTGCCGTTTCCTTTATGTATCGCTGCTCCTTTTCGAAACTTTCCTTATTGAGTGGCACTGTTAACAGCTTGTGTACCATGGAATTGTAGCTTGCCATTTTGTGGGTATGTGTTGGCTTCTTGTAAATGTCGTATTCGATACGTATATGGTAAATAAATCATCTTCATCGACAATAAGGAAATACAAGTATTTTAACTTAAAACTGAAATTCAATATTTTTTAATATGGATTGGGCTTCAGTTACATAATATCAAATAGAAATCTTGCTGAAAGTTATAAACAGTATATTGCTAGAACTGAAAATAATATGAAGAATGTCAGTAAGACATTTTGGAATTTTATAAACAACAAGCGTAAGAATATAGGAATCCCAAAAAATTAGAATTCAATGGCATTTTTTTACAACGATTTTCAATCTGTTTGTGATGGATTTGCTAGATTTTTCAGTTCAGTTTACGAAATGCCATAGACTTCGTGCATTCGTCGCACGGATAGCTCAGGAGGAACTTAGGAGTGCTCTTGAGATTTCTCATTTCTGAGGAAGAAGACCTATTGACTGCTATGCATGATCTTGATATTAGTATTCAGGCTGGACCTGATGACATTCCTAATATTTTTTGGAAAAATTGCAATGCAATCGTTATGCCGTCCCTTAGCGCTTATTTTTTATTATGGGCTATAGGCCCATAGCTAAATTATCAGCAATGCAAAAGCTGTTTGAAATGCTTGCTAAAAATTAAATAGATGTTTTAATTAGCCGTTTGATATTGCCATGTCAACATGAAGAATTTGGTATCTTTCACTAAATTTGTTGCTGATGGTGTTGAACAGGGAATGAAGGTTGATGTGGTATATACCGATTTCTCGAAGGCTTTCGATCATAATATCTTTCTGAGGAAATTAGAAAATAGATATACAGTCCATTTTTCAAAGCTAGGTGAGATCCTATTTAACGGATAGGACTCAGTTGCTGAAGTCAAATGGATGTAGATCCCGCTCTGCTATAAAGTGTTCGTCAGGAGTTCCGCAAGGAATCCATTATCATAGAACAAACTATGGGCTTAACAATAATGTTTTATAATAGTTTGAAGGTCTTAGTTAATTTTAATTGTTTTAAATAAACTAATGATGCCGAGAAGCCATGTCCCGGGGCACAAAAAAAAAATATTATTTTTTATGCTTGGGAAATGCGTATACCTTAACGAAATTCGTTAGTAATGATTACTCTTACTCTAAGCATTTGTTATACTCGGGCATTTATTTGGCTTCTCGAATTCACAAAATGTTTTGGGCCGAACAATAGAGGTTCGTCTTATCGTGGTTAGACCCTTCCACTTGTTCTTGTCAATACATGTAAAATAATGACAGAAATGACGCTATAGATATGGTACATCTCAGATGCTATGTATCGACAATGCCGTTGAAAAAGCTGACTTTTGAGGGTTTCAGGAATTTCAACCTCCTGGGAACATCTTTCAGCATTATTTTAGCAGAAATTATATAATTGTATTAAAAACTACTTATTTTGTACATTTTCAGGCAAACCAAACGGAAAGCAATTTTCAAAAAAGGAGGATAAAAAATTGTCGTTACGACGAAAAGCAATAACGATAACAGGCGGAATAATCTTCATATTCTGTACACTCATCACGATCATCTTGTGTGCCGTGCTTTTGACGAAAAGCAAGTCACTTAATTTCAAGTTGGGTGATGGCGATGATTCAAGACTCAATAATCCAATCGACTCTACCATAGGTATACCTACTTGCCATAGTATTCGAACTTTATTTTCCAAATTTCTTCTTCTAAATCCTTTCATTGGTCTTATATTATTGAATCTTCGCTCGTATCCCTACTACGACTTTAAATTTTCCGACCTATCGAAAACCGAACTGTAAACACTTTTTCATTGCAGATCGTGATCATATCGGCGGTGGAAGAGTCTTTCGTATGGTGTCTCGAGGTGAATGGGTTGGTCAACCGGCACGTCATGAGCTCAATGATTTAGAATTGCCATCCGAAAGGATAGTTATAGCACATACGGCCACAGAGAATTGTACAACACAGGTAAGTCATACCAAATCGGTAGCCAGCTATCCAGACTCGTTAGAACTTCAATCATTCTCCCTTTCCAGGCACAATGCGTCTTTCGTGTTCGCTTAATTCAAACGTTCCATATTGAGTCTCGAAATTGGGATGACATTGGCTATAATTTCCTAGTCGGCGGCGATGGATCTGTGTATGAAGGTCGTGGATGGGACAAAGAAGGTGCCCACACGAAGGGATACAACAGAAACAGTATTTGTATAGCATTCATTGGAACGTTTACGGATAGAGCGCCACCCGAACGACAAATTCAGGCAGCAAAGTTGCTAATTGACGAAGGAGTACGATTGGGAAAACTTGCCGAAGACTATAAAGTTTACGGGCATAGACAACTGATGGCGACTGAAAGTCCTGGCGAAGAGCTGTATAAAATTATTCAAAAATGGTCACATTGGACAGACAAGTTAGATTAGGTTTTGCTAGTTAAGTAGAAATAGTATAAGAAATATGTATATGTTACTGATTTTCAATATTTTCATTGAACCTATTGTGATAAATTTGTATTATATAAAAATAATCTTTTATATATGTACCTACATTGTATAATATTTTACATACATGCCAGGTTGTATGCTGACATTATGTAAGGCTGGCATTCTGTAAGGCGCTCGGTGACAGGCGACAGTCATATCGTTTAACAGTAAATCTGGTAAGATATTGGATCTGGAATGGTTGTGTATTATCAAACCATAGATTATAGACGATTCGTAGCAATTCACGTTCATTATATCGCCAATATTAGAGTTAGCCAAAAAGAGACTGTCGCCTACCGCCATACAGAATACCACTACTTTTGTATTTGTGAACGGAACCGTTTTATTGGAGTCTAAATTAAATTACATACATATATGTATGCATATCGGTAGGAAGTACGAGCAAATTCTCCAGGAAGACTAAATATTTTTAAATTAATATATAAATTAATAAACTGTACATACATACATATGTATGTACATATTTTAGTTGTAGAGAGATAAATAATACATATACATATGTATGTATGTACGTATAGTCTATCTATCAGATAAGTATTGAAATTTGTAAAATTATGTATGTACATATAGGACATATTCATAGTTCTTATTGTATAAAAAATATTGTTGTTTAATATATTAAGAGAAATACAACAACAAAATATTTTTCTTCATCTTTAAATGACGTTGCTTATACAGGGTCACTGGTAGTTCTACATATTGTTTGCAGGACCTTGCGGCCTATAGCATAGCCTCCATTTTGCATGCAAGTGTGCACAAAAAATATTCTTGTGTGTAAATCAGTTGCCAAATTCTTAATTTGAAAAAAAAAAAATGGTTCATGCATAAAACGTTTGAAATTTTGAGTTTCTAAAGTGCAAAGAGGACTTTAATATAAACATATTTTGAAATAAATCGCAATGCTTATATGGGACAATTTGAAATTTTGAATTTAATGGATGATATTTTTCCCAGCAAACAATTTTATCGTTTTATTCAAAAAATCACAAAAATGATACGAAAACGATATCATTCAAATGAAAAATTTATCGTAAGCTTGTCTCCCCGACGAAAAATCGCTTTATCGTCATCAATTTGTCTAGAATGTGACTCCTATTATGAAATATCTTCTCATTATTGCAAGGATGATAAAATCGTAATTCTTTCCAACGAGTGAATTACGATTTTGTCAAAATATAAAACGACTAATTTATTCCCATAATTTGTGATCTTAGATAGCTCAGGTGTAGGACGTAAGACTACGAAACGATAGGTGCCCGGTTCGATTTCCAGTAGAAGCAAAGTGTAAAAAGGTAAAATTAAAATAAGGTAAAATAAAGTTAAACATAAAAGAAAAGAAAAAAAATGGAAAAAAGGGGAAAAATTAAAAAAAAAAATTTTTTTTTTCACTTTTTCTATGTATTAACACCCTACACAGACGATTGTAGTTAAACATATACTTGAGTTAATGATATTTGAGCTCAAGTATGTTTAACTTTGTCTAGTGACACACGGAGAAAAATTAAATTACATTCGAACTGTCAAAGTAAAATAATTTATTAACTAGAGTCCGGATTTTCGTGCAACTTGTATTTTTTTTCAATTTTGTTAGAACATAGTATACAGGGTTATTGATTAAGTCGACCTATTTCCTGCAACACGTTATAATAGGGTCAAAATGCAACAAAATGAGGCCATAAATGTTAGGCCGATTTTCAATGGTCACTGAGATATATGAATTTTTAGGTTTTTTTGAAATAACCTAGAATTTTGCCATTTAAAGTAAGAATTAAAAAAAACTACTAAGGTAATGGGCTTAAACTTATTTTTGAATTTTTGTCAATACTATAGCAGACATTTCTTAATCATTTAAAATTTCAAAAATCCATCACAATTCGAAATTTTTAATTTTAAATAAAAAAAATTTTTCTGAAACTTTTTTAAAGATATTTTTTGATGCAGTATTACTAAAAAAATTATATGACATGGAGTCTGCAGACCACTGAAAAAACATACGCGTGTTGTCAGCTTTCCAAAAAGGTGTCAATGTCAATACAAATATTTGAAATAATTGAAACAGCTAGCCGCAACTTGTTCGGGGACCATCATTTCGTTGGATAAAAAATGAAATAAATGTCATTAAATTCAAAATGCATCGTACGAGTACGTATAATGTACTGCTTTATTCCATTTTTTATCAGACGAAATGATGGTCCCCGAACAACTTGCGGCTAGCTTTTTTTTTTTGTTTCAATTATTTCAAATATTTGTATTGACATTGACACCTTTTTGGAAAGCTGACAACACGCGTAAGTTTTTCCAGTGATCTGCAGACTCCATGTGAAATTTTTTTTTAATAATACTACATTAAAAAATATCTTTAAAAAAATTTAAGAATTTTTTTTTTTATTTAAAATTAAAAATTTCGAATTGTGATGGGTTTTTGAAATTTAAAATGATTAAGAAATGTCTGCTATAGTGTTGACTAAAATCCAAAAATAAGTTTAACCCCATTACCTTAGTAGTTTTTTTTAATTCTTACTTTAAATGGCAAAATTCTAGGTTATTTCAAAAAAACATAAAAATTCATATATCTCAGTGACCATTGAAAATCGGCCTAACATTGATGGCCTCATTTTGTTGCATTTTGACCCTATTATAACGTGTTGCAGGGAATAGGTCCACTTAACCAATAACCCTGTATATAAAATAATAAACTGAATGTGTGCATTTTAATGTGGATCCAAAGAAAATGACGTGTATGCATTCGGCAATCTCTATTTGAATAGATAATTACATTTAATGACATGTTTTTTTATTCTGATTGGATTGAGAAAAAAAGACGATAAACTAATATTTTTTTATTGGTTTTTCTTTTTATTACCGGAACTAATGTTTATGTATGTACATATATGTATACAATAACTGGCGAAGTTACAACTCTTTTCTTCATTACCATAGCTCCTAGTGGAGCATGGTGCGTTGATGACTACCGTGTGTAGTCATCAACGTTACAGAGACAACTGAATTCGGAGTGTGATACGGTTGTCAGCCATACCACTTCCTAGTCGCATTGTTAGTTTATTATTCTACGATAAGAATATTTCTTATCAACTTCTTCTGAATAATAAACTTGCGACGAGTCGTGCCGAGTTTGGAAACTCGTTTCTCTATGAGTGTCTATTTCACAGAGTGGCGACCGAACGATCACGGCCACAGAGCACGACGAACGCACGCGAAGTTACAACTACCGAGTTTTTTTTTCATCAAAACACATTTTCCATTGTACCAAATACATCAGCTCTTTTATTGAGACTGATAAAACTTTCCAATTTGCGTTCTTTAATCCTAATCACTTCCACTTTTCGGCATTTTATTTCGTCTTTTGAATTCACTTGTCCTTTGTCGACCGTTAATGCTGCACGAAAATTCTGCTCCTTATGTATTAAAATCGTAGATGTCATCATCCCGTCACCGCTTTAGCTTTTCAATGTTCTGAAGTGAATTTTGGGTGATCAGAAATGCTTAAGATAAATTAAATATTATTTTGTTACATTTTGTACAATGAATTTAGCCTTCGTTTACTAAATATTTGAGACCGGACTACGCGACGAGTAAACATCATTAATTGTTAATGACGTTCAGTTAATGATGTTTAAATTAAGTTTTTCGAATATCATCAAGCGATAGGACAAGACAGACGAATAAGTTAAACATAATCAGGAGTTAATTATGTTTATCGTGCGTCGTCTGTCTATTTATCGCCAAATTATCATCTTGGCGAATTAATATCGGTCACTATTGCTTCCCGAAGGGAGTGACGCCTTTAATCCGAATTCGAAATGAAATTCGAGAAATGTTTTCTATCAGGCGAATTGAATTCGTATCGCGGACGATAGAAATTGTTTGCTGGGTTGGCAAGTCTTAGGCCCGTATTTATGAACATTCCTTAACTTAAGGAGACTTTTTTGTCTGCTTTGACCAGGGTTGTGCTTTGTTCCTGAGTCACCGCCGCTATGCGAAAGTCCACAGGTCAAGGAGACCTTGGGTCAAGGATGCCGAAATTCAATAAATTAAATGTCATTCCCATACTTTTTCATAGAAAAAAAAGTCTCCTTAAGTTAAGGAATGTTCATAAATACGGGCCTGAAGCCCGTGTTTATAAACATACCTAAGGGCGCTATTACACAATCATATATTGGTAATATATATTATAATAGATATTATCATATCCATAAGCCTACTCGATTTCGTTTAGTGCACGGCGTGTAAAAAATAAACCGAATTAAATCGAGTAGGCTTAATTATATGACTAGAAATATGCATATAAATATGACTGTGTCATGGAGCCCTAAGGAAGCCTTAACTCAAGGCGACATTAATTCAAGGATACTTTGATTCAAGGAATTAAATGTTATTTTCAGTATTTCTAATACAAATAATTTATTTTCACGAATATTTTAGCTCAAATATAAATTATCTCCAGTTCTTTTCGTTAACATGCAGACAAAGGAAAAGAACCGAAAGAACCGAAGACTATTCCTGATCCGCACAATGGCAGTTAGGGGATCAGAATGGCAAATATGTTTGCGGAACATACGCAACTGTTCCGTTTTGGAACCCCATCCATTGTTTTCGACGGCGAAATGTCAAAAACCGCTGTGGAGCTGGATTCTTTCGTCTGAAGTGAGTACCACCCAGTACCACCAAACGAATTCGATTTCACGACCATCAAAATGTTGACATCATGTGCTTGTATGGATTTCACGTAAAATAGCAATGGCGACTCTTCCGTTTTGGAACCCCACCCATGTAGTTGTATATTATTTCTCATTTTTCACGGTAGACATAAAGATTTTCGCTCGGTGAACATAGTACTTACTTTTACGACCAAATTATGGTCTTCAATCTCGGACTACCCAGCAAACAAAATAGCCAACACAATACGAAAATTCGAAGAAACTGGGTCGGCTACAGACATCGTAATGACCTGTGCATCATCGTTTTGCCCGTTCGGTCGAAAACATTGCACGAGAAGTTCCCTGGACTCGACTAAGGCCTCCATTACACAGTCATATTTGTATTATAATATGTATGTCATATGCCTAAGCCTACTCGATTCATTCAGTATAAATTTTTAGACGTACAGTAAGCGAAATCAAGTAGACTTAAGCATATTATAATATAAATATTACCAAATATGACTGTGTAATGGAGCCCTTATGGCGATGTGCTTGGCCACCGAGATCATGCGATTTGCGCCTTTAAATTTCTTTTTGTGGGGCTACGCAAAAGTTCGTGTTAATAAACAACATTCGACAAGTTAAGGCCGCATTACGACCCGAATACGAAAAAGTAAGCGAAAATTATCTCAAATGGATAGTATGTGCTGCAAAAGGTTCCATAAAGGGATGATGTTGATGTTTCATGATAATGATGTTGTGTTTCACATATAAATGGACAAATTAAAGTAAAGCCGAACATTATTTTATATAAAAACTCCTCCCTCTAATGTTTTTACCAATACTAGTACTGAGTTTTGCATGCGAGTGGGTGAGACTTATGCTGGAAATAGATTGGACGCAACAGCAGCATTTTTTCTGTTGCTGCTGTCAATGTGGGTCATCAAAGGCAAATGCCTGTATTCTGAATTGAAATGTTGATGCTGATACTTCTGAAACCCCGGAAGTAGAATTGGTTTAAGTGCTAGTTGGCGAGACATTGCTTTTCTTTCTAACTAATGCAAAATAAGCCATAACAAACAATAGCCGCTATATTCTCGCTAATGCAAGCATATTGTCGCTAATGCTTGAAATAGATTAGACGCGTCAGCAGAAGCATCGGCATCGCGAAACGTCAAGCCCAATGCATTTTACATTGCTGACAAAAATGTTGGGCAGAAGACTTGGCATTCAGCATATTTGTCAGCTATGAAATTCTGCCGATGCTGCTGCTGACGCGTGTAATCTATTTCAACTATCATACATAGACAATGTACTCTTCTCAACCGCACTCTTCGTACTCATGCAAAATTGTATGTCGCGAGAGTCCAACTAGTGCATAAACAAATTCTAGTTTTGGGCTGTGAGTAAAGGTTCATCTAGATTAGTCGCCAAATGGCGACACGTGCAGCCAAATGGCTGTTGTCATTCCATCCAAACGTGTCGCCATTTGGCTATGCGTCCAGTTTTGATATTCAATATGGCAACTCAACCAACCGCTTGTCGAATTCAAAGTGACAATTTTCCAATTTTTGTTCGTTCTTTTGTGTGAAAATGAATAATTCTTGAATGGCCGTGTAATAATACAAACGCGCAGAGTCCGATTTTGATAATTGAATTTAAAAAAATCACCAAAATGAAATTTTGGTTGTCATTTTCTTTCTCCATTTGGCTGCTAGTGTGGATGCTAAGTAGCAGCCAAATGGCTGCACGCGATGGCAATTTTTGGAAGCGCAGCCATTTGGCGCCTAATCTAGAGGGACCTTAACGATGGTTTTGGTTTAGAAACACAAATATACCCTTTCACAATTACTGACTTCACTGGATCACGAGCTAATATTATTTTTACGGGGGATTTCGGGTAAAACTGAATCTATGAATTTAATTTCCCTATGTAGGTAGGGAAATCGTTACTGACTCTTTTAAGTCTCATATAGAGATTATTTGTCAATCAAATTTGAATGATTTGGATGAAGTTTGATAATAGTCAGCATTTTTCGGTGTGATTAATACGTTGAAAAACGGATTTCATTAATACCTTCAGGATAAAATATCCGTTCAACAGGAACAGCAAAAACGAGACCGAGTTCTAATCGTGCGAATAGCACGATGAGTGTATACCCTATACCCATATACAGACCTAGAATGCACGCAAAACCCAAAATATTCAATTTCATATTTTTTGTGGGGGGGGGGGGGGGTAGGTCTAGATGGTCGGACCTGACACATCTTTATTACCTTGTTAAGGCATCCAACGGCTACCATTTGATACTAATTTGAAGTTTTTCGTGACATTCTATCAAAAGATATGACTGAATATAACTTTGTAGAGGAAGGTGAGGTAGGGGTAGTCGGACCTACTCCACTTTCCATCAACTCAAAGTATATGAGACATTGATCAAAATTTCAAATCGATAGCGATATTCTACCGAAAGTTATGGCCGAATTAAAATATCAAGGAGGGGTAGTTTCCCAAGTAACAATTTCATCCCTATAATACTTCGTAAAATATTCTCTTCTAACGACAATAGGGGCACTTTACAGGGTATAAACACTGAATAATAGTCCAATAATGGCATCTGGCGCCGTTTTTTGATCCAATAGAACCTCATTGTAGCACTGAATTACGAGAAAGACATACATCATGTGTTATGTCATCATTTTCTGTCATTTTCTTGCGATTGCAAAAAAAAGAGAAAAAAAAGAATTCCCGCAGCCAGCGTCGAACCTGCGGCTGTCGTACGCCAGCCCGACTCCCTAACCACTCGGCCAACCTCACATATAGATAACATTGCTCGTAAATAGGTACTACAAGTGCTCGACACTTCTTTATCGACCCTTCTCCTATGCACCTTCTTCTTTATATGTCAATCAGTTGAAGCTAATTAAATTCACATATTCTTCAATAAAATACAGACATTTTCTGCGCTGAGATTATCTTAATTGATTCATAAGTTAACAAGGAGTGAGGAAATGTTGGTTTCAAGCAATATTTCAATGAATTCAATTCAAGAAACGTGGTATTCCAGAGCACTTCATACGTGTCAATTCAGTAAATCACAAAGTCTATCCTTCTATAAAACTACGGTGAACAATTTATTGGATGACCATACAAATGTCACACTATAAAAATGACACCGACTTAGACTTAGAGAGACTATTGCATGTGTATGCTGTATCATCCAATAAACACAAGAGTGGAGTATTTAAAGGAGTACGTTTTTAGGTTAACGTTTAGAGACAGTTTTATCGAAGTTTTATACCACGATTTTTAAATTTATTCGATAATGATGATATAAGCTTTCCGGAAAATACGTTAAGGATGTTTTATCGGATCAAAATATTACTTTAAGCGATGTCACACGATAAATTAATTTCGTGGTACTATATGATTGCTACAGTATGGAGTGCTTCTTTAAAGCAAACGAATTGTTGCTTGGGATTGTATGGGAGGTAGGGGAACCCGTGATCCGATTTTGCCCATTTTCAATACCGTCCAAGATTTTAGCAAGATAAACATTTGACCAAAATTTCAAACCGCTAGCTTCATTATTTCGGGAGTTATCGTGCTAACAGGCAGACAGACAGACAGACATGGATTATTCGATTCAGGGACCGACCCTGATCATTTATATACATATATGCTTTGCCATACCTCCGGTGGCTCCTTTGAGGTGTTACATAATAGCGACGTTTTTTTCGTATCGCGTGTAAGTCTGACTCGAAAAAAACGATCGCGGGTAACATCCCGGTTAAGACCAAACAGCTGACATTTGACAGTTTTTGTCCATCTTTGACTCGCTTTCCTCGGCTTATTTTTTAGATGTTGTGGATTTTATCACAAAAGATGATTATTTCTTTGCAAAATCTTTTCTCGTGATTAGAAAAACTCTCACATTTGGTTTGAAAACACAAATTCCCTCATATTTCCCCTATGCGTCCGCCATCTACATTTGAGCTCTATCCCGTGTAGGGTAGTTGCACGGGTTAACTTTACCTGGGTAAGTGTCATTTTTTTTATATGAAGTTCAACCCAAACCTGCACGGGATAAACACAATAAAACGACCCCAATATTGGCGTAACAAAAACAAACATATATAAACATGTCAGCCATTTAATTCATGAAACTGATTAGACGCGTTGAATGCTACCGAAGAAAGCAGCACAATTTATTTTAAATGGCTGATTTGTTTTTTTTGCTGTTGCTGTTGAAGAGCGCCATTGTGCTGCTCTCTTCGGCAGCATTCAACGCGTCTAATCTATTTCCAGCGATATAATAAAATAAAAGGCAATAGTGTCCCCAGGGTATTTTTGCTTTAGGCATAAATAAAAATCTTTCGGTTAGTGTACATTTATAGTATGTACTTACCTCCAAAAGCAAAACAATACTAAATGCACACAAAACTTAAAAAATAAATTTTAAAATTTCTATATTTCAACGTTCGATAAAAGTGTAAACAAGTTTGAGAAGCACATGTTCATGTTCATCTAGTACAATTTTCATTCAGCGCTCAGCTGTTTGGCTGAAATTCATTTGTTTTGTATACAAAAAGTTTCCGGCTTTTCAGATTCAGGCGTGCAGTTAATTTTCTTGATATTGTCCGGGATTTGTTTTATATTCTCGGCATTTTGCCGGATAAATTTTTGTTCTAGAACATATGTATCTCGACGAAGTGAATTTTCTGCGGAAAATCTTGGAAGTTTTTGAACACGTGCTTGCATTGGGCTGCCTTAACGTACTGAATAATTTTGCATCGCGAAGAAACGCAAATTACTCCATCTAGTTGTATTGTTTCAAAAACGGCTGAAGACCTTGAATACTTTGTTCAACAATCACATTTAGAACCAAAACCATCATAATTTTATTCTGAAAAATGTCTAAATCTTCTAAGAACTACGTCAAAAGAGTACGACAACGAACGATGATTAGCCAATATGCGAAAAAGCAGTGTGTAAAGGCATTTTCGCTGAGCGGTAGTGGCCTGCCAACGTGCCGTCATCTGGTTGAGAACGACCGAATGGGAAACGCGGAAAATTTTGCAGGTATGTACATAATTTCTGTAGCTTATTAGAAAATTTGGGTAAATTCTTAAATCCATCGCATTTTTCGCCTCTGTAGAGTTCTTGAATAACATAGCAAAATGCGCACAGGACAAAGTTGCCGAGGAAGTTACATCGAAAGAGTTCGACGCCGTACAAAAATGGGTTGACCATGCCAAATGGCAAAATATCGATTCGAATTGTGGTTTGGAATTGCCTTTGCTGCTGAAATCCATTGCAGAGACTGATCGATTTGCTGAGTGTAATCCCGAAACGGACATAGACTATTGGTAAGTCCAGACAAGTCTAACCGATTTTTAGATATTTTATAATGCTTTTGTATACTTGTTATTTCTAGTCTGTTGTACGTTTGGCTAGCAGAAGTCATGCTGGGAAATGCTCCGCCAGATCTTAATCCTCGATCACAATTGTTTCTGATTGAAAATCTCACGGTAAGTACATCTTGTTGTCACGAATTCAGTATCTGCGGCGCCAAATTTTGATGACGCCATTTCATTAATATTGGCCTGAAACGAACGAATCTGCAATCCTTTTCCGCGAAATCGAAACGGTTCTCCAGATATTCAATGTAAAAGTTTGACATTTATGTGGGGTAGTTCAGTTCTTAATGGGAAATTGGGGGTATTTTTACTACATATTGACGTGAATCAATAGCATTGCACCGAAAATAACATTTTAAACTTTATTTGCCTCCCTGTCTAGCAAATTTTACAATTCTTGCTCGCAAATATATTTCGACTTTTCATCTTATTAACATCTTTGCCAAATTGGTAAAACTTACTATTCTAGTGGGACTTATTAAATTTAAAACGTCAATTTGATGCCATCGAACCCTTTCCCCAATGTGTAAAGCGGAAATATCCCCCTTTTCTTATCAATTTACTTAACTGGCTTCATAGAAAAGACAAACTTTGATATTGAATATCTGGAGAACCGTTACGATTTCGCGAGAAAGGATTGCAGATTCGTTCGTTTCAGGCCAATATTAATGATATAGCGTCATCAAAATTTGGCGCCGCAGATACTGAAATCTCCCCTTCTTGTTTGCAAGAGCAACAATTTTGCATTTTTCAATATATTTATAGGAACTCTTGGCTGAAGTTGAATCTTCGGACAAAGATACGGAGCTGAAAGAGTTGCAAGAAGCTTTGGAAAGCCCTGCCCAAATAACAGACAATCTGAAACCATTCATAAAGAGTGTTGATCCTTTCCGATTGAATGTAAAGAAGAAATTGAATTCAAAGAAAAAATTGAATTGAAATAGAAAATCGGAAAAGGTCGAGGAAAATGTGAACAGTATAAGATAAGTAGTAGTTTAAGGACGAGGTACATAAGGAAACATAACATAATAATATAAAATGTTTACCTATATGTAAACGTATTCATCAAATGAGAATGAATACAATCCCTTTCATTACTTTTAAGTTTTCGATCACTATAATCTATACAAGCGTAAAAACATTATCCCAGCCACCTATATGCTCCAAGTTTTTGAAGCTTGAATAATTACCAACAACTCACGTGACTGGACAGTCTTCGCCCATACATTCGTGATGTCAATTAAAATTACAGTAGAACACCTCTAATTCGTCACCTTGGGGCTGGGGTATGGTCGGAGCGCTAAAAAGGTCGGATTATCTAAAAAAAACCCAAAATTTATTACAAGTCATATAAAAAGCCATGCAAGTAATAAAAATGAATATACATATTTGATTATGCTTTGTGTTTAGTGAGTTTACAGTAGTTTAACGTAAAAACAATTTAGAAGAAAGTCAGAATTTCCTGGAGTGTTCCTCCATTCATTTATCCACACAATGTCCAATGGAGTTGAGGTGGAGTTATGCTCAATGTACTGAAGGGCAATATCGAAAGCGTTTTGGCATGGAATTGGGAAACCCGAGTAGGAGGTTCATCATCTTCACTGGAATCAATATTCGGTTCAAGAGTTTGTAGGTCTTTAAAAATTTCTTGTGTGTCATGGTTTTGCTTGTCTTCGATCTGATCATGTTTAGTCATCAACATCTGGCCAAAGCTTCCGCTAAGATTTCCGTAGTGTTTCACATTTCAGTTCCTTTTATGACGCAGCAATCGTGTAGATATCATCTTTGATGTTCAGGAATTCAACCTTCTTCGGACTTTTTTTTTTAAATTGCGCTGATTTATTCTATTCGAAAGAAACAAAACACCGGGTTTTAAATTCGCTTTAATCGCTTTTCGATAGATGGAACAAATTCGTCGAAAACCCAAGATTTGAAAAGGTTGCAGTCTATCCAAGCGGATTTTTGATTGAGGTAATAAACCGACAAGGAAAATGGATTTATGTATTTGATTGCCCTAGGCTTCTTGGATTTGCCAATAACGAAGTTTGTGTGTACCATCTCCGTTGCTTCAAGGAGCAACTGTTAGCCTATCGTTTACATGTTTCGTTCCTACCACGGTTTAATTTGAAGAAGCGAGCGTTCTGTTTAGCAGCCTTTTAAAATTTAGGCCAGTCTCGTCTATGTTATAGACTTGGTGATAGTAATAGTTCTTCTTCTTCTTGTAGCGGTGCAGAAAGGTGTGTAACCTCTGTGCATCTATGTGGGTACGATTTATGGTTCGTCAATGTTTGTGTCCGTGAGGTCTGCATCTTCCTGAAGCCATGCTGGTGAGGTTCTAGCTTCGCATGTGCAACAAGAGTGGGGTGAATAAGAGCCTCCAGCGTCTTTGCGACAGGAGAAAGTATCGTAATGGGGCGGTAGGATTCCCCGAGATTTGCGCTCTTCCCTGGCTTGAGATAGGGAACAATTCGACCTGTTTTCCAGATTTCAGGGATGGCAAGCGTGGACATCGACAAGTTAAAGGCGGCCGTGAGATACTCAATGGCTGGAAGGTCGAGATGTTTCAACATGGTCATCGAAATGCCATCTGGTCCGAGGGCCTTGGAGTTTTTAGCATTCTCGATGACTTTTTTAACCTGGTCCGCTGTAAAAGATGGTATGGTGTCAACATTCCGGCTGCGAATCCGTCTTCTAATTTTGCGCTTGAGGCCGTCAGACTTGGGATGTTCAATAAATGGTTTATTGAACAGGCTAGCACACTGAAGAGGATCGCAGGTTTTAGTGTTGCCAAATTCAATGGCGTTGTTGCCCTTTTCTTTCCGAGGATTGGAAAGGGCGCGGACGGTAGACCATAATTTTCTGACACCTTCATTGAGGTTACATTCATCGAGGTGCTGATTCCATTTCTCCCTCCTATAGTCTTTAACTTGTCGGTCAATTTCGGAGTTAAGCTCCTGAATTCTGGGATCATCAGGGTGAGCGCTTCTGATCTGATCACGTTCATCGGCTAATCTGGCGGCACTAGTGGGGAAGTTAGGCCGAACTTTCGGGATACGTCCTGCCGGAATAAAACGTGCCGCGGCTGTGGTAATGACGTTCCTAATATTTTTCTCGGCCTCATGAATGTTGGTAGGTGATGTTAGCTCGATGAACTTCGCCGACGAGTAAGCTTTGAAACCATCCCAATCGGCTTTCTTGTGATTGACAAACGTTCGCTTCTCAGACTTATGCCTTGATTACACAGTGCGAGCTATCCGTGCGAGTTGGCATAGACAGCTACTGCAGAGTAGCTACTTGCACCATGTGACCGCATCACGTATGATGCGGTCACATGGTGCATCATACGTGATGCGGTCACATGGTGCAAGTAGCTACTCTGCAGTAGCTGTCCATGCCAACTTGCACGATAGCTCGCACTGTGTAATCAAGGCATTAGTCATGTTCGCTGGTTTGTCAATTTTTATAATGATTGGGAGGTGATCTGATCTAAGGGTGGTACGTACTTCCCATCGGGAAGCAGCAATTAGGCTGGCACTGACAATAGTTATGTCAGGAGAACTACTGCAAGTGCCCACGACTCTAGTCGGCGAGTCTTAATTAAGTGAACAGAATTCTGAGGCGTCAAGTGATTCGGCGATAGTTATACCCCTGGCATTGTTGTTGAGGTCCGAATACCAGAGCTCATGGTGCGCATTAAAGTCGCCAAGGATGACCCTGTGCTCTCCGGAAAGGAGAGGACCAATATCGAAACGATAGCCAGAAGGGCAACTAGAGTGAGGTGGTACATATATATTAAAAATTTCGATATTAGTACTCCCTGATGGAACTGAGATGGCTTGAATTTCCGCCGTACCGTCAGCAACTACATCTAATACACAGTAATGTACGAACTTGTGTATTAGGAAGGCCAGTCCACCTCCAGGCTGAGAATCATCCGTGGCGGCCGGTCGATCTTTCCGCAGTATAACATATTCGCTATGGACGCTTAGAGACGAGTTTGCGTGAAGCAACGTCTCTTGGATGGCGGCGATGAGAATTCTGTTGGAACTCAAGAAGTGTGTGATCTCAGCGATTTTTTGGTGAATGCCATTACAGTTAAACTGTAATATAGATAGTGCAGTGAAAACTGCTGGAGGAGGAGGGCCAGGCGTAAGACTGGGTCTGGCATTCCTTATCATATTGTTTGGCGGTGTAGGGGGCAGTGGTGGAGAAGGTGGGCTGGGAGCAGCCCTGGGTTGCCCGGAATTCATACAACCTGGCGCAACATATGCTAAGGAGTGTTGACCTTGTCTTCGTAACCCTGAACACCTAAAGTGAACCCATTCCCTGCAGCAATTACACTGCACTGATCTGGCATTCGAACCGATACGTTGGTTGCAGACACTACAAATCCATACCTCTGGGCCTGGATTTGTTTCAACACCGGCGCGAATTAGTAAAATTGAGAGCAGCCGCGCAGAGATGTAATGCTCCCAAAATGACGAAAAAACACATATATCGTACCCACACATATACACAGACAAACACAACCTTCCTGCATCGAACCTTCAGGGCTCCTGCCGGGGCTCTTGCCAGGAAGGCATATTGGCAGCTTTTGGCCGTTTTGCAAAACAAAACGGGTGTGGTCCGCCCCGTAGAGGCAGTTGCCGTAAGACCACATAGTAATAGTTCATCTTTTTCAACAGTTTTTTGAAACTACACAGAAAAGAAGTCTTGAGCAACTTCGGCCTTAGCAAATAGTTTTTCACCTAAAATAGAACCAAATCGGACGCCATAACGGGGTTTCCAGCCATCAATCAAGCCCTCACTCGCTGCAAACTTAGTTCCGACTTTTCTTTTAAAATGGGTCCAGATAGTGGGGCTCCTTTCATTCTTTCTTGGCAGAATCACATTCTCGATGCTTTATTATGCAGTTCAAGTTTAGGCTTTCTCAATGTTTTGCGATTCTTAAAAGCTTTTAAACCATATTCAATTGTAGTTGTGTGTGATTCAATATCTTTCTGATTTTTTTCTCCAATTTTTAATGGTCGTGACATTGAGTTGCTTTGAAATTTGTTGGTGTGATTCCCCTTTGTCCAGTCTAGCACTGTTTGTAATTTAGTCTTTCATCGTGGCGCGCGACAGGCGGTGAGTCCCCGACAAGTTGCCACAAGTTCGCGACGGTCGGATTGACCGAAGTGACGGAAGAGCCGAGAGCGGACTAGGAGGAGGAGTTCTACTGTAATATGGTAAAGATAATAACCCAGCAAACAATTTCTATCGTCCGCGGTGCAAAGTACACGTTATTTTCTGCTGATATTCGTAACTTACAATTTTATTATTAAAATGCGATTATAAATCTTCAGCATATTTTGCTATGATATACGTATCATCCATCAACATAAGTTTTGGGTTGTGCAGTTAAAGCGCAGTATAGACCTCGGGCGGAATGAAAATGAAATTTTTGTCCGCTGCCATTTTTTCAATGAAAATGCATGCTTACTGTCGTGGAACATGTCGGAAATGATGGGGAATTCCATAAGCTACAATCCGAATATGGTTCCAAAATTTTTCTCGGCCATTTTATGTACTATTTTTCGATTCCCCGGTTATTTCACCGTGGAAAATATCTAATGACGGGGGAATCGAAAAATAATACATAAAATGGCCGAGAAAAATGTTGGAACCATATTCGGATTGTAGCTTATGGAATTCCCCATCATTACCGACATGTTCCACGACAGTAAGCATGCATTTTCATTGAGAAAATCGCAGCGGACAAAAATTTCATTTTCATTCCGCTCGAGGTCTATTCAGGCCTTAACGTCGCAAATCATTATGAATATCAATTATCGTACTTTCGTCATAAAATGGTTACGACTCCTAAGGAGAAAACATCAGTGTGAGATTCTGAATTTACAAATGGCTCTACGAATATCGTAGGTAAACCACGTTATTTATTATAAATTAAATGATAAAATTTTAACAATATTTTTCTTTTAAATAACAATAAAACAGAAACAGTGGTACACATATTACGGACCCTAACGTATTAACCTATATATTTTTTTTAACTTTTTTTGAAAATCGTTCTGCAGCGTGCAGAATATACTGCTGCATGATGCGGTTCATATTTTGATCTGTCGCCGACGGAAAACTCTCATGAAAGGCTCCTGTAATTATAAAAAATGATATTATATTGTAATGGCTTAAATTTATGTTGTTGTGTAACGGAGTAATTTTATTGCAAATGGTATATTTACCTCTTAATATGCTGATAAAAGTAAAAGTTTGTATAGTTGGTTTTTCTTTCGTTCCAGTCCTAAGTGAAATTCTGGCGAACATTGTCAGCAAATATTTTTTTTAAGTTAGTTTTTAAGAATTCCGGAATGGTGTCTCTTCCACACGTAAAAACATTAATTTCTAGAAAAGATAAATTAGTGAAAGGCAATCATCACCATTGATTTTTTACCAGTTGGTTGGTTAACTTTGAGCTCTCCAATAATTTTTTGTTTAAGTTTGTAGGTTCTAGATTGGTGGTAAAAGGAAATTCAGGGAAAAAAATTTGGCATCGAAAAGTGCCGGTATATGCTGAGACTTCAGCCTTATATTCTCTGACTTTTTCGGTTAATTTTATCATTTGCTTGGTTTTTAAATTGTCCTGCCGATTATCCTCCTGCATACGCTTAATATCCCGAAGCTCATTTACATTGGATTGAATATCCATTTTTTAAACTAAAGAAATATCGGAGTAAGTGTCGTTGATCCTAAATTTCGAAAACAGATAATTTTAAATGAAATTTTCTTTTGTTTGAATTGATTTGAGGAACTTGTTTGACAAAGGGCCATTTTTTCGTACATTTTATAGGCTGGTTAGTCTTATTGCCTAGAGAAGACACAAACAATATTTAGAAAGCTTTTCCATTGTACTGAATGACATTTTTGTTTATTTTGCATAGTTATGTTATCTTTTGCTTATTTACGCTGTTGCATGAAACCGTGCAATGATTTTTTTAATCTAAGATGATGGTGTAACCATCAAAATATGGCAGAACTATGCAAAATAAACAAAAATTTCATTCAATAAAATGGAAAAGCTTTCTAAATATTGTGTGTGTCTTCTCTAGGCAATAAGACTAACCAGCCTATAAGATGTACGAAAAAATGGCCCAAAATCTTGCAAGTAATCTTTCGCCATTTGGTTATTAATTAGACAATTTAACTTGTCATCCAAAATTCTTATAGCCAAAGATAGTCTGAGAAAGTGTTTGTACCTTTCAGGAGTTAAAGTATCCTTTAGGATATATGGACCAGAATACAGTAGGAATTGGAAGCTCAGTAGCATTCCACCTATCCAATTCTTTCAGTGTCCTTTGTTTTCTGGCAAACTGTCTAGGAATGCAATTTTTAAGTCCTATAAGCTTAAAGTCCAACTCTTTTATTTCAAAATTGTGGAGAGAATAGTTTCTCCTCGTCGCATTATCCGTGATTTAAGAAGAGTTCTCATGACTCCTAAACAAACTATGTGCATGTAATCTAATGCTATTTGTTGCACCATATCGATATTAAGTCTCTTCAATACTAAAGGGACCATGGTGTTATGATGTTATTGAAAAATTCCTGCACGGAAGCCCGTGTTAGTTCGTAAGGTATCCTCTTCGTCCGAATGGAAGACTACACAGTTTTTAATGTACGATCCTTTAATAGTGCACTTGATGCAAGATCTGTATCCGGTGTGCCCTGTAACACCCAGTAAGAAGGATCTCGCAGGTGCATCACAAATAATGGATCGTATTTCGACTTCAATGCGTCTACCTTGGAAAACAAATCCATTAGCCTGAATATCTATGAACTCTTCTACGAACATTTCAAGATAATCGTTAGCATTTCCGGGCTTAGTATATCCTTCGTAGATACCGGCAAGGTACACCTCCTCTGTTCCAACAATACTAAATTAAATTGGCCACACTTGAAGATTTGAGCTCTTAGAAACTGGCAACCCATCTATATTTCTTTTACGTAGAAACTATCACAAGACTTCATTTCACGACGTATCACAGTGAAAACCGATTATTTTCTGCTATTTTTCGACCGTACTCCATCCATATAATCCCGTGTAAATTTTCATCTGACGCCAGCTCCCCGAGCCTTATAATGTGTGGGCGTGTGCGAACTATGTACATACATCCATCCTGGCTGTATATGTACATAGATGGTTCTGATATTACGTAGATGGTTTTGCTATTATAGCACACACTGTACAACAATATAAAGATAACTATTGTGAATTGTTACGGTGGGTGTATTATCTCGATAAAGGTTTGAGTCTTTATTATACCTACTGAACAAAACCAAAGACACTCGTCTGAGCTTTAGGAATATGTGTGTACGTATGTAGTATCTAGAAGTAACCACGTCAGAAGTCAAGATACACTACTCTTTCAGTCAGATTGCTAGCAAGCAATCTATGATGCTCAATGTTTTGGAACCACTTTTAACTATATATAGTTTGCGCAATATAACAAAATTTAAGCAAACCGGCACTTTGACAGCTGTTTTTATTGACATATGTCTGCTGTAAACACCATGCTATTAAGTATGGTATTTTGTAATTTGCGGTATTATCTTTGCTACTCAGCATCTCAGTAGTAATGTTTCACCATTTGCCTTTTGATTTTGCTTGACTCTTCATATTGTTCAATTTCTCCTCCAATTCCTGCTACGTGGTAATAATAACTTTCTTTTGATTTTGATGCATTATCAAATCGTAATATGTAAATTTCAATCTGACAGGTGGGCGACTTCGTGACATTCCACTCCGCACACTAGCAAATTAAAACGTAAGCGGAACACGCGTACAGAATTCACTTTATTTCATGTAATGTTTCATTGTGTTTTTTCTTCTTTTTTCGTGCAACATAGTTCCAGGAGCGCCCCAAGTTTATCTGTTTATCCGCGAAATACGTGAAGTCATATTTTGGAGAATCATTTTCTGTATACGAAGCGTCGCCACCGCGACAAACATCGACCGACCGACTCGGCTAAGATAAAACAACGGTATACAACGAGACATTTTCACGACGTAAGCATCAATTGTCAAGTGTAACCGAGGTTGCCCTCTCGATTCTAATTCTTTTCACACACAAACGATCGACATGGGCTTGACAATTTCCAGCCTTTTCACACGCCTTTTTGGCAAACAGCAGATGAGAATTTTAATGGTGGGTCTGGATGCGGCCGGCAAAACGACAATTCTGTACAAATTGAAATTGGGCGAAATTGTGACGACCATACCCACGATTGGCTTCAATGTTGAAACAGTCGAGTATAAGAACATTAGCTTCACCGTGTGGGATGTTGGCGGTCAGGACAAGATTCGTCCGTTGTGGCGCCATTATTTCCAGAATACCCAAGGACTCATTTTCGTGGTGGACTCCAACGATCGTGAGCGTATTGTCGAGGCGGAAAACGAGCTGAAGAATATGTTGCAGGAGGACGAATTACGTGATGCCGTGCTGCTAGTGTTTGCCAACAAACAGGATCTGCCTAATGCCATGAATGCCGCCGAGCTCACGGAAAAGTTGAACTTGAATCAGTTGCGCAATAGACGGTGGTACATACAGGCGACTTGTGCGACACAGGGGGACGGCCTATATGAAGGACTCGATTGGCTTTCAAATGAATTGGCCAAGAAATGATAGGGTCATTTGACAAGTGAAGGACTTTTTAATATGTTAAGTGTGCGTTTGGTCCCCTTTTCCGTTGTCGAGATGTTTTCATACCAACTATATCTGTGTCCGTGTCCATTGATTGAGTGGCGTTTGGGTTTTGCCCTCTTCCGAACGCTTTTAAAAAATCAGGCCTCCCGAATGAAAGAATTCATTGTGGTTGTGGCAAAATTAAAACGCAGCAATACTTGCTCCTTATAACTCTTTTTTCCGTGAATGTTCTCGTTAATATTTTCCAATTATATACTTATTACCTGCTCTATTATTAAAATTTGTTTTTTCTATGTTTTTAGAGGTAAGTTTCAATGGGATGATAATAAATTTCTTTGACTTCATTAGCTGCTTTTTGTTGTTTTGATTGTTTCAATTGCTGATGTATTGTCGAAGAACATAGATTTTCGGATTTTTTGATCCGCTCGATGTTGCGCTGGTTTGTGAACCTTCAAATCCACCGATCGGAATGTGCTTCGTACTACGATACTGAATTTCTCAAAACTTGACAAAACAAGACGAGCAATTTCGCTGTCGTTGTGGTGTGGGCTCATGCTGTTGCGTTTACAACGATGGGTGTCGCAACCCCTATCGAATACATATATCTACACCTAATAGACGCTCACTGACAATGCATTTTCTGGCAATTGCACATATCCGGTAAGTAGGATTCTACCCTCTCGCTTTGCATACGCTCTCTATTTATGAGAGTGATGTGTGCTTCACCTTTATCGGCTTCGCTGGGAATGTCCCTCACTACTCATCCAACTTGGGTATTCCGCAAACAATACCCAAGTTAGATGGTGGTTTCTGGAAATACCCTGAATTTTTACGATACTACACAATAATTCTGCGACCGGCGAAATGTCGACAGGTCGCCAAATTCATATTTGCTGAATTTTATTGTGGAATGATCTGTAGCCCTGGCGATTCTATGTTTATATCGGCACTGCCGACGGCCTCCTCGAAACGTAAAATTCATTCCGCACGAGTTCCTTTAGTGGATAACTCTTGATTAGCGAGTCAGGCCTTTATGCTGACTGTCGACAAATCAGTGATTCGGCACTGTTATTAAAAAAACCTTAACTTTTTTATTAACATTTCATAATTTTTCTTTTGTAAGAATTTTTAATGAATCTTGGTTTTAGTTATTCCAAATACCCTCCGGTACGGTTTCGATTAAGTGTTTATTACCAATTTTGTGTATGTTCTTCCAGCAGCCTTTTAACGCGTTTACGAGTTACGGTTTAGTATTTAAGCGGCCTTAGTTTCCTTGAGGATTTTCAATTGAACCCATGCTCGATCGATTTAAGTTATAGCCACGGCAAAATCGTTATATTGTCTTCGGAAAATGTTCTCATTTTGGGGTGACGTTGACGTTTGTATCATTTTTACGCTGCTTGACTTGACGCCGCGTGCTAATTCCAGTAGCTAGGTCATTTAAGGAGGTAATAAATCCTTGTGAAACCACTGCCAGTTTATTAACGTCGTTAAGTGAAGACTCAAGGTTTTGTTTTTTTGTCCATAACTCGAAAACCTAGGAGCCATAACCTTTTCCACGGGATTCCGTGCAGAACCAATATAAACCTGTATGGGGTGTCGCGAATCAAATCTTCGGCCGGAAAAGAAGAGTCATTCATTCGAGCAGTTTGGGCGCATGTAGGTAATTTAAATATTGCAATATGTGAAAATTAACAAACGAAATTTTCAGTTACGCCAGAAGTGGCTCTCTGTGGGAAAAATATGTCCCGGGATTCACAGAGAGCCAATTAAAAGAAAGCTTTCGAATGTTTCGAAGGGTGTTTAGCAAAGTAGTTGAAGCCGTCCGATGCTTGCAACGAAAGGATACAAGGTTCCGAAATGCCATTCCGTTGAATAAACGGCCTGTACGCCTTGGAGTCTTCTACGGAGCATAGGACAATTAGCGCATTGTTTGGTGTCAGACGAACAACAGTCGTCAAACTCGTAATGGAATTATTTAGGAAAATTTACGAGATTTGGAATGGCCAATAACTTTTTTTCTATTTCTCGAGAAAATTTTAATATTGGTGCTAATATGCTAATTGAAGTTGCTTCTAAGCATTATGTTTTTGTGCATTTAGACGGGACCCACGTCGCCAAGCCGATGCTACAGAGTAGAATTATAAAGGGTGGTACTATATAGTTTTGTTTGCTTGTGTAGAGGTACATAGGTATGTACTACATATTTATACATCTTTCAGATATGAAGAAAATCCAATTTTTGAAGATGATAGAAAGGTAATTAATGGATTGAGTTCCAGTTCCCGTTCATACAATAGGCGATTCAACTTTCCGTTTGAGCGAATATATGGTAAAACCGTATCCTTTTTCGCTTGGGCCATCGTCCGTGGTAGAGTGAACGCAAGATCAACTGGACCATTAGTCAATGTAGACGTGTAGTTGCAAATGCATTTGGGCATCTGAAAAGGAGATTGGCAGGGGTTTGGAAGTGAGCATCGAAAATGCACTAGCCATAGTGAAAGGTTCGATGCAAGAGGGATGTGTATGGCTGTGTATGTGTGTGGATGTGTTATATGTGTTTTTTCGTCAAATTGGGAGCATTTCATCTCAGCGCGGTTGCTCGCAATTCTTCTAATCCGCGCCGGCATCGAGACCAATCCAGGTCCCGAAATCTACATCTGCTGTGTATGGCAAATCTTCGGGGATGCCAGGTCTTTGAGGTGTACCTGCTGCAGAGAATGGTGTCATTTCTACTGCCGTTAAATCCGGCAATACCAATATCGAACTCATAAACATCTATGTTCCACCAGCATCCAGCTGTGGCTCTGGCTATAAGTTCGATATTGGTCCACTCCTCACAGGACAGCATAGGATCCGACTTGGCGACTTGGCGCCCATCACGAACTCTGGTACACTCTTTTCGCAAATAATGTCACAGGTATATATATATCACGACCAATTTAGACCCATCAGACTTCTGCGCACTCAATAGAATTTCGTCTACACGCGTCGCTGGCGCCTGCCATAGTTCTCCTGACATAACTATGGTTAGCGCCAGTTTGATAAGTGAAACCCGATGGGAGACAACCAGGTCTCTTCAATCCGATCACCTCCCCATATTGATAAATATTGATAAACCAGCCGAACTGACGACGTCAGAACGGCGTACGTTTATCAACCACAAAAAGGCAAATTGGGAGGGTTTCACTGCGTTCACTTCGACGAAGTTCGCCACGCTACCTACTCCAACGAGCGCTAGGGAAGCCGAAAAGAATATAAGGAAGGAACGTCATTGTCAAAGCGGCAGCTCGCTACATTCCGGCAGGGCGTATCCCCAAAGTTCGGCCATATTTCCCGTTAGCCGACGAACGGGACGATTTAAGACACGCAAATCCGGCAGACCCCAGAATTCAGGAGCTAAACTCCGAAATAAATCGACTAGTTCCATTATAAAAATAAACCTATAAAAAAGAGAAATGGAACGAGCATCTGGATAGCTGTGTGACCTCTCACAAGGTGTCAGCAAACTATGGGCTACGGTCCGTGCCCTGTCTCACCCAACCAAAGACAAGGGCAGTGTAGCCATAAGATTCGGTACGAAACCACCACCTCCCGATATATTCGATAACACAGCATACCATGCGGCCATCGCAGATATTTACACAGCCGTTGTGAATCGGTCAATAGGGAGATTAGGTCCGAATAGAGTCCTCTCAGTGCCCCCACCACCTATATCGCCTGATGAGACTAGGCTCCTGAGAGCCACAATAGTGACACTAGCCCAGCTTAGGTCGGGTTTTTGTTCACGCCTCAATTCGTACCTATCTCGAATAGACCCGGACATCCAGAACATTTGTCCGAGCTGCGGTGGTTCGCCTTACGATGTGGACCACCTGTTTCGATGCCCCGCTGCACCCACTAAGCTCACTCCGAGGGCATTATGGGACAACCCTATTGCAGCTGCTACGTTCTTGTCGCTTGAGACAATAGGCGAGAACGACGACGAAACTTAGAGCACATCCACAGTAATGCACAGCGACTCGCACCCTTCGGCACCACTACAACAACAAAGGTTGTGCTGTTTTGCATAATTTTCTTATACATACAAGAAAATTACGAAATATGCTCGCACATTGGTCCGAGGATACGAATGCTAATCGCTTCAGAGTGCAATGGGACACATACGAACTCGGCTCTAACGAGGGAAGGATAATGCGGGATGCTATTGCTCAATATTTGGTAGATGAAAGTAAGTAATGTGGTTTATTTTTAAAGGTAACTTTATTAAAATTGTTTTGTTGAAAATGTACGAAATTCTTATGGAAACAAAAAATAGGCATCAGGTAAATGGCCGTCTCGGCTTTGCTGGCATATACGCGCTCTTTTCGTGAAATTTTCTATAACAATTTTGCGTAAATGTTGGGTTATTTAATTGATGCATCGTGTAATTTCATCTTTCAATGCTTGAAGTGTCGTGGGCTTATTCACATAAACCTGTGACTTAAAAAAACCCCAATGAAAATAGTCCAGAGGCGTCAGATCACAAGATCTAGGCGGCCAATTCTGGTCACCAAAACGCGAGAGGACACGACCGGGAAACGATTGATGCAGTAATTGAACTATTTCTCGCGCTGTATGGTATGTGGCACCGCCTTACTGAAACCACATGTCGTCCACATCAATATCTTCAAGTTTCGCAAAAAAGCTGGTGAACATTTCACGATAACGAACACCATTCCGGTTTGTATTTGACCTGCCTCATTTTCGAAGAAATATGGACCAATGATGCCTCTAGCACAAAATCCACACCAAACAGTCACACATTGTGGATGCATTTGTTTCCCATAAATAGTTCGTGGATTTTCTAAGCGAAGTCGTCGAGATGAAAATTAGCCTCGCCACTAAAGATGATTTTGTCTTCAAAATCGGCATTTACTTGTTGTTTTTCCACATTCGGTCAAATTCCTGTTTGGCTATTCTGAGCTTGTCTGGCGGTAGTCGACGCGTGGGCTCTGCAACGGGAGGCCTTGTGGTGACATTGTGATGTACCGTGTTATGCTTTACTTCAGCTTGATGTTTCTCGTTCGAAGTAAGCTCTGGGAATTCGGATAACATATTCCGGAAAATATTTTCTCGGTAAATGGCTAGAACGTTTGCGTCTGTAGGGTGAAGTCTTGCGCGAATGTTTGTGCTTGTCGTTCCGTCTACGATTTTCTTTCTTCGTATGTCCACTAGAATTGCATGATGAGCCAAAAAGTCCGCTCCTATTATGGGCTTGCATACGTCCGCCACGTGGAAATCCCATGAGAGCTCGTGGCCGAGTCCGAAATTGATGAGAAGTTTTGTGGTGCCGTATGTTTGTAATAGGGATGCATTCGCCGCGTACAGTCGGAGCGGCGAAGGGTTGAATGGGCCGCGGCATATTGTTCGTGGTATCACTGATACTTGAGCTCCCGTGTCGACGAGATACTTAATTTTCGTTTTTGCATCAGTGATATGCAAGCGGTCTGTGTGTTCGCGACGGGCGCTTACCGCTTCAAGCGACCGCCGGGCTCGTTTCCCGTACGCTGACTTCCTTCACCTTGAACATTTTTGAAGGTGCAGTTGCTTTCACATCTTCTTACCGCCGAATCGTTTTGGCTCGGTAGATGGTAGAAGCATCTCGTCCATTTTGTTGTGTACAGTTGTTGTAAACTCCGAAGAATGATCGATTACGTTTACGTAACCCAGGTTCGAGTTCACTGTGGCCAACCGGTCCATCTGCTCGGCTAATTTGTCCAAATCCTTCGTGTCACTTAGGGCTAGCAACTGTTGCGACCTGGCTAGTAATTGCTTTAATGGGCGGACTTTTCATTTTGGGGAGGACTCCGCACGATTGTTGCTACGTACGGTAAGATGGACGAATCGAGGTTAGCAACGACGTGCCGGAACCGCGTGGTGTCGCTTGTTATATTTGACACACCCAAAATGGCTTCAATTTGCTCAAACCACAATCCGGGGTTCTCCTTCCAAAAAGGGGGCAGCTTGATGGCGGTGACGGCCATAACTACGTCGGATATTGTTTCAAACCACGTGTCGGCTTCTGGCTGGTTTAGCGGTAGGGACGGCTGGTTTTTGTTCGACATGCTACGATACGATGTTCTTCCTTGTTCTTCACGAATTATGTAGAAACTGCTGTTGGCGTAATTGGCAAATAACAACACTAATATTTCAAAGGATATCAAGCACAACGTTTAATCTACGACCGTCTACAAAGCATGTTTCAACGTGTGTGTCTTTAAAAACTTACAGCTAAATATGGTATGGTGCGCTGTTCTCTCGTGGATGTGAGCGTTCGTACTACTGTGTTGAGAAGAGCCGCTACACTGTCTGTAGCGCACGTGTTGTTTTTAGATAAACGCAATCTTACACAAACGAAAAATATTTGATTGAAAACCAAAAATCGTGTTTACATTTTTAGCGACGCGTACATGTTCACGGAACAAAGAAGAGTGTCGAACCGTCTCGAAAATTCAAAATCTTCTGTGTGTGTGGGGCTTAGTTCGAAAACTTGTCACTCTAGCTGATGAAGCGCAGGTGTCGTAAACGTCAACAGCTGGTCGCCACATGTGAACGATCGAACGATCATCTATGTTTGAGTTTCACATGTGAAACCTAACAATAGTGCAAAATTCAAATCCGGCCCTCTACTTGGGACACCCTTTATTTTCTTATTGGAACGAAGTTAGGGATTATTTTTTGCATCTTTGAGGCCAGCATAGGTAAAGGAACCGCTAAAAATTGGGCTGACCGGAACTTTCGGTATGAGGAAGTCGAGATCTAGGGCATGCACAGAAACTAGCTGGTTACCTTATGACGAAGATTAAATGTTAAAATTGCCACACGTGTACATAGTTTCCCTAACAAAGAACCGCTAAATTTTTGGGTTGACCAGTCTTTTTGAACAGAAACGGTGATGAACTACACCCTGTACGCATTTTCGGCCGGTTACCTACACTCAGAAAATTTTCAATAGGAAATCCCATTAAACTAATCATTTTCTCCCATTATTTTTGGTTAATAGGAAAAATCTTATTATTTAAAAAATATTGGAACCATTTATTTAACGTTATAATTATCCGTTTGTTCCAATAGTTATATCGTTTTAAAACAATTAGATTATCCTATAACACATGTATAAGGTATGTCTTGTTAAATTAATCGGACTATCCTATAAAATTAAAAAAATGTCTTGTTAAATTAATTAGATAATCCTGTACAATATGCTGTAAAATTAACCGGATTATCCTCTAAATTTAATAGGCTTCCTCGTCAAACTAACAGGATAATACTCTATTAATCCAATTACATGGCCCGTAAAACCAATGGGATTTAAAGCGTTAATTTAACTACGCTTTTCTAGTTAAAATAATCAGGACCTCAGTTTGAACTTACCATGTAAATAATGCTGTTCTGAAATGTAGAATACAGTCAACAAAGAAAACAAAACATTTTAGAAAATATTAGATTTTATTTTATTTAATTCATGTAATATTCTTAGGAAATACTTAAGACTTATGTCATCTTAATATTTTCTTAACCTAAACGCTCTGGTTCCATTGGTGGAACATTAAATTCAGTGACAGTATAAAGTAAATAATCATTCGATTTTGTGCCAACGGTATACGACTGCAAATGTTGAAAGACGGAACATCCCATTCTACGCATACTATAAATAAATTATTATCATTTGTTAAAACTTCTTCAATTTCATATAATATAAATCATTCGGGGCTTAAGCGATAGTAGTATGATATGCTTACCTTTAATGCGTTTAAGAACTTCGCTTTGGAAACCAAATTTGTCGCAAATAAGATCTGTAATCACTTCACGTTCACACAATTGATGATTCACCGTAGAACTCGTCGTTGAATAGATAATCAACTAAATTCACCAAGCCACTTGAAAGGAAATTGTCTCCGCTCATGATGACCGACGGATGATAATGAAATCGGACGGAGAACAAAAAATAACAATAAAATTCCGATAACGGCATAATTTTCAAAGACACGTTATGACGAGACATTCTGGTTAAATTTATAGGAAACACATAAATTTAACGAGAATGTGTTTAAGATAATCCTGTAAAGTAGTTTCTTTTACCAGTTTCGTAGTTGTTTTAATAGAATCCGTCCCATTATTATTAGTTAAACATATCATATCTTATTAATTTAATGGGACAAGCTTATTAAAATTTAAAATGATATCCCATTAAATTTACGGGGTATATTTCATTGCATACAAAATATCTCAATAGGATCTATCTAGTTATAATAATCATTGAGTCCCCTTACTTTTGTGAAGAAATCTGGTAAATGACCATCCCATTGAAATAATGGTACAAAAATATTTAAAAATACTAGACGCAGTTTTCTGAGTGTAATGATGAAAGTTTTGTTTCGGCTCTGGGATCCCGTACTAAGAGTTCGATTCCCCCCTTGGAGCAGGAAGCTAAATATTAATTTATCGGCATCTGATGGCACCAATCAAAGCCATCTATATTTCAAAGCCCGGAACCAGAACCCGCTCATATACTTTTGCGGCAGATCATAGGCTCGATTAGTTGGAAAATTTACATTGCGGTAAAGGCAAATCGGGTTGGGTCGCGGCAAACTTTACACGAAAAGTATTGGTTCCCGGTCAATTTTCGTCGCGAAAAGTGCAATGTGTCGTGAATTGAAGTGTCTATAATGCAGTGAAAGAAAAAAATCCCGATAAAAAGTGAGTTTTTCACGTGTTTTCGCGGGTTTTATCAGAGCAGACACGGTTTTTTTACATGCGCTGTGCTTGTGTTAGTGCATCGTGCAACGTATATACGACATATTCATAGGCTCGCTTTGGGTGCATGTATTGCTGCTTCCCGGCTTTCTAAATTAAGGTGGCTTTGGCACCAATATACACCCACCAATCAATCAGCTCAATTGGATTAAAATTAAGAGTACCTCCCATACTAAGTGACCTCCAGGAGTCTCTTCTGCTCGCTACTCATTTGATAAATCGCCGAGTACTATGGCAACATCTCTAACAATCCTGCAAAATTCAAAGATACACGATGTTTTTCGCTAAACAGTACTATTTCGGCTCAAGTTTTCTGGTCTATTAGGTTAGCTTGTATCCTCCCCAACAGCGTATAGGATATCTGATTCACTTTACCTCTGCGCATATGACGATTGAAAAAAAAACACTTTTTATCGACTTCATTTTCTTAAAATATATTTCTGTTTTCATCATCGTGACACATTTATAACGAGTTTTATCTTCAAAGTTACATTCAGATTGAAAGTATTTTTTGCATTAATTTATAATGTTTTTCATTTGATTTTTTTATTATTTTCCCTAGAAGATTTCATTAATTAATATTTCTGTGAGAATAAATATCAATTTGTTGTTGGTTAAACTTTCTCTCAAAACGTTTTAACGCTTGTATAGAATTTTCTTTGGAAAACACAAAATATACTATATTTGGCCATAAAAATATGAAATATATGTATCAATAAATGTTTTATACATATGTATTTGAATCTTCATAGTATATCCGTTTTGGAAAATATATTTTTGTATCTTTATTTTATATTGTATTTTACTCGGTGACACTTAATATTTGGTTACTTGTTTGATTGTTTATGGATTTGTTTTCATATTTAAGAAATGTTTATGAATTGAAAAATAATAAAGAACAACAAGTTTGTATCACAAATTGTGAGAAAAATGTTTTGCATAAAAGTGTGATATACATAAATGTACATGTAATTCTTTTTTTTTGTTTAAAAGTTCAGTCGTAGGTAGCTTTACTTTTCCCCCAATAAGTTTGATTTTTATGAGAATTTTATTTTTCTTTATATTTAATCTATAGTAAGTATATTTAATTGTATGTTAGAAGGATTCTTTTCAAATAGTTAAAAGACTTGTATAGTTAGGAATATTCTAGAATTATGATAAAATTACGATTTACAGATTGTGTTTATTTTTCAATGGCGTAGTTGACGAAAAGAGTCAATTGATTAAATTATTGTAAATAATGAATGAATATATGTGGTCAATATACAAAATATTTTGTTTAATCAGATTTTTAAGAAATTTGGGAAAATGAAAGCGCATTATTTTTCGCCAGAAGTTTGCGGTTCTGCTATCAAATAAATTTCGTAATTATGTAAATTAAAAGCAATGGGATGGGGACACATATTTTCAACATAAATAATTTTTCATTTTGTTTTGGTCTTTTGGTGTTGTAATTGTTTTTTTCTTTAACAAACAGATATGATTTATTTGTATCTATCAAATTTCTACAGTGCAAGGAAAGCTCAAGAAAAATTAAATATTTTATTTGGGTTTCGTAAGTTTGTTTTTGCAATGCTTAGCCTGTTGCATAATTTTTCAAAACAACTCTCGAAACCTAAATTTGACTATTTTATTGGTTTCTTCTGCATCCATTACATCCAATGGATAAATGTTTGAACTCTTGAGCTTGAATGTAATTTGTGCATCGCTACGCTTTGGATTGTCGTCTGGCATTCCTATCTAAAATGTTAACATGGATTTATTTATATGTATATATAAAAAAAAACATATATCTTGGTGGAAATGAAAAATGGAAATAAATCTTTAAGTCAAAGTGGCCTTTGATCGTTTAATAACAGCCATACAAAACAATAGCAATAAAAAATGTATAAAATTTATAAACGGTTTTCATTTATAATTATTTGCATATAGTATTATAGAGAAGACTAATTTATATTTTTGTTTTAGAAATATATAATACAATTTTCATCTTTCTGTATAGTCATATTTTGGATCGATTGTCTTCAAATAGTTTCTTCATTAACACGTACTTATATCTTGATAAATATAACTTCTTAGGTGCTAACACATTTCTCAATCTTTTGAAAATATTCTTTTTCTTTTCTGTTTGTCTAGGATTCGGTTATTATTTGGTTTGGTTGCAATCGCAATATTAACTAGTATTTGTTATCTCATTTTTATTTTTGCTACTTGAAATTGACATTGATACCATTCAACATTTAGATAATTTGATGAGACAAAATCTTTCAGAAATTTCATTGTTTATGTTTTTTTATATTATTATGGCACATTAAATCTGAGGTTGATTGAAAAACCGAACGGAAGGATTGTTGTAATTCAAACGTGGTTTGACAAGGGAAGAACAAACCCGATTGGTATCGATAGACTTAAATGCAAGTGTTATTTGAAAACTTAAGGGCGGACTAAAATTGTATCAGTAGGTTAGGTACGGGAGCTGCATTACAAATAACCACTCCAAAAATAGGTGATTCCAAAATAGATTTCATCTAGACCCTTCTTGGCCAAAGGTCGCTTAAATATGTGCCCACGTAGGAACGAATGGAAGCGGAGAAGCGGAGATCACAATGTCATAGAAATAAGAATTCATTAGCCGGAAAGATGATAAAAGATACCCATGGAAGATTTTTAACTCAGCGACTTCGTGTCAGTTACTGTTTAGCTTTAGTCAGATATTTGAGCAATGCCCTTGTCCTGTGTCATGTACATGAATTTTACACTGGAAATATCGTGCAATCAATAAATTTAAAAAATAAAACTTCCGACAGTAGTATGTTTCCCACTCTGATCAGTCATTAGTAAATGGCACAAATGACTATGTCTAATGAAATTTATTCTTTTCATGCGTTAAATTTCAGTGCAATTTTTTTAGAGATCAAATTTTATAAAATACAGTGGACAGACCTACTTAATAATTATACCCTTCGCTCATAGAGTGAAAGGGTATATTAACTTTGTCATATGAAGTTTGTAACGCATTGAAGGAAGCATCTCCGACCATATAAAAAGTATACATATATGATCAGCATGACTTGGGGAGTCGTTTGGGCGATGTCAGTCTGTCCGTCTGTTGCGACGCGTTTTACTCGGCCAATTTAAAAGCTATGAAGCTGAAATTTTGCAAAAATGCTTCTTTTTGCTGCAGGCAGTTTGCACGTTTGAATCGGTAAAATCGGACAATGGGGTCATGGGGCTGCCATGCAAACCCAACCCTCCAAATTAGATTCTTCTAAGAAAAACTTTTTTATTTGTGCACCAATTTCAACCAAACTTCACACAAATGTATTTCTATTGATGACAAAAAAGATATATAAGAATGGATCAAATCAGACCATGGGGTCATGAACTGCCATACAAACCCTACCCCCTGGTTGGTTTTTCTAATAAACAATTTTTTACGCCAATTTCGCAAAACTTTGAATTAATGTGTCTTTACCAAAGCAATAAAAAGGTCAAAACAAATGGAATGGAATGCTCCCGCATCCCCCAATAAAATTTTCTGAGTAAATATTTTTATTTGCCCACTTATTCCAACCAGACCCAACACAAATATTGTTTTGCCGATGCAACGGAACTTTTGTGAAGACAGAAGAACCGGGGGGGGGGGGGATTAAATACAAGTCGTAGGTACGCCCGAAAAAAGTTTTAGCCCAAGGAGAGCGAAGGGTATCCAAATTTCGGCCGCGCCAGAAATTAGCCTCGGTCTGGCTTTGAAGTCGCTTTCGCAGTACACAAGCACAATAAAATGACTTCCTTTGCCCTCTCATGGAAATTTTAATTTTATTGTCCGAAATTACAAATAAGGCCTACAACGACAACAACAATAATAATACAATACATAACAGCAAAAAAGGAAATAATAATCAGGAAAAAATGAAAATAAAAAGTTGTTTTTTTTTTCTGCTACGCTACTCGCAACTCAGAGCCAATTGTGGCGCCATTATGTTCGTTGACACACTGATATTTTTATTTTCCCTGTTCCGCAGGAATTCAGCCCCAGGCACGTTTTTCTTTCAGTGGGGTATGAAAAGTGAAAAGCTTATAGGAAAATGCCTTGCCTTTATTCGAAAAGTATGTACGAGTATAAATGAAGATGCATTGGTACGTACGTATACGTTGAGAGCAAACAATCTCTAATGTTTTTCCAGTACATATTTTTTTTATTTAGATTTTTCCGGAAGGAAAGACTTCAATATTATATACAGTACACCAAACCGACCGATATTGGATTCAACCACAATGTGGATGGCTTGGCAAAAATGTGAAACGGCGCGGCCGGCGTTTCGAATAAGCCTCCGGACCAATTGTTCGAAAGTCCAGCAAAAGGGAAGCACGTAGCATAGAAGCATAGCTTAGAAAAGTGTCGTGTAGGGTAGTGTAGTGAAACAATAAGCAGCTCTCGGGTCTATTGCTTGTCACAATTTGTAAAGGAACAATTGTACATAAACATTAATTTGGAGGGGTTGGAAGGACAAATTTTACTTTGATAAATAATAACAACAGAAATAATAAGGACATAAGAATGACTTTAGTCTCTATGCGTAGAATGATTGATATGGGACTTGGTTAAAGTGATGATACGTCAGCCATCTTTTTCCTGCAGCATACCTACATTATACGCTATACGAATGCCAACCCGAAGCCAAAATCAACAGGTAAGCTATTCAAACCCGAATAGCATTCAATTAGGTTTAATGAGGTTTTTGAAATTCCGGCTAAATGTATGCAATCCCAATCACTTCTAGTTATTTTTTAAATGACTAAGGGCCGGATGTACAATCATGGTTTAACTAATGGTTGTCAGTTAAACCGTCGATGGCTAAAAAATGTGTACAAAAAGTTAAACTGCCGTTTAAACTACGAATTATCCTTATAGCTGGTTCACACTATATTAATATCATATTTGGTCTAAATTAGATCAGTAAAAACCGTAGTAAATGGGTTTGAATCATATGTCACTAAATTCAAAATGTATTGTAGAATACACTTGAATTATTAAAGTTGCATTACAATATGGGACAACTGTTAATCAAATTTAGATTTTAATCAAACTTGTAAACAGTGTGAGTCTCTATTTCTTAAAAAAAAAAACAGTCGTTTAACTAAATTTCTCTCAATTGTAAACAACTAAGGTTTCTATGGAAACATGTGTACGAATACAGTCGAACTTGCCTAAACGGACACATCTACCACCCGAACATTTCTCCTAATTTTTATTTTCCCCAACGTTTTCTTACATATCATGCAAGGAAAACGAAGTTTAAGGGCCTGGCACTCCCACGGCCAGAAACGAATGCAACATTTTTCTCACTAAACGAGCTGGCAACAAGCTTACTTTTAGAATTTGGTGTTGAAGAATTGTACTTAAAAAAACATTTTAAGGTCAATTGAAGAAAATGTAATAATCATAGCATGTAATAATCATACACACTTGGATACACTTCACTTTCTTTCTGGCTTCACTATAGCTTGTGTTCCAAATTGGTCCGTTCCTGTACATCATTTTTATGGTTTGGTGCGGTTTCAATTTCAGCTCTTCCTTTCTTTTCCGTCTGTTCTTATATAACTTGGTTTCTACATAGCTAAAATTGGACGAGTGAAAAGCGTCGCATACGGACATCACCCATTCCAGTCCTCTCGTCTACTGATCATATTTTATTTTTTTACATATTTTAGATAGTGTGAGATGCTTCCTTCAATGCGTTATAAACTTCATGTCAAAGTTAATTTACCATTCCATCACCTAATGCGGTGTTCGTCTATGAGAAGTTCGACTGTAACGTAAATTGGTTGTCAGCTACACCACGAATCACGTAAACATGATAACGCGGTGTATAGGTGGGGACATTTGAAACGTCTTCAGCATCAAAATCACTTATGAAAATTTTAAATCTGCGTCACGTAAATTAAAAATATTAATGGAAATAGACACTTGTGAAATTATTTGGTCACAATTTCACAAGTTCACGTACACAAAACGAATCGAAAAATGTCCGCGCTACCTTCTTTTTTATTATTTCATGAGCTAAATAGCAGTAAGCGTTGAAATTTTCAAAATAGAACTCGCTCAATCGTAAACAAGAAAGGTTACCATGGAAGTTAACAGCAGTTTAAAATTGTTTAACCAATCAGCAGTCAGCACACACAAGTTAAACGCAGTTTAACGATTTCGGTGAGCGAGGTAATTCCTGATTGGTTGAACAATCAGCTCGCTCAATCGTAAACAACCGATATTCCTATGGAAACTTGAATACGAAACAATACAAATTAATAGGCAGAGCAAAATACAAATATTTTCTGCTTGGGATTTTAATTAGAAGCAATCTCAGTATGAAATAGTTGTTTTTAGGTTGATTTTGTTTTTAAATTATGACTTGTTTCGACAGCAATTATTAACTCTCTTCTGGTCATGCAAGGTCCCAATAATATTGAAATTGGTGAATTATGCACACTTTTCTGCTGCATTTTCTTTTCTTTGAACTAGGAAAAAGAGTTTGATTTGACGTCTCGACCAAAATGGATAAGGATGCCCCCTCTACAAAATGACCCATCAAAGGTTCTTTCAGTGCGTTTTATTAATCTACCCGTACTGTAGAATATAATGTCGTGAGCGTCATTTTTTATGAAAGGTACCTTAGTTTGATTGAGGTGATATTGGTGGCAAGTATATTGGCGCCCTTTCAAGCACAGGCTTGCCCGTGCCTTACTGTACCAACAATTTTTACAAACTTTAATGAAATGTTTTGTATGAATAAAGTTAAACGTTCAATAAAGCTCATAGATCGAAGCTGGATTCCAGTTGTTCTGCCGATTTTTGATATGCTACTACCAACTGTACAGATAAACCTAAAGAAAGTGCGATGGATTAGGTCGGGTTCTTGCTTTCTATTTCTCTATTCAAAAAACTAATTCAGCTTGGGTTGAATCAGCCCCTTATAGAGTTATAAGCTCCCGTAATGCGGTTAAGTATAAAAAACATATCAATGTTAATTTATTACTATATCGCCGCACTATATCGCCGCAAATTGTTATATTGGAAAGCCTTATAAAAATGTTACTACATCCTGTCAAGTTTGGAATTTGTCGACTTTTACAAATATCAATAATTTAAAATTTGCGATAATGAATATTTACGAAGGAGAGGGACATTGAAAATTGACTGATATATACCTAGATCGGGCCATTACATGATGTCCAAGTAACAGTGAATGTTTGCATCGTCAAAAATGCTTCTCATTTGCGGTAAAAATAATGAAAACATGAAACAATTAATGTTTTCTCCTGCATGAAGAATGTTTTGTCAATAGTGTAAACCTCGTAAAAATAAGTTTGACACCCCTGGGAACCTAACTTTCAAAGAAAAGGTGTGGAGCATATAATACATCTCAATGGAAAGAAAGTTTTATGTAGATTATTTTGTTTTCAGACTACTTTGCGGTAGCTACCGATTTTGAAACAATCCAAAACTGACAAAATTCCACCTTTCTACATTTTCCCCTCATATTGCGGGCCCCCTGCCGGTCAGAATTTGTTTCTAAAATCAGGGGGCCATCCCCAGCGAAAATTCAGAAATGCATTATCTTTATTGCCCGATGGCCTTATTTCGGTTTATTTTTCTTGGGCTAAAAATCATTAGTTAAACGGCCAACGACGACCGTTTAATTTTTCACGTTGAACTGCAGTTTAAACGACAGTTTAACTGTTTGTCAATTTCCTTAAACGGAGTTTAGTTAAACTGACAATCATTAGTTAAACCATGAATTTTCATCTGGCTCATTTCATTTTAAAATCAAACATTTTAATAGCTATTATCCGGAAATATACAGGGGAAAAATGGAAACTACTAATTTTTAAAAAATGTGAGTTGCTGCTTAGCCAGGAATTTTAATTTTTGCGTAGTGTATTTCTCCCCAGTTAGTTAAACGGAGTTTAAAATTAAACTACAGTTAACTAAACGGGGAGTTAAACCATGATTGTACATACGGCCCTAACTAAAATATAAAAAAGGCGTTTACCAAATTCTGTAGTGGTTACCATTTCAAGACAAATTTCCGATATCTCAACACAAATTCACGATCTACTAAATGAAATCATCGGTATTGTAAATGAAAACAACGCTTTCATAAATGAAGATAATGGTCTAGCAAATGAAATTAACGATCTCACATATGAAAGTAACTATTTAGCCTTTTTATTCCCATTGTAAACTGCAGTTTACATCCACTTTAAAACACTTTTTCCATGTTTTGGTTTACTTAACATAAAAATGAGTGACATACACTGAAACTTACATATAACAGCATTCGAATAGTAAACATTTAATTAATGCATATGGATTGGAATTTTTATGAACGTATTTAGAATTAAGGCCGTCAGGGTGTTTTCGTCCATTGTGACAAGTGCTGAATTGCTCCCCTCCTACATAATTCTAGGTGCAAAATCCATCCGTGAAAAAAATATACCGTTATTCGCCAACAACAAAAGAGTCATTTGGCAGAGTTTTCTGTGACAAAAATTTAATAGGGCGGCATTGGGGGACGTTGAAAGCTATGTAAACTGTTGTTTACATTGGGCATTTATGGAATAATATTGTTGCCGGTATTGGAATGAATCCGATATGAAAAAGATGAGCTAGGCGGAAAAAAGTAGCATAACACCTTTTCGATGGTGGAAATTGAGCGATTTTGACCTATTGGGGTATATTCCAAATTAATTGGGACCAGTGCGCGGATTATCGAATTATCCGGATTTCCAAAATGCACCGATAAAGACTCCACCCTCGTCTATAATATCATCATTTTTGCTAAAATTCTAACTAAATTCAATAAATTTAGCACCAGTAGATTCGATCAGAGAAACTTATGGTTTTGCCAGTTTTTATAAATTTAATTTAATTTAAAAACTCTAATTTAATTTTAAAATTTACTGATAAATGGCCCCAAATCCGGATTATCAAACAAATAATCCGGATTTTGAGGTCCGGATTGGCCGGATTTTACACTATGACTAGAGGTTAATACAAATCAGAGAGAAAGATACAAGATAATAAATATTTACCATAATTTTGTTAATCCACAGACCATGTATTATTATTATTAGATTTAGCTTGTTATCAGCAGTGAACCGTTCACTCATTAAATTTATCTTCGGAAGCATGATTATGATTATGTAACAATTGCTTTGACACTTCAATAATGCAGAAGTCGTTTGTGTAATTCAATTAAATTTAGGATTTGCATCGAGTTTCTTACTTATTCTATGGGCAAGAATAACAAGTCTCCATATTTTAACGTCTGCGAACCGCAAGTAAACGAATAAGGTCTCTAAACTTTCGCGAAAGAAACTGAATTTTAATGTTAATTTTAATCAATAGAAGGCCTCAAGAATTGGCCTTTACTTCGTAAATCAATTTCGGCAGCCTTCAGTCACAGGCTTTCCGTTATTCTAGTCTAATTGATGTCGTAGACATTCCACATTTTTCGTAGAATTAAAACCAAAGGAAGGACAGTAACTGTTGCGTAACTATGAAGTTCTTCGGATATCTACGTGAATTGAACACCTTCAATTTTACAACTGAAGCTCACGAACCGCTAATTCAGAGATAGCTGAGCTATAAATTGTACTAAAACTTATATGTTTTGCTTTTTCAATTCCCCATTAATTTTGGTACTGTTTCATTTTTCAACTCAAAGTCTTGAAATTTGTCACTCTTTTAGAAAAGTGGGCAATGTTCTATACCCAAGTAGCACAAACGAGTTGGAAAACGGTTATATAACCAAAATACAACCATGGTTATATGACAATATTGTTAGGAAAATGGTTGTAAAAACGTTTTACAAACGTTTGCTAAACCGTAAAAAAGAGGTTTTTGCCTGGCTATAAACGTAACATCATTGTTGTAATATCGTTGTCTTTCAGACATTATTGTTGTAAAATCGTTGTGAATATAACTCCAATTTTGTATGCTAAAAAAATAAAATTTTTACACTTTTTCTTTTTTAGAATTGGCAATTTTATTTTTATCTTAGACACTTTTATCTCAGATATAATTAATATTTTATAATTTTTTATCCAAGACAATTTACCTTTTTATCCATTTGCTTCAAACTGGATTCGAACCTGGTCCTCTTGCGTGCTAGTCTGTCACCATTGTCATTGCGCCAGAAGGGAAATACTTATCTTGTTCCCTAAATCTGAGGTACTTGACACGCAATACATGACGGTCGCAAGATTGATTCTCGATCATGCTATGTTTTATTTTACTTTTTTTCTTATGTTAAAAATTCCCTTAACATAATCCTTTTTTTGATATTTGTTTCAGTTAGCGCTGGGAAGCTTTGTATCCAATATATTTGCAAATATCAAAAAGATACTTTCGGTTCAAATTCTAACAATTGTGTTATACTTTAAACCATGTTGTATCTGTAACAATTATGTTATTTTATGACAAAGTTGTTCAAAGAGCAACAATTGAGTCAAATTATAAACAATAATGTTAGAAAGAAAACATTAAGGTTTTCGGGAGAAAAAATCGTCCCAAATGAAACCATCTAGTTAATTTTGCAGCAAATATTTATGTTTAGACTGCAACAAAATGCTCACTTTAGTAACAATAACCCATATCGTTGATTTTTCAACTAAAATATAACCAAAAATCGGGTTGTAAATCCAACCAAGGTTATTTTGTGCTGCTTGGGTAGTAGTAAAGACAGTAAGTCACAGTCAAAGTGAGCATCCCATCAGTACGAGTCTTTCTTTTAAAATATTTCCTTAACAAGTTTTTGGGAGATATGTTTAGGACTCTAAACGTTCCTCTTTTATAGCTTGTATTAATTCTCAATGTTGATCCAGTTTACAGTTATAAAAGCCGTTGAAAACTAAACTATAAGTACAGAACATGATGACAAAATGAAAGTGAGCCTCCCAATTGTTTTTGTCGATTTAATAAATCTTATTTCAATTGTGAAACAATCCATCACAGAAAAGCCATACGAAGGACATTTGAGCTAGAGAAGAGGTTCCTTTAATTCCCTAAATTGATTGTATGTCTCACCTCATCTCTCATCCGGTTGAAAATCACTAATTTGAATTTAATACGATGAAGCTAACATGTAGGTTTCAAAAAAGTAGCCAGGACTTCAGTAAGTGGCCGAATCAAAAGGCTTAGCTACGTAAAATATTGTTGATAAATGAAAACGCATTTGGTAAGGATGTAGAGAAGTTTTTTCCTCGAATCAAGAATTATGCATTGACCGCCTGATGGTATCAATGACTAATCGGCAGTGGAAATAATTATATTTCCAAGTTAGTCTGCTTCGAAGAATAAAAAACGTTCTAATCGACAGAAAAAGTCATGTCAACCGTTTTTGACGGTCATACGGGTAGAACAATATCCCGTGACAATGTTTTATTTGGTCAACTTGAAGCCATATTTCCTGGCGAATGGCCTCGTTTAAAATGGGAGCAGTGTTCTTTCGCAACGGCAACGCTTCAGCCAATTTACTCGGAATCGGCTTGGCTCAATTAGACTCGGGTAGTGTATCGTCCCCCTTATCTCGAGACCTCTAGAACCTTGCGGCCTTTTTTTTTTGTTTAACATATAGACTTACGTGGTTGCTCAAGTTCGATAAAAAATCGCGGAATAAGAATATATTTTTGTAATATGATGTATCTGGCACACACATACGAGAGCTGTTTGATAAGTCTCCGTTTTGACCATGATAGGGCGCACCCAACGCAAGATGGTTTTTATATTTGGTAAAACTAATTCATCTCAGGCCGATAGACTTTGTACAGTTTTCTTCTAAAAGCATGAACATTTGGATTTCGCGTGCTTTCGGAATTAATTCACCATTACGGTTAATCGTGTGAGCCTCGGAGCTGGCGGCTTCGCATAACCCGAGCCTCGAAGGGGCTAGTTAGGGAGAATGGCCTTGGTGGAAGATGCCTACGCGCCTATACCTAGCTAGTTTGTGGATTGATGACCACACGGCTCGAATCGCATTGCTGACTAGTATACTGAAGGGGCCGCCCGGATGTGAAAAGCAGCGGTACGAGTCTGCTTTAAGCAGACGAGTAGTCACAGGTTCAACGAGCCTGGGAGGTGCACATCTGAATTTCTACGTGAGGCTTAACCAATAGGGGGCCGAAGGAAGATCGCACCTGCTACAGAGTAGTCTTTAGCGAATAGTGTACCACGGGGATGGGTGTGCCCAGAGGACCATGGTCCTTGCCCATCAAGGTGTTGGCCTCGTGGTGGCTGTAGGTTGTTACTCGAGTCATCGAGCTGGTGATGCAGGAGATAAGGCCGAAAGGCTAGGTGCTCCCCTGACGGTATATTCGTAGATTGTAAACTTGCTTATCGGCTACCACGATCATGGCCTGTGCCGATAATTGTTGGATACTATTGGGATACGTTTGAACTCGCTCATCCAGAAACTGATAATGGAAAACAACGCTCTGAAGCGGTAATCAACTTTCTGCAAAATATCATGGACTTTCATCGTGGCTTTCCCATCCATTCAGAAGTCTTTAATTATTGGACAAAATACTTTCACTCTGGTAAAAATGGCTGACTTGCTTCACAAAAGTACCTCTTCCATAAAAGCTATGAAACGCAGCTTTCTGAAAATTCGGCAGTTTTCATAAATAAGTTCCTGTTATTAACCATCAAAACCATTTTGCAATGGATACAGTCATGTTGCTCAGAACGGAGAATTTTCTAACGGCTTTTTGACATTGGCTAGCATACACAGCACATAATAATAATGAGAAGCGTCAAACCATAACATGATAAGTGCCTTTCCAAAATTGTATTTTCCATTTCCATTGGGTTGGCTTGCCATTTTTAAATTAAATAGCCTTCAATGTTACGTGGATTTTTTTTTGGCACATAAAACGTTATGGTTTTGCAATCGTATATTTTTTGAAAATAAATACATAATTTTGGTTTTCTAAAATTCACGTATATCGTGTCTATCGATACCTTTTTCTATGAACTTGATATTTTAATTGAAATTCTAAATTGAATTAAAGATTCAGACTATCGACAAGATTTACTTAATCCTAGATTTAGTTTACAGTTGTACCATATTGTAGTGCAATTTGAATAATGCAAGTACATTCTAGGATGCATTTTCAATTTAATGACGTACAATTTAATCTAGTAGGCGGGGTTTGAATTAATTTAGTGGTTTTAGTAAATTCTGTCAGTAGTGTGAATCCCCTCTTATTTGAATTTAATAAATTTTATTTGTATTTAAAAATAGGTACGAGTATATGGAGCGATTTGATGCTAATTATTACTTTTTTCTGCACAAAAGAAATAATGTCCATAATATCTTTCATGTTGCCGTATATGTTTATGCAAATACTAATAGTGTGAAATTGTTACGTTAGATTCATAAGATTTTTGCCTTTATTTTATTTTGATAAATTTGTGATTTCACATATTATTATTTTGTATTTAATTGTATCCTTAAAAACTATTGCCTCGCGGCCAGCGCGATTTTTTTAATACCGACATATTTATTTAAAAAAAATGTATCAATAAACAAAAAACTTAACACATTATTTTCAATTATTTCAATATTTTTTTCTACACCAACATGAATTGTCATCATAATTTAATTTGTTTCTTTATTTGTAAATACGCGTACATTATTAAAATCAACTGGGGCCAGCCCAAATGTTGGATATTGAACGAGTTTTTTATTTATAATAATATGTATTTCTTTTGATTTCTTCTTTTGAAAATGATGGACTGTACACGGTTAATGTTTTGAATACAATTTCGTTTTGGTGTAAAACTTACGATTTGTGTTTTGAACACAATTTTACAAGAAATTAGCTATCTATATGTTTTCTTCGTGACAGTATGTAAGGAAGAAAAAAAAACCAAAAATTCTATAAACTATGATTTTAAAAAGTATATTAAATGTCAAGTTGAGTTAATAAGCTTAACAGCAACGTTTTGTTCTTAAATTAAAGAGAGCGGTTGGTGGATTCGAATTGTAATTTATGATGATTTTCAAATTCGGAACCCTTGCAATGGACTATCATCTCACTGAAATGTTTATTATAATGAATAACTGAGTAGAGTGTGATCAATATCAAGCAAATGAGATGTCGCTAACGTATTTCGCGGCCTTCGTTCAAGTTTGACGGCCGCGATAAATAACTCAGTTCTTTTTTTATTTTAATTCAAATTTTATTACCGAACTTTAAACAAATCAAGTCTAAGCAACATTATATTGATACTTATCGACGGATTGGTCGAAACTGCTTGCATTTCTGGTAGTCTTTTATTATAGCCCGACAGCTGTCCTTATTACTCAATTTGACAAACATGGGTTCACGGGATATTAATATACAATATATAATACTGAATTACAAAAATGATATGGGTAACATATATCACAATACGTTATTGGGTCACACAAACTTATATATTATGCATTGATTTTATTATGTATTTGTAACTTAAAACGTTGGTGCTTTAATGTATACGAGTGACTAAGATATGTAAATGTAACGTACACTGAATGATGCGTTAATATTTAAAAAAAAATGTTTTAAAAAAAAATTCCTTATCCGCTTACACAGGTCACCACAGCACAATACGAAGGTACAACTATTACAATTACACATATTGCTTATGGCAATTATTATTATTCATTTTCTAAATTTCAAATGTATTTTTGTCACATAATTTTCTTTGGTTCCGGGACTACAGGGGAAAGGTGAGTTGTTTGCATGTAAACATTGATGTAATTCAATTGTGTTAACTTGGTATCAGTTGTTGCATGGGATTTTTCTATTAGTTTCATTTGCAAAGATTCATAATTTCATTTCGCAGAATAATGTAGATGAGATTTGTTTTTTTTTATTGATAAAATACATTAGGATCAAATATGTATAATAATGGTTTGTATAGTTAATAATATTGCATGATTAGGTCTTGTCTTAGTACTTATAATGTTTATAGATTTTACAACGACATGAGGAAAAGGATACATTGCACAGTATACATTATGCATATGTTCAGATATAAAGTTAGAAGACATAACTTTTTATTGATGATGATGATAGGACGATACACATAGATTTTTTTTTATATATTTATGTATATGAGTATCCAGCATGAAGAATGTGTTTATATCAAGCAGAAATAAACTGGACATAGTGTTAGCAACGTGTGGACTCTGTGGACAATTTAGGAACGACCGGAGAATAGTTGATACTGTAAAAAATTATGGTACAAAGAAAGAAAAAATATATATTCTATTTAATATTTATTATTCATACACATAAATAGGCATTGTATGAAATTCAAGCAACATGTACTAAAAGGATTGTTATATATGAGTTAAATGTATGTAAGAAAAAATTGGCATTAGCATTTGGCACATTCACCCAATTTATTGTAAATTACACTTATAGCATGAAATATCCCATTCGATACAATCCTAGTTAAGACCATTTTACAGCTGATAATAATTTACGATTAGTCAGGACCGGTAGTTGAATGTGGTAGGAGTTGATGTAGTAGGGGAGAGTAGGGGGATTTCGGGCACATTTAGCAATGACATTTTCTTTGTGTTGCACTCATCGGATACATGGCAAGTAAAATTATCGTTCATTCAGATGCAATCTCCTTACAACGTTGTCTATTATTTCCCAAATACACTTACGGTCAAAAGTATCGACTCAACCTAAAAGCGCGTGTATTTGTACGTGTTTTTCGAAAAGTATAGCAGTTATCCATAAAAATCGTATGTCATTGAAAAGCTAAAGGCCTCAGCTTTACGTTGGTACCATTTTAACCAATATTTGGTGAGCACTTTTAAAATTGATGCTCTTTGAACGAAAACGTAGCGAAAATGAGCAAATATGAAAATGGATTTTGGTTAGGTTTTTTGCAAATAAAACAAAAACTGTTGGAAAATAAGTTAAGTATTTATTATTTTAGTATTTGGTATTTCCTCCTCTTGCTCTAATGACAGCTTCCAGTCGATTCTGCATTGATTTGATAAAGTTGCTGATGGTATCTTGAGGAATACCGTTCCACTCCTCTAATAGGGCTGCCTTCAATTCTTCAGTGGACGAAGAAACTGGATTTCTGGCTCGGACTCTTCTCTTGAGTTCGTCCCATAAGTGTTCAATGGGATTGATGTCGGGACTGCGCGCAGGCCAGTTAAGTGACGACATATTGGCTTCATTCAAGAACTGCCGAGTGAGGCGCGACGCATGACACCGGGCATTGTCGTGCATCAAAGTAAAGTTCTCGCCAATAAATGCTGCATAGGGCACAACGTGGACACGGAGAACATCGGTAACGTATCGCTCAGCTGTCAGCCCTCCTCTATTTGTCTATTATTGTAAAAAAAAAACTGGTTTGTGTAGCTGAAGTTGTTGCTGATGGCATTGCAAAATCATGATTCTGGGCTCATAACAGGCCTTATACATCTGCAACTTGGTTGCCAACCTAGGTTGCAGGTACGCCACTACACACTTGCAACATTCCGGCAACCACGCCATTCACATTCTTGCAACCTGGTACTGCAACCTGCAACATGCATACAAATCACTTATTTTCCGGTTTTTTTGCGTGTTGCCAACCTAGGTTGGCAACCAAGTTGCAGGTGTATAAGGGCTGTAATAAACTTTACTAAGACCGAGTTCTTGAGCACGGATTCAGGAGAAACAAAACAGCAGAAAAAGTTGAGAAATTTTGCTATTTGGGAGCATAGTTATAGAGAAGAGCACAAGGAGTTAACAGAAATCAAAGAGAGACTTGATTAAATTTATGTTTATGGAAACTAAATTCAGAAAAAGTCATTTCAAGGGGTTCCATCGTTTCAATGCTGTTGTCTGTTGTCACTAAAAAAATTGCGATTAATTCACGGTTGCCGTTATTTTAATGAAAAGAATTTTTTTTTATTAGGATCTCCTTTATTGCCTGTCTTGATTAACGCTTTCGATATGATACACATAGTCGCTAGTTCGGGGCCATGGTATTTTTTTAAGCGGAACATATTTTCCGGACACTGATCCCACTGAGATATTAAAAGAATACCGATTAAATGGGTAAATTTCGACACTTTGGGCTGTTGATTACAACAGCTAGAAGATCAAAATCAGTGCTAATTATTTATTATATATTATTTACCTCCATTTGTGTGCATCTAACGTGAACAAATTTGATATAATTAACCTAAATTACTTCTCCCAATATCCATATTGACCAATGATAATTGAAAAAAATAGCTGAAGGATGATCCTATAGTGGCCTAAAAATGCATAAATAACACAGCACAAAATAATTAAAGATTTAAATAATTTTTTTCTGTCGTCAATTCGTTGGATAATTTTGCAGATTGCCGGGTCCGAGGCAACTTGCCCCTTTTGCCACTCTCTGTGCGCGCCGGGGCATACTCACGTAAGAGTGTCATTATTTGGTAACAATCATATTCTAGACGCTCCCGCTTCGCTTAGTCTTTTGAAACTTAAATCTGTTCCTTAGTGAGAGCCTAGGGTTTTGTTTCGCAAGTTTCCCATTCCATTCTGCAATCATATTGTCATCTATTTCTATAATTGCATGAAAATATTTTATGCTATCCAAAAATACACACGTTTAGTATGACTGAACGAAAGGCCCAAAATTTTTTCAACTTCATAATATGGTTTTTATAGAGGAAGTATGTAATTTAAATCTACAACAACAGTTAGGATTCTTTAAATTGTTGTTCGCAAGGAACATTTCGCTATGAGATCTCGAAAGAAGAATTTGCTTTGTCTTTCTTATCGACACGAGCGGCACTTACTGTACCATCTGCCATATAGTAGAAAATATCGGAAACACAAAAGTTCTCCGTATGAGAATGGATAGCAGAACAATCCTTTGGATGTACATTATTTAAAACCTCTTCTTACAATTTTTTTTGGGTCGATAATTGAAAATGACGGCAAATCTTAATTGTTGTTATAGGTTCTATTACTTACTCCCACCCCTAAGAAAATTTGTGGGTACGATCAAGATGTTGAAAACTTTATTTGTTTGTCTTCCTTAAACGAAATCCTGGCTACGCCTATTAGGCCAGTCAATAAACCGAAAAATAAGGCGTTAGGTCGCAAAAAATTGCTCGGCTCTGGTTTTTTGGGATATTGTTAGGATAGATACAAAAAATCGGTTGGTGTCGTTACATTAGATATCCAGAAAGCTTTTGATTCTGTTTGGCATAATGGACTTTTATTTAAATTAATTAAATATGGCATACCTAACTATCTGATCAAAATTATCAAATCCTTTCTTTCAAACAGAACATTTGCGGTTCAAATAGGGGATTCATGCTCCTCCATAAAAACAGTACCATCAGGTGTTCCTCAAGGTGCCTGCCTCAGCCCAATCCTTTTCAATATTTTCACGTCTGACATACCTAAGACAAACAACTGCCAGCTGGCATGTTTTGCTGACGACGTTTGCGTGTTTTGCGAAGGGGACGACCCTGACACTATTTCTTCAAACTTAGAGCATCAATTGGACTGTCTTTATCAGTTCTACTTTAAATGGAAGATCAAACTCAACGGGTCTAAGACCCAAGCTGCCTTTTTCACGAAGAAAAGGAAAAGAGAGCACCTACCAAATTCACCCCTAGACTTCCTGGGAGACCTTATTCCTTGGAAAAGGGAAATTAAATATTTGGGATTTGTTTTTGACCGAAAATTAACTGGCTTTCCACATATGGAAATGATCACCGAAAAAATGTGGAAATCATTTTATTCCCTGTATCCCTTATTGAATAAAAAGTCCCAATTATCACTTGAAAATAAATCCATTATTTACAAAGCGGTTATCCAACCAATAGCCTCCTATGGTTCGCCTTTATGGAATATGTATGCCAAAACCAATAAAAATAAGCTACAAATCGCGCAAAACAAAATTATTAAACACATGTGCAATAAGCCATTTTTCTATTCGAATACTAGAATACACACCGAAACTAAAATTAGCACGTTAAAACAAATAGCTGACAAAAATGCTCCTAAATTTATGGCAAATTGCTTCAATATTAATAATAGCATCATTAGATCCTTACTAATATAATATTATGCATTAAGTCTAAAACTTTAGGTTAGTTTTATTTTTTAGGTTAAGATCATTAGGTTAAGTTTTATTATCATTACTTGCCCATTAGGTTTTCTGATTTTCACCTAAATTACCAACTGCTTAGTTCTCAGAACTCAATTAACTGAATTGCTTGCATTAATTATAGATATATCATAGAGTTAACGCATTCCGCCGGAATCTACATTAAGTTTTTTTGTAAACCGAAAATATATAATATTAAATAAAATAATAATTGTAAGGATAGATACCAGAAGTGTACCACCAAGTTTGCAACTTCGAAAAACCTGTGCTAACCCCATGACCCGCAAAAAACCTCAAAGTTTTCGGACTTTTTTCATATTTTTGATTGTAATTTCTAAAAAGTGCTTCCTACAAGTAAGTTGTCCATTGCACTGTTAAAGCTAAGAAAATCTCCTTTACTTTGAGTGTAACCCCAGCTTTGTAGGCGCAAAGGATCCCAAGATACAGCACTTTAAACATTGTTTTGGAAAAAAAGTTCGAAATTGTAATTTCAGTCATGTTCCGAGCTGAATATCGGCTTAAATGCGCATTTTACAGAGAAAGTCATGTGACATGAAGTTATAAACCAGTTCCTTAGCTATATATATGTCGGAACGAATGGAATCAGACCATGGGGTCATAGGGCTGTCCCTGAAAATTAGGTTCTCCTAAGAAAAACTTTTTTCTTTATGTACCAATATTAACCAAACTTCACCCAAGTATGTTGCTGGTTAAGCCTAAAAAAATATCTAGGAACGGATGAAATCGGAACACTACGTTATAGGGCTGTCATACAAACCAACCTCTGGAAATTAGGTTCTTCTAAGAAAAACTTTTTTCTTTATGGACCAATCTTAACCAACCTTCCCCCAAATGTATTTTTTAGTAAAGCTTCGAAACCAGGGGCGGCGCATAAGGGCCCGCAGGGCCCGCGTGGCGGGGGGGCCCACGAGATTTAGGGGCCCAACAGCCACATGAAAGATTCCTCGAACCATGAAAAAAATACAAAATACAATATTCAGAGTAGATATTTTTTGTAGACAAGAAGAATATCAACTTTTCGAAGTGAAAACAAATGCTAAATTTATTGTTCCTCTTCCACTATAGGTCCCTTAGTTAAGCCTCTAGGCTTAAAACAATTCATGTTGTCCTAACATTTTTGAAAGTTCATCAGACAATCCTCAGATTTTCAGCAAAAAAAATCTTCTAGAGTTGAAAAAGTTTCTTTATATTTTTATAATCATTCATAGTGCAGGAAAACTTTGGCCTTTTTTCATAATTCACTTGAAAATAGCTCGAAATCAGGACATTTTCCATAAGTAAATGTATACGATGAAAACACATCATTTTGTGTTGTTGTTTTTGTGAAAAGATAAGTTAAGCTTTCAAAATTGTTCTGCTTAATTTGCTCTAAATTTATCTAAAATAAGAAGTCTGGTTTCGGCTCTATGAACACCTTATAAGCCTCCATCATGGAATAAATTTGATCCTGGTATGGCTGTGGCATTTGCTGTAACTGTATCTGCGGTTTCTAATCCAACCCACCCACTTGCCAAAATGATTCTTTAGGTTCCTCTGAAAATATAGATATGTACTATTTTAAAACAGTTTTGAAGATAGAACCTTCTCTATAGGGTGTTTATACCGGACTAAATTCCAGTCCTCTCTGTCATGAACTGTCAATCAGTAACAAAATACATAGTTCGCGTTTGAACTTGTTAAAACTAATTAGTACGGCGTGTATATGTTGTTGAAGACTAAAATATTTTATCTTTCTAGCGGTATATACACGATCATTAGGAATGCGGTGCTGAGCCGACATTTGGTTTGAATGGAGACTTGCTAGGGGATCAGGCTGTGCTACGGCGTCCAACACCTGGAATGAGACCCACTTGTATCGTGGAGAAATTATCGAACTGGCTTGGCATACGAACGTGATGTGGTAGTTCAGTTAGCAATCTTATGTCAGTGAATAGTAACATACACTTTTCTAAAATCGCAGAAAAACTACGTTTTATACACTGAGACAAAATACACGTTCTGTAAACAGAATAGATTGCAGTATTGAACTTAATGATAAGGAACAAACGTTCTAAATTTTGAAGTACATATTTCGTTTTCAAATCATATGGCCCCCGGGTCGAGTCCCACCGTATGCAGGTAATTTATTATGCTTTTTGGAGCGTAATGGGTTAAATTAAATGTCGGCAACACCTATAGAGCTAATGCTGGGCTGTATGAGCTTTTTCATTTTAAAATAAAAAAATACGATTGAAGAAATCAATAATTTAATAAAACTTACAACAAACACGCCATTCTCAATATAAGAATGTGAAACTCTTAGCAAAGTTATTTTAAGTACGACGTTCTTAATTTTAGTAGAAACACTGTAACGTCAAACATGTTTAAAAAGAGTTGATTAAGCGTATTTTCGATTTAATGCACTCTGGTTTTCTCTCAGTGTAGGGGGCCCACTCAAGAAATTGGCGGGAGGGCCCCCAGTGAAGTTGTTCCGCCACTGTTCGAAACATATCTAGAAACGGATGAAATCGGAACACTAGGTCATAGGGCTGTCATACAAACCAACCCCTGATAATCAGGTTCTTCTAAGAAAAACTTTTTTCTTTATGAACCAATCTTAACCAAACCTCACCCAAATGTGTTTCTAGTAAAGCCTCAAAACATATCTAGGAATGGATGGAATCGGAACATTACGTCATAGGGCTGTCATACAAACCTCCTAAAATACAATTTCGGACTTTTTTACAAAAAAAGCACATTTTTTAAAGTCCTGTATCTTGGGATCCTTTGCACCTACAAAGCTGGAGTTACACTCAAATTAAAGAAGATTTTCTTAGCTTTAAAAGTGCAGTGGACGACTTACTTGTAGGAAGCACCTTTTAGAAATTACAAACAAAAATATGAAAAAAGTCCGAAAATTTTGAGGTTTTTTGAGGGTCACGGGGTTAGCACAGGTTTTTCGAAGTTGCAAACTTAGTGGTACACTTCTGGTATCTATCCTAACAATATCCCAAAAAACCAGACCCGAGCAATTTTTTGCGACCTAAAATCGGTAATTGACTGTCCTATATGAGATCATGTAAATTGGATCAGGATGTCCCTAATGTATGCGGCTTAGTTTTAATTTTAGAAAGTCACCATCGTGCTCTGTGGCCGTGATCGTTCGGTCGCCACTCGCCGGAAGTTTATTATTCAGAAGATGATAAGAAATATTCTTATCGAATAAGAATAATTAACTAACAGTGCGGCTAGGAAGTGGCATGGCCGACAACCGTATATCACACTCCGAATTCAGTTGTCTTTGAATCGTTAACGTCAACACACCATGCTCCACTAGGAGTTAGTGTAAATTAAGACCATCGGGAGAAAAATAAAATCGTTGAATTTGGCAGAATTGCTGGAGATGGTCTGCTGATTTTCGCCTTTAGCAAAACGGATTCTGGGTCAATTTTTCCAAGAAATTATCCAGAAAAAGAAAATAAATTTTGTGTAGTTTTTTTTTTAAATGGGCTCACATCCTTTTATTGGGGTACATACCTTTCGTTTTAATAAAGAATTTTGGAAAATTATGACAAAATAGTGTCATTTTTTCGTTACCAGGTGTAGGTATTCGCATAATAATGCTGGGATTTTTTTAAGAGCTGGGAAACTAAGATAAGTCTAAGGATCTCCTCACACCTAGATGCTAGTCTTCTTTTTTCAAATCGAGTCGTCTATGGCTGGTCGCCGAAAAGCATCATCTCCTTTTTTTAGTACTTGATTGAATACCACTTTTCGTGCATCTAATATTGGAACTAGTAGACTTCCCGAGGAATTGTGAAGGAACATATCCAGGAAGGGATGGAATCGACACACTACGTGATAGGGCATTTGATATATGCATATATGTATTAAAATATGTATGTATTTGCTCTATTACTATTACAGTCAAATGTCACTTCTTTCCTAACCTTTCGAGCAGTAACACGCGAATTGGCGCGCTAGCATTTTGTGAAGAAAAGAATCGCATAAATCCGTATTTTGAATTATGAATTTTGTTAATAAACCCCTTTGAATTAATTGAACTCAGTGCGTTTAATATACCAAAGGATTCGGATTCAAAGATATAAAACACGGTAACAAGAACATGACAAGTATATAACACCAGCTCTACAAAATTAGGTTCCTCTAAGCCACTGTTTCCCAACAGGTGGTCCGGAGGTGGTCCGTGAGAGACCCGTAGGTGATCCGCGCAGAAACCGGGGACTTCTTACCAAAAAGTTACAGTTTTCTTGTGGCAAAAAGTCACATGCCACAAAATCTAATGTACTCGTATGTGACATGTAACAGATTGTAACAGATTATCCAATAAATACTTTGCTACTAGGTCTGTACCAATGAAGAAGAAAAAGAAAGAATCGAAATACATATCTGAAAATAAAGGGGACAATTTGATTTTTTTATAGCTAGCAGTGGCGTAGGAAATTTAGTGTTTGGGGCTCGTATGGTTTAATAATTTTTAGCTTTGTCAATGGTTGGAGTATTCAACAGCAATGCACTGGAATACACACTATTTAAAATTTTTGTATTTAATATTTATTCATACCACGCAACGCTTTACAATCAAATTTAAATGTACTTTTGGCAATAGTGTTAGTTTTGATGCTGTTGGTTGGGTATACAGTTATGCAACAGGAACGTTGCTGATTAATTAATTTTAAGCAACTATCAATTTTGAAATTTCGTATTCATTGCCCCCATTTTTCCGACGCCCCTACTTCGAAGTTACAGCATTAAGCTGCGCATGTGCATGATTTTGTTTACAATTAATTTTCCGTATAAAATTCGTATAAGAAATGTCATCAAAGCTACAAAATCAAGTCACCATAAAAATATTTTGGTTCCGAAAAAAGTCGCATATCTAGTGTATTATGCGGTTGTTTGCATTTCCTTTTTAGATTTTCTTATTCATTGGTCTGTGCTTATGGGAAGGCGATGGGTTGCTTAGGTTCGTTGCTTATATCTGAATTTCGAAATTATTTAAACTAATTACCAGAATTCGACCTCGATTGCAAAAAAGGTGTTTCGCACTAAACATTGTCACAGATCCGAGTCTAAAGACCGAGCTTTACTGTTTACTGGATAACTTTTAATCGGAGTTAGCTCTTCCAGACCAGAAGACACCTACTCCTGTGCGAGAAAAATCTCAGCTAGTGAGGTAAGTGTTGACGCGAACACAACAGTTTGACTCCCTTCCCTCAACCTGGAAAACATGGCAAATCTTAAATCATGCTTCCTGATGGTGTTAGTATAAAAATTCAAGCACAATGACAGTCGGTTGCGTCGGGTGTTTGTGGCCTACTCCTTCGAAGAGATGGAAGCCGAACCTAATTTTCAATAAATCATCTTCCTCAGACTAACGCACGACGATAACGTATGTATGTGTTATGCGAAGGATTTTTATATGATCAGTGGTTTTCCACTTAATTGTTAAGTAGCAAATAACAAACAAACAAATAATAAGGGCAATTTGTGATGGGAGATACTCGTAGAGTGTGGGCAAGAGCTTAATTCATTTTATTATTATTGAATGGGGGTCCGTTGAGATCCATTTTCAGGCTAAGTAAGTGGTCCGCAGACGTTTTTGAGTTGGGAACCACCTAAGCGAAACTTGTTTCTTTATGAAGCAAAATTAACGAAACTTGACCCAAGTGTTTTTTCTAGTAAAACTTCAGCCACCGCCGTCTATATATTAAGGCCGCAATGTAGACTCGTAAACGTCAAATCCGCAGATTAAATTGCATGGCATTGTTGTTCCTTGTCATGACATTGTTGTTGTTTGCCCGTGTCCGACGAACAATTTAAGCAGGATCCATGCCGTCATCGTACAGCTGAGTTGCGGCCTTGATTTATCTAGATGGCGTTGCTTCAGCACATATTCAGGATCAGATGGAATCGGAACATGACGTCGTAAGTTGTCACATAAACCCTCCAAAAGTATAGGTTCTTCCGAGAAAAACTTTTTCATTATGGACCAATCTGAACAACATTTCACTTGAGTGGGATCCTTGTCAAACTTCAAAATATATGTAGGAACGAATGGAATCGGCATGCGGATGCGACACAAAGAAGCTTAAGTTACATTGTAATTTTAAGAGTTATTCAAATTAGCCTCGATGGTCTCGTTTTAATTTGAATTTAATTAAAGTGAATGTGCCAAAGTCTAAAATTATATCACGCACACTGAATAAAAAACGTTGCAAAGTAAAATAAATATATATCATTCATTAACTCCAGGCATATTTTTACCATCATTATAAAACTATAATGTTCACATATTAATTTTCTATTAAAAAGTGCATCGTTAGAGGTGGGCGTACATACGAAATGTACTTAAACAAATATATTTTTTTTAAAACAGCATAATAATTTGATTTGTTGGAGTTATTGTACTTGTTAGATTTTCTGCACATTTTTTGTTTGTTATTTGTTAACTAATAAAGTGATTTTCGAAAGGCTAGAAAATAAAACGTTGCAAAGCTAAAGCATTATATAGACAGCGTACACAATTTGTATAAAATAAATCATGTTTTCATATGACTACCAATATTTCAGAACAGTTACTAAAAATGCTAAATAAAAGTCTACCTATTAATCGAAGAGTGATGCCAGAGAGTGTCAGTCATTCAATAGACATTTAAAAAAAATCTTTCCTGTAATATCAAAATATGTACTTGCTTTTTATATTATATACGTAAAAGTTGCATTCATATTTCCTTGTAAAAAAAATAATCATTAAGATAATGATCTTTACGATTTGCTAGGGTTCCCAGAAAATAATTTAATTTTTTTTATCTATAATAATCATAATTGCATAATTGAAACGAACAAAAATTGTTGTATTAATTAGTAATTTTCAACCAAACTATTGTCAACTTGGGCAGGTTTGTTGCATTGTTTTCTAGTACTGATAATGTCGTAAGGCGTTGTCATAAAGCGCTGTCGACATATTTTCTGAATGATTTGTATCTATATTTATTTATTCAACTATCGTGTTGTAAAAGTATAACAACTAGGTAATTCGGGAATAGTAATGGTACCAGGAAAATGGAGATGGTGGCACAATGTTTTGTATTTTAAGTCGGAAATTGTTGTAGTGTAAAATGTTAGTGTGGTTGGTCAAAGTCGTTGAGGTATTGATTCATAATGTAATGCGTCCAATATCGGTTAACAATTAGCGAAGAATATTCATCATATTTCTGTTTATTTGATTCATTAAGACAAATTAGCCAAAATTAATATCTATCTTTAATATTAGGGGAATATAAAAGCAGTATTTTTAACGTAAAAATGTGGACGACTATAATGTATTATAATGTAAGTCATGAGAACTTTATACATATTGATTTGTCGTTTCTAATGTATACGTATGTATTTTAACAAACATTTTTGGTAGTCAATTTTAATTATCAAATCCATGAACAAGACACTTTCAATTTGACTTAAAGATCAAAACAAAGCAATATAGTAAAAACTAGCTAATCAGACCCAACCCCAGCCACACCTCCATATATCTGCCTATTAACGGCCGAGTGTGTGAGTGAATTTACATAAATAATGTTGTTTCCCATGGATGAAAAACGTATTTTCTAGTCTCCTAATAAACCCAATTTAAGACAGTTCCGGCCTACCATGTTGTCCGGATGGATTAGCGAGTTTCCATTAAGAAACTACATCTAATTTGTAGTATGGCTGGGGTAGTGGTTAGTGCGCGCAACTTCGGTGCACAAAGTCATGGGTTCGATACTCACCGTGAACGAATTCAGTTTATGGTGTTTGTCGAACTCACGACCCATGTGACGGACTATGATCTTACTCAGATGTTAAACGAGTACCCATTTATGGGGATAAATAACACTGCTGCGTGCTGTTGATCTCAACACCTCAACAAAAAAGCAGTTAAGGTCTTGAAAATTGGATGTCGCTAACACATCTGCGGCCTTAGTCCAATGTTGAACTGTCGCGCCTGTTATTTTATTTATTTATTAATTTCATTTAGAAAGAAAAACAATTATCAATAATTTTATACATACATATATATATATTTGAATTGTTAAATTCTTAGTTTCGTGTACTATTTTCAGCATTGCCTTATGGTTAGTGAGACAGAGTTGGTCTACACTTTCGCGTTTACAAGATACAGGCCATGTTCAATATCTCTAAGAGTGTAATTACGTAAGTAATTTTTCTTTAATTTGATACTTGTATCATGTTGATTGATACGTACAAATATGAAAGATACTATTTATTTTGTCTGTTAGAGTTTTTCTTATTTTTTAAAATTTAGATCTTAAGCTTAGGAGCTTAAAGTGCACAGCAAACCAAAATAGTGTCATTTGTCTGTGGAAATCACTCAACGTGGCGTTTATGTATGTAGTTCGTAATACTCCAACGGGCTCTACTGTACGGGCAATGGTGACGAAATTGGAATGATATGGGAACGTTATAGATCTAAAATGTGCCGGGAGACTTTTTGGCGACCGGCTAAAAACATAAAGCTTGTTAAGGAAATTATTACAGAGGAATGCGAAATATCAACACACTTTTCTATCATCAGTGACAGTGATTGTCAGTCAATCAATTAACTGACAATCTTTCAACGTGTATGGAAAATGACCTTAAAGCTTGAGTCGATGCGCCAGGTTTTAAAAAGTTCTTGGCACTTGGCACCTTTACAGAACTTAGTTTATCCTTGGGGTCCAGCATTCTGGAATTGTGGCCTCTCGGAAAATTGTGACATTAAATGGTCGCTGTCTGATCTAAAGACGCCAGATTTTTTTTTGTGTTTCTACCCAAAAGACAGGAGTATTATTATTATATCAACAAACCAGAGGCTCTTCGGGAGTCTATAGAAATATTTGAGCAGAAATTGTGAAAAATTACACCGAACACACTTCAACAAGATTATAAACAAGCCCGGGTCTACGTACATTTTAAAGATATTCGCATAGCAGATTAAATTTATCACTACAAACATAAACAAAGATCCACAAATTAAGGTTCTTTTTGCAATTTTTGTGCGAAGGAATAATATAACCATAAAATGCGGCGAAATACAGGAGAGTCTGCGATTGTTGAGAACAGATCCCTAATTAGTCATCGGGGAAATATGAATTTGAGTCGACTTCAGCGGGTGAAGTTGTAAGTTGTAACCGTAGATCTCAATATTATGCTAGGGCGATCCTCTTCGGTAAGCCTTTTAAAGGCACACCCACCCATCCACTGTCTATACCATTGGAGTGGGGATTAGCTTATAGAATTGTGACGTCTTACTCCTCGCCAGTCAGAGACTGTCACCCTATAGGTACCTACTTCTTTGCTCAACTGCAACACACCCTAAAACAGTATAGTAATACAAAGCAAGGAACTCATCCGCACAAACTGGTTCCGGCCCAAACTTCGTCTTTTAAATTACACAACATCGCAAATCGTACATTGTACATTGGCATTTGTACAGGTGTTTATATTACGAAAACATTTTATTTAAAGTTAATCAGAAAAGTCCAGGTAGGTTCCTAAAAACAGAAAAAAATGTAAAACAAAAACATGGCATTGCAATGTATCAATAGCTAACGCACCGAAGAAGGGAGCACATTGCTCCCGAAATACGTATATGCGAGAAAAAATAAATTTGTAGTTATGATCAGCTGTTTAATTTTTTAATTATTATTTATCTAATGCAGAGCCTGCGTTCAGTCACATATGTGAGCCTTCAATTAGAATTGAAAGGAAAACGTTGATTTTCTTTCTAGAATTAAGTTACGCCCAACAATAACCGCCATTATCTCCCCATTTATATTTTGTAAACACACCTCCCCGTAACTCCCCAAAACTTACAGAAGCATTACAAAACCAAGCAGGGACGAATTGGTATTAACGCGACCACGAGTTAGATGGTAGGTATAATAAAAGTATATGAGCCTGGGAGGTGAGCTAAACTGGGGAGGGATCAACATATTTTTTTTAGGTGTTGATTTATGCTTCGGGCTAAATCTCAGACTCAATAAAAGCTCGGAGAAATGTTTAATCAAGAATTAAAGCTTAAGAAATGTCATATTAAGTTATTCTGCACATGTTGAGCTCTTAACGGTTCCCCATATATACAGCGAGCAAAAATAATGAATCACAGAAAGGGCGTGTATATTTGTACATGTATTTTCAAAATTGCGCAATTTTGACTTATAACAACATTTACTGAAGGTTTGTGAAGAGAATAGGCCCCGAGACAAAAATTAGGGATATCTAAAAATAGGTATATCTGAAAATGGGGATATCTGAAAATATGGTAATATGGTATCTGGTATGTATGGTAAGGTTTTTTGGAAAATTCAACAAGACTTCTTTAAAAAAAAGTTAAATATTTATTACCATAGGATTGGCTTCTACCTACTTTAGAAATATTAACAGTTTCATGTCGGTCAAAAATTTCGGGTAGCATTTTAAGGACTACCGTACAATTTTCCTAATTTAAGCCCTCTGAATTTATCAAAAGATCAAGGCATTCGATTTTTCTTTGATACTACTTTTTTGAAGTCGTTCCGGACGTCATCAAGCGAAATCATGTCTGGACTGAGTATAAGCAATTCAATGCCGATTACTCTTCCTTTCTGTGAGTGATGTTTGATAAATACTAACGAGCATTGTTAAAAACAAAAATCATTTTAAGACCCGACAAAAGCACTCAGAATACCGGAAAAATAACGATTAGCCGCAAACTTGTTCCTGCACGAGAGTGTTAGAATACATTATCCAGAAACGGACCCAGCTTGCTACAATTATTGTTGCGAATTCGCTACTCAAATGGCTCACCTGAACGTTAATGATGACTCACTGCATAAAGGGTGCAATTTGGGCTGGCTCATTAGTAGACAATGTAAAGCACCACTGTGTGGGGCTGTAATTTTAGTGCTTTAGAGGATATGAAAGGCTCGATTTGTGGGGTCCCATGGCTAATTTGGAACTCGGCACAGGCCTTTTAAAAATGTCGTTCATTTGCATAAATCGTCTGTTGAATGTTTACTCACCGACGACTAACTGAATGTGGGTCATGTTCCGCTGCGCATCAAACAGTAAGGTGCCGATTTTGAACCTTCTTTGTAGAGATTAAACGATCATTCGTCACTAAAGAAGACTGATATCAGGCCGCAATTTATCTTAAATTGAAGCTCGGAATCACTTGTGTATCCAGAGTTATCAATTTAATACTGACGAGCGATAACTTGCTGACTAAGCTTTGGGATACCTACATAATCCCGTAAAACAAAATCCCGCCCGTTCATAATCCCGCTATAAAAAAACAATCCCGACATTACTAAGTCCCGCCACTTAAAAATCCCGCTATTATAAAATCCCGCCTCTCACATTGCCGCCCACTAAAAACCCCGCCGTTTTCAAATCCCGCTAGTGAATAGTTAAATAATCCCGTCAAAATACCGCCAACAATTATTTTCACTGTTAACAAAAAAAAAATAATCATTAGTTATGTTACGTGATTCCCAGCATCAATTGCGATACTATCTCTTAGCGCAAATCCTTCGTAATTTGTTTGTTTCTTTGATCAAGATGATAATTGATCCCCCACAGAGCAAGACTGTCACACAGGCATCTTGATTACCGAAAGACCAGACAATCTATTTTTAAATTAAGTCCGTGGGTCTCCGAAACTTAAGTATCCCCATGTGAGGAAACCCATTATGTTAAGAGTAAATGTGGTGGCGCTTTTTAATATCCCGTCATAGAAAGTAAGTATTCTTTCATAAATCGCGCGCGCGATATTGAAAAGCGGTATTTTTAATTAGCGGGTTATTGAAATGGCGGGATATTAAATTGACGGGATTTTGATTAGACGGGATTTCAATTGAGCGGGATTTTAAATTGGCGGGATATTGAAATGGCGGGATAATCAATGTCGGAATTTTGAAAAACGGGAATATGATGGGGCCCCCTAAGAGGTTTGGTACAATAGAGCTGAAACTTGAGCTCCTTGGTTAGGAGCATGTGTTATACATGGATAACAAAATAGTGGTTGTCTGTAATTTCTTTAAATTCAGGAAAGTATACTTCTTAAATAGAAATGACTACTGAAAATCGATTGCAGTTTCATTTACAGCGATAATTTACCTAGTCATCAACATTTCACTGACTCCCATTTATCATACTTTTTTGTTGTCTCTGGCACTATTCTCTTCATAAGTGCTCAGTAAATATTGATAAAATTCCTACCAAAATACAGCTGACACATTAGGAAGTGTAGTTTGTTGTCTCAAGGTAAAATGTTTGTTAAGGTCATGTCAGAAGATCTTCATAAGAAATATAAGCATTTTCATTCTTGCTTCTTTTTTTCAAGTAGTCGCTATTTAAATGGGAAATTCCCGCCCGTTCATAATTCCGCTTTTTACAAAAAATCTCGACCTTACTAAATACCGAAATCCGGTCCCCTCGAAATCCGGTCTCCTCGAAATCCGGTCCCATAAAAACCCTGTCGTTTTAAAATCCCGATAGTGGATAGTGAACAACTCGTCAAAATACCGCCAAAAAATATTTTCTTTGTAAAGGGCTGAATTAAGCTAGAGAGTGAAATTTATTCCGCTTCGATTTTATTAATAAAAATGAATAAGTAAACTATCGTGGAACATGTCACAAACGATGGAGAATACCATAATCTACAATCCGAAAACGGTTTCATAATTTTTCTCGGCAATTTTATGTCATTTGACTTTTCACGATGAAAAGACCGGGAAACCGATAAAAAAATATAAAATGGCAGAGAAAAATTAATGGAACTATTTTCGGATTGTAGCTTATGGAATTCCCCACATATTCCACGGAGTGCCGGACTAAGACCCTTTGGGGCCTCTAGGCATAAAACAATTGAAGGCCCCTGTTTTGTGAACTGTCTTCAAATAAAACTCTTAATTATAAGATTATTGTAAGAAATACTTTGTAAATAATATAAAAATAACAGGCCGCAGGATGTGTTAGTGACATCCTATTTCCAAGATTTTATCTGCTTTTTGTTGAGGTAATGAGATCAGCATCACGCTCAGCAGTGTTATTTATCCCCATAAATGGGTACTCGTTTAACATCTGAGTGAGATCATAGTCCGTCACAAGCTCGTGAGTTCGAAAAACACCATGGAACACGGTGAGATTCGAACTCATGACCCTGTGCACCGAAGGTGCGCGCACTAACCGCTAGACCAGCCAGACTACTTCGTAAATAATATAGTTTACGAAATAAGAAAGATATATTTTATTTCGCAAAAAAATTGGGATACCTACGTAATTCCGGAAAACAAAATCCTGCTCGTTCATAATCCCGATTTTACAAAAAATCCCGCTTTACATTATACCGACATTACTAAATCCCGCCACTTAAAAATACCGCCCTCTAAGAACTCCGCTGTTTTAGAATCCCGCTAATATTTTGAACTAGCGGGTTATTGAAATGGCGGGATTTAAATTGAGCAGGATTATTGAAATGAAATTATGAATTTCGGCATTTTGAAAAACGGGAATATGATGGGTATCCAACACAAAATATTTAAAGTATATATGTATTATAGTTCAAAAACTTACTAAATTAAATATTGACTTTTCTTGTCTTTTTTTTTATTTTCAAACTAGTGAATATCTCTGAAATTTAATGTTTTGGCAGTGTCACTCTTTTAAACTTATGGCGTTTAGTCGACTTTGCTTCATTACAGAACGTTTTTCGTTTTTAATTATTGCTATCTTTGAAAAACTTTGTTCTCCCTCACTGACAGAAGACGTCGTTAAATATATCCTTAAGGCTATCCTTCCTTCTCAGTAACTTATAGCCCCATGTGGGGCCATGGTGCGTCCACTCAGCCGTTTGTAGGCATTTTGAGTCAACGTTACAATGCATATAGAGTTTCGGAGTGTATATAATGTTGCAAGCACTATATATTTCCTGGACCACGCCGAGATTCGATCTCCGGACCTCTAGATTACTAGCATCGTAGAGTGCGACTCAACCAAGTTAGCCACAGAGCGGGTTAAGGCTATCGCTACATTAAATTTAAACAGTGGAACATTTCACTGGAATTTTTGTCCTGTAATACCAATTTTAGATGCTCATGGAGAATTACTTCGTTTTCAAATTCGTCTAAAGTAAGACATCCCATCATAATCAATGTGGCACGATAGCCCGACGTCGGGCTTTGGCCGCCTGAATCGTTGACCTCCAATTGTCGCTGTTACGTGACCTTGTTCCCCAGTTTCGGAAGCCCAGCAGCTGGTGGGCGTCTTCACCTACGGAGTTCTCCCAGCGAGCTCTCGGTCGTCCACGCAACCTCGCTTCGTCAATTCGTTGTGCGTTCATCACTTTCTTTGGCATGCGATTATCGTCCATTCGTTGTACATGCCCAGCCCATTGCAAGCGTTGAAGCTCATCGTACAATTGGTACAACTCATGGTTGTACCGGATACGCCATTGCTCTCGCTCGCGAACGGCCCCGAAAATTCGCCGAAAGACCTTTCGTTCAAAAAATTTCCTTTGCGGCGTTATTGAGGTTATGCAGAAGGCTTTCTGCATCACCCAATCTTCGAGACATGATGTTGATGTTGATGTCGTCGGTGTACGCTACTAACTGAGTCGACTTGATGAGTAGCGTTCCGCTGCTGTCCATATTGATGGCTCGAATTACATACTCCAAAGCAAGGTTGAAGAGCGTTGGCGCCAGCCCATCGCCCTGCTTGAGCCCAGTACGAGTTTCAAATAGATCAGTGAGTCGGTTCTGCACCCTGACCTGCGAGATGGTATTAGTCATCGTCATCCTTGTGAGTCGCACTAGCTTTGCCGGTATACCAAAATGCAGCAAAATGTTATACAGTACACTTCGATCGATACTGTCGTATGCCTGGCCATAAGTAGCATTAAAAAGTTTTTAGGGGGTGGAAATTTAAGCTTTCTGACAAAGCCTCTCGATTTCTTATATAATATCAGACAGTGCAGGGCATAATCTCTTGAGCCACTTTTCACGACCATTCGCCTGGCGTAACTGGGAACATGGTTTTGTGAGAAAAGTTTTGGCTCTGAATGTAAATCTTCAAATTTAAGATTTTTAGATTTTTCAGTCGTACATTTTCTGAGACCGCATTTCAGAATTTGGTCTGACTTGGACATCTATATCATATAGTTGTCGTAATTTCCCATTCAAGTACATACACATAGCCAATTTTAGCTAAAATGAGTTTACAACTTGCTATACAATTGGAACGAACATTTTTACTATTCCCAGAAAGGATCAAATTATGCCACTAGATCTATGCCGTGAAAGGTATCATACCTTCGGTTTAGCTTGTTTTACTTTCCTTTTCCGTTGCGAGAGCTTACCAAAGAAGAAAAGACTTACAATTATAACTTATAATATTATATAAAACAAAACTAAAATCTCGCAGGGTCACTGTCAGTGTGAGTGCGGGGCCTCTGTGAGTGCGGGGCTTCTAGGCACGTGCCTTAAGGATAATCCGGTACTGATTCCACGATAGTAAGAATACATTTTCACTGAAAAAATCGCAGCGGACAAACATTTCACTCTCAAGGTCAATAGTAGGCTTTAATAATAAAATCAATAGTTGTGTTATGGGATTCCCAGCCTTTAATGCGATATTTTCTCTAAGCATAAATCCTTCGGAATATTTGCTTATTTCTTCCATCAAGCGCCTACAGAACAAGACTGCCTACAGGGGGTACTTAAGTCTCGATTAACGAAAGACCAGATCACCGTTTTTTTTTTAATAAAGTAACCTGCCCCGTGGGTGTCCGGATACTTGAGGAGACCCATTATTTCAACAGTAAATGTGGTGGGCTTTTTTAATATCCCGTCATACAATACCGCTTTTAAAAAGCGGTATTTTGAATTATAATTTCAATAAATCTTTGAAATTGCGGGATATTGATTAGACGGGATTATAATTGAGCGGGATATTGAAATGGCGCGATAATGAATGGATTTTCAAGAACATGGTGAACGGGATATTGTAGGCACCCCTATTAAAATATTTGTGTGCTGGATGGACCTATCAAACATTTAAACTCATCATTTCAGGTAACGCCTTTTCGCTCAGAGTCTGCAGATTTAATTTTTTTGGGAACCGATCTTAACCAAACTTTATGTAAATGTAATCTCAGTAAAGTCTCAAAACATAATTAAGAAATAGAATCTGATCACTACGTCACGTCATATGGCTGCAGTAACAATTATTATTAGCACAAAAGAAGATAAAATATATTTTATAAGTTTTGATTTGAATATTTTATTGGCATCTTTTTCCTATCGGCATATGATTTAAATATATTTTTATATTTAAATAAAAAACTCATATAAAATTCGACTTAAAAAAATATGCCCAGACCAATTTATTGCATTATGCGATGAATATACGAACAAGCCAATTGATGAAAACAAATAGTGAAAATATTAAAATACAAAACACAGTCGTGACAATAAAAACAAATAAAAAGGGACGATAACAGAACATAAAATAAATTTGATTGCGTAAATCATTCCAAAAAGACAGTAAAACTCTGACCAACCGTACAATGTACAAGCAAAACTGTCACATATGAGAAGCATTTCATGTGGTACAAGACATGATGAAAAGTTATATTAAGTGATGTGTTTTGAATGTATTTTATGTTATAGAAATTAGTAAGTAGTAGATAGCAGTATAGTGGTGATAACAGTGGTGATTCTTAATATATGGATAGACTGCGAAAAAGGAACGAGCACGAGTGCAAGCGGCTTTTTATAATTGATATGTGTAAAAAATGTGACTAACCGTTAGCCTTTGCATAATGCTAAACGAAAAAAATATATATATCTTTGAGCGAGATGTTTGCATTTTCAGCCCCAGCCTTTGCGAAATGCATCCAATAATATTCCACGAAATTGGAACGATAAAACTTCTATATATTTCGTATAACATGCAAAGTCTTAATCCTATATATTTATGTATGTAAATGTGTCTTTTTTCGAAAAATCTTACATTTTTTTTGCAAATAGAATATTCCGTAATTACAAAAATATGTGTCCAAACACATTTTATCTCTTATTTGATTGAGGAAGTATGCAGTATGAAAAGGGAAAAATGCGTGCAAAGTGGTTACCTGCGCATTTTTTTAAATATTGTAAGAAATAATAATTACATTTTATATGGCTTATGCATTTTTCTATTTTTCAGGTATTTTTTGTAGCACATCAAATTGAAAAAAAAAATCAAATCTTAAATATAATTATTTTATTAATGATTTTGCATGATTAAATTGCACGATATGTGTTTGGAATTGATAAACATGTACGATTTTTTCTATATAAATAAAATGATTAAATAAATGATTTACAATAAAACAATAAGCTTAACGATACTCTATAACGAGATAATTTACGTTAGAAACATTTTGTAATTTATAATCTCATTGACTATCTAATTTCATCTTATCTATTAATTATTATTATTTATTCGTAAATAGTCGACAGGACTTTATTTTAAGTCAAAATCGTATCATTTTCATTCGGAACAAGCTCTGCCCTGCCAAAGCGATATTTTCATAAAGTTTCCCTTTCAGCTTATTAATTTTCTAGTCTAGTGTAATTTTACTAGGAAATTATTTTACAAATAGCCAAAAATGTTTGAATTGTAAAAATTCCGGAATACGTTTTGTTCGACATAAGGGAGTTTTAGAAAGCCGTTCAACACGGAAAAAACTCAGTGTGCATATGCATAAAAACGTAAACGAAAAGTTGAATAAACGGCTTGCTAAAAATCCCCAATTGTTACATGGAATTTAGATTTGATCTCGAATATCAAGTACACATTTTTTTTTTGTAAAAACTAGACCTACAAATTATTAAGAAATTTTAAAATAAGATTACATAAAGATCAATATATCGGACATTTTTGTTTACTGGTTAAACGTGATTAGTTATGGTCTTTTTTGCAATATAATTTCCCAACAAAATTCTCAGTATGTTATTAAGCTTCTGTAAAACTGAATTTTACCAGCTTGTATTTATTAGAAATAGAGCACATAAAAGTCATCCTATTTTTTACTCAAAATTAATTTTACTTATTTTCTTTCCGTTTAGTCTCAAAAAGCATAATATTTTATTTCCATATCAAAGACTATCTACGATATCAGCATTTTTTTCCTATCAATAAACGAAATTATGTAATTAATTGATTCCCGAATTTTCGTAATAATACATCATTCATAACGCAAAAGCTGAATTTCCGTTAATTAGTAAATGTAATATTGAGTGACGGACACTTTCGGACGTAGTTTCGGCTACCGTAGATTGAGCCATGATGTACGGGACTAGCGTTACCCGAAACTGAAGCAAGTTGTCTTACCACTCCCGATCCTAATTGTTGCAAAAGCCCTGAACCGGAGCCCAATGGTCCGGATGACAGAACTGTCGATGGCCGACGCGAACGTATCGATTGCATACTGGATGATAGTAAAAATGGCACGCTGCTTGATGTATTTGGCATTGAACCACCCTGTGAATTGAATTGGAAATTAATAAGTTTTTGAATTAGGACTAATAGTAAAAAATATTCATTTGTAATAAATATCACAAGAAAGTTATCCGTTATAAAAAAAATGTAGTGTAGGTTGGAAATTTTTGAAACTTCTTGACATGTAAATCTAGTTAAAATGTTTAAGAGGGGATTCACACTACTGCCAGGATTTACTAAATCCACTAAATTAATCGAGTCGAAACCCACCTACTAGATAAAATCGTATGTCATTAAATTCAAAATGCATCGTAGAATGTACTTGCATTATTCAAATTGCAGTACAATATGGTACAACTGCTACCTAAAGAAGATTTAGTAAATCTTGTCTGATAGTCTGAATCCCCTTTAAGCCTAAAAGGGAATTCAGTCTAGCGACAAGATTTACTAAATCCTCGATTTGATTAACAATATTGTACAATATTGTCCTGCAATTTGAATGATGCAAGTACATTGTACGATGCATTTTGAATTTAGTTTCGACTAGATCAACGATAACCGGTGGTCCCTGAGGCGACCCTAGGTGGTCCGCGAAGACTTTGCTGTAATTCCCTCATAGTCCGATACGACAATTCTCCAATTTCACGCAGCTCAATCTCAACTTTCTAATAGAAACTTGAAGGTTGGAAGCGAATGGGAATCCGTTTTGACTGAGCAGGACAGACTGTAGAGAGTTTTAGCAAGTCGTATGGAATAAAACGACATAATTTGACATTCCATATAAAAATTCGCTTGCTTACCGTATACGAAACGAAATATCTTAATTTTGCATGTCCCAAGTAGGCATGGGTGTATTTCCGTATATTTGATTCTCTGGAAACAGTCGAAATTGGCGAAATAATTTGTCGTTTTTTACACCTATGCCTACTTAGGATATGCAAAATTAAAATATTTTGTTTCGTATACGGTAAGCAAACGAATTTTTATATGGAATGTCAAATTATGTCGTTTTATTCCATACGACTTGCTAAAACTCTCTTGTTTTTATTGAGATTTTGACCGATGTACACTGTGTAAGATATTTAGTGTATTGTATTGTATTGGTCGCAAAAAGAAATGTGAGTTAGCTTATTACGATGAAATGAAATACCGTAAAAATTTGTTATATATGCTTCTTGTTTAGGTGACGAACGTAAGATGATTATGCGATGTGCAAGAAAACGAGGACAGCCGAGAGCTTGATAGGAATGTTCACTTTATGTGGAGTAGCTACTTGTCTTTATATACTTTATGGTTGTCATAATTGTAAGTAAATAGTTCAGGTGTTTAAGGCGATGAATATTTTGAAAATCTATTCTTTTCCGGCCAGACCATAATGTTAATTTATGTACATTGCTGAATTAAGATAATTAAGCTATTATTGATCTTCGGTGACACTTCTAAATAGTGTTCCGACAGGTTTCTGTTGGTACAACATGAACCAGCAATGCCATATATGAGTTTATGTAAACAAATTTTGTTCGTCCAGTAAGAACTGTAAGGAAGGGCTTTAAAATCTGATAAACAAAACTGGATTTAAAAATTATGAGCTCTCTCTGGATGAAACAAAACGAAATATTGGGCAACACCCTTTACGAAAATTAATGAGGGGTTTGAATCATCACACCCAGAGTCCTTTGCAAGACGATCTCTGTCAGTCGACTTTTTCTGTTTTTTTTTTTTCGTTTGGCGTGATTTCCACATTTTTTTAATCGAAAACGTCAACTGACAAGACAACAATAAGTTGTGTTTCAAAGGTAACTTGAATTAATTCTATTCTATTTCCCTATTGATATTACCAAGGTGCAGTACGGTCACCGCAAGAAGTAGTCTTTGGTACAAAATTTCATGATTTCGTTCTTATCACAATTGCAATTTGGTGGTCCGCAACAAGTAACGAGTTTGATCAAGTGGTCCTTCATGTGCAAAAGGTTAAGAACCACTGGACTAGATTAACTTTAATCTACACCATTATTTGTTGGTATAGCCTGTATCGGCTATTAAACTAATCGAGTCGAAACCCGTCTACTAGATTAAATCGTATGTTATCAAATTCAAAATTCATTGTAGAATGAATTTATTTATTTATTATTATTTAAATTGCAGTACAATATGGTACAACTGTTAACTAAATCTAGGATTTAGTAAATCTTGTCGATAGTCTGAATTCCCTTTTAGGTAGCTATTATACATCATTTTTCATTTAGAAAATAGACTGAAACAATCGCCTAATGCCCAATAATAGCGCAAAAATAAAAAAATATTTTCCTAATCTTTGAATTTGTTATTAGACAAGTAGCTAAATCAATAATTGATTGTATTTTTTTTATATTTTAGATGAAATCATCGACAGTGTCCCAAAAGCGATTACTATAGCTAAGAATTTTGAAGCCAATGTTTAATACGTTAAAATATAAGGCATTTAATAATATAAGGAACTCCAAATTTGAAGAATTGAATTTATATTTTGACGATTGAAAGATAAATAAGGTGTGTACCATTGGATATCAGATAAAGTGAGTTATGCACAAATGTTTTTTTCATTGGTCTCTGCCGACTAACCCAAAAGGGGTGGTCATATACATACATAATTACGCACCGGCTATTGAGAATTCAGGGGACTCCTTTCCTATATTTTATTTAGTTGTAATACTATTCCTACTTCTCTACGCGTATATTTTTTTTATAAAACACCCATGTAGGATTTACCAGTTCTGACTGTATTTCGAACATCGTCGCAACCAGCCTCGCTCTTGTCAACATTTCTCAAATAGGCATGCGTGTCACTTCTCTCCTAATTACGCCAGGGGAAGTAAAATTACGAGTATAAGAAATTGCATCGAAGAATTTTAAAATATTTATTTGAGTAGAAGAGGTTTTCGAACGATGAAAAATGAACTCTAACACTAATGCAACTAGCTAGTAACAAATATGTTTGCAATTTAAATTTTGATTTGAGAAATATATTTTCAATAGTAAGGTACATAGTGTAGTTATTACGTGATAAACCTAGTACTTGAGATTGCAAAACGTGGTGGAGACCTTTTTTTTTGTTTCTTATGTTTTTGGGGTGCTGAGCATGAATCCGGAGCTTGCCACCAAGATTCGTTTGCGGAACAGGGTCAAAATCGCGAAAAACCCTGCTGTTTTTCCGTTATTTGGCCCCTAACGAGAAACTCTCCTCTCCATGAAAATGTTAGAGAGCACACAATTACGCGTCCAAATAAACATAAATACATATTATAAATCCGTTGAGCGGTACCATTACAATTGATCATGTACATCATGTATTTTGGGGTGCAGAACCTGATTCCGCAACTTCCCACCAAAATTTCGTTGCAAAACGAGGCAAAATTGCAAAAAACGTCAAAAACTTACTATCAATTGTAGCTATACCGCTCAACACATTTTAATGATTAATGGCGCGTTGGACCCCTAATTATGTTTTCTCTAATATTTTCATGGACAGGTTTTCGGAGAAATGTACATTTTCGGAGTTATAAACGAAAAAAACGGGAAAACTTAGAAAATTGTGGGTTTTTTTCGTTGTTTTGACCCTGTTCCGCAATGAAATTTTGGTGGGAAGCTCCGGATTCGAGCTCAGCACCCAAAAAACATAAGAAACAAAAAAAAAATTCTCCACCACACTTTGCAATCTGAGATCACCTAGTAACTACACTAACAGTCGAGAACGCATAACTGCAAAACGCTTAAGTACAAAAAACGCATATCTGCAAGATTTTTGAAATCCCACGATTTTTGACAGAGAATTGTCTAGATACGTGCAAAACGCATAAGTGCAAATTTCGCTTGAGTGCAACGAAAATGTATGTATACGCACACGTAAACTGCAACGGATAAGTGAAAGTTACGAAAGTTACGATTTTCGCTGTCGTTTATTCGTTCTGCACTTAAAAATACGGTTGTGCCTTTTTCTCACGAGTATTGATGCGTTTTATTCTGAAGGCGTTAAGCTGACTTGAGAATGAAAAAAGGGGACTACTGTAAATTTAACAAGCAAATTAAAATCGGGTAGCGAAAATACTGGTACTGGAAAAAATATGATACATAGTTCAGATAGTTGTATAGTATTTAAGCACTACACTAGAACGATTTTGGGGTCTGGTGTTAAATCCCTGCCTCAACCTATTTACGTCTTGCTTCCTCGCTCTGCAGAACATTATTGTATGCTGCAGACAAATCACTCATTGAGACACATGTTTGCCGAATTCATCTCCAGTGCGCCCGATATTGCAGACGAGCCTTCAATTTTAAGTTCACCACACAACAATATTTCCTTCGCTGTGTCAAACCTACCCCTCCGGAATCTCAGCTAAACAAGCAAAATTGAAACAATTTCAAAACCAGCCCATTTTTATACCCTTCGCTCATAGAGTGAAAGGGTATATTAACTTTGTCATGAAGTTTGTAACGCATTGAAGGAGGCATCTCCGACCATATAAAAAGTATACATATATGATCAGCATGACTTGGGGAGTCGATTGGGCGATGTCCGTCTGTCTGTCCGTCTGTCCGTCTGTTGCAGTGCGTTTTTCTCGGCCGCTATTAGAGCTAGAGAGCTGAAATTTTGTACACATGCTTATTATTGTTGCAGGCTGTTTGTATGTTTGAATCGCTTAAATCGGACAAGGGGATCATGGGGCTGCCATACAAACTTAACCCCCCAATTTAGGTTCTTCTTAGAAAAACTTTTTTATTTGTGTACCAATTACAACCTAGCTTCGCTCAAATGTGTTTCTATTAATGACACACAACATATGTAAAACTGGATCAAATCCGAACATGGGGTCATGGGGCTGCCATGCAAACCTAGCCCCCCAATTTGAGTTCTTCTAAGAAAAACTGTTTTATTTGTGTACCAATTTCAACCAAATTTCACACAAATGTGTTTCTAAAGATAACACAAAATATATGCCAGAATGGATCAAATCGGACCATGGGGTCATGGCGCTGCCATTCAAACTTAACCCCCCAAATTAGGTTCTTCTAAGAAAAACTTTTTTATTTGTGCACCAGTTTCAACCAAATTTCACACAAATGCATTTCTATTGTTGACACAAAACATATCTAAGAATGAATTAAATCGGACCATGGGGTCATGGGGCTGCCATACAAATCCAACCCCCCAATTTAGATTCTTCTAAGAAAAAGTTTTTCATTTGTGCACCAAAATCAACCAAATTTCACACAAATGTATTTCTATTGATGACACAAAACATATGTAAGATTGAATCAAATCGGACCATGGGGTCATGGGGCTGCCATACAAACCAGACCCCCCATATTGGTTCTTCTAAAAAACATTTTTTACACCAATTTCACAAAACCTTGAATTAATGTGTCTTTATCAAAGCAACTAAAAAGTTCAAAACGAATGGAATCGTACTGTGGGGTCATGATCCGGCAACCCCAATAAAATTTTCCGAGTAAATATTTTTATTTGCCCACTTATTTCAACCAAGCCCAAAAATTTTGTCAAGACGGAAGAAAAGGAATGAGGAGAGGCATTAGATACAAGTCATAGGTACTCCCGAAAAAAACGTTTAGCCCAAGCGAAGGGTATCCAAATTTCGGCCGCGCCCGAAATTAGCCTCGGCCCCGGGGTTGGCGAGCGAAGCCCCCTGGTTCGATCTCGTTAGCAGACCTTAAACGACTAAAGAAATTTCTATTCGGTAGAAAAGCATAGAAACAAGATGGTGTTGGCTATTCCTTAAATTTCTTATTTAGAACCCCTGAGTTTAATGCATTTCTCCTATGCTGAAAAAAATAATCCTGACCACTGATCCCCTCTATCTTTAAAAAGCTACCTACGCCACTAGTTCTCCTTGGCGAAAAAGCATCAGCATGTGAAGGAGAAACGTATGTTTTAACACAAAAACCTATAACAGGGAACAGTACTTGAAATTAGATTATAAAATATATATATAAAATGGATTCCAGAAATTTCAGCTTTCTGTAAGGACAGTCGTATGCCGTCTAGCTTTTCATGATGCCCGCCAAGAACCTAATTAGTGATGCTATGTTCCCTAGGCTCTTAACGCCATTTTACGGGTTCAAAGGACATATTGTGGGCAATTTTAAAACCCTTGCAGAGTCCTTTCTTTATTATGCTTTTTCCTATAGAGGTTGATAGGGGAATCCGGCTGACGGCTGTAACTTTTGAAACTTGAAAGCTAGAGCCTTGAAATCTTCACCAAATATGGACAGCGCGGTGCTCTACAAGTCTGCCAAATTTCAAAATTTTGCTCAAAAATTTTCAAGTTATGGACAATTTTTGATTAGAAAACACAAAAGTGCGATTTGGGCAGCTGTAACTTCCAAGCGCGGATAGATAGGACCTTGAAACTTGGAGGAAATGTCCGTCAAGCAGTTCTACAAGTGTGCCAAATTTCAGAAATTTCGGTTCTGGGGTTATGGATAATGAATGAGGCAAACATAAAAGTGCGATTATCTCGCTTTATATCGATCGTATCGGGGTCAAACTTGACACCTTAAATCTCATCTTTCGACGACTGTAACTTCTGAACCTTGAAACCTAGAGCCTTGAAATTTTCACCAAATATAAACAGTACGGTGCACTCTCTCTTGACTACCGTAATTCCTAGTGGAGCATGGTGCGTTGATGACTACCGTGTGTAGTCATTAACGTTACAAAGACAACTTGACTTCGGAGTGTGATACGGTTATCAGCCACACCACTTCCTAGTCGCATTGTAAGTTTATTATTCTACGATAAGAATATTTCTTATCATCTTCTTCTGAATAATAAACTTGCGACGAGTCGTGCCGAGTTTGGAAACTCGGTGCACTACAAGTTATTTAAATTTCAAAGTTTGTCGCTTATGCATTGTCGAGTTATGGACATTTTTCAATTAGAAATTCAAAAATGCGATTTGGGCAGCCGTAACTTCCCGGAAAATGTAAGCGCCAAGTAGCTCTACAAGTGCCGAATTTCAGAAAGATAGATAAGGTTTCGCGAGTTATCGAAAATGAAGGATTGTCAAACATTAAAGTGCGACTATCTCGCTAATTTATCGATCGTACAGGGTACAGGAGTCAAACTTTACACCTTAAAAGCAGAAAAGACTGATCAAAAGCCTCACCGATGAGCTTATTATTTAGTGAATTAAGTTTCATTGTGGGTCATGGGGAATGCTGTACATTTTGCTGTACATTTTCCAATGCTGTACGACAGGTCCAAATGCTGTACTGTACAGCAAAATTCTGTACGTCTGGTCAGCTTAGGTTAAGCTATTTTTTAAACTTATAGACCGAAATGCATTTTTAATAAAGTAATAAGAAACATTTCGCGCGGGTTTTTCTTATTGCGAGTTGTTGTGGTCTATAAGGTTTAAAAAATAGTTTTATCTGATTTATGATACACAGGTACTATGGGTGACAAATTTATGGACACAAGGAGTATTGGTTACCTTACCTAGAATAACTAAATTCCAACAAGTGACGTAAAGAAGTAAAAGAAAGAGAGGTAAATTATTACTTGGACAAGCGTATTTGTTGCGTATTTTTCACATCTTTAAGAGCGAAATGACATTTAGTTAAAGTTTAAGCAGATTTTATATTGAATAGATCGAGTTCTTCAGATTTCGGTATCTGTTGCGCCAAATTTTGATCATCATTGTTTAATGATAGCATTTCATTGACTTGGAAGTTTGGGCTACTTCCACCTCGAGTTTGATGTTAAATCAATTGCATCCTAATGAAACTACGTCTTGATTTATTTAACCTTGCTTATCTATCACATTTAATTATTTTCGTCTTTTAGTATATGTTATCATTTCATATACAAACCTTGCGGGATTAGTAAAATTCAATATTCATTATTCATAATTTTTTTTTACTAAATCACGCAAGCGGAAATATCCTTCTTTACAAAAAAATTACTGAACCAACCTCATATAAAAGTTAAATTTTGACACTGATTATAGGCCTGTATAGACCTCGAGCGGAATGAGAATGAAATTTTTGTCCGCTGCGATTTTCTCAATGAAAAGCATACTTTCTGTCGTGGAATATGTGCCAAATGCTGGGGAATTCCATAAGCTACAATCCGAAAACGGATTCATAATTTCGGCCATTTTATGTATTATTTTTTGATTTCCCGGTCATTTCATCGTGGATAATATCATTCTCATTCCGCGCGAGGTCTATCCAGACCTTACCTTGGAAATTTCTGCCCGCAAAAAAGAATTGCATTCAAACCAAATGTCAGAATTTTCTCATGGTAGTTTTAGATTTTGCAAAAAGATGTCTTTTGTGATAAAATCTAAAAAATAAGCCTACGAGAGTGAATCAAAAATGCAAAACAACTGTCAGGTGTCAGCTGTTTGAGCGTGCAGCTGGGGAAGTTAAACGCTATCGTTTTTTGAGTCCGATTTAACCGCATAGCAATAAAACGCAACTAATACAGCAGTCTCCAATACTAAAATTCTCGTAGTTCTCAACGGTCTTTGATATTCGAGACTTGGATACACACGTGTGAATTTCATAAATTGATGAGCATGTATAGCACGGGGGTCTTAAGGTTTGTGTTCGTAGAGACGACTCATGGGATCATCGCTCAGCGATCGAAGTTAAACATCCGGTTTTGAACACTATATGGGTATATTTTGTATGCAGACATGTTCCTTTAGTTCATAGTCGATACTAGGAAAGTAGAACCATTCAAGAAATATTTAAATACGACTCGAAATTGGATGCAAAACTACGATCGCTGAGCGATCATCACATGAACTGTCTCTACGAACACGTACCTTTAATTCGATGTCTTTTTCCAAATGAAATGACTTAAACCCACTGCGAGCGTATCAATTAGGTGATAGGTTTTCTCTTCTCATCTCAGCCCTTTTTCTGAACCACACTTTTTACAAAATTTAAGAAGAAAAACGATAGATACTTGGCATAAATGGCAAGCTGAATTATGAAGTCATAAGTCATAATTCAGTCATAAAAAACACTAATTACAGACGAGCTACTAATGAGGAGTAAAAGCCAAAACACCTGGAGGTGCCGTTAAAAAGTGATTCTGGATTGTGTTTTCTTAAAATTTGGTTTTACAATTTTAACACGTTTTCTAATAATATTTTTGACAATAAATTTAAAATGAGCGGAAATTTTAATTCTTACTGAATGTATTCCCAACTGTTAATTGGCATTTAGCGGGGCGAAATTGGCCAGTCCAAATTGTAGCGTTAAACAAAACGACTCCCTAATAGATAAAGCACTAATTTTAAATGGTCTCTTTAAAATTTACTCCATGTAATAAAAGCTATTTTAGCAATTTAGATTTATGAACAGTTTCAGTTTCAATTTAGCTCATTTGAATATTGATTGATTCCACACTTAAACTATAAAACATATTTTCAGTGAGCAGGGAAATTTGTCACATCATGGCAATGTTTGAATTTGACTGGTACGAAGTGAAGAAAAAGTAACAGCCGTAGCGGCCAGTATACAGTTTAATTGGGCATTGCTGGAGAGCTTGAATTGGCCGTACATCCCCACTACATTGGGTCAAGAATTGAGGCCCCATGATCATAAGACGGTTATTGTGCGCTGAAAATGTTGCCTGAAGATCCGGTTTTAAACCAAAAACTCATTTTCCCTGGCGAGGTGTATTTTTTTGGCTCAGCCGTGCGTCAACGGACAAAATTGAAGTCATTGGAGTGCAGTGGCGTGCAGTCCATAGATGCGGTGGATGCGCCGCATCCCTTAAAATTGTCCAATACATAATAATATTTCTTCACTTAAAATTAAAGAATATGTATCTAATTACAACTGTCCTAAAATCTACGCCATATGTATGAATTATAGTGTACGTACACGGAACTAAGCAAATTTAACCCGGATAGTATAAAAATACCCAATAATAGTCGACTAAACGACAGCCCTTAAATTCTACACGCATATGGATATAGTAATATACGACATTGTACTTGCTCCATAGTGCCAGTCGTTCTGTGAGTTGAGTACTTTTCTACTGGATGCGGAAAAAACTTTCACTCAGTCGTGAATCCAATCGGACATAATTTCAGTCGACACGAGACATGCTCATTGGGTAATTTTTGTACCATTGGGGATGCGCAAACCAGTCCCGTACACGGAACGCATCCTAGTCAAATTCTCCAAGTTGTGCTGTGCATGCATAGCATCCTAGCATGAATGAGAGAACGAAAAGAAGAGGAAGCTAATGAGTGAAGCTCATCTAATAGTGTAGTTACTATGTGATAAACCTAGTACATTAGATTGCAAAATGTTGTGGAGACAATTTTTTTTTTTTGTTTCTTATGTTTTTTTTTTGGGTGCTGAGCAGGAATCCGGAGATTCCTATAGCGACATTTCGTTGCGGAACAGGGTAAAAATCGCGAAAAACTCTTCATGAATATTTTAGAGAGCACTTAAATGCGCGTCCAAAGAGACATAAATATTATAAATCCGTTGAGCGGTATTAAATTGATAATAATTAAAATTGGCAATTTTTAAAATATGTAGTTCCATATTATGTATAAAATTTTGAGATTGAACGGTTTTTAATTTTTGGTCACAAAAGTTGCATTTTTGTACATTATGTATTTTGGGGTGCAGAACCTGAATCCGTAACTTCCCACCAAAATTTCGTTGTAAAACAGGGTCAAGATTGCAAAAAACGCCAAAAAAATGGCTATCAATTGTAGCTATACATTTTAATGATTAATTGCGCGTTGGACCCGCAGTTATGTTTTCCCTAATATTTTAATGGACATGGACATGGACATTTCGGAGAAATATACAGTTTCGGAGTTATAAACAAAAAAAAAACGGGGAAAACTCCGAAAATTTTGGGTTTTTTCGATGTTCCACAACGAAATTTTGGGCGAGAAGCCCCGCATTCGAGCTCAGCACCCCAAAAAACATAAGAAACAAAAAAAATTCTTCACCACACTTTGCAATTTGAAATCACCTAGTAACTACACTATAATATCTGGGAATGGAGAACGAAATCAAAAAAAAGGAGAAGTAAGTATCTAGAAGGGATATGATATTTATGAAATTATATTTTACGGAGATTTACGTCTGTTTACGTTTTTCTTATAAATATTTGCTAGATCTTACGCATATGCACCGTACCGTTACCTAGAGAACCATTTTATTTTTTTATTTATTTCTGCGATTACGCAACGAGTGATTATTATTCAAAAGAAAAGCTAATACGCATTTTATTATGTATTATATTCCTCCTCTTGGTTTTTCGGATGCTTGAGAATCGTTAATGAAATTCGCATTCAAAATAAATACATTTTCTAATTACTTTCGTGTGTCAAAAAAAAAACATTTGAAAAAATTATATGTATTTGTGTTACATTTTCTCCACCGCATCCCCATTTATAAATGTTACTGCACGCCACTGTTGGAGTGACTTCATTTATTTTATGAAGCATCATTTGAATTTCATTCAAGCTTCAACAGCTAGTGGTTTTTCCGTCGGTCTCTTTTCCTAAAACATTTTCAGCGATCATCATCAAACAGAAATTTGGTTCATGAATCGTAGAATTTTAGCAGCTCATGGCCGTTGTAGTATAATCGATCACATGAACACTCGAGTGGAGCCCACGCCCCCCCCCCCCCCTTTGCCGACCGTTACGCTACGTCCCACTAGGGGGGGCGTCCCACCGGTTGAAAAGTATAGAACTAAAGGAACATGTCACATGGATCGTCTTTACGAACACACACCTTTACATCGTCCAAAATCATCAAATAATGCGATAAACGGCAAAATTTTGCTGAAAAAATCAAATTTTTCTAGTTTTTCTGTATTTTCCAAGTTTTTTGCTAAGAATTTTGAACAGATTCCATAACGGTATCACATTTGCTTACACCAAATTCCATAATAAGTTTATCCAAATAATAAATTGTACTACTAAGAATGTAGATATGCGTCTGGAGGTACGTAAAGTCAGGGGCGAACCCAGGAATTTATTTCGGGGGGTGATTTGTATTTGGAAAGTGGCTCATGAAATCCAACGCTTTAACTGTTCTTAGACCTTAGGCTTAAGAGTGCCCATATACTGTCCGATCGATTGACCAATCGCCCGTACAGCACATACACTATGCAATTTATCGCGCAATCTGAAATGACAATCTCGCGGTCCACACGAGACAACACAACATAGCGAAAATTATATATTTTGTGGCGATGGAAGATCCATTGCTACTTTCGATGGAGACACTAGACACTTAATTTTCGTTCGTCTTCGTCATTTTGACAATTGAAACTTGGGATGTCTGCGCTATTCAAGAAAGGTATTCATTCTTGAACGCGATTGCAAATGTTGAATATGTCAACAACTCACCATCTATTCATACTATTGACGAAAGAATTGATCGAATCTGTCCTGAACAAAGCCGCGACACACATCTAACGATAAATAATAAACAGATGTGGATAGAATGAAGCATTCATCTCTTCTGATTACTTGACGCAATCAGTTCAATGTTGAAAGTGGAAACGGAGCTTAAAGACGATAGGGAAGACAAAAGCGCGCATGTGTGGACATAGCCAACCAGTTGTGGACCGCCACAACCATGACTACTGGTTTATGTCAATAAATCAGCAACTGAAACCACATGATTATCATGACAGATTGTATGAAAAATTCATGGCAATATGTTCCACACGTCCAATAAAAAAATGGATTAGATTGTTACAAACACCTTCCAATTTATCGGGCAATCAAAAAATTGCTTCAATCGATTGGGAGGTCTATGGGCACTCTAAAACGATAGTCTGACGTCGGGCATAGTGAAAATCATCACTTAGGTACTATTTGATTTATCAATAAAGATATGTTGTGTGAATTTTATTCATACCTATAATTTTCATTTTAAAATTTCGGGGGGTGTTTCATACCCCAAATCCCCCCCTTGGGTTCGCCCCTGCGTAAAGTGCACAATTGGTTAAATTCTGTAATTTTTCATCAAAACTAGAACTTTACCGTTATACAAAGTTATATTTAGAGTGCAATAATTTATTGAAAAATACCTTTGTAGCTGGTGTTTAAAAAAGTATTCTCATTAAAATTTGGACATATGAAACAAATGAGAGATGAGTACCGTTGTGAAATGTAGATATGTGAAAATTACTTGCCGCAACGATCTGGAGCATTTTTTTACAGTATATTCATTTGAACTTAGACGAAACAATAAGTTTAATCTCTTGGTTCGCTAAAGAAGGTATTTTTTGCTGTTGTGATGCAAAAAGAAATTTGAGAAATAATTTACAATTACAGTTCCTTTTTTTCGATTTTTTTTTCGATTGAGTGTAACTGTAAAGATCGGTAACTGAAATCAAGATTTCTTTTTCTTAGCGGGCACTATACGTGCGCTATTATGTATCTACTTTTAACTTGACGTTGATTTTTGGGACAAACTGTGTATCATAAATTAATTTCGGAGAGGTTTGAACCCCCAAGCCCAAATCCCCTAGGTAGGATCACCTAACTGGCAGACTGGTAGGTAAGTAGGGACACACAGAGCAACTAACGGGAGCGTTTGTTCACTGTAACAAGAGACAACTGAACCAAAAGAAAGTCACCAACTTATGGAAGGTCAACGAGACGCGTGTATAGACAACGTATGGTCGTAGCATATAACATACAGGAAAACCCCCAAAAGATCTTTGACGAAGTCTTGAAGAACTGCATATGTACGTCTAGAGGACATTTATTGATACATTTTAAATCTGCTAGGCACAAAGGCGAAATCATCAATCAACCATTCACTAGATCAATCGGATTGAAACTAAAAAAAACTCTACAGTATGTATTTGAGTTTATGTCTGTCTATACAGGTAAATCGAAGAATCGTCTAGAACATTTTGAATTGGAGGTATGCATTTTTGAACCCTTCGAGTAGCTAGGTTCCTGTTTTGACGTTCATCTAAAATTAATCTCCTTCTATGCTGAACTTATTATAGAACCACATATCGTGACTTACCTGTTTTAAAACGAAGACAACTTTCTTGCGATATTTATTAAAATTTGAAATATACAACTTAGATCTAGAAATCATATTAATTTATTTTATGTTCAACAACCAATTAATGACATGTTTGCATAGCAAAACTCAACAGAAAAATGACTTTCAAACCAAAACTTAGAACCATTATGATAACATAAATACGTGTGCCCTGTTTCAAACGTAGTACTCACGATCATGCTCCGTGCAAGCTGCGAGAGAATAGAGAGAAGCTTTTTGTTGATTTTTTCAATGAAGCTCTCAAACATGTTCTATAACAAAAAAAGTCAAATTGTCTTGCCAAAAATCAAAATTAAAATTCAATAATAAACAATATGCATGTTTTTTTCGATGGCAAAAACACAATATACACATAACATAAATCAGTGATATTCAACAAAAATGTTTGATGAGCGTATGGTTATATGGGTTTACAAAGGATTATTATGCATTGTACGCAGTCGTTAGTGAAGGGATAAAAATAATTTAAATTCAAAGGTTTCCGGATAATCCACATCATATTACATCGGATCCTCTCGATCTATTATCTGAAAAAGGGTTTATTCACATATGCATCAATATTTAACCGTGAAGGTTAGGCCTCCTAATAGCATGTGGTATTTGACGTTTCACGTGTTTACGCTAATACATTCAAAATATATAATTCATCAAGATAGAAACTTAATTAGTAATTCATCTTACTTGCGAAGAGGATAGAATCGAGGAATAATATGGTTTAACGAGCACCGGGAAAGGAATATTAAGGATACACACATTGAATTCGTTTCTTAGGTTCCATTGTAATTTACACAGACAGCACAATGAGTTATTAATGATATTCACATGTGCACACAGACCTGTCCTTCAGTAAAATAATTACAAAAATCATACACAAATGGAGTTTGAACCGACAGTCATTATAAATAGAACATAACAATCTTTCAATAAACTCGAAACATTCATGAAAAATACAATTCATAAATCAAGAAAACATATTTGATTTTCAATTAACTTAATAATGTTTGCATGTAATATTTATAAAGAGAGAAATTAACTGAAACATTTGGAACAATCTGCAATGATGAAAATAGACAATCCACCGACGAGCCTCCAAGTATCATTAAATTAAAACAATCAATTTTGCTTCAATTTGAACGCAAAATGCAAACTCAAAATTTTGAACCAAAACAGACGATACCAATATAAATTCACGAGTATACACGTATATATTTTGTATTGTTTATATATATATAGTATAATATCTCAGCAACATCCTTTCTGTACAAAAACACCTCATTTCCATATAAAAATATTCAACTTGTACATTCAATTGTTTATGGTAAATCTTGCTTGCTGATTTTTTATTTTTTGTTTGATTTGTGTGGACAATCACAATAACTTACTACATAGGCAGAAGAAGAAGGCACTGAAAGACTCGACCCAGAGCCTCCTCGAGCGCTGAAGCCGTAAGCCTATACATTGTTGAATGTTTAAATTATTAATTTCATGAAAATGTTTCGTAGAGATGTAAAGAAAATGGTTAAATTTAATTATAAGAAAAGTCAAATTATCAGAAAATATATGTAGAAAGATAATACATAATGTATAAACAACAGTCGGGAGCGAATGAAATGATTCCGTGCTGTAGTATTGCTGATTTTGCTAAAAAGAAAATGTTCTAGGACCTAGGTGAGGAAGCACATATTAGCTTCGTTTACATATGAAATGTGATATATGATGTTAACTACGATGACGAGTATAGATTTTGCGACCATTATTAAAATTTATTTATAAATTTGCTTTGAATTGGTCGCACCCAATAAAAATACTGAAAGTTGGCAAGTAGAATATTGAAAGTTTGTGACTACATATGTAATGTATGTGGAATGTCACGAGCTATATAGCATTTTACATGTCAAATTAAATACTTTTCAGAACAATAACACAAGTTCTTAAACAAAATACATATCATTTTATTTTATATGTGAAATTCATTTTAAGGAAATGTTAATATCTCTCTTTTTAATGCGCTTTTCATTGTTTCACATAAAGTTTCTGGTTGAAGAAGGTCCGATCTCTAAAATTCTGCTTTGCTTTAGCTGTCTCTGTCTCTTAGTCAATAGTATCGGTCCATAAATCTCCAAGAACATATTTTAATGTAACAGAAAGGAGTACAACTAAAAAATGTATAATGAGAAAGTTAATCGTTTTTAACATTAACATTAATCGTCAGGCAAAGTGGAATGTCTGATAGAAAAAGGGATTCCAGGATACCTACAGCGGGAAAAATTTCACTGTTTTCTCTCTAATTGAGTTAAATACATAGAATAAACGATGGTTAGCATATTATTGAATGAACCTTTAAACCAGTCATCCTGTGTCCTCCGCAAAATGGCAGAATTCAATTCAATTCAATTCATTTATTTACTTACTCCCTCCTATGTAAGCATTGCTTGTGTTTAGGAGGGAGGATCACCATAATTTACAAATATTTACAATTTTTACTTTTGTTTTAAATTCATTTGACATTAAAATTCATTTTTTTTTTAAATACATTACGTACAAGTAGTATAATATTAATCAATTTATAATTAAGGATGGATATATTTCATTTTTAAGTTTAATTATTTGCCAATATAAAGTTGTTAAGTTGAATATTTTTTAAGTGAGCTTTTAAATTTTTCTTGAAGTGCATTTCATTTTCTGACATGTTTTTTAAAAATCTGGGTAATTCATTATAAAGCTTAGGTCCCGTGAATGTGAAATGTCTTTGAGTTGCTTCAGTCTGTCCTTGTGGAATTGTCATGTCTGTATTCCTGGTTCTGGTGTTAAATGGATGGTTTACAGGAACAAAACAATTTCTTTTTGTCATATATGATAGAACCTTCAGGGTGTATAGGTTTTGCAGTGTGAATGTATTTGTCAGTACAAAAATATGGTTGGATGGGTACGTTTTTGGCACTTTTGCAATGAGTTTTAATACCCTTTTTTGTGTAATACTCAAATGGTTCAAATGGGTAATATAAGTTGCACCCCAAGCAATTATACCATATGTTAGTACTGATTGGAATAAAGATCCGTAAATTTCCAGCAGTTGATCGATATTTAATATGCGCGACAGGTTGTAGAAAATCGGTAAAAGACTTCTTAATTTGTTATTTAAGCTTGCAATATGTTCTTTCCATCTTAAGTTATTGTCTATAATTAAACCTAGGTATTTACTCGATGTTTTATTTGATAATTCAATCGATCTTTGGCCACTTGAATCTCCTATGTTTATTTTGACTTTATGGTTACTTTGTGGTAGTCCCGTTAGATTAGTAGAAAATGGAACAACGTTGGTTTTATCCAGATTAAGTTTCAATGAATGAACGTTCGTCCACTTAATAATTTCTTTCATTTTAGCGTTTGCTCTGCTATAACATTCTGTCCAATCAGAACCGGTCACAATTATTGCTGTGTCATCTGCAAAGCCTATAATTTCCGTAAAGGAATCTGTTAGCTTGAATAAAGATGTTACATATATTGTATATAATAGAGGTGACAAAACAGTTCCTTGTGGAAGTCCATACCCTGTATTTGAAACTTTTTCACTCAGTATCTCATTTATTTTCACTATTTGCTTTCTATCGGTTAAATAGCTTGTAAGGAAGTTTAACGAACGATTTTTAATACCTACATTATATAAAATATCCTTCAGTTTTCTGTGGTTAATAGTATCAAATGCCTTAGAAAAATCCAGAAATATTCCCAGTATTTTCCTTTTCTTTCTGAAAGCATTTGTTATACCAGTCGTTAATGTTGCAAATGCGTCATCAACACTTTTGCCTTTCCGGAAACCGAACTGAGTTTCAGGCAGAATATTATTATCAGATAAAAAGCTATTTAACCTAGTTTTAATTAAACGTTCAAAGACTTTTGCTACACAATTCGTTAGAGCTATAGGTCGATAGTTTCCTAACAAAGAATCATCTCCACCTTTAAAAACTGGCACAATTTCGCTCATTTTTAGTTTTTCCGGGAATAAACCATCTTTGAGACATTTATTAAAAACAGTTTCGAGTGGTATTATTATGTAATTACAAATTAACTTAAGCGTTTTTACAGTTATTCCGTCTTCTCCGGGTGCGGTGTTGCCTTTGAGTTCGTTTATTACTTGTTTTATCTCTTCTCTATCTATTTTATAAAAGAATAATTCAGAGCTATTATTTATAAACTCGCTAAATGTAGCAGACTCTGATGGTGACTCTATTTCCCTGGCGATCTGTTGTCCAATGTGTGCAAAATACTTATTAAATTCATTTGCGATTATTTTCCCTTGATTATTACGAAAGTCTAAAATGTTCCCTGCGATATTTAATTTTTTGCAATTTTGTTTAACTTTGCTACGATATGTAATTTCATTAACTATACTCCAATACTTTTTTATGTCAGCTCCGGCTTTATTAATTTTCGTTTTATAATATTTTTCTTTGGCAGTTTTAATAAGTGTATTTAAGTGATTTCGGTATTGTATATATCTATTTTTCAAGAATACATTTAGCGGCTGTCTTCTACATGTTTGCCCTAGTCTGTCACGTGTTCTTATTGATTTAACTATTCCTTGAGTAATCCATGGTTTTAGAATTTTATTTTTTGCTTTTATTTCTCTTTTAATTGTAGCTGTTTTTATTTTTTCAGAGATATCGTGAATCAGCTCGTTGATAAAAACATCTACGTTTTCACAATTTTCATATTTGATATTCCAGTTTGAGTCATCATCAAAAGCTGTTAGTAACTTATTGTTATCTAATGTTAGTCTATATTTATTTTGCAAGGTTTTGGGGATAGACTCTTTTATTGACGACCAACCCAGGCTTACGAATTGTGCAAAGTGGTCTGTTATGTGAAATTAATTATTTTCTTAAAACCATATGTTGGCAATATTAATAGCCCAGGTGTAGATGGCATATCCCGAAATCTGAACCCTTTAGTGGTCAGTGGTAACAGACATTTAAATATTTTTTTTTAAATGTACTTATGTACCTATCAAAAATAGTTAGAAAACCTTGTTCAGCTCGTTGCCTTAGAAGTGACGAGGTCGATCAGCTTCTCTAGTGGCTATGTAGTTGATACCTCTTATTCGCCTCGTTCCCTAAAATGTGATGAGTTGATGTTGGCTTTTGAATGTGTTTGTATACATATATATATTTAAATATTTCCGCTGTAGTTTCTGACGAAATTTGTAATGGATAATCCAATCTTGTGAAAATTTGTGAATTTTAAATAAAACTTACGCTACATAATGATGAACAATTTATAATTTTTTCATATATCACAATATAGTTGTAATTTATTTGAAGCAATCGCATTACCAAAAATATTGTCATTGCCTAAAGCGGAAGTTATATTTTTACAAAAATTCGAAATTATAGTATATTTATTTGTAAGCTGAAAGATTATGAAAAACAATAAGACATTTTCAGTGGCGTAACGTTTCTAGAATATCTTGTTTTCGAGATCGAAATGGGGGCACATAGAATATAATAAATAATTAAACAAAATTGTTGAGACTATTTTTCCCGATTACTACACACTGTAGTATATTTGAAGAAATTTGAAATTTCAAGTAAATCCATGAATATAGGCGATTCGCACTATCGATAGTAGAAAGTTTTGGCATGTCGTTGAAAATATAACAATACATAGTTCGAATAGGCTTTGACATTTTCTATGAACAATTCGCTTGCCTGCCTTGCGCAAAACAGTCTACCACAAAGTTTCATATTTCAAGTAGGCATAGGTGTATTTCCGTAAATTTGACTGTCCATAAACAATGGAATTGTGGGTTCATGATATTTTATTTGTCATGATTAATCGGCTATGCCTCCCTGATGCAAAATTGTGTTATACTGTTTTGCGTAGGGCAGGCAAGCGAATTTTTCATAGAAAATGTCAAAGCCTATTTGAACTATCGTTATGTTTTCATCGACATGCTAAAACTCTCTAGTATTTCCAAAAACCTAGAACGACTCAAATGAGTAAACGGGTTTGATAGAATTTATTTAGTTCAAAATCAGGATTTGTTTGTAAACTGTTGTTAAAGGGCTGAATTAAGATCGAGAGTGAAATTTTTCCCGCTCCGATTTTATCAATAAAAATGCATACTTACTGTCGTGGAATATGTCACAAACGGTGGGGAATTCCATAAGCTAGAATCTGAGACCGGTTCCATAATTCTCCTCGGCCATTTTATGTATTATTTTTCGATTCCCCGGTCATTTGACATTTCACAATGAAATAACCGGGGAATCGAAAAAAAATACATAAAATGGCCGAGAAAAAGTATGGAACTGTTTTCGGATTGTAGCTTATGGAATTCCGCAGCATTCCCCACATATTCCATGACAGTAAGAATACATTTTCATTGAAAAAATCGCAGCGGACAAAAATTTCACTCTCGATGTCAGTACTAGGCTTAAGCTTGAAATAGATATGATGCAACTTGTTTGTGATGGAAGCAACACCAATGCATTGTAAATGGGTGACGTCATGTTGACATCATGCCGTGGCTGATCAACAGCGACATCAAAATGATGTCACCCATTTAAAATGTCGTTGCTGTTTTGCTGCATCATATCTATTTCAAGCCGTATCGAAAGTAAGTAACGAAATCTGTGTTTATTATGAAACTCGAATCCTGTTGACACAGATTACAAAAAAGATAAAATTTATATTTTTATTTAACTCAATACCATACGTGAAAAAAATATCATAATTATAAGCTTTAAGACGTTGTAAAAAATAACGCAGTTTGTAAAAACCTTGTAAAAAATAACGTAGCGATATAAAGGTTTTCGGCCAAAATTCAGCTGGTTTTCTACCGTTTTATAGGAAATTTCATGTTTTTGAAACCACTCTGTCTTTAGTACAAATTAAAAATAATAAAATTAAAACAGTGCAATAAATAAAATAAATAACAGGCGCGACAATCCAACATTGGACTAAGGCCGCAGGATGTGTTAGTGACATCCTATTTCCAAGATCTTATCTGCTTTTTGTTGAGGTAATGAGATCAGCATCACGCTCAGCAGTGTTATTTATCCCCATAAATGGGTAATCGTTTAACATCTGAGTGAGATCATAGTCCGTCACAAGCTCGTGAGTTCGGAAAATACCATGGTTCACGGTGAGATTCGAACTCATGACCCTTGCACCGAAGGTGCGCGCACTAACCGCTAGACCAGCCAGACTACAAACAAAAAACAGTGCAATAATTTAATTAAAATTTTCTGGTATTTTTTTTTTAATTTGGTGTAACTTTTGCGGATTGAGACATCTCTAAATTATACAATAAATTGGCAATTGGATTTTTGTTTCGTAGAACACAGCATCCGTCAAAAATTATGCATTAATATTCCAATGACACAGAAATCTACAAAAAGCTTTTTAAATCACAGTTCAAAATTTCCCACTCCTTCCTACGCTAGGGGGCCCCTGGTGGCTGGGGCCTGTGTTCAACCAAAAAGATGGAGCACCGTACGTTACGCTACTGGACATTTTTTATGATAAATATTTTACATAATAAACACATTGAAAAGACACGAGTTCGTCATATTGAGACGAACAAGCCGGCGACGAGCTGAACAACAATGCGATGGGGACTCAAGAGAGACGATCACTTTAGGACTAAGAAAGTAACAGGATCATGCGATTTAGAAGATGTCAAGAGAACGAACGATAATTTAAATTCGTTTTGAACTCTATACGTATTTACATAATGATTTCAATAATAATTTGAGACCAATGCAAAGCAATTTTTATACAAAACTCGTAAAACTAGCTGAAGCTTTTTAGCAAATCAATTTACAAAATCGCAAAATCTATATCGTTCTAAATGATTTTAGCTATAATCAAATATAAATCACTTTCAATTCCATAACTATTTCATAATAGAGAGTAGCACTAACACAATATGGCGTTTTCAAGTATACACGTCATCGAAACGTATACAGTTGACATTTTTCTAATAGTTTTATGATAGAAACATTAGTGTGTCCTACGTATATTTCATCCGATACAAAATTTATGATGCTTTCACACGTGATGAAGATATGCACGGTATCAAATATGTAAAACTACGTAACGAAATTTCAACTTACCGTTGGCGGAGAGAGATTTATGGCTGAACTTCTACGTTCCTGTGGACCTATACTGGAATGTCGACGTATAGGCAAACCACCACCGGGTGTTCCGCCGGGCGATGAAGCACACGAGGGAGCTATACGAATTTTCGGAGTCATTAAGGTGTTGTCTGATAACCGTCGATTAGGAAATGCATTGGCTACACGAAGGAAATTGCTGTCTGGCGATGATGGCGAACCGCCAAACCACCATCCGCCCAACATACTAACACCTGTCGAATGAAAAAAGTATGAAATTTTTGAATATGTTTTTAAAACTTTTAGATTAATTAAAGTTAGGTTGTTAAAGCCTAGTACTGACATCGAGAGTGAAATTTATGTCCACTGCGATTTTTTTCAATGAAAATGTATTCTTACTGTCGTGGAATATGTGGGGAATGCTGGGGAATGCCATAAGCTACAATCCGAAAACAGTTCCATAATTGTTCTCGGCCATTTTATGTATTTTTTTCGTCGTGAAATGTCAAATGACCGGGGAATCGAAAAATAATACATAAAATGGCCGGGGAGAATTATGGAACCGGTTCGGATTGTAGCTTATGGAATTCCCCACCGTTTGTGACATATTCCACGACAGTAAGTATGCATTTCGCAGCGGGAAGAATTTCACTCTCGATCTTAATTCAGCCCTTAAAGGCGAAAGTAGTCTCTGAACTTTTAAAACCACATTTTTGACACTTTCAAAACTTCTATCAAATTTGAATATGCAAATATGAACTGACCCGGGAAGTAGCCAGGAGAGAGGTCCGGACCCCGAAATGTTATCAAAACTAATCGAAATTTTTGTGATATAATATGTAATTTGAAAAAGGTGCACCTCATTTTAACTCAGATATTTTTATCCGATTTTGTTTCCAGAACATTAACTTAAATCGCAATTGATTTAACAATTCAATGGACTTTTGGTTTAAGTCGTGATACCGATAATCGATACTAGCTGATTCACTATTTTTGATTTATTAGTTATCTTTATTATGGAAAGATTTCCCGCCAATTTCCCTTAGAGCTTGGTGGTTTAAATTTTCAGCTGCAGGAATCCTGAGTGTTGCTACGGAGTTATTGCAGAACGTACTTTAGCCGGAGCCTGCTGCATGGTTCCTGAGCATTTCTAAGAAATTTTCGAGTGCGATAAATTATTCTATTGGCAGTGCTTCTACTTAACGTAGTACGTACGTACTACACTCCTGCATAGAAAAATAGTAATACTAATTTCATTTACCGGGCTTCCTTCTTTTGGGGGAAAGTCGTGCTTCTTCTTCTCTATTCCGTTCAAAACTGTCACTTCAAAGGATGATATTTAAGTTTCAAGTGATTAATTTAGATTTTTTGAAACAAATTGTGCTGTTGATGGCATTGACGAAAATGCTTGATCGCCGCCTTACCATATTCGAGAGCACAGAGGTATAAGTTAGATTCCCGGCGAGTTAGTTGTCGTTACAGTGCGAATTTAGTGAATATTGACGGTGGCATATTATGGTCCAATGGACGAGTTGTGCCCTTGAAAAAGTCACGTTTGATTTTAGCTAACAGCATGAAAAATGCAACCAAAATCGATAATTCACCCGCAGTCTCTTTTATAATTTTATTAATAAACTCTAGCTAGAGAAACTGTATCTTAGAGGAAACCTTCCATTCGTGGCTCTTAACTGCGAAAAACATTTTCCTCCTTTGAATTTAATACCTTTGGAACCAGATACTAGATGATGTTAGTAAAATATATTTTTTATCGTCTTATACTAATTCTGCAAGATAATAGATCTGGAATACCTATGGGCCTAGAAGTTACTGCCGCCTATCCGTTTACAGAATACCACGATGATAAATTAATTTAATCAATCGACACAGAGCAACTCATCGACATTTTAACTGTGAAAATCGTTTCCAGCAAAGTGTTGACAAATTATTCGCATTTGACTAAAGCCATTAAAAAAATTAAAATGAGAAACCGAAAATTTGGAACCCCGCCAATATTTGGATTCCTCCCGAGACAAAATCGTGGCTTCGTGACTCGGTAATCCATATCACTTTTAATTCGGATATCACGCTAATCCGGACCACTAAATTCTCAGTCCGGATTTCAACAGGAATTTAGACTCTACAATCCGGATTTTTTCGATTATTTGTGTTTTCTTTACGGAACGGCTTTGAAACAATGATATGATGCTGACCTCTTTCAAAGAAAAACTTTGTGCCACTTATTTATTTATTTGGACTGTTTTCCTCAGATAAAAACGATTGCGTTAATACGGATGTTTCGTTAATTCTGAGTAACCCTTGCAATAATTGATCCGGATTATTTAGTCAAGACTGTATAATAATTCCGTCTATAATTTCGTTAGAGTAAACTTTTCCAATGGTTTGTAACCTGACTGAATTTTGATTTGAATACTGATTATGGTGAAGAGCAATACATATACAACAGCGGCTATCTTTGTTGAAAAAACATTAATCGTGGAATAAAGAATTTCCTGGGAAGTGGATGATTCCCAACCACCTTTCAATAGGTCATATTCATATTTCTACCATATAGAGTTCCAGTCAACCGAATAACGTTCCCCATTCTCAAACGATATTTAACAATAAAAGGAACATCATGTTTCAAATTGCTCACGGATAATTGCCGGGTTAATATGCTCCGGTTCAACTAGCCGGATTTTCGAGTAAATGTATGCTGAATAAAATCCACACACGATAGTACTGTACACGTATGTATGTACATAATGCAGACATGATGTGTTTCTATTTGAAACGAGGCGGAAAATTTAATTATTTCGTACAATTAGATAATACAAGGGGTTGTTCCAGTTAAGCTTTCTGCTAAATTGGAAATAACAGACTCATTTACATGCGTTACAAGTTTGTGTCTGTGAATGTGTGTATGGAGCTTGTTTTCTTTTAATAATGTTATACATGTTATCCGAGATTTTCAAATAGGAACAAATTAGGGATGAGCATCAAACATCGATGTTTCGAAATCATCGATGTTTTTGGTCCGATGGTCGATGTTTTTACCATCGATGGTTTGCGTTTCGATGGTCGATGGTTTTCACCATCAATGGTTTTCAACTATTGATGTTTCTTTCCTCAACATATTTTTTTTTACAACTCAACTTTGTCTTTATAAGTGTATGCGAATACCTTCAAGCAAAAAGGAGTGTCTTTCTTTATACGCCCGGTAAGGCACAATTTCCATATGTGGTTTCGCCCTGAAATATTTATTTTAACCTTTCCTCACTGTTTACACTGTGCTACAATTTCGACGCGCATCTTTTCATTTCATGCACCGACCACTCGAAGTATATCCGAATATCGTTCTTTCTCCCTCAGTGTTCAGAGACTATGAGAAAGTGGAACGGCAGGCCCACTGCAATTCCGTCGCGTATTTTTCCAAGTAGTCGGCACATGGTCAGATTCCCGCTGGTGGCTCTATGCCAGGGGTGTCAAACTCAAAGCATGGCCTGGGCCAAAGATCAGTGTCCTAAGGTTTAAGCGGGCCGCAGAATAAAAAAAAAATCAAAACGCGTGTTGAAACCTATGTATGTTTGTTTTTTAATCCCAGAATATTTCCTTTAAGATGTGACTATTAATCTAAGTCAGTAGCTAACTAGGGATTACGCCATATAGAAATTATTACACCTTTTGAAAATGTTCTTCAAATAAATTGAGAACCTTAGATAAGAAGTTAAAACGCCAACATTATTTGTCAAATTTTGGACAGCGTCATAAGTGTCCAGGTAGCCCAAAACAATCTTGGGAGCGAAAATTCTTAGTTATAGTTAGCCTGAGTTACATCAAGTCCGGTCAGAAAGAAAGGCTAAAAATAGACAAAAATTTGTTCTGTAATGAGGTGCGAAACAAACGCATGCACCAGTAAAGCTTAATAAGCTAAAAGGAAAAAATTCTGTGCTTGGGCTGAGATGGCTATACTTACAACGTTTCACGTCTAGGTGATTTCCTCACCAAATATACGATTTCGGGGCCTTACAACTTTGACTCTCAAATAAATCTCAGCCCTCTTGTCGAATAACCTGAAGGATGCGGACGCGAGTTATAATACAACGTGGCAGATAACTAGCAAGTTCGGCTAAACATAAAAAAAACTGAACCGAATTTCGGGACAAAAGAATTTCACGAAAAGGCTTAATGTTTTCCTCCACAAAAAGGATGCCTTAAGCAAATGTAACCCAAATAAACGTCGGCGATTTTTTTAAGCGTGCATAAGCCACCGACTTTTTGACGAGTTTTAGTAAATCGTTGAAATGAGTTCAACAGCTCGAATTTGTGTTGCCACACATTTTTATACCCTTCACTCGTAGAGTAAAGGGTATATTAACTTTGTCATGAAGTTTGTAACGCATTGAAGGAAGCATCTCCGACCATATAAAATATGTATATATATGATCAGCATGACGATCTGAGTCGATTGGGCGATGTCCGTCTCTCTGTCTGTCTGTCCGTCTGTCCGCCTGTCTGTCTGTTGCTACGTGTTTTACTCGGTCAGTTTAAAAGCTATCGAGCTGAAATTTTGCACACATGTTTCTTTTTATTGCAGGCAGTTTGTATGTTCGAATCGCTAAAATCGGACCGTGGGGTCATGGGGCTGCCATACAAATACAAACCTAATCCCCCCAATTTGGTTTTTCTAAGAAAAACTTTTTCATGCGTGCACCAATTTCAACCAAATTTCACACAAATGTGTTCCTATTGATAAGACAAAACATATGTAAGAATGGATCAAATCGGACTATGGGGTCATGGGGCTGCCATACAAACTAAACCCCCCAAATTAGGTTCTTCTAAAAAAAACTTTTTCATTTGTGCACCAATTTCAACCAAATTTCATACAAATGTGTTTCTATTGATGCCACAAAACATATGTAAGAATGGTTGGAATAGGACTGTGGGGTCATGGGGCTGTCATACAAACCCAACCCCCAAATTGAGTTTTTCTAAGAAAATTTTTTTTATTTGTGCACCAATTTCAATCAAACCTCATAAAAGTGCATTTCAATTGATGCCACAAAACATATGTAAAAATGAATGGAATCGGACAATGGGGTCATGGGGCTGTCATACAAACCCAACCCCCCAAATTGAGTTCATCTTCGAAAAACTTTTTTATTTGTGCATCACTTTCAACCAAAACTCGTAAAAGTGCATCTCTATTGATGCCATAAGACATGTGTAAAAATGAATGGAAACTGTCTATGGGGTCATGGGGCTACCATACAAACCCAACCCCCCATATTAGATCTTCTAAGAAACATTTTTTCCACACCAATTTCCAAAAAACTTAATGCGTCCTTGTCAAAAAAAATAAAAAAAATAAAACGAATGGAATCATACTATGGGACCATGCTCCCGCATCCCCCCAATAAAGTTTTCGGAGTAAATATTTTCATTTTCCCACTTAACCAAAAACACACAAATATTGTTTTATCGACGCCACAGAAGGAAAAGAATGGGGAAGGATTGAACACAAGTCATATGTTCGCCCAAAAAAAAACTTTTAGCCCGAGGAGAGTGAAGGGTATTCAAATTTCGGCCGCGCCTGAAATTAGCCTCGGTCTCGTTTTAATTAAGCTCTTCGATGTGGCCGCAGGCCGTGAGTTTGACATGTCTGCTCTATGCGGTGGGTTGTCGGTATGATACGAATGCGTATGCAAAAAACGCAAGGAGAAGAATTACATTCTGGTGCGTGGGGGAGGCAAGGAATGAAAACCATAAACTAAACCATATATCTATTCAATCGGCTTAATTTTTCATATCAAAGTGATTATTTTTTTTTTTAGTACTCAAAAAACCCAAAACATCGATGTTTTTGGTTCGACGTTTTCTTACCATCGATGGTTTCGTCTCGATGTTTTTCTTTCGATGCTCATCTCTAGAACAAATTATGTGAAGCCATAATTTAGTTGTGGATAATTGCAGACTTCCCCACAAAATTGTAAAATACATGGTTTTGGAAAAATAACCGCAAGGCATAAATGTCAATGTTAGATAAGTGATTTTAATTATATTGTATTTCTAAAATGTTTTCTAAATTCTACGGGTGCTAAAAATCTAAAATATTAAAATAAATAAATAACAGTCTAATTTAAAAAGGTAACTCTATACGACGATAACCCAATGATTTTCCTATTCACAGGTCTTGTATTTCAAGCACGTTCCTATTATAGCGATTAAGTTCAGACACATGAAATTATACTCTTAAATGACGTCTAAGAATTGTGAACTCACCTCCTGAATTTTTCCTGGCCATATCCTCGGCACTTGATGTCTTTCGCTGATCTATCCTTAAATTTGGTATGTTGAATGGTGGCACGTGCATATTATCCGACGAGAATTGATGTCTAAGCGGTCTATGTCGTTCAGGCGATGGTATGGACAAGTTGTCTAGTTTCAGTTTATTACGTTGCTGCCTATCAATATGATCCAACATTTCCTGAAGCACCTAATTCAAGCAATCGTAAAAATAGAATGAAATCCTATTTGTTGACACGAATTAGTACGGCTGATTGTGGCAATAGCATTTAAGCATTTCATTCATGGGCGGTATTGTATGTACACACCTTCCTCGCTCGCTAGACCCGGAAGGATACACATACAATTGAACATTGTGCGCGTAGGAATATTATTTGCAAAGCAATCAACCAACTTAATTAAGTTATTATTGTGGAGGAAACTGATTTAATGTCTATAAATAGTACATACTATTGCATGTTTTTACGACAACTTTTGGTGGTGTTTAAAATTTATTTGATTCGATAAGAAACTTTCTAAGATTCAAATGAAATAACTTCTTCCTTCTCATGCATTGCCATCAATCGCTTCGTACTACCCCATACGAGGGTATGGATTCAACCAGTGCGTGATACGCGAATAATAAAAAGTTAAGTACCTCCAAAAGAATGGTGAATTGTTCGAGATTTAGGGAAGGATTAACGGTGTGTGGAATAAGTGATGGCATTACTCGTGTTGCCATTATGTTAACGGAGAGACCATATTTTTTATCACTTAACATTATTCGGTAGATATCTGCAAAAAAAGAGAATACAATAAAATATTTACAAGTCTTATATGAGCTTTTATTGTGCGAGTGAAAATGTCTTTTATGGTTGTTTTAGCATTCTAAACGCAATGTTTTACTAATGCACCACTTAGCTGATTCAATTGATACATTAGAGAAGCATTTGATTTCGTCATAAATGTATTATGTACACCTTTATATTGACACGAAATGCTATTGAATTGAATTGAAAATAAAAAGAAATTACCATCGAAAGCTAATGTTCTGATCGCCTTTGGTAAAGCGAAGTAAATTTTTGAGGAACACGTATCGCTGGAGACTTTTTATACCCTAAAGCCCCGGATAGAGTTCGAGCGGAATGAAAATGAAACGGTAATGAACCGGCATAAAAACCGTGGTGAATATAAAATTTTATCTTCAAAAATTGCTGCAAAGGCGTTTTACGTCCTAAATCATCTTAAAAATAACTAAAAAAATAATTTCCCCCTTGTCCGAATGCATTTTCAACGTGAAAATGAGTCGACTCTGTAGCATATTCTCCGTCGGGCGTGGTGAGTTTTGCAAACGTCAAACCGATTCACTGTCCACGACGAGTTCATCGCGGAAGTTATCTAATGACCGGGGAATCGAAAAATAACACATAAAATGGCAGAGACAAATTGTGAAACCATTCTCGGATTTTAGTTTATGGAATTACCCATCATTTACCACATATTCCACGACAGTAAGTATGCATTTTCATTGAGAAAATCGCCGCGGACAAAAATTTCATTTTCATTCCGCCCGATCTCTATTCAGGCCTTTAGCTCGTAGAGTGAAAGAGTATATTAACTATGTCATGAAGTGTGTAGCGCATTGAAGGAAGCATCTCCGAACATATAAAATATTTATATATATGATCAGCATGACAAGAAAGTCGGTTGGGCGATGTCCGTCTGTCTGTCTGTCCGTCTATTGCTACGCGTTTTAGTCGGCCAGTTTAAAAGCTATGAAGCCGAAATGTTGCACACTTAAAAAATAAATAACAGACGCGACAGTTCGACATTGGACTAAGGTCGCAGATGTGTTAGTGACATCCAGTTTCCATGATCTTTTGTTGAGTTGTTGAAATCAACAGCACGTTTAGTTTTTCACACGGTAGTCGTCAATCGCACCATGCTCCACTTGGAGTTAGGGTAAATCAAGAAGAAAGAAGAAGAACCTCTACGGACACCGTTTCTCAAAAATCCCTCAGACATTTTTTTTGCGTACGCCCCTAACAGTAGTAGAAAGTAAATAAGTAAAGCAAGCAATGCCGTATCTCTGAGATGACTGGATATCGTTCTAGCTATTTACAAAAATTTTGCAGAGAAACAATTGTCCCATAGTAGGAATATTTTATGTGCTTACAATTGGATAGCAGACGACCAGTAAGCGATATTATATTCAATACAGACGAGTCTTCTTGGCACACAATTTCAATAAACATTATTGAAACTGTGAGCAGCAAAGCAGAGTGTACATGTATGTACATTAAATGCATTAAATGCACTTTCTGTAGATATAACTTTCATAGTTGTAAGTTTCATACTTTTTGAGAACATTGAATTTGAGTTCGAAAGTGGCGAGTGGCCCGATTTTTGTGAAGCCGAGTGTACATACATGTACACTCTGCTTTGCTGCTCACATTTTCAATAATGTTTATTGAAATTGTGTGCCAAGAAGACTCGTCTGTATTGAATATAATATCGCTTACTGGTCGTCTGCTATCCATGGCAATTCAGATGATTATGATTTTTATCTAAAGTACCATTAACTCACATTACAAACGATTTGCCTGTTTTGATTAGAGTTCGCGCTTACCGTGTGGCCCGGTTTCATTGAAGCTCAGTGTACATTGTACAGTCCAAAAATACGACTTGACTCTACATCGTAACATCGTTAAGTAAGAATCGCTTGTGCATACGTTCCAATGCCTTTTTTTTTGAAGCAGACGTAAAAAAGGACGGGTTAAAAGCCAAGGTGTATTTACACTAGATAGATGCACTGATGGTGCCAGGCAGAAGAGACCATCATTGGCATATAAAAGCCATAGCCATTTTCTTATAACTCTTTGTCTCCTCAGACACTCTTGTTATGAAAAAACATCCACCAGCCCATATTCCAAAAGGCACAATAAAGATAAATTGTCCTATCCCCTAAGTGTTATACGACATAATTCCAATCTGAAGGGAAATGTCCTTATTTGCTTTTTTTCGTTTCTTTTTTTCTTTGTTGATTTCACTTCAGACCTTTCCAAGTGATTACCAATTTAAAAAAAAAAACTTGTAAACTTTTTCGCACCTTTCTCAATAAAAGTTCATTGTTTGGTTAAGCCGACGCGATGCGACGCGACGTACGCAAAGACGATAAAAAAAAGTCGCCAAGCTAATCAAGCATATTCTCTAACAAGGACGTTATCCCTTCGCAAACAAAAGGAAAAGAAATTGTCGCCGATGCAAAAGGACACAGAAAAAGTTACTTTTCTTCCTTTTTTTTGTGAAAATTCGAAAGATAAAAGGCTTTTGCAAACAAAGTCAAATTAAAATCGTAAACTCATTAACGGAATTCCCCTACGGGATTTTTGGATCTGCATTTTAAATTGCAAATTGAAGTTGCGAACTTGTTGAATTGGAACGATTGTTGTGGCGTTTTGAATGTAAAGGGAGGCGCAATTCAGACAAGTAAATTTGAAATGAAGCCTAAAAAGGAGTGCATAAGGAGATGTTGAATATATATTTATATTTATGTTAATATTCGTTTGACTTGCAATTTATACAATTTGAGGTTCCTATACTAATTTTTAACTTTATGAAGGTCCTGTTTAAAAGAGTTTACGTTCCATCTGACTCAGCGTATTGATAGCCAAATTAATGCAGAATTCGCCAATAGCAAACGTCAATGCATTAGATTCATTGCCTTTAAGAGATCAAGATTATTTGCATTTGTTATACAATGCAATGTCTGTAAAACTCCAAGACAAAAATCTTCCTAACAGCTAAAGAAATATTCCTAAAAGAAATAGTTTTAGGAATGAACTCTTTTATATGAATATTTCTGAGTACGAGTATGTAGCAACGCAATATACATTTCACACTAACTAAAAAATTTATTCATGAATTGATTACTTCATTTAAAACTCATATAAACTAAAGGCCTAATTATAAAACAATTGAATGAAAGTCTGGTAGTCAGTTTTGAATATATTTGGAAAAGCGCCTATTACAAACACCCTAATTTCTGCGTTTAATTCTAAAAAAAAATTAATAAATATACTCTAAAAATATTCTTTTCACCGTTGTTTGCAGCTTCTCTATCACAGTTTGAAAGAAAGAAACAGTTTTTCCTGCTGCAAATAGTTTTTAGGGTTTTTTAGATTTTACAAAAAACCCTTATGAAATCGATTTTGTCCGTCCGTCTGTTCACTAAATAACTCGCGAACGGCTTAACCGATCGTCATGGAATTTGGTAGGAATGTGTAGAATGGTAACAGTCTTTGGCACGAAATACTTAAAAGTTGGTAGGACAAAAATAACAGGGTGTCCCGGACATTTGAAAATTTGTTCACTAAATAACTCGCGAACGGCTTAACGGATCGTCATGAAATTTGGTAGGAATGTGTAGAATGGTAATGGCATGAAATACTTAAAAATTGGTATGTCCAAGATAAAAGGGTGTCCCGTACATTTAAAAATTTGTTCACTAACCGATCGTTATGAAATTTGGTAGGAATGTGTAGAATCGTAACAGTCCTTAGCACGAAATACTTAGACGTTGGTAGGACAAAGCAAACAGGGTGTCCCAGAGATTTGAAAAAGTCGACTTTTTTAGTTTTTATCAAATCAAAGAACTCGATGGGTACATTTCATATCAGTCGCTTTTTTCCAGTTTGGAGTCATGGTAACGGCGTTACAGCTAATAAATCCAGTTAATATGTGGAGCCATGATACATAGTAAATCTATTTTTGGATTGGTTTAACTGAAAAGTGTTACAGAATGAAAAGCGTTAGCCTTTCATTCTGGAACGCGTTTATTTAGACCAATCCAAAAACAGATTTACGAGAAGCATTTCATTAACATTTAATTCTTATTTATTACCTATAAAATATATGTGCAAAATTATTCACTATGTATGTATCCAAAATCTAAAAAACCCTCGTATTGCGGGCGCAGCCCTCTGTACGCCGGTATTTTTTATTTTGGCATATGTACATTTCGGAAGCAACTCGCTTCCTTCTTCAGTGCCTATGCTTCTAATTCTTACTGCCCCTTCTTACTGTAAGAATTAGAAGCATAGGCACTGAAGAAGGCAGCGAGTTGCTTCCGAAATGTACATATGCCAAAATAAAAAAACTATTTGCAGCAGGAAAAACGGTTTCTTTCTTTCAAATTGAAATATACTCTAATTACAGTGTCAATCATACCCATTTTCAAGATTTCGCAGTTTTCCAGTAAAACACGGTTTTACTAAGCCGTGATTCGATGTATATGTGGCTCTGAATTAAGTCTTTGGCCCAATGTAAGAAATTACATTTCAGAGAGACTAGATTTACTGAGCTCAATTGAAATATGCAAACCTATCCCAAATGGAGAGTTTTGACTTCGATATTTTATTCCAGTTTCACAATTCTAAGAAAAACTTATTTACGAAGGACATTCTAGTCATATGCTACATTATGAGCCATCTCCCATTCCCTACTAGAGAAATCCATAACAATAACATTTTTCGTTATTCGTGTTTTTTTGCCTCATAACGAATAACAATATAATAGAAATCACTTCATTGTTATGAAGTGTGAAGCGGATATTTATTCACCGCTCACCTCATGCCCAAACGGAAGAAATTACGGAGAAAATAAAGATCTTATCTCCGAAAACGATTCAAATCAGAGTACAAAGAAAGTGCCTGTCGTCTGTATTCATCCTTACTACAATAGTATGCATGGTGTGTGTTGGTGGGGGTTCGTGCTTTTCATAAATTTAATAAGAATTCTCAAACTTCTCATAAATTTACGATTTCTTTCATCGTTTTCCGTGTTTTGTCCTTGACTTTCTTCTCTTAATTTTTTTTCTTCCACTTGAGTAACAGCTTTGACTGATTTTTTTTCGAGTAAAGTGATATAAAAAAAACAATGGATATTGAAAGAAAAAACGATTAGATTGTGGTGGTGGTGTTGCTTTCGAGTAGCCGTCGGTCCTTAGTTTGGTCCTTTCGGGATATACTAGAAGTGGTTAAGTCAATATTAACCGTAATCGTATAAGGAAAAAGTTCGGCAGGAGTTCACGTGATTTTCATAATGGAACTTTATACAAGAGTTTCGGGAAGAGTATTTGTAACAGTTAGACATCATTCAGAAGTTTAAGTGTTGTTGTTTGTTCAATAAAGATGGGACATTGTCTGGTGTCGAAAAAAAAAGACACTAGAGATACTTTACGTTCTTAATACAGTTCCGTTAAAAAATCGTGCAAAGATTTCAGAAATGCTTCGGGGTCTAGACGCTTCAGACACTTTGACTTTTGTGTGTTGTATAGATTAAAATTTGGAAACTTTTCCTGCATAATTTAGTAACTTCGTTATATGTAGAAAAATCATAATTTATGTCAAGAAAATGTTTAACATAATTCAAGAGGAAATGTGTATATTTCTGAAAATGTGTGACAAGACAAATGACTAATTATGTACTCACTAACAACACGAAGTATAATTTCCGGATCACCTAATCGCACATCCCAAAGAAGTGGAAGAACTTCATCAATTATCTGAAATTTTTTTAAAAATGACATTAAACAATTTTCTTTTATTTAAATAATATTAAAATTCACCTGTGATTTGTCTAATTTCTCCAGAGTCCTCTCAATACAGGATAGAACATTCGAAACGATTTTCACATCCGTATGATTTTTTTCGAACACACCTTTGATTCGGGGCAAGACCATTTTTTTGATAGACGCCTCATCGATACAATCGTAGACATTGGTCACGGCTACTAGCGCGGCACTCTAAACACAAAACAAGATGTGTTGTAATTATCCGTAAGAATAAGATCAGATAGAATTTAAATCCAAATAAAGTATTATTCTGTTCTGTTAACTTGAAACGACGTATATCTACACGGACAATACTTTCCAGATACATGCGATTTAGTAAACGATTGGATATCCTTATTTTGAAATGAAATATACCCCATATTTTACCAATAACCTAAAACCTATTCAAATGTTAGATTGGATGAGTTTTGGTAGATACGCCAATTTATTTTAAGGATTTTTTTAGTCACGTCATTTTCCCTTTGTATAGAATCCAAGGGCTCAAATCTGGTTGGTAACGCTTGCAAAATATTGAATGATTGGAGCTTTATATTCGATAAAAGTTAACGGCTTGAATAAACTTGAGTAACTCATACAGCATTCGTTGAACGATTTTTGTTTTGAATGACAATTTTAACACTAAATGGCGTATCTAAAAGTTTATGTGAAATAATTATAACAATAAATGATGTATCTGTGAAAGCTCATGTAGATACGTTACTTTACGTTAATAGTTGCTAGATACGTCATTTTTGGTTAATATTAACTATTTATTAATTATTTAATTAATTATTAATTAATTAATTAACTCATACTCAAATATAAAAGTAAAAAAAGAAATTCTTCATTTAAGGTTTGTGTTCGTAGAGACGACTCATGGGATAATCGCTCAGCGACCGAAGTGAAACCACCGGTTTTGAGCACTGTATGGGTATATTTTCTATACAGACATGTTCCATTAGTCCATAGTCGATACATACTAGGAAAGTAGAACCATTCAACAAAATTTTAAATACAGCTCGAAATTGGATGCAAAACTACGATCGCTGAGCGATCATCACATGAATTAAATGTTTGTACATTAAATGTTTCTATCGTATCATAGTAATGATGACCGAAGCCACATCATCTCAGAAACGACCGAATAGGGTAGATTCGTCTAATCAAATTAACACGGCAGTATTACATTTCAATCTTAAAAAAAAAATCAAATTAATATTTTTTAGCTGGAAGGTAATCCATTTGTTTCATGATAAATATTAATTTGTGCTGAAAAATCGTTAATATGAGGTCTGCATGCACATGTCTAGCATGCAGCATCAAAGCTAATTAGTGAGAGACGACAGTAGAGTCCCATGTTAATTAGCAAAAAGATCCAGCCACGAACTAGAAAAAACCAATATATGTATGTAGTTTCTCTTTCTAACTAATGCAAAATAATAACCATAACAAAGAGTTGCCGGCTATATTCTCGGTAAGGCAAAGCATAGTAGCAGTAGAGGTAGAGGGCTCTAGCTCTAATACATAGACAATGTACTTTTCTCAACTGCAGTCTTCGTACTCCACACAAAAAAAAAATTACTTTTATTAATGAAAAATTACATAGAACGTATGAAATTTTGGCTATGATTTGGAGCCGATGAAATAGCCTTTTTGGAACAATGATAGAAATATCAGTGAAAATATGAAGTGAATATTCGATAACAATGAGATTGTTCATCGATTCTAACTATGTAAAAATTTCATTGAATTTTATTTAAAAAAATAGAAAATAGTATATTTTTTTATTTTAATTTCTTATTTGGCATTTTTAATTAATTTTATTCAAACTTCATACGTTTAAAGACACTTTCTGTTTTCTAGAAGTAAAGTAAAATCTTCATTGTAATACAGGTTTTTTTTTCTGGGTGCATGCAAAATTGTATGTCACGAGAGGCCTACTAGCACATAAATAAATTCTAGTTCCGGGTCGTGAGTAACGATGCTTTTAATTAGCCTGGGCAATTCGAATTTTTGGATAATCGGAAGTCAGTTGTAGGTCCCAATAATCATCGGTCCCAATAATCACGCGGAAAGCTGTACGAAAATTTTTCGTTCTCGCATCTACTTCACAATAGAGTAGACCGGCAGTATAAGAGAATTGTCAAGTTCACGAACAATTTGTAAGGACAAGTGTAAATACCGTATGACGGCCGCAGTTGTAAGGTTGCGCGTTATGGGTAAAATGCCGAAGGGAAATCCCAGAAAAATACAAATACAAACGTGAGGCAAACGAATTCGTCGCTTGGATTTTTTTCGATTATGTAGAAAAAGAAACTTTAATATCGACCAGATTCATCTACAGATTAAAAAGAGAGCCCTCTCAAGAAACATCCCTTCATCCCTTGTTATACAGGGTGTCCGGAAAGTACCGGATAAACGCAGGAGCAAATATTTCCTCATGTTTTCTGGTAAGATTTATGCAAATTATGCCAAAATCAAGCAAAGAATAACCTTAGTTTTGTTAAATAATGGAGCTTGAATCAAATAATGTATGACACATGACAGATTTGTTCGTAAGGCTGTGCGCCAATTTTTAAAATAATCTTACAAGGGATAGAAAATTAATTTGCTTATGGGTCAAACTACAAAAAGTAGGGTAAAATAATTAGTTTTTCAAAAATCTTAAAAATCTTAGCAGCTTAAGGGTTAGAATTGGGAGTGCGTTCCGTACACCTTTTTTTGGAAACGACATGGAAAATCATTTCCTGGTGCGTTTGTTTAGTCTTAGGACACCCTGTATATAACATTTATTATAAAATATGCGTTTTTTCGCTATCGCGGTTAACTCTGACTCAAAAAAACGATCGCGTGTAACTTCCCGGTTAAGATCAACTGCTCGGCCAAACAGCTGACACATGACAGTTGTGTTGCATCTTTATCTAACTCTCTTTGGGTTATTTTTCAGATTTGGTGGATTTAATCACAAAAGACAATTATTTATTTGCAAAATCTAAAACCACCAATTTTCACAAGATACGTAAATTCATAAGGTATCTTGTGAAAATTATAACCAGAAATGTGTATTTTGGTCTAGTGTGACGTCATAGCACGATAGCCGACTGTCAAATTCATATAAGATGGTATAACGGTCCTGCGCAATGCGTGATCTAGTAGTATATTGTTCTTGGTAGGCCCCCCTTAAAGAAATCAATAAGGATGTCCAGATTTATATAAAGCTAAGAAGTACACGTAATGAAACAAATAATTTTCTATCAATTGCTTGAACGTTTGACGCCCCATGTCTCACTAGACGTTACAATTGAAGGAGTTGTATTTTGATTAATTAGAATATCATAGTCAACAAGGAAAAAATGTCCAGACTTTCAATGATTAAATTTAGTGCTCCAAAACAGTAGAGTTCGTTTTGTGGAAGAATCTGCGCGAAAATGGTCAAAGTTTTGTTACGAAATGCTTATCAATTTAAAGACATAATATTTGCTTCGCATTTCATTTGGTATGTTTGTCTAGTTATCCTGTCGAGAGGAAAGTTTGGGTTCTTAATGGTAAAAAACGTAATCGAGGGGGTGGGTGCACTTACAGTGATGCCCATAACTTCTATTGGAACCTATCAAACAAGATACGCTGCTGAATTAGTTTCACTTTGAATGCCGCATGCTAGACACATAAGTTACGTAAACGTAGCTAAATGTAGATGGTTGCGGTAAAACTGAATCGGAGGCAATACAACTCATCAAATGAATGAAAATTTATATTTTTATCAAGCCATCGGCACTGCTGTCAGAAAAAAACTGCTTTGTAAAAGGATAAGGATTAGGAAAAACTCAACCCAAACGTCCTGTTTCAAATGAAATTAAAATGCGTTCGCTATAAAAAAAATAGCAAGAAATAAACTGATTCTCAAAACTCTTGGGCGTGGATTATCATAACTAAACATTTTTGACAGCAGTCAATTTTTTCCGTCGTGTATGCGATGCTCAGCAATTGTACCCATTGACATCGAGAGTGAAATTTTTGTCCGCTGCGATTTTTTCAATAAAAATGTATTCTTACTGTCGTGGAATATGTGGGGAATGCTGTGGAATTCCATAAGCTACAATTCGAAAACAGTTCCATAATTTTCGGTCATTTATGTATTTTTTTTTCCGATTCCCCAGTTATTTCATCGTGAAATGTCAAATGACCGGGGAATCGAAACATAATACATAAAATGGCCGAGGAGAAGTATGGAGACGGTCTCGGATTGTAGCTTATGGAATTCCGCACCGTTTGTGACATATTCCACGACAGTAAGTATGCATTTTTATTGATAAAATCACAGCGGGAAAAATTTCACTCTCGATCTTAATTCAGCCCTTTATGGTGAGAGGCACCTTCCTGAAATTACACCAGTGGCGTGCGATCCTGGGAAGCAATGGAAGCATTGCTGAAACCAACTCCGCATATCGCAACATTAAAACCTCGCACATTTCTGCTGACCCGGCTGATGGCGAATATGAGGGCGAATAATTTTTGTATTGGTCCTAGAAGCGCCGAGGGAAATTGTTTCTGCGTGTCGGAAACAACCTTGAAACTTGTTCCAGAGTCTCTATTATGCAGAGAAGGTATGTTGTCGGTAGGTATACGTTGATAAAAAATTGACCGTAGAAATGATTAACCATAGAATGTTATTAATAAAAGATTTACAAAAAGTTAAATTTCTAGTGAAATTAAATGTTAATTCCAGTGGCGTAGATAGCTTTTCGATGAGGGGGGGGGGGGATCATTTTGCAGGATTACTTTTACGGTTATCGAATGCTGAAATTTAGAATAACAATTTCTGTATTTATTACACTTCAAAGTAGCAGTTTTTTTTTAGTAAGTTTTGGTGCAAAATAGATAACAATTTTGCCATACGAAGAAATACGAATTCCTGAAAATATTGCATCGATAATTTTGACTTTTTACTACGGTGTGTGAATCCACAGTATTCTAATTTTCGTACAAATTTTCGTAATTGTGATCGGAGCATCAGAGCTTTAACTGGGTTAGATCAATGGTTCCCAAACTTTTCTGGCCGGAACATCTCAAAACAGGGATTAAAATAAATCATACAGTTATATGTCCAGAAAAGGGAAATTATGAAGGCGAGAGCTCCTTGAGTATGTGGATAAAGAACAGCTTTTGTGTTTAAATCGAATTTTTCTGATAACTCAGAAATTCGTGAGTATAGATATTTCCAAAATTTTCAAACTTTTAGGACACCGTATATATATTATCTATAAATTCCGAGACCCTAGCTATTAGCCAATTGTTAAAAGCATACCAAAAAATGTGAGTAGAACTTTGGACTGTTAAACGTTAATAAGTTTTAATGTAGTAAAAACGACAAAATTGGTTTAAACCGCCAAATCCAAGATTGAATATATTGTTTTTAAAATTTAAAAGTCATCTTGTTGATTTTGCTTTTGAAAATGTTTAATATAAATTTTAATTATTTACAATAAACTTTTTATATGTTCGGATGCATTTCGACTAAACACCATCGTCCTCAACGAGTACCTACATTTAAACTAAATTTACTAAAATCTTAAATTTACCTTCTCAAAAAACCAAAAAACCAGACTCTACTTTTAAAATATTAAAAATAATATTAAAACTCTAATAGAATTCATGTACGAATATGCAGAAAATTATTGTATAAAACATTATAATAAAAATGAATTGAAAAAAATGGTTTAATGCAATTGAAAAGTGATGATCGTATCGGTGCATGTATAGTGGATCCTCGGTTAACGAACACAACGCGTTCCAGGATCATATTCGTTATGAAAAACGTTCGTTAAGCGAAACCTTTAATTATCCAACATACAATGGTTCTTTTCCGATCAGAACACTACACGCTATTGTTTTTATTTATTGATAAAAGCGTTCAATTCTTGTAAAATGGAGATTTGTCTAAAAATTACACAAGTTTTACACTAAAATCTCAATTTTCACATTTCGTTATCCGGAATTTCGTTCGCTAAGCGAAACACTTCCTACTAAAAAAATTTCGTTCGTTATACGAAATGTTCGCTAAGGGTCCACTGTATATACTTTCGTATGCATATAGCTTCGCTGGCTGGTTCACCTGCTTTTTCAATTTTACATTGTCGAGGCTCAATTGAGTGTGGTCGTTTTCCGCGGCATGAAGAGCAACTTCTAACTTTTGGACCATGTTCTTGTTGATCGCATTTGAATGTTTTTGAAAAGTGTTTGGTCATGCAACTTTCCCTTACTATTATGGACTATCTTGAGATGGTGTTTTTTGAAGACATTTTTTAATTTGTTTGTCACTTCAGGGACGTATGTAAGAGCAACTTTTTTTCTAGCCATTTTTCTGGATTTAATTTGGTTTTTTGGAATCGAGATATTTTTTTGAGTGTAGGGAAACCAAGTCCTCGATCATTTTTTCATTGTATCCATTTAATACAGCGATGTACTTAATGTGCTTCAAGTCATCCATGAAATCAGTGATGCTGAGGAGCAATCCGCATAGTCTAAAAACCCGCTTTTTTGTGAGTCATTGGGCAGTGAAAGTCGCTTGGAATGTAATTCGGTGTACTCGATGGTTTTCTGTATACCGAAAAGTTAACTTTTCCATTTTGTGTTCGTTTAATTCGTATGTCGAGAAACGGCGATTATTATTAGCGTCACTGCTTTTTACGACTGCTAGGATGTCATCTACATTAAATGACTGGGGAATCGAATAATAATACATAAAATGGCCGAGAAAAATTATGGAACCGTTTTCGGATTGTAGCTTAGGGAATCCCCTAGCATTTGCCACATATTTCACGGCAGTAAGTATGCGTTTTCATTGGGAAAATCGCAGCAGACCTTTACATATAGTTTTACATAGTTTTTCGAGCAGCACTTCTAGATTACTTCATTAGGGCTTGCCTGTGCGAAGCTCCATTTCCAATGTGAAAAAGTAAAACGGAAAGTCCTGTGCCTGTGCTGTAGTCTTTTTATTCTATCGGTACGCTACTATTATACAATTGAAATTTAAGGAAGTGCTAAATTTTATATTGAAGTTCTGAAAATGGTTTCATGTTTTTATGAAACACTACATACGTTGAATAATTCCAATAAGAAGATTACTTTTGCTTTGTTTTATGTACCTAGGGTAATAATAAAAAAATTTGCGACCGAGGGGGGGGGGATTGATCCCCTTGATCCCCCCCTTATCTACGCCACTGGTTAATTCTTGTTATGTAAATAATTCGATTTGAGATTGCAAAAGAATGCCAGAAAAAAAAACGTTATCTCCATTTCAATAAAAAAAATGTGGGGTCTATTACTGAAACACAGTATGTAGGTATAGTGGTGTCGTCGCTAGTGTTTATTGTGTGGTGAAAGGCGCATTCGGCTTAGAGGCATTGAGCGCTTATATACCGGCTCTTAATTTAAACTACATATCTTAAAACATTTTTGGAGATAGTACCTTTTCCATAGGGTATTTATACCGTCCTAGTTTAGTTCGCGTACTAACTTCATCTTCTCCTTTGCATCTGAATTGGTTGTTGGATGTGCAGATGTTTACGAATTGTTGATCTGACATTTTGATTATTTGGACAATAATATAATTTGAATTTGTTAATCTTGCATTTTTCTAATTTGTACGGAAACGAAAATCGCAAAAGATATCACCCCAACAACAAGACGACGTCGCTCTTCCTGACAAATTTCAGAGACAGTCGCTTGTCTAGGCATAATGGATGGGCAAGCACTCCGCCATCTGTTGCGAATGGGACTAAATTTAGTTCCAATCAGTTAGTACAGTCCGTATATGCCGTCCATAAATAAAATATTTTTGTGTAAAACATTTTACCTTTGCTCCGGTATATAGGGTTTCCCGCATTAAGTGGTCAATACTGTAAGGGTTGATAGCGCAACTTGTATCAGCAAGAAAATTACCAATACAATCGGATTTTTTTTACCGTTACCTTGTTATCGCTCTTTTTGTGAAAGTCATCGAAATCGTGACTTGTCATGCAAAATCATGATTTGCAGCCCTCCTGATGACTTAGTCCAAGATTTGATTTCAGTTTTGGAAACTACATAAAATTTGACAAAAACTCAAGTTTTTCCTGTTGTCAACATTGGCCGTGTTTTTTATCGTCGGGGGCAGGTTTGCTGATCCAGACGCGCAAAAAAAACTATCGAGGATAGCATCCAGGCTAAATTTCAAAAATGTCACGTAGGCATTGCCATTAATTTCAAAACATTGCTCATAAATATTAAAACCCTGTTTTCACTTTACAAACGCAAAAGTTCAAATGTATTTTTTTAATGAAATCATATTTTTATGTATAAATCATAATTTTGTTAGCATAAGAATTTGACGAACAACATTTTTAACATGAATTTACCAACAAAAACAATTTTTTTGCACACACTTGTGTGTTGCATGTAAACTATACCTTAGAACTTTTCAATTTAAAATTTAATGTTAGCTTGTAATTGGAAAACGTACTAGAAAACAATTGGGATTGCATACATTTAGGCGAGTTTTGGAAAGCTCATTAAAACTAGATCATCATCAATGTGGCACGATAGCCCGACGTCGGGCCTTGGCCGCCTGAATCGTTGACCTCCAATTGTCGCGGTTACGTGACCTCGTCCTCCAGTTTCGGAAGCCCAGCAGCTGGTGGGCGTCTTCACCTACGGAGTTCTCCCAGCGAGCTCTCGGTCGTCCACGCAACCTCGCTCCGTCAATTCGTTGTGCGTTCATCACTTTCTTTGGCATGCGATTATCGTCCATCCGTTGTACATGCCCCGCCCATTGCAAACGTTGAAGCTTCACGATTTTCGATACTTCCAGCTCATCGTACAATTGATACAACTCATGGTTGTACCGGATACGCCATTGGTCTCGCTCGCGAACGGCCCCGAAAATTCGCCGAAGGACCTTTCGTTCGAATCGGTCTAGCAAAATTTCGGAGGCTTGGGTGAGGGTCCATGTTTCGCAGCCATAACATAGCACGGGTCGGATGATCGTTTTGTACACGCGGAGCTTCGTGTTCCTGTGCGCAAGTTTCGAATTAATTATAGGGAGGACCGAGAAATATGTCTTATTGGCTAGTTGTATCCGTCGCTTAATTTCGTCGGTTTCGTTGGCGTCCTTTGATAAGTTACAACCCAGATAGTTGAAGTTGTCTACATACTCGATATTAAGGTCCCCCACTGTGATGCTTGAATTTGCTGGCGTCCTTGTTTTCGATTGCATCATGGCCTTTGTTTTGCTTTCGTTGATATGTAGTCCAACTTCCTTTGCGGCGTTATTGAGGTTATGCAGAAGGCTTTCTGCATCACCCAACCTTCGAGACATGATGTTGATATCGTCGGCGTACGCTACTAATTGAGTCGACTTGATGAGTAGCGTTCCGCTGCTGTCCATATTCATGGCTCGAATTACATACTCCAAAGCCAGGTTGAAGAGCGTCGGCGCCAGCCCGTCGCCCTGCTTGAGTCCAGTACGAGTTTCAAATAGGTCAGTGAGTCGATTCTGCACTCTGACCTGCGAGACGGTATTAGTCATCGTCATCCTTGTGAGTCGCACTAACTTTGCCGGTATACCAAAATTCAGCATAATGTTGTACAGTACACTTCGATCGATACTGTCGTATGCCTGTTTGAAGTCGACAAAGATTTGGTACACGTCGATGTTATATTCCCAGCACTTTTGGAGTAGTAGCTTCACTGTGTAAAGCTGATCGGTCGTTGAGCGACCAGGTCTGAAGCCGCCTTGATACTCGCCAATGATTCGTTCTGCGTACGTATTAATTCTCTTTTCAAGAATTTTAGATAATATCTTATAGGCCGTACAAACTAATGATATGCCCCTGTAATTCTCACACTTCAGCTTGTCACCCTTTTTGTGAATTGGGCAGATTATGCTTTTGCGCCAATCTTCGGGGATTTCCTCGTCGTTCCATATTTTCAGCAGTAGCACATGTATAGCGTTGGTCAGGCACGTTCCACCATGCTTCAGCAGTTCTGCTGGGATCTCGTCAGCGCCGGGCGCTTTATTATTTTGAAGCGACTGTATGGCAAGACTCACCTCCTCTACTGTTGGGGGTAGAACGGGAGGGCCTGGTTCGGCTAACTGCTCAAGAGCTGGCTCCGCGGGGGATGTTGATGGTGCATTGAGGAGCTCTTCAAAATGCGAGGCCCATCGTTTGTTCACGCTTTCGATGTCGCTGATGATGTTACCATCCTTGTCCTTACATAGGCTTGTCCTGGGTTGATATCCGTTCTTAACATTATTTATAAGTTTGTACGCCTGTCTAATGTTCTTACTGGCTAATCTTTGGTTTATTTGCTGTAACTGCTCGTCAAAATGTTTGCGTTTCTTACGTCTAATTAACTTATTAGATACTCGCCGAAGCTCGTTATATCTTTCTTTCTTGGCTCGGGATGCGCGTTGTGTGTATTGGCGATAGGCTTCATTTTTCGCCTCAATCGAGGCCCTGCATTCTTCGTCGAACCAGTCTGCTCGTCTGCGCCGGCCTTTATAGCCCACGACCTCTTCTGCGACCCCCTTGATGCTGTCTTTGAGCTCCTCCCAGAACTCATGGATGCCTAAATTGTTGATGTCATCAAGCATGGGCAACAGTTTTTCCTCTAGTGCTGTTGTATACGCAGCCGCCGTGGCATCATCAATCAAATTGTCAACCTCGAAGATCTTGGCAGGGTTGATTCTCGTTAGGTGCACCGAAGAGATTCTGCACCTGTAGGTCGTCTTCACCAAATAGTGATCGGTGTCGCAGTTGGCTCCTCGATAGGATCGAACATCTAGGACATTAGAAGCCCATCTCTTGCTGGTCAGTACGTGGTCGATCTGGTTCACGGTGTATTCATCTGGAGACTTCCAGGTCTGCTTGTGGATTCGTCGATGAGGGAAGCATGTAGAGCTTATTACCAGGTTTCTGCCGCTCGCGAAGTCGATAAGTCGCTGACCGTTGTTGTTGTTTTCGTCGTGGAGGCTATGACCTCCAGTAGTTCCCCTATGCCAGCTTTCATTTCCGACTTTGGCGTTAAAGTCTCCTAGCAGCAGCTTGACGTCGTTTGATGGAAGTGAGTCGAAGAGTGTTTCTAGGTCGTTGTAGAACTCGTCCTTAATCGCGTCTTCTTTTACTTCTGTAGGGGCATGCGCATTAATGAGCCAGAGATTAGCGAAACGGGTCTTAATGCGGATCGCACATAGCCGCTCGTTGATGGGTTTGAAGCCGATAACGTGGTCCTTGAGCTGCTTATTCACGATGAAAGCTACTCCAAACTCCTTGTTGCCCTCCTCTTTACCACTCGTAAAAATAGTGTGCGAATTGAGGTCGTTAATCTCGCTTTTGAGCCATTTAGTTTCCTGGATTGCAACTATGCTCAGCTTGTATTGTTCTACCTGATCCAGGAGGGCCCTTAAGGCCCCCGGTCTATTCAGGGAGCGTACATTCCAGGATCCGAAAGAGTAATCAGTTTTTCGTTTGCGGGGTCGTCGTTGTTTTGTATCCGTCCAATCCGAGGCTTTTGTTTCAGGTTTCTTGACTTGAAGTTTTTCTTAGGATGAGTTGTCGGCACATCGCTAAACCATAATAGGGTTTAATCGTTGAGTAAAGGCCATCATGGGCATGCCTCGAAGATGCTGCTTTAGTGGTTGACTTAAATGTTTTCTGTCACCTATCACGTTAAGTAACCTGAGACGCTGCAGATGTTAATGCAGCACTCAGGCGCAGCGGTTACTCGGATAATGCGGGAAAGTAACGCCCCGTAGAGAGACATAGGAATTGGCCGAAGTCCTTTTCCTATGAAACTCCTCCTGCATAGCTAAGGGTCCGCAGTTATGCCACAACTGAAGAAGATATAGGAATTAGCCGAAGCCTTTCAACCTTTATCTTCCCCCTTACGGATGATAGATAGCAATATAATTTCTAACCTGAATAAAGTCACAGGTTAGCGTTTGTATGAAAATTACCTCGTATAGTGTAGGATAGCTGATTAAAAAACACGGCCAATATCGCCACTTTCAAGGTACAGTTACTCAAACTTAATAGAAATATTAAAATAGATTTTTCATCGAAAATTCAAACAGAAATTTGATAACGGTGCTTTATACATACGTACAGCTCTGCAAAGTTGATAAAAGTTGCGTGTTTCCCTAAAATTCTGCAATGTAAATATGAAAAGTGATACACCGTTGGAAAGCCAACATGTTGTAGCAACTTTGCAGAGTTGTATACGTATAAAGCACCGGTATGAAATTGCTGCTTGAATTTTCTATGAAAAATCTATTTTAAAATTTCTATTAAGTTTCTGTAACTCTATCTTGAAAATGGCGATAATGTTGGCAACAGGAGTTTTTGTGAAATTTTATGTAGTTCTGAAACTGAAATCAAATCTTGGATTAAGTCCTCAGGAGGGCTGCAAATTATGATTTTGCATAACAAGTCACGATTTCGATGACTTTCACAAAAAGAGCGATAACAAGGTAACGGTAAAAAAAATTCCGATTGTATTGGCAATTTTCTTGCTGAAACAAGTTGTGCTATCAAACCTAACAGTATTGACCACCTAATGCGGGACACCCTGTATACATGTTCACATAGTCTTGCGTCGAATGCTTGATTGCTGCAAGTTTATTTAGATATTTATTATTATTTGCTCTTGAAATATTGTTAAATATTAGCAGTTTACTTGCCTCACTGGAAACACATTGCAAGCAAAGGGGAATGTGTCTTGACTGTTTTTGATGTCTTTGCTCGAGGATCATAGTATACATTTAACTAGAGTACGTGCTAAATCTCAAGAGTCATTTGAAAGATCCGATAAATAGAACGGATGGAAAAAAGTTGCATGAGTGCAAGAAATGGTGATGAAGAGAAACGTATTTTCGCATTCTTTTTATCAATATCCGACAATAACTACCGCATGGAGTTATATATTATGTAAAAGAAGGACGAAGAAGAAAATAAACGTGAAAAAATAAAAAATAAGAATAAAAATTCGAGACGTGTTTAAGTAACTAAATATGTTTGTATGCACTTTAAATATGACATTGCATTGCATTTTCATAAATGTTTTACATTAACATTTATTTTGACTTGCACTTCTTAAAAGTATTTCAGTAAGGATTGCAAAAGAGCGCTTTCCTTCTCCAATTTTTCACCGCACGTCACTGAATTACACTCTCTGAGTGCTAACAATCAGCTAATAACTGTATAAAATTGTATTCGAGTCTGCTGGAATCGGAATTAGGGTTACTATGAAGGATAATAAGTTAATTTTAAACATTATAGACGGATACCAAACAATCTACTGATTTCTTTTACTTAGCTTGGATAATCACCTGACATTAGCATCTAAGGATTTGTCCGCAAATAAAATCCTTGGACTTTTTTTTATTCATGGTGTAGAAGCGGTATAGTGTTATGTTATTTCTCTAAACTTTATAAATAAATCACTTTTAAACAATATTGTCCTTCCTTTAATTTGCATGGGACTATTTTTTTGACTTTCAATTTTATTCTCGGATAAAAGTGAAGTTAACTTCTATAATCTCTGTGGATTTTGTAGAGTTTTGACAAAAACCTTCTACCGACGTCCCATTCTCAACCATTTTTGTTTATCATAGTTTTTGTAAATGTAAATTTATTCCCCTGCATTATTTACGTCATAGTTACTACTTATATCCTCCATGTGTAAGAGATCAACAAAAGCCATTATCGACCATTTCCCTGCGATCTGTGACATAAGGTATAAGTCGAAAGCATGGGCGTAGCCAGGGGGGGGGGGGGGCAGGGAGGGGCGGTCGCCCCCCCCCCTGGTCGATGAAGATGGTAAAAAAATCCTTATCGATGTAGTAAAAAAAATCGCTGCACCATACAACATTTTCAAAAATTTTTGAAATGTGGGACCTATTTTTTCAAAAATTATGGAAAAAATATTTACTAGGACAAAAATAGGACAAATCAGGAAAATGGCTCAAAATTCTTCCTCATTTTAGGAAGATTGCATTTCGAACTCATAAAAATTGATGTTTTTCCATTCTAAATAAACTAACGATTGAAAATCTGTCTATTTTGAGAAAGGGCGATTTGTATGAGGCGTCAAAGTTGACCGTCGTCGAATCGACGAAGCATGACCTTTCCGTACTAAAAATAAGCATGACCTTCCATGGTTAAGGACCTTGTAAAAAACGGGTCTCATATTTCAGTGTCTTTCAAGTTCTTCTTTTTCTTCTCAGTACCGTATAGCCCCTTGTGGGGCCATGGTGCGTTAACTTAGCCGTTTATAGGCAATTTCGAGTCAACGTTACATTGCATATCATTTCGGAGTGTATATAATGTTGTAAGTACTATATATTTCCATTCACATCTACGGAAATTTAGGACCACGCCGAGATTCGATCTCCGGACCTCTAGATTACTAGCATCGTAGAGTGCGACTCAACCAAGTGAGCCACAGAGCGGGTCTTTCAAGTTATTAAATCAAAATCTATTTTCTAGCTGAATCATACCAGCAATAAAATTTAGCCACTGTTAATACTTTGATAAATTTAGAGGAAATCTTATTTAAACCGTTAACCATATTTCAATCAATAAAGGATTTATAAGTTTTCTGACGATGCTACTTTGATGAGATGAAAGTGACAGATGAAAAAATGCACTTAAAATAGGCAAACTACGCGCTAAAAAGTAGATATTGGAGGCCAGTTGAATGTAATCAGAATGCAGAAGAAAATCATTCTCATCTCTATTTTAAAAATTTGACTCTAAAATTAGCAATATTTCAATCAATAAAGGATTTATAAGTTTTCTGACGATGCTACTTTGATGAGATGAAAGTGACAGATGAAAAAATGCACTTAAAATAGGCAAACTACGCGCTAAAAAGTAGATATTGGAGGCCAGTTGAATGTAATCAGAATGCAGAAGAAAATCATTCTCATCTCTATTTTAAAAATTTGACTCTAAAATTAGCAAAAAAAAAGAAATAACATGCGTGGCAGTCCACCAGTAAACTAGGGCCGCGGATGTGTGAGTGACATTCAATTTCCAGGATCTAAACTGCTGTTTTGTTGAGGCGTTGAGATCAACAGCACACCCAGCAAAAATGTATCCCCATAAATGGATAGCTGTTTGCAATCTGAGCGACATCATAGTTCGTCACGTAGGTAGTGAGTTCAAAAAACACTATAAAATGAATTCGCTCACGGTGAGTCTGGAATCCATGACCCTGTGCAGCAATCCAACCACAAGCCAGGCTACTCTAAAATTTGCTAACAGTATTTCTGCGACCGGAAATTTCAACTCCTAAGAAAATCATGATGTTGAAAAAATTTTGGGCTTGCCCCCCCCCCTGACCGAAATCCTGGCTACGCCCATGGTCGAAAGTAGAATGAATTTTGGACTACGGTTAATCTAAATATGCTTTTATCGTCATTTTGTCTTAGATTATGATGGTACATAGAAATATAGAAAGCCAGTGATCTGATGATAAAAACCCGCACATTGAACTCTTCGAAAATTATTTTTATCCGAATACGGATTCGTTCTATAACTTTATCTAAAAATAAAATGCGGAAAGTGTCATACCCTAATCAAATGTTTGAATGGACACGAACTTTTCGAAAGGGTGTTATCCTTTTCAAAATCGGTTAAATCAATAATTTGAATTTATACGTAAGTAAACAGGGTGTCCAAAAACTGCCGCATACACGCAGCGGATTGTGATTCCTCATGTCATTTCCAGCAAAAAAGTTGAACGGAACATACCCCTAATTCTTAACCCTTTAGCTGCCACAGGTATTTGAAGATTTTTTAAAAAATTATTTTCTTGCACGACTTAAACCTTAATATCACTATAAACTTAGACTAGCTAAAAAGCGAAATATAATGATTATTATAGCCAACAAATTTACCTAAAAAATGAAACTAACCACACTAAAATCGGATAACAGGTTTAGTTTTTACAGAGTTTGGTTCGATTCTGACATAATTTGAAAAATTTTAGGGGTAGTTTCAACTGAATTGAATTCGAGCTAAAATTAACCCTAGTTTACTACACTTAACGTATCAAAACTGTGAGAAATAATGGAGCTAGAATAAAATGATGTAAGGAACATATGGTTGCAAGAATATACGCCAATTTTTAAAAGAATCGTACATGCACCTCACCTTGGCAGAAATTGGAGAAAATTTAGATGGAAAAGTATATTGTTTTTGGGTAATATCACAAAAACTTGCCTTAAAGCTCTGTACAAACCCAACCTCTTATCCGATTTTAGAGTGGTTAGTTTTATTTTTTAGGTAAATTTGTTGTTTGTAAAAACCATTTTATTTCGCTATTTTAGCTAGTCTAGCTTAGGAGATATTGAGGTTTTAGTCGTGCAAGAAATTATTTTTTGAAAAATCTTCAAATGCCTCTAACAGCTAAAGAGTTAAGAATTGGGGGTGTGTTCCGTACAACTTTTTTGCTGGAAATCACATGAAGAATCACAATCCGGCGTATTTATGCGGCAGTTTCTGGACACCATGTTTATATGTGAAGTTTCAAAACTGAGAAACTTATTTTTCTCTATTTTTCCGGGAAATTCGACAGTGAATATTTTACCAAATCAAAAAGGATTCGAATTGAAATTTCCGAATATTATGTAAAAAACTTCCCTAATCTTGGGATGTTTTAAATGTAGATAGGTTGAATCCACTCCAAAATGTCCGCAAGAGTGCTATTCGACACAGGGACTCAATCAAATGTGATGTTTGCGGTGTATGTATGGGAAATGGTACTATGTATATGATATGATAATATTTACTTTATACATATGTACATGTAAATTGTACTGTAAAGCAAAGTATGTATATGGCAAGTATGTTTACTTGTGGGCAGACTTATTTTTCTAGCAAAGGGATAGAATATACTCAATCCGAAATGTACATAACTCCTTACTAAGCAAACATAATACATACGTCTAATGATAACTTATGCGCTTCGTCCTTGACGTGGAAAATTAGTTGGTTGAGATTAAAAAAGATTACAAGGATACACTCGATTGAACAAGGAAAAATGGAAATGTTTTTATTGGAGTTTGTTTGGAGAGGAACTAGTACAGAAAGGATAAGCATAAAAGCATGTAAATACGGGGGATAAGCAACTTGTTAAGCCCTACAAGTTTTTCGTATAGGTATAGTCAGCGAACGTGGCAAAGGTTGAGTGCGGGGCCCATGGAACAAGTTAAAACATTTCCTATCTATTCGCAAAAATGATAAACTTTCGCCGAAATTCATAATATGAAATTTTCGTACCTCTAATGACAATGCGTTAGGAACGCCGATCGTTACTACTGAAAGCCAAATACAGGGTGGGCAAAAAGTAACTTTCCTATTTATATAAGTGATTAAAACCAAAAAAAATATCGCAAAATTAGATTTAATTTATGTATTTTATTTACATTAGGTGTGGAAAATTATATCCGATAAGTGCGCACCATCAGAATTCACGCAAGAATGGGCTCATTTCACGACATTTTGATAACGTTTTGGAGTGTGACCGGTGTGATAGAAACTCGAGAAGTGTGCAATAGAAAAAAGTCTGAAGCCGTCAGATCAGGCGAAAATAGCCACCGTTTTATGTCACCATTTTTCGAGATGACACGATTTGGAAAGTGATGTTGCAACAAGTTCACTGTCTGATCTAATGTAAATAAAATACACAAATTAAAGCTCATTTTGCGATATTTTTTTTTGTTTTAATCACTTTATTTAAAAGTTATTACATATATAAATAGGAAAGGGACTTTTTGCCCACGCTGTACATATTGCCAAGACGCACTGGGACAGATTCACCACGAACAGTGGTTCAGATTCACATTCCAGCGGGACAAAAATCAAAGGAGTAAGTAAGCGATTACTGAAGATTTTGATAGGCAATACATTTGCACATATCAATAGAATACCCAGCAAACAATTTCTATCGTCCGCGATACGAATTCAATTCGCCTGATAGAAAACATTTCTCGAATTTCATATCGTTTTCGGATTAAAGGCGTCACTCCCTTCGTGAAGGAATAGTGACCGATATTAATTCGCCAGGATGATAATTTGGCGATAATAGATTAATACATAGAAAAAGTGAAAAAATTTTTTTTTGATTTTGCCTTTTTTTTTTTTAATTTTGTTCTTCTCTTTCATCCTTGACTTTTTTTTACCTTATTTTATTTACCTTTTTACACTTTGCTTCTACTGGGAATCGAACCGGGCACCTATCGTTTCGTAATCCTACGTCCTACACCTGAGCTATCTAAGATTACAAATTATGGGAATAAATTAGTCGTTTTATATTTTGACAATTTCGTAATACGCTCGTTGGGAAGAATTACGATTTTATCATCCTTGCAATAATGAGAAGATATTTCGTTAATAGGAGTCACATTCCTGACATATTGATGACGATAAAGCGATTTTTCGTCGGGGAGACAAGCTTACGATAAATTTTTCATTTGAATGATATAGTTTTCGTATCATTTTTGTGATTTTTCGAATAAAACGATAAAATTGTTTGCTGGGTAAAGAAATAAAAATTATATCCTATATGCACAGTGGCGTACCTCTCAAAGCATTACGAAAAAAGGGGCCAAAATTATCTGTTTTGAAAATGATTCAAAATTCTTTCACAATTTTTTTTTTTCAATATTCCAAGAAGGTAAATTTGTCAAAAATGTTTATGTGAATTAGTAAAACCGAATTTCTGTAGACAAATTACATTTATTTGACAAAGAAGAATTTATTTTAGAAGTCCCTTTTTGAACAACATCGAAAAATGTAAAATTTTGACATATTCCGAAAAAGGCCCATAATAAAAATACTAATGTAGGGCATACTAGAATGCCAAATTTGCGTTAACACCTTCTATATTTATTCGGTTTTACTAATTGAAATAAAAAAATCATTGGAAACTACACACTTAAATGAAAAACAAAATTTTTGTGAAACAATTTTGGATCAACAGGTAATTATGCCCCCATTTTCATAACGTTTAAGACATAATTGTAATTTTTCAATTCTATGGAAGTGTGCAAATACACACTGCCTGTCATAATTATAGGCGCACCATAAGACAGACTGATCCTTGGAAATTTAAGCGGAGAGAGCAGAGTTATTCCACATACTATAAACAAAAGGGACATTAAAAAGACAAATAATTTTTAAAAAAGTTTCCTTTTATTTCAAACCGTTATTTCTCTATAATGGAAAAACTAAATTTTCGGTCCGTCATAACTATAGCCGCACTTGGAACTATTTTGGCAAAAACTGATTAAAAAGCGGAGATTGTTTGTATTTTGCATATTCAGCCAGTATTTGGCGGTGAAATAAATAAATAAATAAATAATAACGTGGGAGACCCTTTTCGATTTAAATAGACCCTGAGGGATTCAGGGTCCGTACTCCTCCTATATTTCCTATATTTCCCATATTTGTATCGCACCTCCTATATTCTCCTATATTTTGCGCCTATTCCTATATATTCCAATATTTTTCATTTGTCTCTATAAAAAATGCTAAAAATTTAATAGACACGGCAAATTCCAATATATGTACTGAAAACATAAAACAATTTGAAAAGGAAATCTATTCGCAAAAATTGCTTTACTTATCGTAGTCTTCCATTGACTTTTCGGAGAGATGAAATATTTCCAATACTCTCGCGATAAGCATCAATAATGCCAAGGGAACTTTTTTCGCCATAGTGATAATGTGATTGTCAATTATCCTTGAGAGCTTTATTATGGACCTTATGGTAGTTCCGTCTGATTTTCTTTAGTTCCTAATGAATTATGAACTGAATGCACGGTCAGCCGATTACTTTCATGATTGAGCGAATAGTTTGACCGCAATTTCAAAGTTTTGGACCCCACACGCCTTTCTATAGGCCTGGTAAGCGTTTTTTGCCCTTCAAGTATTTTTTTTGTTTTTAATTTGACGTTAGTTGCACACAAAAAAAAAGAACAAAACACAAATCCTGATAAAAAGCCGGATGTGAAAAAAAGTTAAAAAACAATGACGCAGGGCCGGAGATCCCATATGGGCAACCTGGGCAACTGCCCGAGGCGGCAAATTTTTAAGAGCGGCATATTTTGAAAACTTATAGTTTTTATTGGCTCTGTGGAATAGGAATGCATTTTTAGATCTCAAGAAGCAGATTATACCTATAATTAGAAAAAATAAATTAAACTCTGGAACAGCGGTTGCTTGCTTACAAACTTGCAAATCTCTACAAGTTTCATCTCACTTATTCTTACAATTTGAATATTAATCGGTGGATTCCAAAATTCTAAGTAAAATTTGGTTATTGAATTTTTAATTTTTCGCCATAAACAAGAGGCGTTTAATAAAGTTATAATGTCGCCCCTAAAACTAACCGCCGAGAAAATTGTACATACAACTTGACAGACAATCTTCGGCTTGAGAAGATTGCAAATTTACATTGCGTTAAAGGGGAATCGGACAGTGTCGCGACAAACTTTACACGAAAAATATTGGTTCCCTGTCGATTTGCGTCGCCAAAAGTTAATATGCTACGCACTAAAAGGTTGTGAGAATAGTAAAATCGAAAAAACGCGAGAAACGTTTAGTTTTCGTGGATTTTCGCGTGTTTGAAACCCGGACGGCACAATTTTCCCGTACACCATTTTGACGTGTTTACCAAGGCAAAAATGGGTTGATTTTTCCAGTTTCTCTCGGTGGTTCCCCACTTATAATAAAGACACTTGTTTACGAAGTTGGTGTACTAATCACCTATTACCCGACAGTTCAGATGTAAATTCTAGTCATGGGGTACGACCGTTTTACCATTTCAGGTGGTGCGGCTCTAGTAGGAGCCATCTAAGTCAATTTATGAAAACTTAAATAAACTGAAATGTTGCTAAAATTAGCCTACCGATATTTTTTGTCTTGAAGTTACAAAAGGCCATCGAGGGAATCATTTTTTTTTTTTGATTTGGTAACGGTTGAAGGTGTGATAGCACAATTTTTGTTGATATGGGGCAATTTTAGCTAAAGTGGCGCTTTCCTTGAAATTTTAACTTCCAACCTTTTGGTCCTATGCAGTATGCACCATTGTATAAACTACGGAATTCGCAAAAACAATTTAAAAAAATAACATTAATGGATTTTTTAGGTTTAAGCTTAAATGTTATTGGATTTTCCAGTGGTATTGCATTATTCGCATATGCGGCAGTTTGGCTACTACCCAGGGGCGCAATAGAGGGTAAATCCGGCCCTGCGATGGCGTACTTATTATTTGGACCAAGCTCATTATCCACTTCAGAGTTTATTCCGGTCGAGACCAAGAAGATAGGCGGAGCCATCTTTTTTTTCGGGTTCCCTGGCATTGTTGTATCCGAGTTCTTATAATGACTATCTATCTTACAATGTAATAAATGCAATGAAAATCATGAATAAAATGGTAAAAGGGGGTGCATTAATTTTTTTGGCCATATTATGTGTTTATGTGATGATATATTCTTTTATAAATAAAATTCCTCCTATATAACTCCTATATTTTCTCGTATATTCTCCTATATTCCTATATTTTTATTTTCTGTAATGCGTACGACCCCTGGGGATTGTTTTGTTTATTTTTCACGAAATAAGTTTACCAGTTTTTTCGAGTTTTTTTGCTTATTAAACCCTTAGCATCGATAACCGCTGCTTTTACATAGGAAACTCTTCGAAATCGAGCTTTTCTTTATAAGTTTTACGTGTAATAATGTTTCTCAAAGATTTCCTGTCTAATTTGAATCAATGGAAGACTCCCTCCCTAACATTTGTAACATTGGAACCAATTTAAAGTATTACGACTGGTGAGAGCTAATGCAATCTCTTGCATCAAAATCCGTTATGTGTCCTATCTTCTGTATATAATGGAAGCAAAATGAAATTGTTCCTATGCTGGAAGTGACGAAATCAACTGTTCAATAAGTAGACTATCCTGGCCAATACTTTTAATGAGCACTTCTCGGATTTTCATAGATCTCAATACAAATTTTGGACAGAGTTACTTAACAGTGTTAACCAGGGTTGTTTATGTATTTAAAATTTGATGTAACCACCTCTAATATAGTAAAAATTTACCAGGAATATCCTGACTAAAAACTGTTTTGAATACAGAAGACATGTGTCATGTCTTCGGCACATAACGGATTTCGTAGCAAGAGATTGCATCATCTCTCACCAATTATTACACTTCAAGAAGGTTCCAATGTAACAGATGTTACGGAGGTGGCCCCTCCTTCATCAAAAGTAGACACTTTTAAGAAACATTATTACGAAAAATTCATAAAAGATACAATTTTAAAGAGTTGTTATGCAAAAAAAAAAACGTTTATTGAAACTGGGAGGTTTATAAGCAAAAAAAAAAACACAAAAAAAGTTATAATTATTTATTGAGGAATAAGCAAACTAATTTATCAGAGTCAATTTTAATTAAAAAAACATTTTTCCCGTTATTCATTTCCGCCTTTTAACCATTTAACGATAAAGTGTTATAAGTTATAAGAATTTACCTAAGAGGAACTGCTTTTTACAAATTCGTTGGAATCTTGGTTGTTATAATTTTTTTATAAATTTTAAACGAATTTAAAACACCTTAGTTTTGTTTGAGAAAAACGCGGGGTCCCTTAAAGCGCGGGGCCCGTGGCATTTGCCACCTTCTGCCACATGGTTAATCCGGCACTGGGTATAGTACAGGGTGCCCCATTCATGGTGGAGAATATTTTAATGCTGGGTAATGTGGCTCATTTGGGGAAAATTAATGTGCAACGGGACCCCTCTATTTTTAACCGTTACAATATAATAGCATTTTTTGTCATAATGCCCGACTTGCTGAGCTAAATCAAAATTTGCCACACCACCAAACATTTCATCCGAGATACATATGACCTCACTTTCTGAAACTAAATAAATTTTCCAATAAAAAAACACCTTGCCCGTTACGAAGTTGCTCGGATCTTCCGAGATACACCCGTTCAAACTTTAAAGAAATTTTAAAATTGCTTTTTCATCAACAATTCAAATAATAAAATCGTATACAATTTTAAAATTTCTTAGAAGTTTGAACGAGTGTATCTCGGAAGATACGAGCAACTTCGTAACGGGCGAGGTGTCATTTTATTGGAAATTTTATGTAGTTTCAGAAAGTCATATATCAGATGTTTGGTGGTGTGGCAAATTTTTGTTCTCAAAATCATTTTAAATATACCGGACCTCTACCAATTTAATATCCTGTGAAACGACACCAAGAAGTGATTATGAAATATATTAGAAAACAACAGCGATCAGAAACCAACTACATATTTAAAATACTCTCCAAAATGAAAATAACTTTTAAGTTTCTTTTTCTAACCTATTTTGATCCCATTGTAATCCCGAAGTGTTGACGATTATAAACATTATTTTCTATTTGGTATATAGTTTTGTGAAATAAAAGGTCAAACGATTTTTCCAAAGGTTGTTTTCCGGTTTCCTATAGGGAAACAGGTTCTTTCATGATTTTTAACAGATTTAAATTCCCTGTTCGATCCCTGTGTATATGGAGAAGGATTAGATGTGTCAGATGTTTTAAGACCTCGCAAAGCACTGAACGACCTTCCTGATGATGCTGCTGATACTAAAACCGTCAGCAGTAATGTTACTAGCCGTATTACCTCGCTGTGCTCGATATACTTCGAAAGTGATCAACAATTTCGGCGTAATATGTAGGTGAACCTCCCGGCATATTCTTTAAAAGAGTTAACTGCGAGCGAAGATCAACAATATCGAAATATATCAGCATAGCAGCCCAATCTTGCTTTGGGATTATCTATCGTCGGTACGGTTTTCTGACAAGGAGAATGACAGCTTCCTCGTTTTCGTTGTTCAATGGTCAATGGTTTCGCTCTCGTTGGCCTTTTCGTCAATTTGAGTTACTATTGTTAAAAATAGGTACTAACATCGTCAGTTCACGTGAAATCATGCAAATACTGTCATAACTTTGATGATCTCACAATCGAATTCGCTTGGTGGTACTCATTTCACATGAAAGTCTCCACACCGATTTTTGACATTTCGCCAGTTGCACTTTATTTCACAATGAAAAGATGTCATCGACAATCAATCAGAACGCTAGTGAACATTTATCTTACATTGAGTGAATAAAAAGCAAGTCTCCACGGCACCGTTTTCACGGGAGACATATACAAGTTTTTCGCTCGGTGAACTCAGTACATACCTTAAATGTTTCCTCGCGTTCTGGTTGATTGTCGATGACATCTTTTTACTGTGAAATAAAGTGCAACTGCATTTATTTTCGCTGGCGAAATGTCAAAAACCGGTGTGGAGACTTTCATGTGAAGTGAATACCACCAAGCGAATTCGATTTCACGATCATAGAAATTTTGACAGTATTTGCATTGATTTCACGTGAACTGACGATGAAGAGATGAAAATGGAATGATAATGTACATACTCAAGTATGAATACATATGTACATTGCATATGTTTAAAAAATATAAAATAAGTTCGTAATTTTTAATGTAGTGCAATATATGTAGTAGGTACTTAGCCAAAATATTGGAGGGGCAGTTGCCCCCGCTGCTCCCCCCCCTGTTCCGGCGCCATTGTTTAGTTGAGTATGATTACTATTCTGGGAAAATAGTTACATCAGCGGGGGATACGTTATATCTCTGTTCAGCGTTACCATGTTGAGAAATAGGAGATCATCGATTATAGAGTCCGAAACAATCAAGTTAAGGTTTTTAGTGAAGATGCACGCCCAACTTATATACCTAATATAAGAAGAACTTTTCGTTCAACGTCGAAACCGGAGAAATCTACTGCAGGAACTAGGATCCTAATTATCTATAATAATAAACCTCTGAATAAATTATATTTACGGGAAATTATGTATGAAGCATAAAAGAAATAATAAATTAATTTAAATTTCTTTTATCTCATAATAATACCTAATTAACATAACAACTGAAAAATATGTACACATCCACCCAAACTTGATACCAAATGTCCCCCAAGGCACAATCAAATGATAGGGTCACTTTATGAAGTTGTTGGGAACCAACAACCACTCGTCTGACAAAGTCATTCAGTCACTAGCCTCCGGCTTTGTCAGCCATGAAAGGTACCTTCTAACAAACATGAATCTAATTGCAAAACTTAATTTCAGAAAGTTTATCCAGAGCAGGTGTCACTTTACCGGGGAAATATATTTCGTATTCCAGGAAATAGCAACTTCGAGTTCTACTGCTACGGTATCAAATAGAGTAGATCCATGTCGAACGTATACTTCACGTCTTGTAAATGGTTGTTGTTTGCTTATTTGCTAGGAAATTGTTCGCGGCGAAAGTTACGCTGTAGATCTTCTTAACTTACCTGTACTTGGATAGTCGTACTTTCAAAGGCGTTGAATAGAAGTGGCAGGACGTCTGTTTTTATATCCTCACGTGGCGTTTTCTCTAATATCACATGCAAATTTTCAAGGAGAGTTACGCTTGCTTGAATTGATTTTGGCGAAACAAATACAACTCTGTTGAATAGAAAAAGTGATGAATTGATTTTATAAAAAGTGTGATTGTGAAAATACTTCTTTAGATTTTATTTAATTTTCGTAAAACTTTTTAGTGGCATTTTAATAGGAGAAGAACCTACTGTTACATGGTAACAGTCTCTACCAAAGCCACCTATATTAGAAAGCTGGAAAGCAGCGAGAGAAACTGGGGTAATCAGCCCATGCTTGCCTTTGTAAACACATCAATTGTGTACAAATATGCGGGAAATTGGGCCGTCAGGATTTCAAACACACAAAAACCCCTACAACTAAACATTTCTCGCGTTTTTTTTTTTCGATTTCAATGTTTTTACAGCCTTTTAGTGTCTAACATATAAACTTTTGGCGATGCAAATTGACCGGGAACCAATATTTATCGTGTAAAGTTTGTCGCGACACCGTCCGATTTCCCTTAAACGCAATGTAAATTTGGAATCTTCTCGAGCCCATGATTGCCTGTCAGTGTATCAACATTTTCTAGTTCTAGGCTTTGAATAGAGGGGGCTCTGGTCTCCACACTCAGAAATTGTATCTACTATCTTCATTAATCTTGTCGTTTGTTCATTAATTTCGAGGAAGAGATGTAGTTGGAATTGGCTCAATCCGACAACAAACAAACAAACCATCTAGCGAGACCTGAGAAGATACGGGGTCGGATGCCGCTGGCGGTGCTTCGGCGATCAAACACCTATGATTTTAAGGAAAAATTTAAGAAGAGTCCCATAGATTTGCGCTCTATTGATGGTGTTTTCAACAAGGTTTTACAAAAATCTCGACCTGGTAAAGATCACTAAAATTTGTTTAAATTTGTGGCCCTTTCAGTTCTTAACATTTTACTCAAATATTATACGAGGGCAGTTCAAATATAACCTGGAATTTGTAATTAAAAATTGTATTATTCAATTATAGAGCTGCAATTTTGTACAGTTGGACGCATTCTTGCCTCGAACTGAACACGGGTTCGTATATACGCGTCCTGCTCGGTTCCACCACCAACAGCAACCATGCTGCCTATGAGAGAAATTCCAATATCCATTGAACCGCAATGGAGTGCGGGACTTGCAGTCAGGCTAAGGATTTTTGTTAATTTTAAGCCCGACATCATATTTGTCCCTTTCGATATCCATAAATCAATCCAAAAAGTGAGGTTACGCAGTTCTATTTGTTCTCCACGTTTCGTAACAAACCGACTAATATCCAGTGCAGCCAGGTCCGGGTTATATTTGAACCGCCCTCGTATTATGGATACGAACACTCCAAAGGGCGCTATGTCTGCCCAAAATGTAAATTTAAAGCATTTTTTATTATTTTTGTGAATATTGCTATAACGGTAAAGTATACTGAAATGTTGTCCATGACAAATTCGTGTAGCCTCTGCGGTTCCAAATATTAAGTTTTACGGTCCCCATTGATACATGCCGTCTAAAGGGAGGCGTGGCCAAACGGTTAAATTGACAGGTTTTTGGGAATACATATCTATAACGGTAACTGTTTATGCTACAGCACAAACAGCTTAATCTCATTTTCTTTAATTTCATTTTCCTTCATTTCATCTTTTCTTTATTTCATTTCATTCATTCATTCATGCATTTAATATTCAAAGATTTTATAATTATTGTCAATAATAATTTATTGTAAGTTAACACAAAACCCTAAATACAAATTGCAATACATACTGTTAATAAATGTGCATAGAGATGTAACTGTGTCTGTGACTGTAACTATAATTTTATACCTTACTTACTCTACTGACATTCGCCGTGGAATAAAGTTGTCTAAGCCTATCATCGTTGTGAATTGATTTTCATTTTAAATTGTTCTTAATAGAATTACATATTTTCAGTAACTCCATTAGAAACTAGTGTATGCACGACGACTTTTTAGCTCGTAAAACTCTTAACAACATATCCGTATTCCATTACCATCCGTTCATAGCGGTTCCTAAGCGGACATTGAAATTATTTTTTTTTAATTTTCTTTATAACGGTAATGTAAAATCAAAGGTTGTCTGCAGCCAATTTATATCTTGTATAGCTCCCAAAAGTCCCTATGGGTGTCCGCAAAATGGAACTATGTTCGATCACATTTTTAAATTATCAGGTATTCGGGAACGATTTTATAAAGAATCTTTATGACGGTGCATTTTTCTAGAAAACTAACCTTTGGCGACTTTGAAGCTTATGTAACACCAAAGAAAATGTCCCAGTCGATGATTCCTACTCAAAGGCACCTACTGTAACGGCATATAAATGTTAATTCTCTGCATTGGGTACATTTTGGAAATTTTAGTGATTTGAATGTTTTATTTATGTGTCGACATCAGCTGTGTTCTGGCCCCTCCTGGTTGGATGGCTTTCATGTGTCCTGTGTAGCCCATTAGTGGCCTGTTTTGAGTTTCATTTTGCAAAAAGCTGTTTTTTTCGCGGATATAATAATGATGTCCGCCAATTAATTTGCGCGAGTTTCCCCGCTATACGTCCCAAGAGCGTTAGCGGGATGAGGTGATTTACTTCATCCCGAATTTCAAAGGGAGGCGCATTAATTGTTTGTTCGGCTCGCGCGCCTCATGGTCGACATTTTTATTATATGTGATTTAGTGGCTGAAGACTGCCCAGACCTACCGCCATGGCCTTGGAGCGCCAAAAATCATGGCCTTAAAATAAATAAATAACAGGCGCGACAATCCAGCATTGGACTAAGGCCGCAGGATGTGTTAGTGACATCCTATTTCCAAGATCTTATCTGCTTTTTGTTGAGGTAATGAGATCAGCATCACGCTCAGCAGTGTTATTTATCCCCATAGATGGGTACTCGTTTAACATCTGAGTGAGATCATAGTCCGTCACAAGCTCGTGAGTTCGAAAAACACCATGGAACACGGTGAGATTAGAACTCATGAGCCTGTGCACCGAAGGTGCGCGCACTAACCGCTAGACCAGCCAGACTACAAAAATCATGGCCTTGGAGCGCCAAAAATGGCGACTGAACTGGCTGATGCCAGGGTTCCCTTTTTTAATAGTTTATTTATAGTGTATTCTGTAGGCACGAGAACCCCGTATTAATATGTATGGGGCGGCAAAACCCCCCGTCCTCCTCCGAGTCTGAGCGTAGCAGCCAGCACGACTGCCGGTGTCCTCATTGCATAAGCCTTTCATCGTTTTTAGACCTTCACAGTCAGCTCCGTCCCTCCGTGGTCCATTACATTTTACGCTTGATCAAAGTGTAAGCGAATTAGTTTTCTGGAATACATACTTCTATGAGAGAAATTTGTAGCTCGTCTGGCCCTAAAAATGTATGTTTAATGTCCCCATAGATGCATGCGGCCCTAAGGGAGCTGCGATTCATGAGAAAATGGGTTTACAAAAGATTTTTGGAAGGCAGACGTGGTTGTAGTGTCAACGAAAAAGGGTCAGACAATGAACGTGTTAAGCCATAGGGATCTCAAAAATAATATACCACAATTCTCAACAAATCAAACGAGCTATGCAAGATCACACCTGCTATTGAGTAGTCGTTAGCGAAACGTGAATCTAGCCAGCCTTAAGGACCGTGGTCCCTACCCACCAAGGCATAGTACTCGAGGGTCGAGCTGGTCGTAGGTTTTTGCATAAGTCAACTAGCTGGAATTGCAAACGCGATATAGAGAAAATTATATGGACAAAGAAATCCCCATTTTGAAAACGTTTAGTCGATGAAATCCCCAGAGGCCCAAACGCTGCGGGAGATAAGAATACTGCAGCTTAGGAAACCCATAGTCTAGATGGCGGTCCTTAAAAATGGCAAACCCTATATACTAACTAGACTAGACACACACTTAATCCAATCCACTTTAAGGCTGCCTTATAAAATGCTACACCAGTTTCGAAAAAGGAAAACAAGCTATCTGAGTGACACCTTAATTGGTATAATGGCCTCTTGAATGAGCTATCATGCAGTCGTCTGCTCCACGCTGCAATATGGAGCAGAGCGAAGTGGCATTTAAACTTATCTCAGCCTCACCTCATACCATCAAAAATGGTAGTTGACTGGCTCCGCAACAAACGAGGGAACGTGTGTGGAATCACGTGATGAATTCACATATGACTCCATATTTAAGCTAATCCCTAAATTGATCTATTTGTAACGTTACGTTTCGACAATTATATTCCGCGTAGATAGTTACGTACTCTAACACACTAAATATTGAACTTACTTGAATGTAGGCAAAATAAATGATACGTATTCCTCGGGTTTTGAATCTTGTACCATTGTAAGGGCTGGCTGCAAAACCGCCGCTAACACTTCAGCTGTTTTCATTTCTTGTTGTAAACACGGCCATACGTGCTGCCACCAAAGTTTCTGTAAAGATATGTAAAAGCATTAGCAAAAATGTATATAAACTAAAAAAGGTTTCTACTTTAACAACTAATGTCTAATGAAGAAATGTTATCTCCAATACTCGTATATGTAATTTCATCCTGTTTATGAAGTGAAGTGAAGTTATTTCCTATTCTACAAACTCATCGAATATATCAATTCGTTTCTACACTTACCCTCGGTATAAACGGAAGCACTTCTTTGAGCGTTGTCCGGTAGAAATGTGCTTTTTGTGTGGGATCCTTCATATTTATCACGTCCAAGAATTGTAAGGCATGTACGGCTGGATCACTGTAAGTGAAATCAATTGAATTGGAAATGGTCTTAAGGACAAACTATATCCTTCCTGTTGGTATCATTTGTGTAAATAGTTATTTAGTTTTGGTCTTGAGTCGTGGTCTACATCCGGCTCTTGTGTCTTCCTCGCAAATATTGCATTAGCAATTCACGAGATAAAAGGAAAAATCGTTCAGGATGCACTTACTTGAAGTATTTAATCAATTGAAGAAGTTGAGCTGTTGGTCGAGATGTTGGATCTTTGCTAACTAAACGGGAGGTGGCTTCCTGTAGTGGTATGGGAACTCTTGGAAGCATGTTGTGTACGGCATCGTCTAGCTGTACGTGAAATAAGCAAAAATCGTTTTTGTTGGCAAAGCGTTGTGCAACTGAGTGAGTATGGATGTAGATAGGGATTTAGGTTGTAAGTCGTTGGAAATTGCTAAGGTGTTGTGGAGAATGGTTACACAATTGATGATGGAAAAATCGGAAATGAGGTCGTAACTAAAAAGGAAATGAATTATACGCACCATTTCCAATTGCTTAAGGTACGCGGATGTTGAATTATTGGATTGTATTAATGGACGACCGTGATTGAAAATTGCACATATCACCATTCCGAGCGAGAACATATCACTAAGTATGCTACATGTTGAATGCGTTTGGTTTTCAGGAGCTGCAATTCAGTGTAGAACATTATTGTAATTGAATTAAATTTGCGTTAGGTTAAAAAATTAAAAATAACATTTCCAACTTCAAAACTCACCCATATAATCTAAATTCGGTTGTGCCATTTTGGAAACGCGTGTACTCCACGGTTGACAGACTATCGAGTCGGCCGCATCTGTTTCACTGACCCTTTCTGAAAGCACACCAACAAGAGCATAATTCATTCGCAAAAGGGTGATTTAATGATGAAAGATTGTTCACCTATAAATTCTAAGCCAGCGAGTTTCCATGTTCCTTTCTTAGTAACTAAAATAGAAGACGGACAAACATTTCTATGTATCACGTGACCGGAATAATGCAAATAGGATAGCGCCTCCGTTATCTGAAATGAATACGTAATGTACAAGTTAATGCATAATTGTGTTTTCGTAATTGCCAGAGTTATGAGAAAAACAGACACGTACTCGTGTGCAATATTTATTCAATTAGAAATCAAGGATTGTGTATCAAACATATTTTCGTAGTTAGCAGTAATCAAATCAGTGTAGGAAAAATATTACGGATCAGGATCAAGCCAGAAATTCAGAATTAAGTATCACCGCCCCACGTGACCCTTTCAAATGAGTAAAACAAAAGGAACAAAAATTCAACTTTTATCGGATCAGGGTTTGATATTTCAGCTCTTCTAATGGGTTCCTCAGATAAGCTAAATTTTGTATTGCAACTCGGAGGAGAGAAGAAATGATTCTAATATTTTTTCCAGCTGCTTCGATAATCTTTTGCAACCTCTCAATATTTTAGTTATTGGTAAAAAATTAAATTGTGCGCCATTGATTAAATACTAGATCTCACCGTGTTAAAACGATTCTATTTCATTTATAATTAAATCACTCATCGCTGATACCAAGTCCAAAAAGTGATTTATTTCAGGAGAGGACAAACACGGTTGCATTAGAAAAGTATAATTTCGGATATAATGAGCGCTATGACATCCATTTGATTGACTGGCTGGATACGATACTCCAATAGGTCAGCTTCGGATTATGTTAAACATTTTACAAGCTAAGCCGCCAGAAGAGATTTTAAATTAGCACGAAACGTATATGGGTAGCTTCAACTTAATTAAGGATACTCATTTTTCCATTTGTTTCTTTCACAACAGGTGTAGATTAGCAAGCTAAGTATCTTCATGGTCAATTTTAAAAATTTTGGACTAACGTGATTTTTAAAATGAACGATTCAATTAGGTCCTTCTTTAAGCAGCGACATAGTACAGAATTCCATAAAGAGGAAAGAGAAAAACCCTAACAATAAAAAAAGAGAAAGAAGTATTGATGCCAATTTTTTTAATACACTTCCCACTATTCGGTTAAGAGAAGGGCCGCATAGTTGTGAAAATTTAAACGTATATTCAGAATACTACTACTATGAAATATTTTCTCTATTTCTTTTAATTTAAGATATCTGATTGAAGAAAAAATAAATTAGGTAGATTTCGGATTCTATTTGTATAGGAGCTGGAAATGTCCAAATTAATAAATTAGAAAATTTTCGTAGATGTAGGTATATCATTTTGTTGTTGAGTTTATCAAAAATCGATTTAAAAAGTTCGACTAGACTAGAACATGTTGATTGTAATGCCAACTATTACATCGTATGTAATAAGAATAAGAGATCACGTCTACATAAAGCATAGGTCGTGGTTTACGGGTAGTACTACATACAAAGAAAAAGCAAATGTTTAAAAGTTTTTTTTTTTTATTTTAATATGCAATGTTTCTAGCCGGTTTTTGCCGTTTTTTTTCTGGCTGAAACTTACTCAGCCGGCTTTTTAGTCGGTTTTGAAAAAAATGTTAAACGGTTTTGCGGCTAAATTTATCCTGAAACTAAATTTTCAGCTGTCAATACTGCGAGGAGTATGTTTTTAGGTGTCTCGAATCCACGGAAAATGAGTATCAGGAAAAAGGTAAACACGTTTAGTGTTGAAAAATAGTCTCAGACTCTCTGAATAATTGCATAACCCAAAAGGTTTTCAAACAACAATACAAATTGATTGAAATTGCTACAAGAGACTTTTTATAGTAGTCCTGCCACTTTCAATACATAAAAGCAACTTCGGCATCGACGCGATACTCTTTCTTGTAAACATTTTCAAGAAGATTTTCAGTTGCAATTTTCATCAGTTACTTGGAGGCACTTTGTGGTCGCACCAGTGTCGGTATCAATTTACGAAAATACAAATTTTATTATGGAAAGTTTGCATTCCTCGCTTTTACATGGTTTGCGTACGATAACGAAAACTGTTACGATAAAATGGCAAGGACGTCAGGTAACCTATATTTTTAGCATAATGTCGTTTCCATGTCTTCCATGCTTCGACTTTGTAAGAGTTTTTAAAAAATCAATAAGTATACATATAATACTCGTATATTTTAGACTGAATGTGTATGTATATGTGTGTATGTAGTCTGGTGGGTGTATTCGTTAGCACAAAGCATATAGAATCGTGGGTTCGCAATACGAAACTGTATTCGTATTGCGGACCAACGATGATGATGATTTTTGAACCTACAATGATGATGATTTCTGAAATCGGGATCCATGTGAGCTGTGTCATAGAACCATGTCGCGTTGATTTTGTCGCATATTCCACCCCGTGGAGTAGAGATGAGCATCGAAAGAAAAACATCGATGTTTTCCATCGAAAAAACATCGAAGCTAAACCATCGATGGTCATAAAACATCGACACAAAAACATCGATGGTTTCGCCTTTATGAGTACTCAATAAAAATTGAACTGTTCTCAGATATTCATAAGGAAAAAAGTGCCTAATTTATGAATTTATTTGTTTAATTGCAAAGAGAGTATGCAAAATATGACAATTTCTCAAGAAAAATAAAGAGAAAGATCAGTCTTTTGGTTCAATGGTCGATCATTTAATCATCGATGTTGCATGGCCGATGTATTTTGACCATTGATTATTTCTTCTTATCGATGTTTTGTTGTTTTTTTAACAACCTTTGAATTTTTCAAATAAGTGGTAAAGAACAGTCCCATGTCGGGGAATTTATACCATAGCCCCTTAAAATTTCGTTTATTCAAACTTGGAGAGGCAACTGAAATACAATCCTAACAAATTAAAATTATTGCACAATAGCTTAATCTTTCGTTGGTGGTCATAACAACTTGTAGGGTAGGGGTGTCATACTCAAAACCTACCCTGGGCCAAATATTCCTGTCTGCAGGATTGAGCGGGCAGCACGATACACATTTCGAAGACGCCCATAGAAAATTATTTTTGAAATTTCTTCACAGAATATTACTTAAAATATGAGTATAAATTTAAATCCCTAACGACCTCGGGATTATATCCTTTAGAAATGGTTTTTTTTTTTGTAAATGTTCTTCAAACAAATTTAGAAACCTTATACGAGAAGCTAAAACTACCGATCAATCAACAACTGTTTTTGAATTAATTTACGTCAAATTTGGAACAGCTATTCAGAACATTGTAGCATCGAAACTGTATTCGTATTGCGGACCAACGATGATGATGATTTTTGCACCTACAATGATGATGATTTCTGAAATCGGGATCCATGTGAGCTGTGTCATAGAACCATGTCGCGTTGATTTTGTCGCATATTCCACCCCGTGGAGTAGAGATGAGCATCGAAAGAAAAACATCGATGTTTTCCATCGAAAAAACATCGAAGCTAAACCATCGATGGTCATAAAACATCGACACAAAAACATCGATGGTTTCGCCTTTATGAGTACTCAATAAAAATTGAACTGTTCTCAGATATTCATAAGGAAAAAAGTGCCTAATTTATGAATTTATTTGTTTAATTGCAAAGAGAGTATGCAAAATATGACAATTTCTCAAGAAAAATAAAGAGAAAGATCAGTCTTTTGGTTCAATGGTCGATCATTTAATCATCGATGTTGCATGGCCGATGTATTTTGACCATTGATTATTTCTTCTTATCGATGTTTTGTTGTTTTTTTAACAACCTTTGAATTTTTCAAATAAGTGGTAAAGAACAGTCCCATGTCGGGGAATTTATACCATAGCCCCTTAAAATTTCGTTTATTCAAACTTGGAGAGGCAACTGAAATACAATCCTAACAAATTAAAATTATTGCACAATAGCTTAATCTTTCGTTGGTGGTCATAACAACTTGTAGGGTAGGGGTGTCATACTCAAAACCTACCCTGGGCCAAATATTCCTGTCTGCAGGATTGAGCGGGCAGCACGATACACATTTCGAAGACGCCCATAGAAAATTATTTTTGAAATTTCTTCACAGAATATTACTTAAAATATGAGTATAAATTTAAATCCCTAACGACCTCGGGATTATATCCTTTAGAAATGGTTTTTTTTTTTGTAAATGTTCTTCAAACAAATTTAGAAACCTTATACGGGAAGCTAAAACTACCGATCAATCAACAACTGTTTTTGAATTAATTTACGTCAAATTTGGAACAGCTATTCAGAACATTGTAGCATCGAAACTGTATTCGTATTGCGGACCAACGATGATGATGATTTTTGAACCTACAATGATGATGATTTCTGAAATCGGGATCCATGTGAGCTGTGTCATAGAACCATGTCGCGTTGATTTTGTCGCATATTCCACCCCGTGGAGTAGAGATGAGCATCGAAAGAAAAACATCGATGTTTTCCATCGAAAAAACATCGAAGCTAAACCATCGATGGTCATAAAACATCGACACAAAAACATCGATGGTTTCGCCTTTATGAGTACTCAATAAAAATTGAACTGTTCTCAGATATTCATAAGGAAAAAAGTGCCTAATTTATGAATTTATTTGTTTAATTGCAAAGAGAGTATGCAAAATATGACAATTTCTCAAGAAAAATAAAGAGAAAGATCAGTCTTTTGGTTCAATGGTCGATCATTTAATCATCGATGTTGCATGGCCGATGTATTTTGACCATTGATTATTTCTTCTTATCGATGTTTTGTTGTTTTTTTAACAACCTTTGAATTTTTCAAATAAGTGGTAAAGAACAGTCCCATGTCGGGGAATTTATACCATAGCCCCTTAAAATTTCGTTTATTCAAACTTGGAGAGGCAACTGAAATACAATCCTAACAAATTAAAATTATTGCACAATAGCTTAATCTTTCGTTGGTGGTCATAACAACTTGTAGGGTAGGGGTGTCATACTCAAAACCTACCCTGGGCCAAATATTCCTGTCTGCAGGATTGAGCGGGCAGCACGATACACATTTCGAAGACGCCCATAGAAAATTATTTTTGAAATTTCTTCACAGAATATTACTTAAAATATGAGTATAAATTTAAATCCCTAACGACCTCGGGATTATATCCTTTAGAAATGGTTTTTTTTTTTGTAAATGTTCTTCAAACAAATTTAGAAACCTTATACGGGAAGCTAAAACTACCGATCAATCAACAACTGTTTTTGAATTAATTTACGTCAAATTTGGAACAGCTATTCAGAACATTGTAGCATCGGTCATCCACCCAGAAACATCTAGGTAATCCAAATCAACATTGGGAGCCAAAATTGTTAGGCTGACATAAATTAAGTTTAGACAGAAAGGTGGCTAAAATGGACAAAAATGTGTTTGTGATGTCCTCTTAAACAACGGGAATTGTTTTTTTACCCAATTTATGAGTCAAAACATTTTGGCGAAGCGATTTAATATTTTTCTGCGCAAAAATAGCCGCCTTAAACCAATTTAACCCAAATAACCTTCAGCAAATTGTTTGTTGAACTGAGAGGAAGATTTCTAGAATACATAATTTTACCTTACATAATCCATCGACTTCTTGACGTGTTTTAGTAAATTTCTTAGACTTTAGTTCAAGACATTTTTACGCTTTTGCTCTAATAGACATTGTGTTTCTTCGACCCGGCCGCGGGCTGCACAAAACTGTTAGGTGAGCCGCGAGTTTGACATGGTTATTGTAAGGTATTGGACGTCGTCTAAACCAGAATAAGCTGACGTTTCATAAAAATGAACGCATATAACAACTAGACATCTAAGCGTGTAGGAACTATTCTAAAGAAATTTAAACGAATACTTAACGTTTCATCTATTTTTTAGGAAGTAAACACTTTATATGTTTAGTGGATTTAGTCATTGGGTACATATTCAATATCTAAATCAACGATGTTTTTGTCACCATCACCAATGCTGTACTCGTATGTCAAATTGTTTGGTCACTTTAAAATTGAAAAAATATTAAAAATTATTTTAATGGCAAAAAACATCGAAGGTTAAAAAACATCGATGGTAAAAAACATCGAACATCGAAACTAAACCATCGATGTTAAAAAAACATCGACGCTGTACCATCGATGGTAAAAACATCGACCATCGAACCAAAAACATCGATGTTTCGGAAACATCGATGTTCGATGCTCATCCCTACCGTGGAGCATCATTTTATTCTAGCTCTATTATTTCTAATAGTTTTAATGCTTTAACTTTTGCATAATTTGCATAAATTTTACCAAAATGCAGAACATTAGAGATAATTTGAATGAATTCGAGCTAAATTTAACCGTAGTTTTCTGCACTTAAGGCAGTAAAATTGTTAGAAAAAAATGGTGTTAAAAATATATGAGCATAAAACATGCGCCAATTTTTAAAAGAATCGTACAAGCACCTAAACTTCGCAGAAGTTGAAGAAAGTTGAGATTGAAAAATAATTTGTTTCTGTGTCAAGTCACAAAAATTTGATTTTGAGGCTCTGTAAAAACCAAACTACTCATCCGATTTTAGTGCGGTTAGTTTTTTTTAGGTAAATTTGTTGGCTGTAATAATAATCTTATTTTGCTGTTCTAGCTAGTCTTGTTTCGGAGATATTGAGGTCATAGTCGTGTAAGAAAATTGTTTTTTCAAATATCTTCAAATGACAGCCAAAGGATTAAGAAGAAGGATTAAGAATTGGGGGTATGTCCCATACACCTTTTTCGCTGGAAATCACATGAGGAATCATTTTCCGGTGCGATTATGCGACAGTTTCCGGACACCCTGAATAGAAGATATGCTATGTTCAACAAAGGAATCGACAATAAATTCCCGAATCAAAATTATACGTACGATGTTTTCTCAGATCCAATTTAAATTCTATGAATAAGTAGTGAAGTGCACTAAAAACATGATGTGATGATATAAATTTTATTGAGGTCATGATGGCAAACCTTTCGGGGCAACTTGATTCATAATGCCACTGATGCATGCACATTCTGGGAATTACTAAAAGGGAAAACCATAAATCTTTCCTTGAACTATCCTATAGTATGAGCTCTCATAAAAAGTTCCACCTCTTTCAAACTTCCTTCCACCTGATTAAAAATTTAATTTCCGGAATTCTAACTACTCATTCAGTTCACCATTATGTATGTATATCAAAATGAAATGAAAAATGGTGACATGACGAGGTGAAATGTGAAAAGAAGGAGCAACATTTCCGTTTGCTTTAAAGGAAAAAGATTTTTCTTTTTGCTGTCCTTTTTTTGAGATTTGAATATGCTTACGTCCCGACTACCTGTGATATTTCAATTTTCTGCGCTACATGCACCAAATAGGATTATTATTTATATGATGTCGGGAACGTACCTAACCTACGTTTAATATAAAATGTTTAAGTAACATGTTGTGCAAACGCATATGGAATTTTTTCCTTCACGAGTGGATTTCAAGAGATATTTTGAAGGCTACAGTGAACGCAGGACTTCTGTCAGCTTTTAGACTAATGTTAAATCTGTCGAGAGTAGAAGCTCCGGCCGTATTCACTATATTCCTTTGGCCATGGTTTTTTTTTACATTTGAGCCTTTTCTCTCAAAACTCTTATAGAATGGTTAGTCTTATTGCATAGAGAAGACACAAACAATTTTCTGAAAGCTTTTCCATTATATTGAATTTAATTTTTGTTAATTTTGCATAGTTATGTTATTTTTTACTTATTTACGCTTTTGTATGAAACTGCGCAATGATTTTTTCAGTCTAAGATGATGGCGTAACTATGCAAAATAAACAAAAAATCCATTCAATACAATGGAAAAGCTTTCTGAATGTGTGTCTTCTCTATGCGATAAGACTAACGACTAACCAGCCGATAGGTACTGAATAAGACTTATCAGAAACCGGGCCTATGTGTTGTTCAGTTCAATAATATATGTACATATTTCAAAATCGCTTTTATTGCTGTTTTCTGTTTCATTTTTACTGGTTATTATCAATTCATAAAATATAATTCTTCTCCACGAAATTCCATGAATCCAGAAAAAATGTAATGTACATACATATATTCTAAAATTCTACTCGCAGTTCGTCGCTTTTCACCATATAAAAAATAACTAATAAATTCTAGAATAATCGTTTATCAAAGGCAAGCGGTATGTATAAAATTCCATGAATATTTTACACACATGGATTCGAACGAAAAACCAATATCAACAATTCGCGCTCTAGCCATGTCCTAGTATGTTGGCGTACCAGCGCCGAACACACATCTGACACAAGCTTTCTAAAAAAAAAAATATTTAATAAATGCTACCATAAATTTCTACGACTTACCTGCAATATTCCGTATTTAAGCTCAATATCTAAAAAAATGTATTCGCGAGCATGAGGTGGGCGTTGTGTAATGGGCTGCTGTGGACCGATATTCGATGCACCCGTACTCGGTGGTCCTGAAACTGGACCACATGTTGCAGGCTCCTGGGAAATAAATGGAGAAAACATGCACAACGTGAAAATAACCATAAAAATATCAATCGTTACTTGAGGATTTTTTTTGAGTGCTTCGAATATGTTTTTTACTTTGAAGATTAAATCAACTTAATCTCCATTTAATGGAATTTATCGATGTTGATGCAATAGCGCACTTTGAATATTTTGCAGGTGTGACGAGTGGGTGTTTAATGTTGTTTGATTGCAATAATATCAATGAGTTTATCTTTAATGGAAACGGAATAAATTCTGATAGATTACCGAATTTTTTATAGCTAGTCATTATCGAATACATTTAGGTACCGCTCACTGCCGCAACTACGAAAAAAATCTTTTGCATGAAAGTGGACGTTTAAGAGTTTTTTTTTAATGAAGGTTTGCATTTTTGAACCCGTTTTCATTTACATATCTAGGGTCGGGGGGAATAAGTGGATAAGTCGAAAAGTATAACTTTTCAGGACAGCATTTTTAATGTTTGCCGTGCTATATTGGCCGAATGCATCAACTCGAAAAAACTTTTCTTATTGAAAGATGTCCACAGCAGTGTCAGGATTTGATCTGCGGAATTTCATTTGAATACTTTCATCCAAACCGGAAGTATGGACATTTAACCCTTCAATACTCGGTCGAAATCTATAACAATAAAAGTCGTGTGGAGTATATTTTTGTTATCCACCGTACAATTATTTCTGATTAAATTTGTTTAAATAGTTTGTTCGATGAGGTATATTTTTTTTATTATTTGTGGGCCTATCATTGTTACGACTGCGCACGGTACTCGTCAACGCACCATGCTCCATTAGGAGTTAGGGCAAATCAAGAGAATCATTGTTAAGGTAATTTTGAGATATGTAATATGGATTTCATAATAGATCAAATTGAACGCTGTATAAGAAATCTGGCCTGTACACTGGGACAATCAGTTACTCTCTGCAAGTTTTTTGTTTTAATTAATATTTTTTCCCTAATTGTCGGAAGATTGGTAGAAACTTATTAAAAGCCATAAACTGAAAACTTCCTGGGAGACGTATTTAAAATTGTGGATAGACAATAGACCCTTTTTATCACCTTTGAATTCATCCGAAGGTGCGATATTTGTTTTTTCTGATGCGTCTAGAAAAAACCTTGTTAATTTTATTATTTATTTATATCAGGTCATCCATATGTAACGCCCCCATTCTTTTTTAGTAAATTAAACCGTTAGACATTTTTCGGTACTGTTTTCTAACTACAATTCTATGTAATTTAGAATTTGAAAACAATATCGTGCAGACATAGTAGATATCGGATTAAATATGATATAGTTAATTGCAGCTGGAACTGCGGTCTTGAGGTGGTGAATGAATTGTCTACGGTATTTTGGCTTTTAAAAATTTTAACGAATGTCCAAGTTCCGTTTGCCCCGTCCAATAAGTGGGTAAGTTAAATATTTTCAAAATGGGACTCTGCCACTTATAAAACAACAAATTACGTATACGTATATGCCTTTGACACACACAATAGGCAAATCATGATTCTTCAAAATTCGTTGCAATCACAATTAGCGACACACTCCTATAAATATTACAGTAAATCGAATTGTCAGTAAAAAATCGCGTTAAATGAACTAATCGTAAACCATTTCATCTGGAGAAAGGTTTTCACGAACAAACCGACTCCGCTTTCTCCTTATTTTACAGCCTTTATTTTTATAATGTAACGTACAAGTAAAAACACTACTTTTGTCACACTCAGAAATACGCGCTTCTGTTCACGTGAAATGCTAGAATGGCTGTTTTTTAAGGGCAGGTTTGCTGACCCAGAATCGTAAAATCATCGAGGATAGCATTTAGGCAAATTTACAAATTGTCAAATATTTATATTAAAGCCTTTTTTACACGAAACCCAAATTTTAAACACCTTTTCTTCATTAAAAATTTTTCAAATCAATAATTTGCCAAACGACATTTTAACATATACATATTTGCAAACTAAAATTAACTTTTTTGTGCTTGGAAACTATGCTTAAAGATAAAAATTCACTTTAACTGAAATTGGAAAAATAGCTGGAAGTGATTGAGATTGCATACATTTAGGCGAAACTTCGAAAAAATTTAAAAGCTTATTAAAACTCAATGCTATGTGGATGTGCTTTCGGGTTAGCATTTGTATGAATATTACCCCGTAGAGTATGTTAGCTGTTCAAAAAACACGTACAATGAGTTCTGTGACATCCAGTTTTTTATCGTTTAATCGTTGAAATATATAGTTATTTGCATTCGTTGAGGGTGATTTCCGACTTTAGGCCTAAATTGGGGCAAACCCGAATGTAATTTATTCGCAATTTCAATAATAATATAAGTCGACTTATCTAATTATTCCCAGCCAATGGTTTCCTTACAAAACTGTACAAGTAGACTTAACCGGGTAACCACATCAATGAGTGAGTTGTCTGAAAATGCACATTTCTGTAACTAAGAAAGCGTTGCGATTTAAGCTTAAACACTTCTGCATATTACGCAGAAGTTTTGTAAAAGTAGTTTAATGCACTTAACTCATTTTCGATATAAGTCGACTTATCCACTTATTCGCCGTGGCCCTACATATTTTTCAAAAAATATAAACTGCCGGTACACATTTTTCTATAAACTTTGTAGACAAAAAGACAATAAAAGTCATAATAATTCCTTTTTTTAGGGTTTTTTAGATTTTTTTTTTAAACCTTATGAAATTGATTTTGTCTGTCCGTCCGTCTGTTCACTAAATAACTCGCAAACCGCTCAACCGATTGTCATGAAATTTGGTAGGAATGTGTAGAATGGTTACAGTCTTTGGCACAAACACCTTAGAAGTTGGTAGGAAGAAGATAACAGGGTGTCCCGAACGTTTGACAAAAGTCGACTCTTTTAGTTTTTATCGGAGATTGCCGTATGGGTATTTAAATCAAAGATCTAAACGAGTGTATCTCATATCAGTTAAAATTTTCCAGTTTTGAGTAACGTTATAAAGTTTTCGTTGTTTGGTCTGGAACAAAAATAACTATCCCTCCAAAGCTAACGTCGGCAGGGACTGAGGTAATAGGGAATGCCATTTAGTTTTTCGAGTCCGTTGGCATTGGTGTATCTTGATTGTTATAATGGCTATCAATTTCGAGTATTGCAATTTTAACAATGCTATGAAAATTGGGCATAAAAAAGTACATGAGGGGTGTACTTATTTTTTGTCCATATGTGTATGTCTGAAACAAGTTTCAACAGATATGAGGTGTTTTGGCTGTATCTACATATGTATGTACTTAGTCTCAAAGATATTTGATATATTTGAATTTTCATTTACTTACCTGAAAAGCTAAAATATTCGCTAAGCTCGCTAGAATTGGTTCTGTTGCAAAGGCTAAAGTATCCGGGCATTCTTCAATCGTATGGATTATTTGCAGGACCTATAATAAATAAGGGACGAAAGTTATCTCAAGCATATATACCAAACAATTGTGTCAAATTGCTGATATTCAAACTTAACTCTAACTCTAAACAGTATAACTGCTCGTTAAATGTCAAACTTCAAACACATGTTCATTTCTTAAGCTATAATCCGGTGCCGATGTCTTTTTTAAATCCCGACATGTACATTATCCCCAGCATGCAGACATTATGTTATGGATAAAAAAAAACCGTTTTATTGCGGCCGACATAAATCCTGATATACGAGGACGTTTGAAATTCAGTCGCACCCGTGTTATTATTGACACTTAATCAAATGAAAGCATTTAATGTGCTTCTAGTAGCGTTTACTTTTCGTACATAAGTACGAATTTCGACTGTCTCGCCATTATTAAATTTTTAAAAAAATTTTCAGAAGAGAGGATGTACGAGTATAGGTATGTTATGTAACTTTTTTATCAGCGGACGAATATCAAAATTTTACGGTTTACGGTTATGCTTAACACTGGCATGACAAATATATTTTTTTACAACGACATAAATTAAAATCTCAGTAGAAAATTGAAGGTTAAACAAGTAAAACAACGTTATAAAAAAATCACAGTTGTCACGGGAGGAGGAAAAGTTTGCGTTTTGTGGTATACTTTCACTCATCCTTTAAAGTTACAACAATTAATACGAAATTCACTGCAATTATTAGTCATTAAATTTGCCAAAACACCGCATATTTCCATCAATTTACCTGCCTATGTTGCAAATGTTTTTATCTTTAGGGCACGTACACATACAGTACGACGCCGAGCTTTTCCGGGCCTGGCGATGCGATATGTACACACACAATGCGACGTCCGGCCGTGCGATGCGATTTGTTTCGATGGCAATAAGACTGATTTTTATAAGGGGATTTTATTCGGCGCTGGTGCGTGCGGTTTGCCGCCGATTGATGCTGATATGGGAATCATCAGATCGGCTCCGTGACATGGCGCTTCGAATGTTCTACCATCATTTGTATTTTCTATATATGTACATACATATACAAACGTGTCGGCATGTTTATGTAGTGTTGTAGATAATTGTGGGTATGGGTATGTTTTTTCATTGAAAAATATTATCCTCAATGTGGAGTTTAAAAAAGTCAATCACCAAGTGGTGTATTTGGAATATGTAATTTCCAACTGGTGAATAATATAGAAATTCTAATTAATTTCCCAGATGAGTATTACTAAAAATACCAAAAATGCAATAGACGAACATGTTTGATCAAGTATCAATAAATTATCCGATTGGGGTTTTTTTAAACACCAAATGAGAATGTTCGCATTTTCATATTGATATTTTATGATGAAGTTCTATCATATCAGTGCAAGTGTTCAGCGAGGACGCTCTGTGGCTCACTTGGTTGAGTCGTACTCTTTCCGTACATACGTACAACACGCCTATTTCAAATTAAAAAGAACAGAGCAGCATTCTATATGCTTAATTACCCAAAGTGGAGTTTTTTTTTACTCAAAAAAAATAAATTTAGAAACTCCCAAATATACGGTTTTTTAAAAACAGCAACCGGAAAACAATTAATCATTTTTTCGAATAATATAATATTTCCCTTCAGAGGTAATTATTAAACACTGATCTCTTTTGAAATAAAATAAACACCAGTCGAGGGGGGACTCCATGGAACACCGGATTGGGGTTTTATTATTTACTTACTTTTGTTACAGTGTAGGTAAGTAATGTAATGTAATGATTAGGGACCGGATTATATGCAACTTAAAAATGCTGAAATAAGTATGCAAATATGCATAAAAACCTTTGAAATATGCAACTAAAATGACAAAATATGCAATATAAAATGAAAGAAAAAAAATTATTTTTCAGTCTTTATTATAGCACTCTAGAGCACGGAAAACACATTTTAGTTGGTTCCAGCCAAATATTGGTTGTTTTTATAGTAATTAACGATTACATATTGTTCCAAATGCTCCGTAGTAAGATTTTGTCTCCTGTCTTATAATTTGAGAAGGAACGTTCAACATCAGCCGATGTCACTGTACAATATTTAAATTTAGGCGCCATATCAGCAGATATTTTGCCGGTACCGTTTATATTGGTGTATTTTATAGTAATTAACGATTACATGCTCCGTAGTAAGATTTTGTCTCCTGTCTTATAATTTGAGAAGGAACGTTCAACATCAGCCGATGTCACTGTACAATATTTAAATTTAGGCGCCATATTAGCAGATATTTTGCCGGTACCGTTTATATAATTGTCAATTTCACATATTTCTTCGTTTCCAGGGTTGTTATTAAGGATTTTGTCAAACTTTCCCTTGAGTTTTCTGGGAATATAGAGGGTAGCTCAGCATTCAATCTTTGTACACTTTTCATTAGTTGGATGGAGTCCTTTAACTAGGAGATGCTACATTCTCAAGGTTGGCATAGAATTGGTAATGCTTTCATTTTCTCTATTTTCAAATGTGCAAATCGAGAATACACACAATACATTTTGTATGGGAGGTAACCTTTGTTTTAATCCGATCGAAGCAATATTTGGTGGAGGGTCTAATGGGACTTAGCCTTAACGTTTACCAAATTTTTTCGAGCCTACTGTGATTTGGAGATAAGTTACAGCGCGACATACTCTATCTATGGGAAAAGAGAGCGGATCTCGAGATGCTCTCTCCAAGGCTGTAGCCCTGTCAATGAACAACAAGAACAACGAGAACAAGATTTTCGAAAAAATGCGATTTTCAAACTCTTATAACTCCGGTATTTTTCATCTTATCTGCATGAAATTTGCTACACTTCGTAAGACGGCGCGAGTGACAACGCCTACCAAATTTGAACACTCAGGGACAACCAGAGTCCGAGCTACAGAGGTCCGAAAACCCGTACTTGTACTTGTTCCGTCGTGTAAACATAGTCTTGGTCACTTCTCACTTTGCATTTGTTCAAATTTTTTCATCTTTCTTTGGCGGGCGGGACGCTCCCGCGTCCCTAGATCAAATTACGTGCTATAATTTCGTCCCCTATTTGAAAATTAGACAAAAAGTAGGGATTGGAGGACGAGATTAACACATATGACCATATGAGTTATCCTCCAATTAATATCGTTTTTTAAAGAATAACTTAATTAGCACATAACTTAGCGAATAGTCCCACTTGGCTTTTCGAAAGTAGGGCGGGTACTAGCATTACCGACGTAAAATTTACGCAGCTCTTACTTAACATTGATGATTAAATGCAGCTCCTCGTACCAATTGTGGGCTCTTCATAGCATAGCCTCATAAGGAATATGCATCTTCAAAACACAACTTAACCCTTAATAAACACGTTTTGACCCTTATTTTTTATTTTATTTCGCCCCCTTTTTTATTTCACCTGTAGTAAGAAAAACGGTAGACCTTTCCACTAAATTGAAGTTTATATTGACTTTTTTCTCTTTCCCCTAAAAACAATCTTTCGAATAAAAACAATGATTGAAAAATTGTTTTTATTTGAGTGCTAGTGCTAGCGAAAAAGCCACGCCTAGAAGTTCGCACCCTGGCCGAATGCCCAGGTTAATTTTTTATTCAAGTATATGGCTTGTATGCGATTTGCCAATTGGCATTGGCCATTTACATTGTACTTCAAATTCATTCATCTTCATCAATGTAAATTATGAAAAATCAGTTTTTTCTTTTTTTTTGCAACCCTTCCCTTGTGTAAACATATAACACATTTATACACATTGGAGATTTACAAAGAAATTAAATTTGTATACAATAAAATGTCCATAGTAGACTGTTTACCTTTCGAAACTCTTTTGTGGGACCCTAATCTGCCTCATTTCCATGGTTTAAAAATCTGCTCTGAGGCCGTTTTCCAATTCAAAGATAATCCAGAGCTTTTGCCACATAATCTAAATGTATTGCCCAAGTGGATACATTTACTTAGCATACATAAAACAGGCAAAAAAGAAAAGAAAATCACATTTATCTCTTGTGTATTGCCTGAAGAATAAACAAATTTGGAATTTCAGGACAAAAACCGAAATTCGATACGAACGACTTTATTCGTGTGCTATACATAAATATCTTTCATGAAAGTCTCCATATGAATAAGTTTAGTATTATGAGATGTGAGTTTTGTTGTACTCGTATCCATCGTATCCATGAAGTTCTTGTGCTCATCAAATCATGTTATGCTTCACGTAAAATACGGCAAATTTCGAATTTGGAGAAATATTTTCAGTTTTTCCACTCGACATGCTTCGGGTAGAACGACAGGCGGTATTACATGAAAAATAATATTGTGTTTGTTTAGTTTTGAGGTGCAGCTTTCGATTTAGGATTTTGTTGACTTTCAACTTTCCTCAAGGACACTTTAAAAAAATAATATGCAGATAAATACTTACAATACGTGAATACGTTATATTTTCATACATTTTGGAAAGTATTGCATCAAACAAACGAACACATTTATCTTTTATTTTTCGAAAGTCAACTTGACGTACGTACGTAATAAACGGAGTATTGTAGAGATAAATCTAGATAAATAGAGAGTTTTAACATATACATAATTCAAAATATTACGATAGGACGAATAGGCTTTGATATTTTCTATGAAAAATTCGCTTGCCTATCGTACGCAAAACAGTATGTATACCACAATTTTTTACGGATATGTCCCAAGTAGGCATAAGTGTATTTCCGTGAATTTGGCTGACTATAAACAGCTGGAATTGTGGGTTCATGATATTTTATTTGTCGGCTATGTCTACTTCGAACATACAAACTTGTTGTATACTGTTTTGCGTACGATAGGCAAGCGAATTTTTCATGGAAAATGTCAAAGCTTATTTGTCCTATCGTAATATTCTGAACGAAATGCTAAAACTCTAATAAATGTTTTAAATTTCTGAAAATTAAAGTGTAGTTTATAGTTTTTTCTTAATAATTTTTTTTTTCTAGATGGGAGCCATTTTCTTGTTACAAACATAATTAGTTGGACAACTCTACAAACCGCAGTGTATTTCCGAGTGGAGTGTCTAGTATAGAAAAATTGATGAAATCGTTCAGGAATATATAAAAGCTTTTCAGAATTTACTTGGACAGCTGAAAGATCTTGTGCAATTCCTCACAAAACATGAGGAAACCTGTAAAAATATGTACATATAATGATAAAAAATACGTATGCGCTTCTTTGTCAAGTCGCGAACTTAACAGAGAAACTGAATCTATATCTTTTCACGGAAAGGTACACTTTCTGACAACACGTGGAATTGCAACAATACCGAAATTTCCACATCCAAATAAACGCAATTTCACTTCCATCCTGCTCCCAGAAGAATTCTCGAAAGTGGACGACTGCTAGACAGAATACAAGAAAATCCAAAGAGTTTTGTTGTGTCTATAAATATTTCTTCTATGGATATGTTTAAAAGATTTTCACAAGGATATATTCGTTGTGCCTGGCAATGAAGCGTGAAGCGAACAGTGACAACGATAAATCGATATTGATTGTTATGTACATCGTCAGAGCGTACCACGGGCCTCTGGTACACGGAAGGAAGTTGGCATCTTTGGAAAGACGATAATGGAGCAGCAATAAACAGCACTTAAAGTTTTCTCTGTGGAGTTCAAATTTATTATAGGCGAATTATTTTACAATTATGGGAATATTTGCCAATTAATTATTAATGCAATTAAAAGTTGGAAATTGTGTTGGTTGCGGATTTATTTGAAAATCTAGAAAAGGGAAGGTAAGAAATCCGAAATTTACCATTCGGGTTGTTGATCTTTCAAAATTTGAATAAATGGAAACATTCTTTTGTGAATATTTAAATTATGATTGGAATGGCTATCGTAAAAAAAAGTATATTTTTTAAGTACAACTGTTGATTGATTTTTATAACTTAAAGTCCTGCTAAGTAATGGCCCAAATCTTATCCATAAAAAGACAGTATCTTTTTATGACATGTGGCATGCCTCATTCCCAATAAATTCCTATTTATCCGAACTACGTCGTTTAGCGACAAGGTCCTCTAGGACCTACAATTAAATTTACGGTATATCCACCGTTTAAGTTCGCTTTGTCGATTGTTTTTTTTGCTGTAAAATAAACAACGTTCCTTCCTTGGTTTACTTCTCGCTCCTGACCAGGCAACTTTCCAGCATATATCATACCTTTCAAAGGATAGGAAGTCATAGAGTCGCACAACCACCAGACTTTTATCCCATACTTTGCTGGCTTCGAAGGAATACATTGCGTGAATCGTGTCCGCCCCCTAAATGGAAACAATTGTTCGTCAACAGTCAACGAATCACCAAAACCAAATTAGCTTGTAACATTTTCCAAATATCATCAATGGCAGCTCTTTTGCTGGAAACTAACCTCTCAGGCCTTGAGTTTCCGTTATCGAAACGAATAAATTTTTTTATTGCCAAAAATCGGTTCTATGAGAGGGCAGCTTTGTATATTAGTGCATGTGTTGGGCCACACAGCTCCTTACATGGCTCTTTATTTGAATTTGTGAGGCCAGCATATAGAAGAATGCCCACAAATGCATCGAACTCCTTTAGTATTAGTGCATTCCATTCCTTTTTTTAGACCGATTTTTATCATTCAATGCATCTGTAACTTGGGCAGTTTTCGGTTGGTCTCACGAATTATTATATGTGTGATTTCTTCAGTGATAAGTGAACGGAAAATCGTCAAGGGATCTCTTATCTTTTTGACTGGCCCTGGTCCGCTCCTGCTGTAGTCGACGACGTTATGAGCTCGTATTCGACAACTAGGTGGAGCTTCTTTGTTCCATTTCGTCCAATTTTTTGATACGTAATATTCATTCTCTTGGTCGCTGGGAAATGCAATGTTATTGTCTTTCTCGTCATCATTATCAAATTCTTCGTTGAGTTCAATAGATACTTCTGGTTGATATGTTATGTCACAATTATCATCACCCTCAAGGTCAAACGGTTCGCCATCATCATCGCTTTCGTCTAGAAAACGAGCAAAACGTTCATCAACTTCTCTTTTTTCAGCCGCTGACATATTTTGGTAACGTGTTTTATTATGTAACACCATCTCCGCTGCATCCCAACCTGAGTCCTCCATAGTTCTGTAGCAATTTTATTACGTACAGCTTCATTTACAGCTATGTAAATACAACGCTTCCTACATGTATAACATAATTATAGTATACTTACCGATATCAACAAGGAAAGCCACCTAAAACCAAATTTCCACAAAATAAATTAGCGGTGTGCAATTTGTGCGCATGACACTCACAAAGCGCAGCTCACAACTAAAATATCTACTTATGACTTCCGCTACAATTCTAACGTTTGTCTGAGACGAGCGTTGTGCATAAGGAAACAATATTTCGATATGATTCGGTCGTGTTTTCGTCCAAATATGTGCAAGGTCCCCCTGGACCTTATCGCTAAACGCCACACTAAACATGTTCAAGCTTAAATAAATACTTACTGGATGGTCCAAATGTTTTCAAATTACTTTTATATGTAAGAGCAAATGTAACTCTTGGAATACATGGTAGTGCCGGTATTGAAAATTACTTAAGACAAAAATTCTGATCCATCAAAAATCGAAAAGGTCCTCCTTCTCGCTAATTCGAGGGTTAAAAGATCGGATATATGGCAACTTTTATTATTTCAATGTACACTCAAGACAGTCAGGGTTCTCACTTTGAATCTACCGCAATTCGCAACAACATACATTGTTCATTCACACGTATTTCCTGTTGCTTTTTGTATTAATTTTTTAATAGTAGACCACTATTACTATATCTTAATATGTACTTTCCATTGATATGGTAATTTACTTACTTACTGCCCTAGCGACAGGCAGACCAACCATTTTCTAATTCTTTTTGCACATTTTTTTTTCATCTTTGTTATTGTGAGATGTATATGTATAAGAAATCTAAGGTATTATTATTTGAAAAGATGTTTAATTAATACGGACATTTTTTTTTTCTTTATTTTTACTGCAGTAAAGTAGCAAACACTGCACTTTTTTCTTTAAGTCTACTGCAATTTTATTTTCTGAAGTGGGAACCCTCATGAAATTCCAGACAAATTCAGTGAAATGTGTTTTTTTAGTTCCTTTTAGCCAAATATGTTTTCTTACTTAAAACGAACGGATTTAAAAGCAACAAAAAATGAACAATTCCGAAAAGATTTTCATTTATCTTACCTTGGGATGTCTAAATCTCTCCAGTTGTTTCACCGACGCTCGCAATAGCTCTGTCACAGTTTCTTTCCTTTTCGGCTTATGCAATTTTTCCGCAATTTTCTTTTCGAATAGAAATACCGAAGATTCCTGTAAGCGTAACAACAACAAGATGAAGAAAAAGATGACAATAAACCGTAGAAGAGAGAAGATATTACATAAAATATTAAAGTGAAAGACAAAGCAACAAAATATTGTCAAAATCCTTTGAAATATCGTCAACAATCTTTGTAGAAAATTAGAAGACGTCTTAGCTATTTCCTTTATATATACGAGTATCCGTACTTTTCCACGCGATCGTTATGGTGAAAAGGCAGCAGACTGAATCCAATATGAAGTAGCAGATACCGTGGAAAATAAATGGGATTGCGATTATATTGTATATGACATAGGATTTATATTTTTTAAACGAGTTTCTATACCTTTTTTGAATGACAAACGACTTTATTATAGATTTTGTGGAAAAGTTAAATTGTCGATTATTTCCGGGGATTAAATTTTGTTATTAGAGCGAAAATATGGATATAAAGAACGATTGACTTGTTTGAAAATAGGGCTTTAGGAAAGACAAAACTTAAGCTACGCTAGTGTTTTTCCGGATGATTGTTATGTATGATTATTATAAGAGCATAATATCGTATGCGACAAAAAAATACTAGAGGTAAACCCAAACCGCAAAAGCTAAAGTCGTGGAATTTATTCTTAAAGGTTGATCCACAATTTTCGGTTATCAGTCACATTCATTTTCCATACAAGATGGCAGATTGTCAGTTAATTGATTGACTAAAAAACTTGGATCGACCTTCATACAGGAAAACCTCTCTACAACGGACAACCACGGGACTGTCAGTTTTATCAGTTGTGGAGGGATGTCCCTTATTAAACAAACCTTCCATTCCCAACCATTTTTTTTCTAATATAATACATTCCCGTACCCGGACGCTCCCATGACTGGACACAGACACTATAATCTCTCATTTCGTGGAACGCCCCCAGTGGTCCAGGGAGTGGACGTAAAGTAAATTCTAGAGACTTTCACTAACTAAGCTTCAAGAGATTTATTAAACTAAAGGTACGTTGTCCTCGACGCGGCCGCAGCGACTCTAGCGACTCCAGCGGCTCTAGAGCAAGTTCCCTAGCCCAAGCAGCCGTCGCCCGAAGCCCACAAACAAGCAAGTGCACCGCGTTCACCATTCGTGAATGCATTTGGTACAACAAGAGTCCCGCGACTGCTTTCTATTTACAGACAGATTCGTGAATCAGCCGAATCAGTACGACTATTGTGCGAAATAACTACCCTACCCCAAGCAGCCGTCGCCCGAAGCCCACAAACAAGCAAGTGCACCACGTTCACCATTCATGCGGGCATTATATACAACAAGAGCCGCGCGGTTCATTCGACGATAATTTTCATTGTGGAGCTATGTCAAGCGATTATCAACTATAAAAACGAGTTTTTATATGCGATGGGCGAGTCGCAGTCGCTAGAGCTGCTGGGGCCATGCCGAGGAAAACGTACCTTTAGAGGGGTAATAGTTACAAAGGCGTTAGATTTGTACTGATGTAATAGTATAAATTTAAATCGGGACTTTATAAAATTGTTCGTATGGAGGGGTGTCAGCTTTAGAGAGGTTTCACTGTATTATAATATTCAATATTAGCCCATCATGTTGGCAACCCGATGTTATGGGCTTTCGCCACCTTTAGCCACAACCTCCTGTTTGAAAGATCTAGCAACATGTCAGAACCCTTTCCTACTGATTGTCCCCATCGAGTTCTCGGTCGTCCACGCAATCTGGCTCCGTCCACTCGATTCTACTTGCGATTCTCGATTAAATATTAGTTATTAGATAATAAATTTCATAAAATATTGTCTATTTCAGCACTATAACAATATTCTTTGCCTAATATATTCGTTTTGATAATAAATTTATCTGTAGTTGAATATTGTAATTGCAGTCTGCTGTTATAATATAACATTTTCCCACATTTTCCTCTAATGCAATAAACATTACGAGTTTTACTTGTCGTAGCAAACAATTCGCGAAATTCTGAATTAACTCACAACTATATAGACAAGCTTCAATAATATCGGGTGTCATTAAAAGTTATAAAGTGACTAAAAGTTTGGTTACAGTTTCATCATTACAAACAATTTTCAAGAACAATTTCATAATTTTCGACGATGCGCTGCGGAGCGAATACATTGAGAAAGTTTCTCATAATCTTTAGCCAGATGTCGCATAGCAGCAACGAGTATTTAGTTTTCGCTAGATACAATGAACAGTTGATATAGTTTCGACAGTCATGGAATAAATCGGAAATATAATGTACCGATAGGGCCATTCCAGACTATACGAAAACGACCGTACGATTCAACTTTTACAACAGCAAACAGCATGAATTATAAATTTCAGTTGTTTTTCGTTCGTACGACGCGTACGTAAGTACGATTTATCCATGCTGTTTGTTGTTGTAAAAGTTTGATCGTACGGTCGTTTTCGTATAGTCTGGAATGGCCCATAGTGAGCAATACCTATGTTACGAAAAATAAAAAAGGGATTTTTCAAAATATGCAATTACATTGGCTTGGAAGCCCTGTAAGGTTGTTGGCTTCTTCGTATCAGTTATTTTTCAAATAACCAAACCGTTTCAAAAGTATTTTGGTTCCGTCGCTATTGTTACTCTCCTTTCCGTTTCACCGTTCATATTTCACATAATATTGAGACTGAAGTGAAAGACTAAAACCATAAACCACTAGGAAGCCGGTCTGGACATTTAAATATTTTTCTGTAAATTTTTAATAATAATTGACATACATAAGTAATGTCGTCTAAAAAACCGAATTTGGTTACTTTTGCACTTTGAAAAATTGATTTTGAAATGTTCTTACCAACAGTCAAAAATTCTTTGCGGCAATAAATTTTATATAAATTTTTATAGTTGAAAAGTATGATCGTAGCACATCAGCACTGGCAACACTTGGTTGTTTTGAAGTGCGCCCAATGCGAAGGCAAAATTGCACCGCAAACTGCTACAATACGCTCTTGGTGTGCATTTGACCTCAGCTTTATAAAAGATATAATAGTCCCAGTTACATTAGGCTGGGATCTTTTGCGGATTGCGAATGACTTACATATACATATACTGCTCGCAATTGAGTGTTAAACGAAATTTCAGGCAGTTGAAGCTTAGGAGCTATTCACACTTCAACTTAATCTGGCCAGATTCGTTAATTTGCGGTGTGGTGAATTTAAATTTATATGGAATTAGACAGCTCAAATTAAGTAATTAGCACAGCTTACGTAATCTAGTCTTAAGTGTGAAAACCTTCTTAGCCAAATGTTGTAGAACCACTTTTTTACAAATTTATTTCATAAAAAATGGTTTCATAAAACTTTTTCTTTTTTTAACAAAAGGACAAGTTGTTGATTCCGTTAGATCATAATTTAAGAAATAACACCTAGGACTTAGAGCTGTGGCCGTGATCGTTCGGTCGCCACTCTGTGAAATAGACACTCATAGAGAAACGAGTTTCCAAACTCGGCACGACTCGTCACAAGTTTATTATTCAGAAGAAGATGATAAGAAATATTCTTATCGTAGAATAATAAACTAACAATGCGACTAGGAAGTGGTATGGCTGACAACCGTATCACACTCCGAATTCAATTGTCTTTGTAACGTTGATGACTACACACGGTAGTCATCAACGCACCATGCTCCACTAGGAGTTACGGTAATCGAGAGTCGAGAGAGGACTTAGGGCTTCAGTACACAGTCATGTTTGGTCATATTTCTATTAAAATATGCTTAAGTCTACTTGATTTCGCTAACTGCGCGTCTAAAAATTTACACTGAAAGAATCGAGTAGGCTTAAGCATATGACATACATATTATAATAGAAATATTACTGTGTAATGGAGGCCTTAGTTAAATTTTTAACGCCTATTAAACGGACTTAGAAGGATTCAGTTTGAACGCGAATATTTTAAATGTTAAAAATGACTGGGTTAATTGACATTTAAATAATAGACTACACTAAATAAGACTTGACAGATTAAGACTTGACAAATTTATAAAATCAGCTGACAATTTCGCACAACTTAGAAGTTATTCTATCTCTTCACGCCGGAATTATCTGCTGTTATTGTCGATAGGAAATGTGAAAAATCTATACCTTATTCGGAAAGTCTGTTCCCGCTTTACATTAAGCATTCTGTGCTATAGAATAAGCCACAGATACTCACCCTCTCTGAATAGCTTTCCTGAGTGCTCCTCCAGGAGGTTATTTTTCCTTTCTAAGTGCTGGTAAATTAGTAATTTTTGATATGTTTGTGTCTACAATACAAACAGTAAGCGCCAAGAGATGGGAGCCTATGAGCTTATGTACATACTTAAATGTAGGGATGTCAAAAACCGGCCCATAACCCGGTTGTCGGTTTTTTCGGTTTTTTTGTAAAGCCGGTTAGACCGTCCGGTTTTAACCGGGCTCCAAGTACCGGTTTTCCGGTTAACCGGGTGTTTTCATTGATTTGCCTAGAATTTTAGTAAAAAAATGCCTACACAATCGTATTGCTGGTGTTCGTATCGTATGCAAAATCAACTTAAAATGCACGTACATGATGTAGTAAGACAGCTAATTTAAAAGAGAAACATGTTGAACAAAAAAGACAATCAAATCAAATTGTCAGATGTGATTAAATTATTTTATTAGTTTTTGAAAAAAAAAATTCCAATCATTTACAACAGGGGCCACCCTAATTTCTCTTGCGGAATAAGAACTGTTTTAGCGACACGATGATATGCGAAATGCACTGATATACTATACACGAATATTAATTCACATTCACGTTGTACAACCAAGATACATGTGAAACGCAATGTAAACATAAACAATGCCTTAACGGAGGTCATAGGAGGATCCTTAATATTGTTCGTGATAATGTCAGGGAGACTCATACCTTTGGATGGTATGAGAAGATGTAGGGTAGTCGAAAGACATCACATCACTCTCATAGAGGATGGCAGGATACACGAGTATCCACGTGATGTTGCTATTTTTACTGATGGGTCTCTCATGGACGGAAGAGCGGGGGCTGGAATATATTCCGAGGAGCTAAACCTTGCATGCTCACTTCGTCTAGGAGAGTATGTATCGGTATATCAGGCGGAGATGCTTGGATTGCTGCACGCGCTGGATCATATTCTGGAAGGCGGGATACTGGGGAAGAAAATTCTGATAGCACTCGACAACCAATCGGTGATCAAGCGCATGCAGCAATCCAACATCAATTCAAAATTGGTACTAGAGTGTGTCCAGAAGCTCAATGAGTGTGCTTCAATCAACGAAGTTACGCTAATGTGGGTTAAAGGACACGTAGGTACATTGGGGAGCGAAATTGCCGATACCTTAGCAAAAGAGGGATCAGCAGGAAAGTTTCAAGGGCCAGAACCCAAAATTGCTTTGGGAAACGGCATGATTGAAGCCAGGATACTTGGCTGGATTGATTCCATCCATCGGCAACGATGGCGAAGCCTATCTACTTGTAGACAGGCTCGTAACGCAATTACCATTCCACTAGGGAGGAAAGCCAGACAAGTACTCAGTTACACACGGAGTAGCTTAAGTTGGATAACTGCCTTAGTAACAGGGCATGGTAATTTTAAAGTTGATGATGTATGCAGACTATGTCTGGAAGAGGCTGAGACGGCAGCACACATTGTATGTGGATGCCCAGCACTAGGTAGTAGGAGGCTAAGGATACTAGGTAAATCCACAATAAGTGTGGAATCCATGAGGGAACTTAGTTTCAAGGATATGCTACGCATCACACGGGACTCAGTGATGAAGGAAGAAGTCGATAATTATCAGTCGACTTCTGGAAATCACTGAGGACTGTAAGGGGACGAAAATGGACCCAAATAGTAGTGGTCTGCTTCGGTAAATCCCCAAATCAGAAGAAGAAGAGATTAGATACAAGCAGAGGTAATTTGAAGAAGCGATTGTTCTACGAGTAATAGCAAAATGAAGAGTGTTCGGCAATTGTTAAAGGGCTGAAATTTTAAAACGAAATTTTGCATAGAGGATAAGAGTAATAGAATTGCATACTGCAAAACCAATAAAACAGAAAAAATTTTATGAATTTTGAAAGAATTTTTCTCCGGTTTTAACCGGATGGACCAACAACCGTCCGGGTTAAAACCGGGAGGAGGAAAAAACCGAAAAAAACCGGTTAACCGTTTTGAAAGTACCGGTTTTCGGACTAACCGTCCGGTTTTTGACATCCCTACTTAAATGTAAGGATTGAGGTTATCATTAAAATAAATTGCTTTTTAAATCCTTGTTTGACAAAAGTGTTTAGTACGTTTAAAGTTTCCATAAAGGTAATTAAGAAACTACAAGCTTTCGCTAATACTACATGGATTCGTTATATATTTTGTTTGAACCGCAAAAAAATCGAATAAATAAAGAACGAAGTCAGCGTATGGCAGACGAATTGATATGCAGGTGGAAATGGCAGCGGATACACACGCAGCAAAAAAAAAAAACGACTAATGCTGTGATTGAGTATAAAATGTTGGGTAAGTCATGGCGAGCTGCGACCCATTGTCGCAGTGGTTCTCAACGCACAAGGTTCGGCAGACCACTTATCCTAAAAATGATTCACTACGGACCACTGTTTTTTTTGGTAAAAGGAATTCAGGTTAAATTTTTTCTAGAACTAATTTCAGTGTCGCTTATATTATAACTAGAGTTACGGAGATTTCGTTTTTACGAAATAGATGCGAATTTCAGCGAAATTTGCTCATTCTTGCGAATTGATGCGAAATGTTCGAACTTGTACTTGTCCACGAAAAGTTAATTTTTCTCCAAAAAATAATCAATTACGGAGGATAGTTTTTCATCTGAGATTGATTTCTTATGAAAAAAACCCATTAATAAGAACAGAGAAAAATGCAAGAAATGCGAAACACCGAGTAAGGTGTTTAGTCGGAGGTTGGATGAAAGTTCATTTATTTCCGCATCGGGATTTTTGAATGTAAACCTTTTCTCGTGGTTCGACGAGCCCCAAAATTGAAATGAACTGTATACATGAAAAAGCGAAACAGTATACGCGGGTTCTGCCTCAGAAGTTTTTTCTTTTTACCGTAACTTTTTCTTCCAAATATATTTCTCGACAACTGAACTCGTAGTATGCTTCAGTTGTCAGCCACACTACTTCCTAGTCGATTTTTTTGCTTATTATAATTAAAAAATTCAGAATGAAATATGATCGTGTATTTTTTTAATATTCGTTTCATTGTGATTCTCAAGAATTTCTAGTTTAATAAATTTTAACAGCAACAAAATGTACAAAATTATGTTTTTATGCGAATTTCATCGAAATTTCTAATTTTCAAAATTAGTTTATGCGAAATTCCTGTTTTTTATTTGCGAAATTTCCGTACCTTTAATTTATAACTTCTACTTATGTACATTTTGACTTCTTGTACTTAGCAATGCAGTGAAAAACTCCTGATAGAAAGGTGCATTTAAGACATGATTTGATGTACAAAAAATGTGTCATAAAGCAAGGGAGCTCAATTTACTCAGCACAATCACTGTACAAGTCTTGCCGGTTCATTGGTTGAATTGTTAAATATTGTTTACCCTTTTCGCATGTAATGTAATACAGTAAAACCCGCTTAAGTGCAAGCTGAAAATATTACTTCAATATGTGCACGAAAGCGGGTTTTGCATTTAAGCGAGTGTCAGAAAGAAGTATACAATATTTTCGTTTATGTAAATAAATTCATTTCTGTACTGTCATAACTTTTAAAAACAAAACATAAATACATAATAAAATCATTTCTTCGTTTTAATTGGGCATACATATATTAGCTTTCCAAATTGTATCCACGAAAATATAACATGTTCAAAAAATATGTATGGGGTAACCTAAATTTCCATACAAGTATTTTCCTGAATAATCCTTATGGGACAACTTTTTCTTTTAATTTGTATATCGAAGCAAGGTTGTCCTGTCCTGTTCGAAGCAAATAGAGCTAAACCAAATAATGATTTCGAGTCTTATTAGTTAACAAAGAAAAATTCTGAATTTTTTTTTTGTCGACATTCATCAGACAGTTTTAACAACTGAGTTTCAATTAAATCAACATAAGTACTTTGATTGTGACCCTCCAAATACTTTTTAATATTTTCGAGGCTACGTAAAGCTTCCCCGCTAGAAAATTGAGGCGTGTTAAACATTTCTTCTTCCTCCGGAACTGCACGTCGGATATAGTTTTGAGGATCCAGTATTTCGTCGATATCCAACTCCCCGAAACACACTATTTCCCGATCAATATCTGCATATTGCGAAATCTCACCTCGTTAATACAACTTTCCAGTTCCAGATCTTCTTCTGCAGCAATTCTTTCATTTTCGCTATAGAATCCAAATTTCTTAAACAGTTTTACCAGTTAATGGCGTCACCAGCCACCAATCCCTTTTAATCATTTTAATCGCGCATAAACTATCGATTGATTTTGAAAAGTCTTGAAGAGTTATTCCTCTTTCGAGGGCTAGGATCTGTTTTCGCACTATTCCCTGACGGTAATATGCTTTAAAACATCTTATTATTCCAGCATCTAGCGGTTGTATCAATAAGTTTGTATTGGCTGGAAAAAATACAACCACAATATTATCTAATGCTACTTCATCGATTATTTTGTAATAAGCCGCATTATCCACGAAAAGTACAATTTTCCTTTTTTGTTCCTTTAGTTTGTCATCAAATTTTCTCCAAATTGCTGTGCACGTTGCCGAAACCATCCACGCCTTTCTGTTAGAATAATATGGTATTGGAACGTATTTTCCATTAAAACAACGTGACTTTTTGGTTCGTCCAATTACATAAGAATACTTCTCTGAACCATTCATGTTCGTTACCAAAACAGTAAGAGTAAGTTCTTTTTTAGACTTCTCTCCTATAAAATTCTCGATGTTTGTGGCCAACGTTCCATTTTGTAACGCTTTATAAAATAATGCAGTCCCGTCTGCATTGAATATGTTTTCTTCTCCTTACTTGGCAATATACTCAGGTAAATCATTCCGGAAACTGTCTGCACTTCGTAAGTCCGCTGAAGATTTTTCGCCTTAAATTTGATGAAACTATTATTAAAACACTGGGCAAAATACAATTGGACTAGTTCGCCTTGAAAGAGTTTGGAATGAATATTGTCTCTTTTTTTCCCAATTGCTTGGCTTTATCGGATAAAATTGGGCCAGATATGGTTGCATTTTTTGCTCTCATTTGTTCAAACCATAACTTTAGCGAATCCTCCAATGCTTTTTGTTTTCTAGTTCGCAACAGCTTCTTTTTTGTGAATGTTTGAAATGAGAATCCAATTGGAAAAAGACTTTTCCGCTTCAATAAATGAATTGACGTTCGTTTCGTCTTGAAATGCAGTATTGCCAGAACAATTGTTAATTGTCAATGTTTGTTGCTAATATTTGACGCTAGAAGCCATACTGGCGGTATGTGCAATTAAGCGATATTTACTGCATGTATTTTGCCATTAAAAGACAGAAAAATTGTTGCACTTAAAAGAGTTTGCATTTATCCGACGTTGCTATTAACAGGGCAATTTAATATGAATAGTTTGCTAATGTGTGGTAATTATTGAAAATAAACGAGTTTTGCAGTTAAGAGAGTTGCAGATAACCGGGTTTTACTGTACATACAATATTTTCATAAGTAGTGTCCAAAGTCTCCGCGGAAAACTTACAGACCTCTCATGGACATCCTTCGTTCCGCGGAGCCATACATGCATATGTACATACATTATGTATGTACATACTACTCAAGTTCATTCCTGGAAATTAAGTGATGTAGAAGAAGCCTTGAAATTTCCACCGTCACTCTCATACTTGAACTTGTTAGGGATAGTAGTGAACCGATCGAAATAAAAAGACACGATGGAAATTAACATCGTTTATTATAGAGAAGAAAACTGGTCAGAATAACATCGATTTATCACGGAAGTTCTATAAGTGAAAAATAACATATGAATGTAATGGAATGCAAAGTGAATTACGATTTTAGTATTAATGTACAGTCTCAACAGAACTCAATGTTGCGTTACAATGTAGTCTGTTATCTACATTGTAAAGCATTGAAGGAAGCATCTCCGAAAATATAAAATATTTTTCGTGCTAGAAAAAAAGTTACTCAAGTCCTTTTTTAGCCATAAAAGACTGTTAATGATAATAGTTGGCAGGTATTTTTTGTTTTTTTGATTTATTGTGTTAGTTGAAACAATATTGAGACAATTTTTTTTCAAAAATTTATTAAATTTGTGATTCCGAGGGACAAGTTAGATAAAGTGAATGCAGGAACTATGCTATGGAGGTTTTCCTATGATTTATGGTTTTCATTAATCTTGGTAGCTATTTACTGAGGCATACAACGCTTTTAAAACTTCGAAGTTACAAATTATTAATTCAATTTTGAAGAAAATGCAAAACAATTAAAAGCATGGATTCTAGAATATTATAATGTATATTTGTGCAAAGGAAAAATGCATTGAATTGATTTCGTCCTTCGGACATTTTGACAAATGATGAAAACTAACACACATACCCTTTCAGATAGTGCAACGAATACGCTTCTGGTCTCCAGTGTATCTTAGCAGACATATTTTCCAAGTCTCTATTCCCCGTGGAAAGCTGAACAAATTTTGTTAACAGGCCAGTCAATAAACCGAAAAATAAGGCGTTAGGTCGCAAAAAATTGCTCGGCTCTGTTTTTTTGGGATATTGTTAGGATAGATACCAGAAGTGTACCACCAAGTTTGCAACTTCGAAAAACCTGTGCTAACCCCATGACCCTCAAAAAACCTTAAAATTTTCGGACTTTTTTCATATTTTTGTTTGTAATTTCTAAAAGGTGCTTCCTACAAGTGAGTTGTCAAATTTAGTGGTACATTTCTGGTATCTATCCTAACAATATCCCAAAAAACCAGACCCGAGCAATTTTTTGCGACCTAAAATCGGTAATTGACTGGCCTATAATGTAATTGGCCCAAAGTAAAAGAATAATACATTTCAACCTATTCACGAAAACCTGCAATCGTAATGTGCTTAACATAATCCACACCAGGTTTCAGGATACTTGAATGCCCGTATGCTATGGACTTATATGGATCAGGCTTTACTAAAACATGGCGAATTTTCTGTAAGCAAAAAATATATTATGAACATAAAAAAGGTATAGAAAATATGTCATCCGTGAGCCTCGTAAAGTATTCGGTACGTTTCACTCAAATAAATTTATATGTCTCTATTCCCCTGACTCGTAAATACTAAATTGACTATGATAGACACTTTTATGACGACTTTTTTGTTTGCTTTACACATTTTTATTATATCAAGGAGTAGTGGTAATTCGTGGGTTGTAGTATACCTACTCCACAAGCACAAGCGTACAAATTTAGAAATGTCACTATAAATTGGAGTACATCAAACATAATGTTAATAAATATAATATGTATTTGAGAGGCTGTGAATGTATTATCCTAATAGAACTAATGGGTAAACCTATAGGATTTGCCCTGTGGCATGGGTCGCGAATAATGCCACCGCCTTTCCCGGCGTGTCGTAGAAGGCGACTAAAAAGGGACCTAATCCAAGGTGGATCAGCATGCGCCGAGGGATGCATGGTCAAGAGGGTGCTTGGCCGCTAGTATGCGAAGGTCGCAGGCAACCATGACATCTGAAGCCTGAGGCACGTTTTAACATCAACAAGACCTCCCATAGGTTAGTGTGTGTGTGTATGGGTTGCCACGTCTGGAGATAGCCGGCGGACGTAAAAGGAAAGTCCATAAATTTACTTATTTCCACACACTAGTGCCAAAAACACAACCTTTCTCCAAAAGGTGTAAAAGAATGGAAGGCCTTATGGAAATTGACGCAGATACAAGCACTACCCCGCCGGGCACTACTTCTGCTATGCGGTTGAGTGATCCCGGGGCGAACCTAGTTCGCGCCAGAGCTCGACGGTTTCCGGGGGCGAGCAATATAAGGCAGTCCAATTACATTGTGGAGAAGCTGAGGGTTGCAAGCTGGAATGTCGGTTCCATGACGTCAAAGAGCGAGGAGATTGAGGATATCATGAAGCGGAGAGGGATAGACATTATGTGCGTGCAAGAGACAAAGTGGCGAAATACCCATATCGACAGAGCCCGGTTTCTTACGAATTCCATGAAGTACAAATTGTACTACTATGGAATTACAAACCAAAGAAACGGAGTTGGCATTATTCTGGCGTCGTCTTTACTTGGCAGTATAATAAGTGTCGCGAAGAGAAGTGACCGCTTGATCAGCATCAAATTGGTTATCTGCGGAAGGGTGTGGAACGTAATAAGTGCCTACGCTCCCCAAGTGGGATTGCCACCAGAAGAAAAAGAGGCATTTTGGAACGACGTTGACACCCTAATTCAGACCATTCCAGATACCGAATTGGTGTTCTTGGGAGGAGATTTAAATGGCCATGTGGGTGAATCAAATTATGATTACGAGGATTGCCATGGTGGAAAGGGTAGCCCTTCAACGGTCAGAAATGACGAAGGTAAAGCTATTCTGACCATGTGCAGATCGCATGGTTTGGTCATCCTAAATACATGGTTTGTTAAAAACGAGAGACACCTAATCACCTACAGTAGTGGACACGGAGATAGGAAACACGAAACGCAGATCGATTACCACCTCTGTTTCGATTTTATGAGAAGGTGGGTAAGAGACTGCAAGGTGATCTTGGGTGAATCTGTCGTCAGCCAACATCGTTTGCTCCTGTCAGAATTTATTTTGAAAGCAGGAGGAGCAAGAAATAGAAGAACTCCCAAGCCTGTCGAAAAAATCAAGTGGCACAATCTCACAAACGACAACTTTGAACCTGTAGTAACTCCATTCATTGATAAAATGACGGAGTGGTTTCAAAACAACATAAACTGCACCGAGCACAGTCCAACACAAATGTGGAATAGTTTCGCTGAAATGTCAGTAGGTGAGGCGGAAAAGGCACTTGGAGTTTCGAAAGGTCCACTCCACACGAAGAAAGAAACATGGTGGTGGAACACCGAAACTAAGGAAGCAGTGCAAGCCAAATCGAACGCATTTAAGGCATGGACGAAATGTGAGTCAAGCAGTGAAGCCGAACGGGTTCAACTTCGCGAAAATTATATACAATGCCGGAAGAAAGTAAAGCGCTTGGTAGCTCAAGCAAAGGCGAAGGCAGCTGAGAAATTCTACCAAGAATTAGAAACTCAGACTGCGACCGAAGGACCGTCTTTGCGCGAGAGACCTAAGCACGACGCCAGGATATTTAGGGTCGCAGCCCAAAGGAGAAGGAACGCTCGGGAAATACAGGCGCCAAAGTACGTGGAGGACTCGCAAGGAATGTTGCTGATTGACGATACGGCAATTTGTAGCAGGATGCGAGAGTATTTTGACGAACTTCTAAATGAAGAATTTCCTCGGGCAGCTTTTCAAGATGTTGAGCCAAATACCACAAATATTGAAGATATCTCAGAGGAAGAGGTGATGGAGGCAATGCATCAGATGAAACGCGGAAAGGCAGTCGGCCCGGACAAAATCCCCGCGGAATTTTGGTTGAAAATGGAAAATGTCGGGCTTAGTTGGCTCACAGTTCTCTTCAACAAAATCAAAGGTGGGCAACCGATGCCTGATGCTTTCAGGGAAAGTTTTCTTCTTCCTTTCTATAAGAACAAGGGAGACTCACGCAAACTCAACAACTATAGGGCTATAAAGTTAACACCTCATACACTGAAGATCTACGAGCGAGTTGTCTGCAACCGATTGAGAAAGATTGTGCGGTTGAATGACAATCAATGCGGCTTTGTTGAAGGTCGATCTACAGTCGATGCGATTCAGTGCATTCGTGTTGCGATGGAAAAGTATAGAGCAGCACGAAAGGACTTGTATTTTGTGTTCATCGATTTGGAGAAGGCATTCGATAGAGTACCTCGTGATCTGATATGGTTGGCCTTGAGAGCACTTAATGTCCCCGAGGCATACGTCAGGATGATACGAGACATGTATGATGGAGCTACGACTAAGGTTAGATGCACAGCCGGTGAATCAGAAGAATTTCCGGTGAATGTCGGAGTACACCAGGGCAGTGTATTGAGTCCGTTGCTCTTCAACATCATCATGTGCTACTTATTAACACGTGTCTCCGACGGCCTAGAAATATCTCTACTTTTTGCTGATGATATAGTCCTCAGTAGCCCAAACATCGTTGCCTTGCAAGCTGCGCTTACAAAATGGTGTGACATTCTGGAGGAGCATGGACTGAGGGTAAGTATAACAAAGACTGAGTTCTTATGCTGCCAATTCTCAGACCCAAATGCACCGATACCAGAAATGTACGTCAAAGGAGAGCAGCTTAAGTCTTGTACCAAGTTCAAGTACCTTGGCTCGATGGTGAACAGCGGAGCTACATGCGATGATGACATCAAACATCGCACAAAGGTTGGGTGGATGAGGTGGCGAGAAAACTCTGGAGTTTTCTGCGATAAGAAAATGCCACTGAAGCTAAAGGGCAAGTTGTACAAAACGGTTGTACGTCCCGCACTCATGTATGGATCAGAATGCTGGACCATGTATGAAGGTTACGCGAAAGAAATGACAGCGACTGAAATGAAAATGTTACGCATGTCAGTTGGTGTAACCAAAAGGGACCACATCAAGAGTAGCTACATCCGAGGCAGCTTGTCCATAGACCAACCAATCACCGAAAAGCTCGAAGACCGACGAATGGATTGGTATTGCCATGTTCAAAGGCGTCCGCCTGAGAACCCCGCAAAGAGAGCGATATCAATGGAAGTTCCACTTGATGGACCCAAGGCCAGAGGCAGACCGAAGAACAACTGGATGTGTCAAATGAAAAAGCAACAACAACGCATTGGTCTCGGCGATGACACGATCCAAGATAGAGCTGCCTGTAGAAATATGCTGAGAAATTATCGCCAAAACGGGCGATGTGCCTACACCGCAGGTCGAGCAACGCGGAACCACGGAGCGGTATAAAGAACGAGGCAAGGAAGAAGAAGGTAAACCTATAGGATGAAAATTTGTTAGTAACAATTTATTTTTAAAAATTGCACAAATCATAGTTAATGAAATTTATTTGATTGCCAAAATTACCGCCAAATTGAGAGCACACCACACGACACATGGGAATGCCAACACCATAGGCAAAGTGACATATGTATTATCATTAAGTGTTATAGTAGGACAAGTCGATAAAATTATTATTACATATTATTTTGTTTTATTTATATTCTTGATCCTGCCCTGTCACAACCGCTATACAAAAAAAGCAATAATTTATGTTTCTGAAATCATTTCCCACAACATTTTTTCTTCCTGCCAATTTGCGAATTCTTTCGGAAGATTCGATCACTAAACCCAAGGGAAAATTCAATGCTAAGCACAAAAATCCCTAAACGAATCGGAAACAAATTAACTGTGACTATTTAGAATATGATATAGAGAACGAACGCTATACCTACCCTTTTTATGCCTATATATACAAATATGTACAACAGGAAGTTCCTTATTAGTTTTAGGCATTAACGATATTTGGAAAGTTGATTTATCGACGGAAAAATACTTTTGCGGCAATCCAATTAGTGATTGTTTGTCCACTAACGATATTTCACCTGTTATACTCGTACTTCGTGTGGCAATTTATGTACTCATGTGTGTCGTTTTGTGTAGGTATACGCACGACCATCTAAGGGTGTTTTGAGAGGAATATCCTTCCCCCATCGCTGGCCTATACTTTATACTATGGGATAAGGAATATGAATGTAATATAAATCCTCATGTGTTAAATTCGCGCAGGGACCACTCACAATGATTTCGTACTAATTAAGTCGAATTAGAATTCCATGGAAGTATAGCAAAATTATTTTGTACTTGGCTTCAACGCTGAAATCAAAATACAGACTTTTGAATTGCCTGTAGATTTTTTCTATCATGTGCATGGGCTCTGTGCTAAATAAAGTCACATCAACCTTATAAAAACTTAAACTTTAATAGATCCTTACACCAAATGAAAAACATTCAACTAAATCCAACAATATTTGTAACCTCAATTCAAAGAAACATTCATAATGCCCCAACCACTTAAAATTTAAAGTTCATTCTCCCTTGCACAACATCCATTTGTGCGAAGCTTGTTCTGATTCATGGTATTTCATCCGAGCAGCGAAGAAAAAAAGGAAAAGAAATCGACAGCATCAAAATCCTTGTTACAGGAGCGTTCATTTGAAAAGTGAGTGTTCATAAGAAGTGTTGAACCTCACAGCAGGATTTACGGCATATAAAATCCAAGGCGAAGCTACAACACGTCAATAAGTGAGGCTGAGCGTAGAATTTTGGCTTTATATTGCCGCCAGTGTAACACCTTACCCGAGACTTAACATGCCAAGATTTAAAGTAAGAATAATATTTCGGCATGCGATGGAAAATTCCTGTTTCCGTAATCCCACAGGCCGTCAATTAAAGTATATATGTACATATATATGTACATTCAAAATGATGGGGTCGAAGACATAAACTAGAGTAGCAACAGTGCACAAGTTCGAAGAACACGGCAAACGATGGAAATAACAAGGACGAAAAAAGCCCATCCTCATCGACCTGTAGCTCTTACGTACGGGAATTTGTTGTTTCGTCCTTTATTATCTTGTGTGCAAAAAGAAACGGGATTTTTTTTTAGCTCTGCACGTTTAGATATTAAGCTCATTTATGGTGGCTGAAAAGTTTTACTTACTGGTAGGGGGTCCTACACACTGCTTCACAAAAATCGGGCCACTCGCCACTTTCGAACTCAAATAAAATTTTCTAAAAAAGCATGAAACTTACAACTATGAAAGTTATATCTACAGAAAGTGCATTTAATGGCAATTCAAATGACTATGATTTTTATCTGAAGTACCGTTAACTCACATTACAAACGATTTGCCTGTTTTGATTAGAATTCGCGCTTACCGTGTGGCCCGGTTTCATTGAAGCTCAGTGTATTTTTGAGAAGCCTATAAAGTGAATACTGTTTAGCAATTTTTTGTAACTATTGGTATCGAGTGTAGTTCAGAGAAAAGTATAATTGATGAAACCTTGGGGTTCAGTTTTATCGGAAAATGTTTTAAGATTTTTCGAAGAATTTCATGAGCGATACGATATTGAATTAGTTGTCTGTAAATATTTGCAGAAGGCATTAGTTGCCGTATACTGAACATGTGTTTGCAGTGATTAGGCACATCGCCTGTTATGGCGGTAATATCTTAGCCTATCCATAGTTGTATGCGACCAGAAGTTACAGCAACAGTGCGACCAATAAAATCCCAAAGGGCCAAAGAGGAGGCCCAATTGCGAACGGTGTCAAGTTTTCATGCGAACCCTGAACAGCTTAATACGGGGAACAAATGTATGGAGTTGTGTGGAAACCATCCGTTCCAAGAAAAATCAGTCGTTATGTAAGCAAATCGCTTAATGCAGGTGCAGTGGCAGCTCGCCAATATGTGCACAAGTGCACGTGCACCCCCTGAGCAAAAATCGTAAGAGTACGTAATTCACTTCTCCAAATCTGTTATCTCAATCGCACATCGCGTCTTGTAAATCGTATGAGCGAAATTCTAGAAGAAGAAAGGTTGTGTCGCATGCGTCTATTCTGTTCAAATCGCGATGAATAAAATTGCAACGGACAATTTCTTTAAAGCAAATTTAAAAAATCTTCTAGAAGAAAATAAGATTAAACTAAAAACTCGGGAAGACCCACCCGTGATTTCTGTAGAGCAGAGTGCAAGTGACGGAAAATAACAATTCTGGCGTGAATCTAAAGCGGCAATTTTCGCGAAAAAAGATTATGGGAACATGTGGAATCCATGGATTTTAATGGATTTTCGTTCTGTCGAATGAACTTATCCCCAGGCCGATTTGGATTTTGACATAATGAAAATTTAATAAGATCCATGGTTTCGTGTGTGCGCGGTTTAGAAAACTCTTTTGTTTTCCCTGTTTGTTGTGCGGAAGTGAAAGCAAACATTCCAGTTGACGAAAGTCTGAAATAGTCGGCGGAAGAATAATATAAAAACAATAATTTCTGTAGAAATTTTGGCTTTTTTGTAGACTAGTTTTTTTTTACAAACTATGAAAAATTTAGTTACATCATCTTCTTCCCGAAGTCAATACATTTGTATATTTCCTTTCCCCCGATATTTTCTACCACTGTGCAGATGGACTTTAAGACAGGTTTCACTGTAGATAGCAGTTGTCAGAGTGGAGAGATTGATGAATAGAAGGACATTCGACTGAAGCGTCTCAAAGGTTAAGGCTTTTATGAAATACGATCGTTTCGACTTCAAAGTGACCAGATCCTATTTCTGTCCTATACAGCGTATGTCCCACGACTCATGGTACATACGATAATGAGTGATAGTACAGCTCATTTAAGTACAATTAATGTTCTATATGACCCCTCTATCTTAAACCGTTATAGAGTTATAAAATTTTTTGTAAATAGTGTCAAAAAGCCCGACTTGCCGACCAAAATCATTATTTTCCCCACTCCCAAATATTTAATCCGAGATTTGACTTCAATTTCTGGAACTGCACTAAATTCTACATCAAATAACTGGTTTTCCAATTAAATACTTTTAACTGCTGCCCAGATAGTACCATTCAAACTTTAAAGAAATTTGAAAATTGATATTTTCTTGTAAATTCAAATTGTAAAATCGTACCGGTACTTTGAACTGACAAATGTGCAAAGTTTACAAAAGTTGCGTCTTATGTTAGCTTTCGAACGACATACATAAATTAGGGTCTTAAGATTTGGAAAATTGCAAACTTTACGTTTTTAACAGAAAAAAAAAACATGGTACTAAGAGAAAGTCAAAATATACGTTATATCTAGTAAACAAGATTTTTTTTATAAAAACGAAAAAAGTAAAATTATTAAGAATAGGCTAGCTTGAAATTACTAATACTGTTCGAAGTGTCCTCCTCCATATCGGACACAAATTCGGCACCTTTTACCTACAGAATAGACCGCCTGAAGCACCTCTTCCCTTTTTCCCGCAAATTATTGCAAGCCGTTTCAATTTTTCATAGTAGGTGTTCCCGGGACACTATAGGTTCATCGTAAACTTCATTTTTGTAGTCTACCCCATACATGGAAATCAAGCGGCGTTAAGTCGGGACTTCTAGCAGGCCAAGCGACAGGCCCGTGTAGTCCAATCCATTTTTCATGGAACTCATTATTCAAAAATTTCGTAACAATTCTCCCGTTGTGAGCCGGATATCCATCCACCAATGAAAACTAAGGGTACCTCCTATACAAAGTGACCCATCAGGAGTTTGTTCTACGCACTACTCATTTTATAAACTGTGTGTAGAACAAAGTTGTCTAGGGTCACTTTGTATGGGAGATACCCTTAGTTTTAATCAGATTGAGCTGTTTTTTTGGTGGGTGGGTTGAATATGACCTCCAATCGCAAGAAACCAAAATTAAGCATTATCCTCCCATATGGGGGGAGTTATGGACAAGCCAAATTCAAATGGGGGGATAATGGGAGTCTTTGATAGGAGCGACTCACTATTCCCCCACAATGATTTTGAACTTGTTGTAAATACTTGTACAAAATTTCATTCCTAAATTAGCTGTTTTTCGAGAGTTATGGAGCTTTTAAAAAAGGTCTAAAATGGAAAATAGTCTTAATTTATTTTTAGTCTAGCACCGAATTTCCCAATCAGATTCTAATGTGTTATATATCATTCCAAAGGAAATTTTATGGAGTCTTTATCGTCCTCAGATAATTTGTCTGTATCTTTTGCCATTTTTGAAATAATCGCAAAAAAAAAACGAAAAATGACCCCGCACGCTTTCCCCCTTTTTATAAGGTTGCGGACCCCTAATCGGTTGGGACTTTTTATCCCATAATCTGGGGACCATCACCAACCATAATCCAATTTGTAGGATTTTTGCCGTCGATGGCCATATTTTGGCACAATTTTCTTAGACTATTAGTCTAAGAAAAATCCTACATCGGAAATTTTTTGGATTATGGTTGGAGATGGTGGTCCGCAACCTTAAAAAAAGGGGGAAAGGGTTTTTTTTCGTTTTTTTGCGATTATTACAAAAACGGCAAGAGATACAGAAAAATGGCCTGAGGACGAAAAAAAACTACATAACATTACCTTTCCAATGATATATATTGAATATTTCGGCGTTAGACTAGAAAATAAATTAGAATATTTTCATTTTAGACCTTTTGTAAAAGCTCGATAACTTTTAAAAAATCGCTAGTTCAGCCGTAAAATTTTGCATAAGTATTCAGAATAAGCTCAAGATCATTTTAAGGTAAACATTGAGTCGCTTCGCTCAAAAACCCCCATTATCCCCCCTTTTGAATTTGGCGAAATGACATGTCCATAACTTCCCCCCAAATTGGAGCAGAATGCTAAATTTTGGTTTGTTTCATAGTCACCCCGCCCACCAAAAATCAGCTCATTCAGATAAAAACTAAGGGTACCTCCCATACAAACCGTTATGAAATTACTGTTTGAATTTTCGATGAAAAATCTATTTAAAATTTCTATTAAGTTTGAGTAACTGTATCTCGAAAGTGGCGATAATGTTGGCAACAGGAAAAACTTCAGTTTTTGTGAAATTTTATGTAGTTTCTCAAACTGAAATCAAATCTTGGATTAACTCATTAGGAGGGCTGAAAATTATCATTTTGCATGACCAGTTACGACTTTCGATGACTTTCACAAAAAGAACGATAACAAGGTAACGGTAAAAAAAATCCCGATGTTGTGCTATCAACCCTTACAATATTGACCACCTAATGCGGGACACCCTGTATAATGTTGCAAGCATTATATATTTCCTATCCTCACATGTACGGAAATATTTAACCACGATCTCCGGACCTCTAGATTACTATAGCATCGTAGAGTGCGACTCATCCTAGTGAGCTACATTATTTTAATTAATATACTCTTTAGCTTGCAAAGTGAAGGAGAGAGTGCAGAATGTCTCAAGCTCTGAATTTAAGAAATGATGTAGAAACCTTCCGGCTTATGAGATGCTCTCATTTTTATGTCTCACACAAGAAAATTGTGAACGTATAACGTCTAACGCAAAGTTAAGAAGCCACTAATAATTTAAATCTCAGGTGCTGTTGTCAAACTCTGCGGTATAAATAATGTAGCACTTATAATGCATCTAAATTTACTATTAGAAACTCTGTCATGTGAATTCAGTCAGAAGTCTACGCTATCTCATAGCCTGCGTTGCGATGATTGTTCAAACGTGCAAAAATAAGGCGAGCATTGAACATCATCTAATGCACAAGCACCAGGAGCCTTTTGATTTGGCTCTATATAGAGGAAGCGAACCCCCAACTGACGTGTAGTACTTTCAAATTATGAATACGTCAACGAGCACAAGTAAATTGGTTGATACCCGAAATTTATTTCAATCTGAGTACGTCGAACGAGACTTAAGGACGCTGTTCTGGTGCTGGCACTATACAAGAGAAATGAAAAACAAGATGAAAATTTAATCAAAGCAATCCTCATTGGAGTCTGTTGAGATAATGTGGGAGCTAGCGAGCGTAGGTCGTAGCATGGTTTGGTTACCTTCCATTTCCCCGTTCAATTCCGTTGATTAAAAAGATTGGAATTTAAGAGGCCTCTCCTTTCTTGTTCGTCTAATCACGAAGTAAATAGGATCATTCACATTGGAGTCTGCCTGCTGAATGTGGTTTCGTTTCCCATTCAAATATGGTGTGATCCTGAAAGACCAGATCCGTCCGTATGTGTGTTTCTGACAAATGTCTGCTTTCAGTCTACTTAAACTAATTTCAGCTCATTCTCCTTTTGTGGCACAGTGAGCGACTCTCTTCGTAAATGCTAATACGCTAAGAAGTAGGTGTTGTCAGAGACGAAACAAACAATTGCTTGTTATTTATTCGTACCGAAGATTAATTAGTACGTTAAATCTAAAATACGCACGTTGACTTGTAAGTATATAATTTGTGGTAAGAGCTGAACATGTTTTGTGGTGGAAAATACATTTGAATTTGACAAATGATGGAAATTGCACGATGAAAGAGAACGGAGAAACTTAGTATACGTTTTTGTTACATTTTACCTCAAATGAATTAGAAGCTTCCATCAAGCTCAGCAAAATATTGTCTCGACACTAATGAAACAATGTTCTTACTAAAAAATAATAATCGCCGTTGACTTTCCTTTCAAAATAAAAGACCTTAATAAGTATGTACATCACGAGAAGTGTCCTATTTTTATAACAGTTTAAACTCAATTCACGTTTATCTTTTTTTTCTTAATTTCCAGAATTTACCTCATTATAATTTTCTTTTAATCTAGACGTAATAATGAAAAACGATTTCGTATTTTCTTCGTATTGGCTAATTCCAGGTGTCGACGGCCACGTTTTTTTTGCCAATGTATCTCACCTAAGGCACCAAGGACCAATTCATACCGACGATTTTAATTACATAGGCCGGCAGACGCATTAGATCTATGGAAGTACGTTGAACTGAATGATTAAGGCAATGCACAGGACGAAAAAATAAGACAAACCACTATAAAATAAGTAAAAGGACGAACAATGAAATGAAGCAAGTGGCCTAGGGATATACGGCTTAAATTGATTTTGTGGCCTGTTTATAAGCTTTTGGTTGAGGAGACCTCACTTAATTAAGTTCTAAGGGCGAAATTATGCTTAAGCTTGATTGCGGTTATATTAGGGTTGGTTTCCGCTTCAGAGGAAGATAAGCGTTAATTTAATAGTATTTAGTTAACAGTCGTTATTCGGTCGAGCGAATATTCTTTTCCATGTGATATGCCGACGGAGCCCAGTTGCCTTGAGGAAGTCATTTAGCTGAGCTGTAATCATTTTTAGTGCAGTCATATTAGCATTTCAAACAGAAAAAAATAGAGTAAGGCTAATTCTTGTGGGCCCCCAGGAATGTAAAAATCATTTTGCTAAAAAAAATTTTGATCGGAAAGGTCCCCAAAAGGACAAAAAAGGATACTCTTTAAACCTTGACAGGAGGTCGGCATGTGGGGTATCAAATCAAAGGAGACGTCAAACATTACACATCCGGTGTTTGATTCATGGTTCAAGGACCCTCAACGGAATAAATCGAGATTAAATGGAGAAGTTATGGCTTTGGAAAGATACACAGAAAACACAATAATTCTCCATTTAATCTCGATTTATTCCCTTGAGGGTCCTTGAAACAGGAAACAAACGCCGGATATGTAACGCAATCGACGTCCCCTTTGATTTGATACCCCACATGCTGACCTCCGGATTAAAGAGTATCCTTTTTTGTCTTTTTTTGGACCTTTCCGAACAAAATTTTTTTTTAGCAAAATGAGTTAGATTCCTGGGAGCTCGCTGATTCAAAACCCACAAAAAATAGCCTTACTCCATTTTTTTTCTATTTGGAGGCCTGAAACGGGATATTTTGACTGCACTATTTATACTTTTTGATATGCAAATTGTAAGCGAGTGTTTCACTGTGGATATGGCGCACCTATTTGTAAGCACGCAGTGTGGATGCTGTTTCAAAGAGTTTATTTCACTAATGAGATGCCCGAGAGAATGAACTAATACGGTATGGCTTGGTGTTTTCAGACGTTTTCAGACGTAGTAGAGTAATCATATTATGTCCTTGTGATGTGATATAAAGTTTAATCGTAAATTAAGTTTTTTATAGCCTATTCCAAAATACGAGCTTATGTCTCCGAAAAATGGTTAATAAATCAAAATCGTAGATCATAAATATAAAAGCAATTGAATAAAAGCCACTTGTGACTTCTTAAAAAATGACCAATGTGATATGTCACTCGACGCAACCATATTCTCGTTAAGAGCGATTGAGTCCGTTTTTTGTCGGCAAATCGAGTACCATTGACATCTTTCATCCATATAAAGTAAAGTAACTGCCGCTCCGGACCGAACCGATACTTGAGAATCGTTTCACCTTAACGTTGTGCCAAACGAATGTCTGTAAATTATTCCTGTGGGAATACGGCGCAAAAAAAGAACTCCTCACACGCATGATGGCAATATTTGCCCGAACGTGTCTGCGACAGCGAATAACCAACATTATGTGTGCTGTGGTACGTCAACATCATGTTTCTAACGACCCACGAGATAAAGTAACATCAATAAATTTTTTATATACCCTGATCCTTTTTCATATATTCATATCTCTGTGGACCAATTTCCGACGGTTTGAATGGCGCAAAGTATAGAGGAACAGGGATAAAATGTAAAAAGTACACACAGGTCGCATGGACCCGACCGGTCTGTCTATCCACACCGTATAGCGTATACCGACATCCTGCGAGACAGGAAAATTAGAACATGAAGGCGGCTTATTAAAATACGGAACTGAAATAAACATATTGGGAGTTTTTAATGGGGTTACTTTTCTTTTTGTTGGCTGATATGCGTGTGTTTAGGATACACACGCACACGACCATTAGAATGGGGGTGTGTGTTTGGCTTACAAAAGATCAACAAAAACGTTTGATGGGGCTGTGGGCTTCAAGGGATCGATGTGTATAATGTTCATATATTGTACATACTCGAATTACATGCAAACATCGAAATTAACAGAACTCCCTATCTTTTACTTAAGGTTTTTATTCATTGCGTTGTGGGTACGAGGTATTAAGCTTTTTTTATCCATTTGAGTAGGCCGAAGCTTACCTTTTTGATTTGTGATACGATTAGGGTTTTGAAACATATTTTTAGATAAAATAATTTTGATTTGATTCAAGTCCTTTTACAATTTTCAGTGATGGGCGTAGCCTGTAAGGGAAATGTATTTTCCAACATGTGGGTAAAATCTTTATTACGAGATGCCAAATTTAAATTGATAAAATATCAGAATTGCAGCTATCATCGTTCCAAATTTATAGCCGTCCATAATTAGCATCTTTTTGTTTCTCTATCGAGCATTTTCGGTAACTCGGGATTCCAAGTGCCGAATATCTCAAATTAGATTCAATTGAAAACCATCTTAGTAGGCATAAATGCTGAAAATTTCAAGCTGGCGAAAGATGCGAAAACATTGTATACAGTTTGGCCCCTCTACAATCGATCAATCATCAAGAAACACACTTTTGCGTTTTTGCGTTTCCTAACCGATCATTTTCAATAAATACTATTGGTGGATTTTTTTTCTGAAAATTGGCATTCTTGAAGAGCAAGAACCACATTTTCTTTAAACTTTAAAACTCGAAACTTATTTTTTTTTAATGTAAAAAAAACGTTAGAACATTACGCTATCGTAAGAAGAATTATCTTGTTCATCTTATCGACACTAGCGACACTTATCTTACCGTCCGTCATATAGCGGACACATAGCGGAAAATATCGGAAACACAAAAATTCCCCCTATGAGAACGAATAGCAGAACAAGCCGTGATCAGTTTAAAAAGATTTCCGGCCTTTTGTAGTAACAGGATAACGATAGCTTCTTGCTTGAATCAATTTAAATGTCAATATTTAACTGCATCTAATTTACATGAAAGTCCAAATATGATAGTACACAGCAAAAAATCAGGCGGTGTGAACCAAAATTTATCCAAAAAGGTTTAATTTGTTTATACCTATGGAGTTAAATACATTTATTTCACTCCGTCCCGAGTATAACATTTTCCTTTTATCCATTAGGATAAAACACTCAAAATAAAATTAGTTTGGATAAATAATAACTTTTATTCGAAATTATATCAGTTTTTGTTTATATGGTGTTAAAATTTACTTAAAATGGAGTTAATTCCGCACGTAATAAAGGGTTTTCCAATAGGGACGCTTGATCTTTGAAATGAAAAAAAAAATACATGTAGGAGAGATATTTGCGAATTTTTTTTTTTATTTGAAAGGTCCATCGACCCCATTACATATGGAATATGACATCATTCAAATGACCGCCACGGCTTCGGTTGGTGGCGCGCACACGAAAGGTCCAATTTTCGATGACTCTGGCGCACAAATCGGGCTGTATTTGATCGATGGCGTGGCGTATGTTAACTTTGAGGGCATCGGTGGTTTGCGGTTTGTTGGCATAGACCTGCGACTTAAGAAAACCCCACAAGAAAAAGTCCAGCGGGGTCAAATCGCACGATCTCGGTGGCCAGTTCACGTCGCCTCCGCGCGAGATGACCATGCCCGTAAATTGCTCGTGCAGAACCTCCATCGTAGCGTGTGCTGTGTGGCACGTAGCGCCGTCCTGTTGAAACCACATGTTGTGCAGATCCATATTCTCGATTTCAGGCCAAAAGAAGTTGGTTATCATCGACCGGTATACAGCCCGATTTGTGCGCCAGAGTCATCGAAAATTGGACCTTTCGTGTGCGCGCCACCAACCGAAGCCGTGGCGGTCATTTGAATGATGTCATATTCCATATGTAATGGGGTCGATGGACCTTTCAAATAAAAAAAAAAATTCGCAAATATCTCTCCTACATGTATTTTTTTTTCATTTCAAAGATCAAGCGTCCCTATTGGAAATAGGGATGCCAACTCCCAGTCAACCCAAACCCGGAGATTTAGTGAAAGGATAGCGGGGGGGGGGGGGGGGGGTGTTTGTACAGTAGTTTTTGCATATTTTGGTTTTTGCCTATATTGGTTGCTATTGCAATTACATACTCGTATTTACATAACAGAAAAGTTTCAGTTTGCATACTTATTTATGTATTTACATATTTACATTTGTATATTTTTGTTTCATATTTACATATTTATATATTTACATATTTACCTATTTACATGTTTACATATATCCTGTTTACATGTTTACTTACACTTATTTAAGATTTACACAGTGGCGGCTCGTGACCCCCTAAATTGGGGGTTCACAACTGAAACAAACTAGAGGGCCTAATTTTTCAAAATTATGTGAATACCTAACTTCAGTAAACCTTGTACTTTGCACCATTTTGTACCTCTTTTTTAATTGAAGAATTTTCTTTTCGGCTTCATTAGCTTTTTTTATACAAATAGAGATTTTTTGTGGTTACTAAATTTTAGGCCAATAAAAATGATCGAATTTAGTAAGATAAGAAGCGTAATATATTGAACTACAACAAAAAATAAATTAATATTTAATTTCTGCTAATATAGTTACAGATAGAAACGGTTTTCTTTCACTATGCATGTTAATTCAATAAATTAAAAATTCAATTTTTTTTCAATTATTTCTCGAATAATAGATACACAAAAGTAAATATCAGAGTTCTAGTTCCAAACATTCATTTTTGAACCACTCATATCATTGTATCAAATTATGCATCAGATTTTTTTAACGGATTTTAATCAGAGCACATACATAATCAGCAACACATACTAAGAATATAGCTCTAAAATTGTGTACAAAAATTATACAACATGGGTTAAACAATTTTTAATTACAAAATACTACTTAATCACGATTATTTTGTTGGTAACACTACATAATCCATACATGTTTCCAAATTAGAAATATAAATTTGTAAATATTGTTTACTACATAGCCATACTTAATACGAGTACATTCGTCATTACTTTTGCCTTATTTAAATTTATGTGCCCATACCTTTCCACATAAAGAAGAAAAAACTGAGCAATTAATATGATGTAATCATAAATATTCATACAAACAATGCAAAATGCATCAATTCACAACAAATCAACCGAAAAAACATCACCGATTCTGAAGCTCGAACGCAATTCTTCCACTGTTCGCACATATTTTGTGTGCTCCTACGCCAGCGAGTGTGCGTCGATTGATACTATGGGACATCGCATAGGATCGTATGGAAACGGATGACGGGTACAAGCAACTCTAACCGCACGTGCGATTAGAGAATAGGTGGCTTGTTCTTTGACTTGTGTTATCAATATTTCGGTTACTCTTCGCGGGTTTAAGATACATGACATCGATTTTTAAATAAATTTGAAGTTTTGCTTTAAATTCTATGATATAAAATTTTAGGTAGGAAAGCAATTTTACGATGTGATGGTTATGATGAGCGTAGGGGGTTCACGTGCTCATGTGCTCCTAAGGAGTAACCGCCACTGGATTTACATAAATAAGGTTAGTTCACAAAGTTATCTATAAAAAAAAAAAGTGTGAAAATTTATAAATGCGTTAAAATTGTTGAGTTTAATATTTTTAAAGCCAATTAAAATCAAAGCTTATTGTTTATTGGAATGAAAGTTTTTCAAAATAGATCTGAGCCGGAAACACTCTTTATTTTTCATTTCCAATACTGAACTCTCACATATAGAAAAGTTAAACTTCAACGCTTAATAACTAGAGAACCGTTAAGTTTTCGCAAAAAATAATAACAGATTCGTCCTTTTCAGACCAACATTAGTGAAATGCCGCGCCATCAAAATTTGGAGCTACAAACTCTGAAATTTTGCCAAAAATCTATCTAAGAGATCGAGAAACGACAGGCTCTGTATAAAAAAGATTACAGAAATACTCCGATGAGAATGTTTAGAAAAAGTTATGGTTGGGAGGATATGAATCAGTTGTTCCGGGATGCAGTCTATCCGTAAGAAAAAAACAACGCTTTTCTTGACAACATTTCAGTTGACACTATAGCTTTTTATCCAAGAGAAAATTTAGCTTCACACAAGTACTGAATTTGAATGTCTATACATAGTGAAGTGAAAACGCAAACTTTATAGGAAATTTAGGATTTTCAGTTTTTTCAATTAATGTAACTAAAAAACATTATTCATTCATTACACGCTCTGAAATTAGAACTTAGGTTCTAATTTTAGAGCGTGTAGTTGCGTTGTTAAAATTGTAGGCTCTAAAATTAGAACTCAAGTTCTAATTTCTAAGCGAGTAATGAATGAATATTGTTTTTTTAGTTACATTATTTGAAAAAATTGAAAATCCTAAATTTCCTATAAAGTTTGCATTTTAACTTCACTATGTAAAGACATTCAAATACTTGTTCTTATTTTGAAAATACTGTCGAGGTAAAATTTAGAGTTTTTAGTTCTATTAATAAATTTAACATGGATAGCTTATTATTATCATCTTCTACTGAATAATAAACTTGCGACGAGTCGGGCCGAGTTTGGAAACTCGTTTCTCTATGAATGTCTATTTCACAGAGTGGCGACCGAACGATCACGGCCAAGGAGCACGACTGTTGTAGTAAATCATCCTAAAATACTATAAATTACGGGAAGACAATTTGATTTTAATTCCACTATAACGATAATTGAATTTAGAATTATAGTTGTGCTATTCGCAATAAAATAAGGAAGAAAAAAGACGTCCAGAAATTAGAACATTTCAGAAATTAGAACCACCTGATTTACCAAGTGGTTCTAATTTGTGAGCGTCTACTGTATCATAATTTTTCAGTATTTTATGTTTTACATACAGTTAAAAATAGAAGAATTACATACTTCTTTTGGGCATAAAAGCAGTAACGAGTTGATTCGACACAATGGCTTTCGAATATTTAGTATGTGTGGCACTTTTCAAGTGAGTTTTGAGGGCCTTTTCTCCATCGTGTTTCACTGCAAACTTTATGTTGCAAACTTTGCACTCGGCAGTCTGATTGTCTTTTTTCTTTAACCAGTCCTTGTATTCTTTAGCGTTCAGCCAGTCGTCGACGAATTTCGAATAATATTTTTTTTTCTTTGGCGGTTCTTTTTGCGATGAGTTCAAATTTTCGGAGTCAGACATCTCAAAACTCAAAATCACTTTTATACACTCACTAACGCGAATCTAAAATCGTATAAATTTGTGTAAATAAACGCAATATAAAAATATATCAGAGTGAAGCTTACTTATAGATTTGCTTTTAAATTTGGAAGATCATATTAGCACGTATTTAATAGTCAATAGTTTAGTTGCTCACAATCAAAACGTATAACGACAGACGTATTTCCTTAACAGAAAAACTTCTTGGAAAGAAAATTAACGATTCAGCTGAAACATTCCAATATTCGGGCCTAGGAATATATAGACAAGGAGAAAGGAGCTGAAACATCAAAGCACAAGAGCGTACCTGTGTAACTAGAATATGAGAGGGCTTCCATTACATTGCCTCTTTGTATGTCTCTCTCGTTACCTTTATGTCGATGGTGTGAGTTGACAGTATCTGTTAAAAATCTAGTCAAAAATTTCGCACGTTTCATTTCCTTCTCTATATGTTCTCTGAATGATTTCCAAGCTCAAGCGTCGGAATCAATCCCTGAGAAGATAACATGGAAAGTTGGAATGGATGTTGCGAGTAGCAACAATGATGCATGGGAAGTTGTAGCAGCAATGATGCATGGAAAGTTGTAGCAACTATGATGCATGGAAAGTGAGTGCTATATGCGAAGCTATAATGCATCTTAGAATATAGGCATTATGGTGCAGTGGTACAGTTCATATTCGAACTTCAACTTGTGATCGTTCTTTTTAATTTTTAATTTTTTTTTTATTTTTAATAATTTGTAGGTACGCCAAACCCGGAGATTTTATTTTTGACCCGGAGACACCCTTCGAAACCCGGAGTCTCCGGGTGAAACCCGGAGGGTTGGCAACCCTAATTGGAAAACCCTTTATATGGTGCAAATTACGAACGTCATCCCGTATAGTCTGTGTGGTGTAGTAGGTAGGGCGTTAGTCTTCAAATCATAGGGTCGCTGGATCGAATCCCACTGTAGGCAGGTAATTTATTATGCATTTTTAGAGCGTAAAGAGGTAAATGAAATGTCGCCAACACCTATAGAGAGGTAAATGCTAGTTATACAAAACTCATTTATGAGTTAAATGTTCTGTGAAACTTGTGTTTTATTTTTATCCCAAAAATATTACTCCTTTTGGTGTAATTGAAAGTACACTTTTGTGTTCATCCATTTGGATAAAACAATATTTTATCCAAACGGAGGGACCCTATTCGACAATTTTCGGAGTTAAATTCACACCGGATTTTTTGCTGTGTATTTACTAACAAATCTAGTATCTATGGTGCAAATCAGTACTGCTGCGTCGATCAGGACGAAATGTGAAGGAAATTATTTCGCCCTAATTGTCGTTGTGAAAGGCAACATGGGTAAATTTCAGAATTTTCTGGAAGGAGTTTCCGACAATACTAATGGAAGTATTTTTAATCCTTTCCTGACATCCTTAGTTCCAAAAAAGATATTTAATTCTTAATAGACCCAAGCAAATTGGAAATAATTTAAAATTGGAAATAATTACCTACGGTACCTACTTTATTTTCGGAAAAATGATTAGACCTCTAACTTTTACCGTTAGTAATTGCATTTCTTGTAGTTCTTGTCGATAGGTATGAATGACCTTATGCGGAAAACTGTTATTTCCATGGTTATTTGTTTAAATCAGACGATTCCTCACTCAGAAACGTCTGCGCACCACTTAACCTGAAAATGGATCTCCACGGACCTCCATTCAATATTGAAGAAACGAATTAAGGTCTCGATTTTTTTTCGAGGTATTGTACAGTCGCGGCTCGTAGTGGAAAATACCGCAGGTTCACAAGGAAAGACTTATATGAACTATATGGCAAGAATAGTGATGTAACTCGATCATTCATATAGTTTTTATTAAAATTTTAACAGCATTTTTGTTTGATATTACATATGATTCTTCCGCAGACTATTCCCGACTTTCGCCAGCTTTAATTGTCGTTTTCACGCCCGTTGTTGTTGCTGAGGCGCACAAACACGGTGAATCGATGAATTTTATTGGATTTTTTTTTTGGATTTACATTATGTCAAAATCCAAATCAGCGTGTTCATAAGCTCATTTAACAGAGCGAATATCCATTAAAATCTATAGATTCCACTTATCCCCATAAATATAAGTATTTCACGCGTAAATTGCCGCTTTAAATTCACGCCGGAATTGTTTTTTCCGTCGCTTGTACTAAAGAAACCACGGGTGTAGGTCTTTCCAAATTTCTCATTTTATTCTTGTCTTCTATTAAAAGATTTTTGAAATTCTGTTGGAATATCATTCATCGCGATTTCAACGACAGACCAGACAAGAATACCATCTACGGGGTTTACTGTCTAAGTGTCACCTAGCCTTACGGCTTTATACCCCGGTCCTTGCGAAAGCGGTTTGGACCTCCAGTTATTTACTATGGCACGGATCTTGTTGCCAGATGGGGATTTCTCCATCCGGTGAATGCACTCACCATCAGGAACCCAACCCCGGGGCTGCATCACCAGCTCGATGTCTTGCTTAACAACCGACAGCCCCCTCGAGACCAACTCCAAGATGGGAAGGGACCATGGTCCCCTGGGCTCACCCATCCCCGAGGTACACTATTCGCTAAAGACTTCTCTTTAGCAGGTGTGATCAACCTTCGGCCCCCTAATGGTTAGGCCTAAATTCAGATGTGCACATCCCAGGTTCGTTGGACCTGTGACTACTCGTCTGCTTAAAGCAGACTCGTAGCGCTACTTTTCACATGGGGGTGGCTCCCGTCCGTTTACTAAGCAGCAATTTGACTCAGGACGTGTGGCCATCAATCCACAAACTAGTTAGATATAGGCGCGTAGGCATTTTCGCCAAGGCCATTCTCCCTAACTAGTCCCTTCGTGGCTTGGGTTATGCGAAGCCGCCAACTCCGAAGCTCTACACGACCGCTTATAATGGACTCCTCCCCTACGAGGAGACACTGCGTATTGTGTTCGACTTGTATGACTGCCTTTCCGAACGAATAGGGAAAAAGGTCAGCCATGTCGTGAGCTACCCATACATGACTCGGGAGCACGGGAGCGTCATCGCCCGAATGGTCTTTGCACAGATCCACGCCATGGCGTATCAACTATACAAGGGGCCTCCCTGCGCTGCTCGGGTACGTGGTGTCGCAACCCACCAAAGATCTCTGTCCAACTACAAACAGCCTTCCAAGCTGTCCAAGTGACACATGGACACAAACCCCCCTGCGGGGACGACAGACCAGACAGCAGACACTTGCGACACAATCTCTCTTCTGTGAGAATTTAGTTCAGACAATTACAAGGCGCTCCGCACAACGGCTGTGTGCGCAAGCTCTAGTGTATATTTTGCACTACTCCCTTGCCTCGAAATCCAAGCAGCGGCGTAACGTACGGTGTTCCATGTGTTCACTGGAACACAGGCTTCCAAGCATAAAGGGCCTCCAAAGGCCGAGAACTATTTGTTCGAAATATTATTGATTATTGCTTATTATTCAAGATATGTATGGACTTACATTTAAGATACAAAACGAAGTCAAGCAGCTGGATCGGAAGTATCGAACTATTACCGCCGTTTTATGCCTTAAGTTAAAGTTTAAAGTTATGCTTTTAAAATATTGACAAAAATATGTTCAAATTGATGAATTTTTAAATACCTACATTTCCATTACAAATTGACGAATTTCGAAAACATGTTCACGCATTGACACATTAGATTGATAAATTTTCATATAAAATTGATGATTTCACTTTGACGAATTTCCATTTCAAATTTACGAAATTCCATATAAAATTGACAAATTTTCATGCCTCATTTAGGAAATTTCAATTCAAATTTGTTGAAAAATTTATGTCAAAGTGCTAATTTCCATTTTAAATTCACTAATTCAAAATGTCGACATGGCACATTACCGAATTTCAAAGTCATGATGACATATTTCCAATTCTAACTGACGAAATTCCATGTCAAATGGACTAATTTCCAGTACGAATTCGATAACCATGTTCACGAATTTCCTAATATGGCGAGCCGCCACTGGTATTGTATTCAAAAGGTCAGTCTCCATCTCCCATTACAAATTGTCCTTGCTATTTTTTTTTTGTTATTTCCTAATTAAAATTAAAGTGGAACACCACTGATCATATAAAAATCCATCGCATAACACATAATTACGTTATCTCGGTGCTTTAGTCTGAGGAAGATGATTTTTTAAAAATTAGCTTCGGCGCAAACTCCCGACGCAACCGATTGTCATTGGGCTCAAATGCTAGTACTAACACCATCTTGTGGGATGCCTCATTTAAGATAGGTGTTTGTCAGCTTGAGAGAATGGAGAAAAACTGTTTTTTTTTTCGCTTCTCCACTTGTCTCACCAGCTGATATTTTTGTCGCACACACCGAGAAAAATAACGTCCCTTAAAATTAACTCGATATCCTTTTGAAATCGAGTTACATTCCTATTAAATATAATCCTTTCCTTTTAAATATATATCGCTTCAATTCAAATTCATTCTTTTTAAATTAATGGGAAATCCTTTAAATCCAAATTTTCAATAGGAAATCATTTTGAATTAATGGGAAATCCTTTAAATCCAAATTTTCAATAGGAAACCTTTTTAAATTAATGGGAAATCCTTTAAATCCATATTTTCAATAGGATTTTTTTTTGTTTACACTCGCAGTTGGTCGGCAGTGCGGTAGAGCGATGTCACAATGTATGGTGTAAATTATAAACGTCGTCCCGTATAGTCTGTGTGGTGTAGTAGATAGGGGCGTTAGTCTTCAAATCATAGGATCGCGGGATCGAATCCCACTGTAGGCAGGTAATTTATTATGCATTTTAGAGTGTAAAGAGGTAAATGAAATGTCGCCAACACCTATAGCGAGGTCAGTTATACAAAACTCATTTATGAGTAATTTTCACAGGGAAAGAACACCCTGTGAAAATTACTCCTTTTGGTGTAATTTAAAGTATTCTTTTGAGTTCATGCATTTAAAACATTTTAAATTAAAAGGAAATCTTTTCGATTTATGATTGTGGCCTGATTAAATTGACACTGTATCACTTTAATTTAAAGTGATTATAGATAGACTTTCAAAAGGAATACCTTATTAGTTCGAAGGGAAATCTGTTTGAATTAAAAAGTCTATGAAATAAAGGGATTATACAATGATTCAAAGGGAAACAAATATGAAGCAAAATCATATTTGAATCTCTTTGAATCATATGCGTATTTTTTGAATTTACAGGATTTTTTTTCTCAGTGCACCGAGAAAAATAACGTCCCTTAAAATTAACTCGATATCCTTTTGAAATCGAGTTACATTTCTATTAAATATAATCCTTTCCTTTTAAATATATATCGCTTCAATTCAAATTCATTCTTTTTAAATTAATGGGAAATCCTTTAAATCCAAATTTTCAATAGGAAATCATTTTGAATTAATGGGAAATCCTTTAAATCCAAATTTTCAATAGGAAACCTTTTTAAATTAATGGGAAATCCTTTAAATCCATATTTTCAATAGGATTTTTTTTTTGTTTACACTCGCAGTTGGTCGGCAGTGCGGTAGAGCGATGTCACAATGTATTCTGTAAATTATAAACGTCGTCCCGTATAGTCTGTGTGGTGTAGTAGATAGGGGCGTTAGTCTTCAAATCATAGGATCGCGGGATCGAATCCCACTGTAGGCAGGTAATTTATTATGCATTTTAGAGTGTAAAGAGGTAAATGAAATGTCGCCAACACCTATAGCGAGGTCAGTTATACAAAACTCATTTATGAGTAATTTTCACAGGGAAAGAACACCCTGTAAAAATTACTCCTTTTGGTGTAATTTAAAGTATTCTTTTGAGTTCATGCATTTAAAACATTTTAAATTAAAAGGAAATAGCCTGATTAAATTGACACTGTATCACTTTAATTTAAAGTGATTATAGATAGACTTTCAAAAGAAATACCTTATTAGTTCGAAGGGAAATCTGTTTGAATTAAAAAGTCTATGAAATAAAGGGATTATACAATGATTCAAAGGGAAACAAATATGAAGCAAAATCATATTTGAATCTCTTTGAATCATATGCGTATTTTTTGAATTTACAGGATTTTTTTTCTCAGTGTAAGAGCTTTATATTGGGTTCGGTCAGTGGCTCCCAAACTTTTCGGAGTCACGGAACACCTAGCATCGCCGCTTTTCTGGCCGGAACGCCCGGAACACCTACAGGGATTAAATCATATAGTTATATGTCCTAAAGAGGAAAATGGTTAAGACGAGAGCTCATTGAGAATGCCAAGTATATATGGATAAAGTAGCGTTTGTGTTTTTAAATCTAAATTCAGAAACTCGTGAGTAGATATTTCTAAAATTTTCAAACTTGTAGAACACCGTAGCAGCTCTATATATTTGCTATAAATTTCAAGGCCCTAGCTATCAGCTAATTGTTTGAAAAGGATACCAAAAATGTGAGGAGAACTTAAAATTTGAACTGTTGAACATTCGTTAAAAAAAAATCTTAGAAAAGTTTTGATTAATACAAATTTATTGGGACTTAATTTAAATCCCGAAAACCTCGTCACAAACACTGTAGACATGCTTTACTTTATGGTAGACATACTACTTCCTTTTCTATTTCAAATAGTAGAAAGTTGTAAAAGAAAATCGGTCGAGTCTCCGATGCTGGTTAAATATTTTACAGTTAAATTGTTTTGCGGTAAAGTGTAGCAAACTAGGCTTCGGAATTTTAAAACATACAAACATTTTTCGTATGGATTTTTGTTGTCAAAAACTCTTTCCACATTTTTGTAATTTTTTGATATCTTCGGGAACCCCCTGAAAGATTTTCACGGAACCCTAGGGTACCGCGGAAATTCGTTTGTTAAATTGTTTTCGAATTATTGCCTGCGTAATTTTGGAAATTTCTACAATTTGGTAAAAAAAAAATATTGCTTTGAGAGTTCTTGGTATTAAATTCCATAAAATTGCGAACTATAGAGAAAGTCAAGACTTGCTTTGCCCTGCTATATACGATAAAACTTAAAAAAAAAGACGAATGTTGATAAGCTCAAAAATTAGAAGCAGTTTTGCAGCGTTTAATTCTTAATTCTCTTAATTCTCTTTATTCGCATTAGCTTTCCACTCTCCTGAATAAATCTTTATAATCTTATGTACTGTATATTTTCCCATTGGAAATTGCGCTTCTGTGGAAGAGCACTCAGTGTTCTACATTATTTTTAAATTTTTGAACCGAACATTAAGATTTTCCGGTAACAAATTTTCAATCAGTGGTTACATTTAATTTTTCTAGCAGCACTTCTAGGTTACTTCAGTAGGGCTTGCCTGTGCGGAACTCCGGATAATGTGAAAAATGAACGTAAAGCCCTGTGCTGTAGTGTTTCTATTCTATCGATACGCTTCTATTAAACAAATAAAGTGCCTAATTTTCTATTGCAGTTCTGAAAATGGTTTCAAGTTTTTATGAAACACTACACATGTTGAGTAATTCCAGCAAGAGGTTTACTTTTGCTTTGTTTTACGTACCTAAAGTAGTAATAAAAAATATCTGACCGAGGGGGGGGGGATTGATCCCCTTGATCCCCCCTTATCTATGCCACTGATACAGGCTCTAGATTGGGATCCTCAGGGAATCGATGCAAGGCGTCGCGTCGTGTGGGAAGACCCAAAAACACATGGAGAAGATCTGTTGAGGCAGAGGGAAAATCTATAGGCAAATCGTGGGCCCAGCTAAAGGCGATAGCTGCAAATAGGCAGAGGTGGAAAAAAGGCGTAGTCAATGCCCTATGCCCCACTAGGGGTTAAAAAGAACCACACAGAGAGAAATAGATTTGCAATACCAACAAATTACGTTTGTTTGATGCTGGTTTTGTTAATTTAAGGCAATTCTTTTTTTAAATTTGCAAATAAACTAGCACTATTAAATAACACGATTGTTTGATATGACAAACAAAATCTTGTTAAGATAACTAAAATATATTCTTTTAGAACGAATTAATTTCCTGGCTAAAATAACAAAAACTTTAGCTGCACTGAAATCTACAAATGATGAAGACAATGAACACTATAACATTTGATGAACATAACAAATCTTTTGGCCAGGGGAAAATCAACAAAACAATGTTGCTAAATCATTTTACAATATAACATACTGTTTTGCAATATTAACAAAACCTTTTGTTATCCAACATATGCAATGATGACAAGAATGTTCTGAACTAGATCTTTTGTTGGAAATGCGAAATTTTTACCATGTCTAACGGTACAGTTCTTATAGGTTGGATAAAGCAAAAAAATCTTTGTACAATCTAGCTATTCATTTATTTGGAACTATCAAAGATTTTCATTTTAGTAGCTCTTCTGTACGGACATATTTGTATCCCGAGTGTTGTAAAAAATTGACTGTGTGCTAAAAATGTGGAAAAAGTATTTATTTTCAATAACTACGGTAAAAATTAATAAAGATTTATTTTGTGAGAAAGTGTAAGACTCTGGCAGAATATAGGTTATTATAATAAACATTAGCGCTGCAGATAATATTTCGGGCCTAATTATTCGAGTTGCGTTTCCAAAAGGTAATCTAATTTTCTTGTGTTATAAGATAATTCAATATTTTTGTTCATTCGGTTTTACAAGATACATTTGCCGACACAATTTAAACAAAGGAGCCAACTATATTTGACTATTGGACGCTGTATTGACACAGGCTGTAATAAATTTCATCTTCAATCTTCACCGATTTCTGATGTTCGAAATGTAAGTCCAGTATTTATATACTATTTTTTTGCAATTATAATATAACTTAAAACACTTCACACTCAAATCAAACTAACATAGTTTTTTTCATATAAAATTCTTATTTGTTTGTTAATTCTTATAGAAAAACTAAACTTTGCAAGGCTTATACATTTTTCGATGGCGGCGATGGAGGCTTGACTCCACTACCCTCTACATTGGAAAGCTATGTTTTTGTATAAAACTAAACTAGGTGTTACATTAAAGCATCATTTGTGTGATTATTATATTTTCATAATTTTCTAATTTTAAAAAGAAAATTTAAATTTTAATAACCAGGATTATGTGGAAATAGTGGTGGCTTTTATTAGCACATTCAATGCTTGACGTGAAAGGTGACTTTTGATTTTGTCCAGGCTGAATTGTGGTACCCGCATGAGTTTCAAATTTAATTAAAAAAAACTTATATATTCGTGTTAATCAAATTTTCTCCTAACTTTTCTAAAAGCGTTCTTATTAATCCCAAATTTCAATAGAGGATATATTGAAATTAGTGATTAGTAAGAACACTATTAGCAATATTAGGATAAATTTTGATTAACATGAATTTATAAAATTCATTAATTAAATGTTTGATTGGTACTACGAAAAGGTTTTATATAAAACCACAAAACAGTTTTGTATAATTAATCAAAGAATTATACATTATGGCCAAATGAAATTTGGTAATGACAACCAAAATATTGGTCAAAATAACAAAAACTTCAATTAAAGCCGATTTGGGTTATTGATACAAAGTTTTAGTTAATATCACCAATGGAAACTCCTTACCGTAACCAAATATTTAGTACATAATTTGTTGAAATCTCAAATTGAATCAATCAATTTCATTTAAACTTTTTGTTCATGTCAAAACAATTTTTATACAATTTTTCAAAAGATATTTTGCATAAACAAACAAAATCGTTTTGCAGTTTTAACAAAAATACACCTATGACCGGAAATTAATGAAGACTTTCGATACTATTAACAAATGTTTTTCTTGTAATCGACTAATCATTTATCTCTGTGCAGAGAGAGAGAGAGAGAAGTGTGGCCATACACTGTCCAATGGATTGTACAATAAACGTTTCTTTACCGTAATCCGGTAATGCAACCAAAGAAAATGAAAGTTTATCGTAAAATCTATTGGACAGTGTATGGCGATTCTAACTGCGATTAAAAGTTACAGTAAACGATATAACTTGGTCTTTAGATAGACTCAAATTTGTTACAATGTTTAGCGGAAAAAACTCTTTGAATTTTTGCAATCGAGTTTGAACTTTGATAATAAGTTTGAATAATTTCGGAATTGGCTTTAAGCGACAAACCTAATCAACTAATCGCCTTCCCACAATCACAGACCTAGTAGCAAAGTACCTATTTACTGGATAATTTGTTACATGATGATGAGAGCGGGAAGCACTGCGTTAGACGATAATTTTGTACATACGGTGCATCGTCCAACCAACCATGCTACCGTCACTGGTATTTTAACAAACATCAAAGACATCAATGGGGACGTTGGAGAGCAGATATTGCAATTTTTTTCAAAAAAGAGAGAGAGAGGGATGTCTTATCCCTATACATCTTAGAACAGATTTTTTATCAGTAAAATCACATCATCGTTATTTCACTTTTTATTAACTTTAATTTAGTTCGAGTACATATCTCTCGCGTGGAGGCTCCTTTTGAGTGATCCCCTTTCCGAGTGGTGGCCTCTTTAAAGTAAAGGTTGCTTGAAGGTGGTGGCCCCTTAAATGTGGTGGCTCTGGGCAACCGCCCAGTTTGCCCACCCCTTGGTCCGGCCCGGGTTTCATGCAAGTTTTTGAATAAAACATGGGAAAGGGAAAAAGTGCGTAAAGAAGACGATCCAGATGTTATTTTAAGCACCAAGCTATTTTAAATTACTTTCGAATCTACATAAGTCTAAAAATAATTTTGAAAATAAAGAACTTAGTGGAAAGGTTAAAAAAGGACATAAATTTAGCTTTAACATAGGTGTATGTTGGGTATCATATCAAACGGGTCATCGAATACATTTTCGATGTTTTCTTCTAGTTTCACAAATTTGCTTCAGAAAGATCAATTTTAGCTTCTCATTAATCGTTTTATCAATTTATCATTTGCCGTTTTTTCGAGCCCATTTCTATTACATTACTTTGCACATTCTTAATGTTTGAAGTCAAGTTTTTACTCGATTTAATTTGAGAATCGCATCATGTTTTCATGGTAATATCAATTCCATTTCCTTGAAAAGTCAAACTTTAAAACACTTTGTTACATATCCAGACTTTGTTTTCTCTTTTAGCAGGCAATGAGTAGAAAGTTATTGTCTCCGGCAAAACTTATTATACCGTTCAAAGCTTACCAAACGGGGGCCAACTTTAGTCATTCCAGCTTTGTCAGTATGATTTACCTTTACAAAATATATTTTTACATTTTTGCAAGTTTTTGTATCTCAGTAGACGCGAAGAGCTTCGGAACGTTAAAGGTTATGTTTTATTAAACATTTTATGTAAGTTCAGAATATAATGCACGTTTGTGGTTTTAGCAAGTCCAAAGCTAGAAAATTGAATGCATTAGGTATATGCGGAACCGGTTGGAGGACCCCTGTATAAGAACGGATGCAATTGTAACTCTATGTTATAGGGCTGTGGTGGTACAAATTATTAACCTAAAAGAGGCTTATGTTTTATTCAAATGTGAAGGGTATTGAAATTTAGTCTGCGCCGGAAATTAGTCTCGGTGTCGTTTTTTAAAAAAAATTCTTCTTCTCTCTCAGTACCGTATAGCCCTATGTGGGGCCATGGTGTGTTAACTCAGCCGATTATAGGCATTTTCGAGTCAACGTTACATTGCATATCATATCGGAGTGTATATAATGTTGCAACTATGTATTTCCTATCCGCGCATGTATGGAAATTTTAGACCACGCCGAGATTCGATCTGCGGACCTCTAGATTACTAGTATCGTAGAGTGCGACTCAACCAAGTGAGCCACAGAGCAATAATATTCCTTAAATGTTTCCTATGTCTTAATTTCATTTGAAGAAGAGAGGGTTCTTTATACATTGGTTACGTAGTAGGTAACCACATAGTAGCCCTCTTTCAGTACTACGAATGGTGAGAGTTGATGAAATGTCTTGCTATAAAATCCGTTATGTGTCATAATTGGCGCACTTACCAGCAAAATAATTAACAAACGATAGCAGAGAGTAGCGCCAGGAAGAGAACCTAGCATTACAAAAAAGGTAATTTCTCTACTGTTTAAATATCAAGGACCGCATAGAATTCATAGAATGCTTTATCAATTTCAAGACTTCAATAAAACAAAGAAAGGAGGCGAAGTTGGTTATAACGTCTTGTATCCAAACCTCAACGCAGATATTCCCAAACCAAAGAGACGCGAATAAATCTCATACAACAATATCCCCCCTAGCTCTCTCAACTTCTCCGTGGCTATATTTTCTTGTACTGGTATATATTTATGTGTTCTTGGGTTCTACTCAGTCGATTTTCGAAAGAGAGAATATGAATTTAAAATACCATCAAAAGTTTCATGGATGGTAAACGATATTAACGCAAAAATTCATTTCAATGACTTGCAAACAACATTCACTTTGCCGCGTAACGTATTATAATACGAATTACCCTTCCTGAAACCTTACGCGCGTGTTATGAAATCGCAGTACGTACTGAAGGAGGATATTCATACGATTTATGTACATAATAGTATTACAAAGTTCCATAATCAAGTTTATGAATGTTAGAAACTAATTCAACAAAAAGACTTAATTTTCACAGAGACGCACCTACGTAAGAAAATAAAATTCTCCGCGTACAATTAAAATAGAACCAATTACACGGTAAACTGCCTAGGCATAAAATTATTTAGTAGGTAAAGTTGAGAAATATAAATAAAATTTAGATGCGGTTTGATGAAGATATTGAGACATCAGAATATGGCAAACGCCTTCTGAAAATGGTACAAATCTATAAAGTCCAAAAAAACACAGAGAGAAAAATGTGCAATGAATTCAACAAAATCATACAATGAAATTCACAACATACAATTTCACTACGTGAATAGTGAAAGTTATTAAAATGTAGTGAAATTGATTCCAATTTAGTTGTTTTTACTGGTGCCTATTGTAAAAATGATTGAAGTGTAATGACAAAAATCATTGCATGATATTTGTATGGATAGTTACATTTATTGCGTTTGAGGTAATTTTCACCACAGCCTGTAATAATTATTATTGCATGGTGTATAGTGTAGTTACTACGTGATCAACCTAGTACATCAGATTGCAAAATGTGGTGGAGACAAATTTTTTTTTGTTTCTTATGTTTTTTGGGGTGCTGAGCACGAATCCGGAATTTCCCACCAAAATTTCGTTGCGGAACAGGGTCAAAATCGTGAAAAACCCTAAAATTTTTGCTGTTTTTCCGTTATTCGCCCCCTAATTCTGCAACTATTTATTTCTGCGAAAAACTCTCCATGAATATTTTAGAGAGCACATAATTGCGCGTCAAAGAGACATAAATATTAAAAATCTGTTGAGCGGTATTACTACAGTGAATAATTTAAATTTGCCATTTTTAACATAGTTCCATTTTATGAAAAAAATTTTGAGATTGAACGGTTTTTCATTTTTGGTCGTAAAAGTTGCATTTATCTTGTACATTGTGTATTTTGGAGTGCAGAACCTGAATCTGTAAGTTCCCACCAAAATTTCGTTGCAAAACAGGGTCAAAATTCCAAAAAAACGCCAAATGACTATCAATTGTAGCAATACCGCTTAACACATTTTAATGATTAATGGCGCGTTGGACCCGCAGTTATGTTTTCTCTAATATTTTCATGGACAGGTTTTCGGAGAAATATACACTTTCGGAGTTATAAACAAAAAAACGGGAAAACTCCGAAAATTTTGGGTTTTTTCGCGGTTTTGATCCTGTTCCGCAACGAAATTTTGGTGGGAAGCTCCGGATTCGAGCTCAGCACCCCAAAAAACATAAGAAACAAAAAAATTGAAAAAAAAAAATGAAATTAACAAGAGCGCGTAATAATTATGAAACTGTCAAAAAATAAGACGACTAATAATTTATTCGCATAACTTGTAATCTTAGATAGCTTAGGTGTACGACGTAGGACTACGAAACGATAGGTCCCCGGTTCAATTCCTAGTAGAAGCAAATTGTAAAAAGGTAAAGTTAAAATAGGGAAAAAGAAGTTAAGGATAAAATAGAAGTAAAAAATAAAAAAAAGGTAAAAATTAAAAAATCACTTTTTGTATTTTTTTTATTATCGCCAAATCATCTTCATGGCAAATTTTATTACCATCCAATTGTTAATTTTATTACGGCGGAATGACATTTTTCATTACAGATGTAATAACTTTTACATCAGTTGCAATAGGGTCAAAAATCATTACAAATGCAATAGTTTTTATTACAGTTTTAATACCTTTCACTACATTTTTTCTCTCCGTGAATATACAGTATGCTAGGATAGGCTTAGGGACGATTTCTCAAAACTCTTATCCAGTACCTGTCGGCTGGTTAGTCTTATCGTATAGACAAGATGCACACTATTTTCAAAAAGCTTTTACATTATATTGAATTGGATATTTGTTTATTTTGAGTTATGCCCATTTCGCTTGTTTACGTCATTGTAAGAAATTGCACAATGATTTTTTTTTTTCACTTTAAGAGGATGGCGTAAGCAAGCAAAATATGGCATAACTATGCAAAATAAACGAAAATTCAATTCATAAAAGCTTTCAAGAAATAGTGTACGTCTTGCCTATACGATAAGATTAACCATAGAGAAATATGTATGAGAAATCGGCCCTTAATGAATTTTAGCTTTAAAAAGTTTTTTTTTTTTTTTAGGAAAAAGCTAAATTTTTGTTAATAATGCGGTTTGAAAAATACGACGTATTTTTGCAATATCATTTATCAAAATCGACAAATTATTATGCAATTTTATAGTAGGTCGACCATGTTTATTTCATAAATAAATTTCATATAATTTCTCTTCATTTCGCAGAAAATTACCATCCGTATCATTAATTTTAACACTTTTTTTCATTTTACCCGGTGACATTTACAATGCCAGAGTAATTAACGTTATTACACTGACACGACTATTTCCACGTTCATGACGGCGACAATGGATATCCGCAATTCTCCTGAGAGCGTCCCGAGGACGACGACGACATATACAACAGATAGTTGTCACAGCACATCAGGATCATAGGATGCAGGATCCGATGTGGCGGCATGTCATGCGAATGTATGTATATGGAGTGTGGGGAAGCTAAAAATACTTATTTCAATGGGGGAACAGTAAAAAATTAAATCGCCAACATAGAGATACGTGAAAAATGATAGTGAATTACGTAAATGATGGCGTATTTTGAGCTTTAGCAAAAAATAAATGAGAGTCAGTAAGTATGTGGGAAGTATATATATATGTACTACTGTACTATGTACTATGTATACTTTTGGGATGATAAATAAATAATTACATACTTTTCATTGTACAGAGAGTCCCACCATGGTGGAGGATATTTTAATGGTAGGTAGTGTGGCTCATTTGGGGAAAATTAATGTAAAACGGGACCCCTCTATTTTTAACCGTTACAATGTAATTGCATTTTTTGTAAATTGTGTCAAAATGCCCGACTTGCCAAACTTAATCAAAATTTGCCACACCACCAAGCATTTCATCCGAGATATGACATCACTTTCTGAAACTAAATAAAAAAGAATCGGGTTTCATCATCAATTTTTTAAGTTGTAAAATCGTTGTGAATATAACTACAATTTTAACTTTTTTTGTAAAAAAAATAAAAATTTCACACTTTTTCTTTTTCAGTACATATTGACATATTTAGACACTTTTTATCTCAGACATATTCATATTATATTTTATACCTTTTTATCCAATGCAATTACCTTATCTTTTTACTTCAAACTGGAGTCGAACCTGTTCCTCTTGTGTGCTCGTCTGTTACCATTGCCGTTGTTTCAGTAATATCGTGGCGATTTAGTACCAATCCGTGAAAAAATGCGGAAGTTTTTTTCTCACTCTTTCTTTATGTATTATGGGGCGCTGATTCCTAATCTGAACTTTGCACCCTAAAAAAGTGCCGCAACATTGAAAAAAATAAGCAAAATTACCCAGATTTCAGGTTTTTTGCCCATAAAAAATAAACAGTGCATTTCCCGAAAAAATGTTTTAATACAAAAATAAAATAGAAATCATTCCCTATAAAATGGCTGAATATCATTTTTTTCTCAGACCCTCAGTTTGGGAGCTAGAGCTCGTAAAATACAGGCATTTTTTATCTTAACAAAACAAGTATCTAAGTTTCTCTATGATGATTTGTTTCTTTTTTTTTTTTTTTTTTTTGCCTCACAGAAACTTTTGTCCCGGGACTAGGCTTCTCGGCATCACTTTACTTACTATCCGTACGTAAGTGACTAATCAATCAATCGAGTGTAAACTCTAGCAGATCGTAAAAAAAAAAACTGAAAACAAAATATATTAATAAGGAAATTTATCAAAATAACTTCTTTTAAACATTAGTTTATTAGTACAATTAAAATTAACTAAGTCCTTCAAACTATTATAAAGAATAATTGACCTTGTAATTGGTTCATTAAGCCCATAGTTTACTCTATGATAAGGCTGAACAAGAAGGTTGTTCCGCCGCAAATTGTGAGGAATATTTCTGACTTGAAAGTTATTTAATATATCTTCACAAACAATATGAGAGCAAAACAGGTCTCTTATAAACATAGCGTTTAAAAATGTTCTTCTATAATCTAAGGCTTGTAAACCCAATAAGGAACAGCGAGTTTTATAATCTGGCTTGAAACGCCAGCCAATTTGATAAATGGCAAACCGTGTAAAATTGTGTTGAATTCTTTCTATACGCTCGATATGCACCTTATAGAACGGATTCCACACAATAGAACAATACTCCAGGTGCGAACGAACGAAAGCTGCATACAATATTTTTAAAGTAAAAGCATCATTAAATTCGCGCGCATTACGTTTAACAAATCCTAACATACTATTCGCTTTTGAAATAATGTAATCAATGTGTTGTCGAAATGAAAGCTCATGGTCGAAAATTACACCAAGATCTGATATTTCGGCAACCCTTTCAAGAACACTACCTGTTAAGGAGTACTCAAAGAAGACCGGAGTTTTCAATTTATATATGCTAAGTACTTTACATTTACTAACATTTAAATTTAAATTATTATCGCGGCACCAAAATTGCAGCTTTTCTAAATCGGATTGCAACTTAAGGCAATCATCAATGTTGCGTATTTTCATAGCGATTTTCATATCATCGGCATACTGCCATACACGCACGAATTTAAAATTTTGGATGATATCGTTTATGAAAACTAAAAAGAAAAGTGGTCCTAAATGGCTTCCTTGCGGAACCCCTGATGAACACTTTATAACAGAGCGAGATGTACAGCCATTTAACTTCACCAACTGAGTCCTATCCGTTAAATAGGATCTCACCCAGCTTAGAAAAATTGACTGTATTCCTAAATGTTCTAGTTTTTTAAGTAAAATATTATGATCTACTCTATCAAAAGCCTTCGAAAAATCGGTATATACCACATCAACCTGCATTCCCTGCTCAATACCATCAGCAACAAATTTAGTAAATGATACCAAATTTGTTGAAGTTGATTTTCCTTTCAGGAATCCATGTTGACATGGCGATATCAAACGGCTAATTAAAACATCTATTTTATTTTTAATAAGCATTTCAAACAACTTCGGTATTGCAGATATTTTAGCTATGGGCCTATAGTTATCAATAAGATGCTTCGGACCCTTTTTGTGAACAGGCGTTATGTATGAAACTTTCCATTCATCAAGAAAAACACCTGAAGTCAAGGACAAATTAAAAATAAAGGCTAAAGGACGACATAACGATTGCATGCAATTCTTCAAAAATATATTAGGAATGCCATCAGGTCCGGCCTGAATACTAACATCAAGATCACGCATAGCATTCAATAGGTCATCCTCAGAAATCTCAAGAGCACTCGTAAGGTCCTCCTGAGCTATCCGAGGGACCAATGCACTCTGACTTCCATTGATGTTAGCATTCATTTCTGATGAAACGGAGTCTGGCACTTTGTAAACTGAACTGAAAAATCTAGCAAATCCGTCACAAACCGATTGAACATCTTTGTAAAAATTGCCATTGAATTCTAAATTTTTTGGGATTCCCGTATTCTTACGCTTGCTGTTTATAAAATTCCAAAATGTCTTACTGTCATTCTTTATATTATTTTCAGCTCTCGCAATATACTGTTTGTAAAGATTTTTATTCATTAATTCATACTCTCTTCTCAATCTAAAGAAATTTTCTTTATTGGCAAGAGAGGATGACTTCTTGTATAATTTATGGGCCTTATTTTTTGCTCTCTTAAGTTTGAACAATTCTTTGGTAGCCCAAGGATTTTTTGCTTTTATTTTGTTCTTTTTTAAAGGAACGTACTTGCGAATAGATTTATTTAAAATTGAATTAAAAATTGTATAACTTTCAATAAGATTACTACTCGATATAACTGGAGCCCAATCCATATCAAAAAAATGTTGAATTTAGTTTTTCAAATTGGGCTTTTTGAAAATTTCTAGTAGGAATAACTTCGGGCTCTTCTTCAATGTAATCATAAAAAACAAACTCAAGAAGAAGAGCACTGTGATGGATTGAATTGGGCAAAATTGGTTTATCTACTTTAATTACAGAAGCATTCAAGCAAGTACTAACAAATATTAGATCTAAAATTCTACCAATCGAATTTTTAACAAGATTCATTTGCATCAAATCCATTGCAAACAAACAATCTGTTAGAACAGATTCACACTCAAGATGTAAATCACGCGGCAGATTTTTTTTCTCGTCGTCGTTCCAGTACCAACTTATATTACCAAGATTGAAATCCCCAACAACAATCAATTTGTCTTTTTCCTCAAAAGATGCAAATAGCTTGGAGATATTATCTACATGTTTGTTATAAACATCAACTGAACTCAAAGGTGGTAAATAGCTATTAAAAATATATACTTTTTCGCTGCGAGAAACATTGATAGAAACACATATCTGTTCCACGTCCTTATGAAAAAGCTCAACTTCATGAGATGGGAATGTGGTTTTGATAGCTACCAAAACACCACCTCCTCTCTTAGTCGAAGCCTCATAACGGTCGCGACGATAGACATCAGTCATCATAGTCTCTTATAAAAAGTTCTTCATTTGTAATGTCTGTGTGAAGCCAAGTCTCGGTTAAGCAAATGGCAGCATAATCTTCTTGTGAAGCTGCAAGGTAAAAGTCATTTGTTCTTGAACGAAGACCGCCAACATTTTGATAATAGACCGAGAAAGATGAATTGGAAATTATGTGTTCTGCTGGACACTGTTTTGGCGTTTGTCGTTTTTTGAAAATTTGAAGGGTGATATGTTGACGCCCTTGGGCCAGAAGTTGGCACAAAACACTTGCTTAGAATATTCATGAGGAAGTTTCAAACCAAAACTGATTGAAACTAATTTGGAAATATCACAATCTTTTTTTATCAGAGGATAAACCGAAAGAAAGCTGTCATCAGTTAAATTAAGCTTTTTCATTACATATTCCTTTAAATCGTCTGCTTTTACCGAAGCATGCAGCTTAGAAACATGGAATACCTTGAAACTGGGGACACTTCGAAGAGAATCATTAGCTTGATCGATACCGAAGATTCTTTTGTGTCGCCTATTATTATTATCACTCTTTTTGGGAATAACATCACCAACAGGAGAAGGTTTTTTAATATGTTTCCCTTTCTTACGAACTGTGACAAATTTATCAATCGGAGATTGATTTTTGTCAACGTTGGAAGGAATTGTAGAAGATGAATCTGAAATAACAGTGGAAGTCCCCGCTTCATGGCTAACGAAAGATTGCTCAGAAGATATTGAAATAATATTTTTAGTTTTTTTCTTAGTGTCTTTCCCTATATTACTCTTCTTATTTTTTAAATTTACATTTTTATCTCGCAATGCTTCGGAATTGTTTTCACAACAATTTACAGATTTCATAAGGGATCTCAGCTTGCTAAGTTGGCTCTGCAACGACGAAACGAGCTGAGATAGACCGTCAATTTGGACTTTGTAAAATTGCTCGCAAACACAATTCATTTTAATACAAGAACTAAACTAATAAATTAATAAAAAGAGAAAAAAAGCAAAAAGAAAAAAATTTGCAAAAAGTGGGATTCGAACACAGGACCTCACGGGCGTGAGTCGTACACGCTACCACTGCGCTATATGCTAGTACGAAAATGTATGCCCAGATAACTCAGTTAAGCCGAGTTGAAATGACTACTGGACCAAATGAAAACAAAGAACAAAGACCGTCCGAGCGGCAGGTAAAAAATGCAAACCACTAAACACTTTTCGAACAAATTTATGATTTATCACTACACCAATCCGCGAAACCACTTTTACAGATGAAGTGAACGAGCAAATGAATCATAAAATTATGAATTTAATATTAAATCTTACGAATTTGATAAAAAAATTAGGAATTTAATATTAGCGAAAAATTTTGCGTGTTTGCTATGATAAACGTCAAACGTCGAGTCACTTTACTATTTAGATCATTAACAATTTCAGCAGGATTCTCAATATTTTGCTTGTTGCAACTCGTTTCCCGTATCCACCGTGCTACCAAACACGTTTTTTTTTGCTGCCTAAAGAGATATAGAACAACTACTGGGCCTATCTGCATGCAAAACAAGAACAAGATGAAAACCGTTTTTTTAGAAGAGATTCGTGAAGAGCAATGCACGGGAAAATTAAATTCTCATATAAAGACCGGTTTTGATCTCGAGTTTCACCCACTAAAAAATATATTCAAATAGAAAACTATAAGGAGACCTGAGGGACTTTTTTTTATCGGTTTAGTTTTTGGGCTAAAATTGCCTAAATTTAGTAATGCTCTAGCTTCTAAACTAGAAGTCTGACAAAAAAATTATATATGGCAGTAGGAAAATAATGTTTACTTTATTTTTGTAGTAGATCATTTTTCCGGGAAATGAACCGTTTTCTTTTTATACGCAAAAAACAAGAAATTTGGCACTTTTTGCTTAGTTTTTTTGATGTTCCGGCACTTTTTTTAGGGTGCAATGTTGATATTCGGAATCAGCGCCCTAAAATACATATAACAAAATTGAGAAATAAACTTCCGCATTTTTTTCCTGACGAAAATACGATATTATTGGGCTATTGCGCCAGAAGGGGAAATACTTCTCATGCTCTCTAAATCTGACGTACTTCGCAATACGTGGCGGTCGCAGTCTGTTTTTCTAATGTCAAAAATTCTATTAACATTATCCTTTTTATGATATTTATTTCGGTTAGCGCTGGGAAGCTTTGTATCCAATACAATTACAAATATCAAAAAGATACATTCGGTTCAAATTCTAACAATTGTGTTATATATTTTAAGCCATGTTGTAGTTGTGACAATTATGTTATTTTATTGCAAAATTGTTCAAAGAGTAACAACTGAGTCAAATTATAAACATTAGTGTTGCAAATACAATATTAAGGTTTTCGGGAGAAAAAATTGCCCAAATGAAACCATCTAGTTAATTTTGAAGCAAATATTTAAGTTTAGATTCCAACAAAATGCTCACCTTAGTAACAATAGAGAGTTTTAGCATGTCGTTCAAATATAACGACATAGTTTGACATTTCCATACAAAAATTATATCTTAATTTTGCATGTCCCAAGTATAGGCATGGGTGTATTTCCGTATATTTGATGCTGTGGAAACAGTCGAAATTGGCGAAATAATTTGTCGTGATTTTACACCTATGCCTACTTAGGATATGCAAAATTAAGATATGTACATATATTGTTTCGTATACGGTAAGCAAGCGAATTTTTATATGAAGTGTCAAATTATGTCGTTTTATTTGAAACTCTCTCTCGTTTTATTTAAAACTCTCTAATGTAACGCATATGTAAACGGGCGAGGTGTCGTTTTATTGGAAATTTTATGTAGTTTCAGAAAGTGAAGTCATATCTCGGATGAAATGTTTGTTGGTGTGGAAAATTTTGATTTAGTTCGGAAAGTCGGGCATTTTTACACAATTTACAAAAAATGCAATTATATTGTAATGGTTAAAAATATAGGGGTCCGTTGTACATTAATTCCCCCTACCATTAAAATATCCTCTTATATCATGAATGCGATACCCTGTATGTGCACCATAATTCTTAAAAAAAATTCAAACTAAGTCACGACATTTTGCGAAAATATTGTTATTAGGATTTAAGATGTTTTTTTTTCCAAAAATTAAGTTGTTCCTCTTAGTATTCCCCTGTTATTATTTTGATTTTTTGCGGTAGAAATTAATAAATCAAAGGAAGTTTAAAGTTGCATTCAAATGTTACGGGTATTCGGCCGCGGCTGAAATTAGTCTCGGTTTCGTTTTTATACACGTCACTATATGTGAGAGGGTATATGTATTAACTTTGTAATGAAGTTTGCAACGCACAGAAAAAAGCTCCTCCGACTATACATATAAATAAATAACAGGCGCGACAATCCAGCATTGGACTAAGGCCGCAGGATGTGTTAGTGACATCCTATTTCCAAGATCTTATCTGCTTTTTGTTGAGGTAATGAGATCAGCATCACGCTCAGCAGTGTTATTTATCCCCATAAATGGGTACTCGTTTAACATCTGAGTGAGATCATAGTCCGTCACAAGCTCGTGAGTTCGAAAAACACCATGATCCACGGTGAGATTCGAGTTCATAACCCTGTGCACCGAAGGTGCGCGCACTAACCGCTAGACCAACCAGACGACGACGACTATACATATAAAGTGTACAGTGGCGGCTCGTCAAGGGCAAGGTGGGCACGGCCCGCCCTATAAATAAATACACTTATTGTATATTCACATCTTTTAACATCAGTAGAAATATACAACAAAATTTTACCTTTGACTATTAGGTGAATCATTCATATTAATAGTTTTTTTCACATCACTACCAAGTCTCTCGCGAATCTATCAATTACTTTTTGGGAGCCACTGCACAAAAACATTTCCGTTGTTTTAATTAATCAACAAATTAGATTGCTTTTAGGCTTTTTTTGTTTGATTAAAATCGAAACTGCCTATGTGTATGCAATATTCAACTCGCATACTCAAACCTTTAGGTATTGTTGAAAATCTACTTACCATCGACATAAAGACGAGGCAACCGGTTCACAGTGGGCCACTTGCGCCGGTGACTAAATTACAACAACAAATCATTCGAAATTTATGAAACTTTTGGAAGCGGTGACATGGAATTCAACACCGACAAGGTAGGCCGGCCTATAGCAGCTCGAATGGAATCAGTATAATAAGAATGAGAATGATGATGACGTAGACAATTTAAAAGTACAATTTTCGGGGTTACCATGAGCTGGTCAAAATGAATAAAAAACCAACGATGGCTCAATGCTATGTAGGAAAACATGTTTCACGGGAGGATTTCTTGTGTAATGATGATTATTAGATTAATAATTTTGAAGTGTTCATTGTATGTATTATGTATTAGAATGTAAAATAAACTTTCAGGAACATGAACATTATTGTTGTGAACTTTTCGCATTTTTGATTTGTTTTAGACTATGTACATTTACATTGAAAATGATAAAGGCGCACAACATTAATTCGCATGTCCCCCGAAAATCTATTTGATAGTCTAATAATTATATACTAGGACACTGCATTTAAAAACAAAATGATCCTAAATTAAAAAATAATATCTTGATCTAAAAAATGGTTGCAAAACTGTGAAATTGAAGCGGAAATTTATGGTTCCATTTAATACAATGTGAACTTTACGTTAATTTTAGGTGTTTCCAAAAGATTTTTATTCCGTGAAGGTGCCCATCCTTTGCAAGGAGGCACGGGCCGCCACTGAAAGTGTATATATTATTGATTGATCAGTGCGACGAGAGAAATCGATTGAGCGATGTCCGTCTGTCTGTCAGTCTGTCCGTCTGTTTCAATACAAACTAGTCCTTCAGTTTTGAAGCTATCAGGCTGAAATTTTGTATACAAGTTTCTTTTTAGCCTGTGCTGTATATATGTCGGAACGAATGGAATCGGGCCATGGCGTCATGGAGCTTCCCCTGAAAATAAGATTCTTCTAAGAAACACTGTTTTCTTTATGTACTAATCTTAACCAAACTTCACCCAAATGTGTTCCTATATTACGTCATAGAGCTGTCATACAAACCAAATACAGTCAAACCTGTCTAATCGGACCACTGACGGGACCGATCAAATTTAGTCCGATTAGCAGGTGGTCCGATTACTAAGGGATGCCAGAAAAGTAAAAAAAAAATAATGAAATAATTTTTAAACGTTATTCATGAACATTGGACTTGTACAAAGGTCACCTATGCCTTATGCAACTAATGTTTTGAAACCGCTCAACAGCGTAACTCCTTTGTGACTTTTTTTTTATTATAAATTCTCCCTACACTCAGTTCCACCGAAATTTTGAATATTCTTCAATATTTTATCAAGCGTTTCTATAATCAAAGTCATGGTTAATGGTTCAAGCAATCCTCCCTTTAACTTCACTTGCATATTCTTGTCTCACAAACTCCAGAATTGTCTCACCACTTCATCTACCCAACTCTGATTCAATGGTTGATGCTGTCTACGAAATTTCCCGTGGTCATGGGAAATAATATAGCTCATCATTGTAATCGGAACTGAAGTGAATGTAGTAGCGAAATTTCTAAGATTTTTTTAGTCAACAAAATATCTTGCCACGTTGCTTGTCTGTTGGTCAAAAATTTCCTCGTACTGTAAGTAAGAATCAATTTGAAGTTTTGGTCCGATTTTGGAGATTTATCCAGTGGTTGGTCCGATTGTGGAGGTACGTCTAGTACTGATCCATCTAATTGGAGTCACCGATCGTGGTCCATGGTCCGATTAAGAGGTGGTCCGTTTATAAAGGTTATTTTGTATGAAAAACCAAATAATATTGACTAAGGGTGGTCCAATTAGAAGGTGGTCCGATTATAGAGTGGTCCGATTAACAGGTTTGACTGTATTAGGTAAGAAAAATTTGTTTCCTTTTTTAATCTTAGCCAAAAATCATGCAAGTGATCCAACAGATGGAATCGGAACACGTCATAGGGCTGCGGAAGAAATTGTTAGTTGTTAAGCTTAAGTTTCATTCAAATATGACGGGTATTCAAATTTCGGCCGCGCTCGAAATTAGCCTCGGTCTCGTTTATATATATATAGTCGTGATTTTTTCGATAAAAAAAGAGGAGGGAACACTGAAATATATTTTACGACATATTTCCATAACTAGTAAGTATACACACAAAATTTCATAAAAATCGGTCCAGCTGTTTCGGAGCAGTTTGGCAACAATGTGAAATTGTATATTCTAGGATGACGTAATAATAATTCAAGCGCGCATAGTCAGGTTTTGTAAATTATATTTTAAAAAACCTCCAAAATTATGTTTCAGAGCTACTCGCTGTTACAGCGAGCTGCCAAAATCGACTCAACTCAACTCGGATTTCTTAAAATTGTTTAACATCATTTCTAACAATATCTTTGGAACCGACAATTTAAACTGACAGGAAATCTAAATCGTTTTTATAGATTTTAAACCTGCTCTCGACTCCCTAGCCCTAAGGAAATAAAAACAAAACTAAACAAAAAACATACATACATATCTGCAAAAAAATAAAAAAACAAGATTGCAGTACAAACGTGATAAACTTACAAAATGGCACAAAAATTTGTACTACTTTTATCTACCTCGCATTACACTCATAAATTAAAGTAACGAAAATTTCCATTTTGCAACAGGTACAGGCGATAAGTAAACTAATTTGATGCTTCTCTGGGTGCTGGACAGTTTCTGTACGGACGGTCATTATGATACCGTGAACAATAGGGAATCATAAGGTAAGGATTTCCAGCTGTATACATTTATGTACATATAGATACATATATGTACTTCGTACTCTATATTTTGTAGCAAACTCGGTCGTCATCGTCTATAGTGAAAATGTGCACAGTTCATGGATGCTACAATTACAATGTAACAAAAGTTTGAAGTTTAGTTTTGATGACAAAGATGGAAAGTTTCTAAATTTAATTGTATAAAGTTTTATACAATCTCGAAAAATTAATTAGCATCTCCTGATGGGCTTTGGATAAAAATGTATTATCATCGTGCATGCTTCTGATCCGTAAATCGATAGACTAGCTTTATGTATCGCTTAAATTTATAGTTGGCAACCATATACAGGTAGGTGGTAGATATACATTTTGTAGAATGTGTATAAGTTTGTACTAAGAATATTTTACAGTACATTATTATAAATGAGAAAAATAAATTTAACTCTACAGGATTTTCTGTACTGAAATTCATTGCAAGGGATTTTTTATAGTAAGAGGATTGCCCAACAACATTTCAAATTCAAATGCCTATCCACTATCCAGACTAGCTTTGTGTCGATCTATCCAGATTTCAGAGATTATGTATTTAGTTGGTAAGGTATTTAGTAAAATTCAACCGATTTTTTTAAATTTAATATTTAAATAAATATTTAAATACCATTATGTAATTTTTTTTAAATAAAGCGAAATAATTCTGCAAATTATTTCTGTACGTACCTTCCCATCACTTTTCCGGTAGGCGTCATGAATTTTCCATACTAACTCGGGTCCGGCACACGCTACCTGTTTGCCGATTTCAAAATACTGCGTTATCGGATTGCTTTCGACTGGGTTTTGTGGACCAGCTGTTCCACTTTTAAATTTGGAAAACATCGTTGCTGCGGGCATACCATCGATTATTCTCAAAAATGCGGCCGACAAACTGACTTTTTGTTTATCTTCAATTGTTCCGACTTTCTATTAAAACTCACGCGAAGTAAGAAGTTGGAAACTATTACAATTTTGTGTATTTATTGATTGATGTTTTTAACTATATATTTGGTCGAATGTGTGCGCTTTTGCAGTATTGTTTAAATAGTCATGAGCCCACTTCAGTCATTAAATCTGGAAATGAGAAAAAAAAACTATTGTATGAAGGTGTAATTTTAATAACTGAACTGGTCTATAATTATTTGGGTAAGAGAACAGGTAAGAGACAAGGATTATATTCATAATATTCAAACAAATGACAGGCATCGGGGGTACTAACAGCGAGCGCCCTGATATAAATTTCTCTTTCGTCTCCTTGTCTTCGATTGTAAGCTTCGGTAAATTTGTGTGTGAATATAGCAATATTTTAGAAAACTAAATAAAATATATGCTTTTTTTATCAATAGATATTTAACCCTTCGTTACGCACGTCCCGGGATCAACGCGGACGTGTTTATCGATCCGGCATATCAAGGAACCTGTATCAAAATGTAAAAACCACAGATTTACGAGTACTTTATTATGTTCTTGTACATTTTCAATATATTTACAAAAAAAATATTTGTTGTACATACTACAAACAACGGTACTAAATTCGAACGATTTAAGCGTTCAACGGTTTTACTTTTTGGCCCCTGTGACTAAAGGAAAACTTTGCAGAGAATAGAGTAGTGGAGATTCAAATAGTGGGAGTTCAAAGAAACTGCCGCAGCAATATGAGTAACAAAATTAAAAGCTATTTGCGTTTTCTTGCCAGAATCATTTCTGTCCATTTAGTCCTTGGTATAATCTCTTCGTTTACTTTAATTGTAGCCAAGATTGATATATGGCTTACCTTGATCATCAGTTCAGTGTGGAAAGACGGAATGAAATGACAGTGGAAGAAGAGTTAAATATATGCGAAAACAGTCGAGATAAAAATGCCTCGACATAGAATATGGGCCTGCGGTTCTTTGCTTGGATATTAAGGACAATTGAGGTCTTGGTACTCATATAAAGATTGATATATGGCTTACCTCGATCATCAGTTCAGTGTGGAAAGACGGAATGAAATGACAGTGGAAGAAGAGTTAAATATATGCAAAAACAGTCGAGATAAAAATGCCTCGACATAGAATATGGGCCTGCGGTTCTTTGCTTGGATATTAAGGACAATTGAGGTCTGGGTACGCATATAAAGAAGTGCAAGTGCTAGTTCGCGTAAATTTTTAGTTTTGGTTATGAACATTTTTTTTCTGAAAAGATTTGGGATTTTTTTTCAAGCCTATTTTTTAACAGGCCGCTCAAAAGTAATAATTAAAAAATACCTTCTGGGGCCCCGAAAGACCCCACGTGCTCGATGGAGTGTTAAAAACGGTAAAATTTGGCTGAGAAGCTATTTTTAAAGAATTGTGTGGTTTATTCAATTTTCCATTGAAAACGTTCCACTTGCATTTACATAATACATATGTATGTATTTGCTTCTGAAACCCACGCATTATTTACCGACCCTTACAAACGATACGATCTTGACAATTTTTTTCCCTGAATTTCTCCATTTGACGGCATTATTCTGTTATGTAGATATTTACATACACATGTAGAAGCGCGTATCGTATACATATTTGTAATAATTCAAGTGTTTATTCAATTTCATCGCAACCGTTCACTTGACAACAGAGATTTCAATCCTGTACTCCTGTCGTACTTATAGAAGAAAACCTAATGCCTTACAGAGAAGCAAATGACACCTATACCTATAAATATAAAAAAACACTCTGATTTCATTTTTTTTTGTTAAGTCGTTGTATTCGTATTTCACAAACATAGAAAAGCATGCATATTTAACAGCAGGAAAGAGAATGTGCTGCATATATTTGACGAGGATGCGAACTCAACTCATGTGAGATTGAGATGAGATTTTGATTTAATGCCGTCGTCCTGTTCTTCGAATAAGATTTAAATATCACAATAACTGACACGTAGGAAAGTTTTAGACATTCCATTGGTTGTATGTATATGTTCATTCACTACACCACTATTCAGTGCGTTGAAGAAAGAAATGATATGTATTTTGGATTGTTGTGTGAGAAAGAGGCAGGATATGTCTATCAGGATAACAGTTGCGGACGGTGAGCAAGAAGTTATTCAAAATATTGGTAAATCGATTTTTGTTCATTTAGTGCCGGGAATGTGTGGTAGCATATTTAAAATAAAAAAATATAGACGAAATGAAAAATATATTAGGTGCCAGCTGATCCACCTGTCATTTTTTATATGAAGTTTCGATACCCAAACCTACACGGGATAACCAAAAAAACACACCTATTGTTTCTCAGAAGTTTTCTGTCATGTTTAACTTTTGGAATAAGGACCATAATTGGCAATTTTATAGAGCTCGCCGTTTTTATCATGCGTGCAATGGTGACCAAATATAGATAGAAAGAAGTAAGTTTAGATTTCCAGCGATTGATATCAATAAATTTTGATCTTAATTGAACGTGTAGTTGAAGCTACTGGAGCATTGCGAACTCCATAAAAATGTCTCCCTCACAACTCCGCCGTATTCACAGAAAAGTGGCTCTATTTTGGCTAACTGTACAATGGCGAACTGGCGTCCCAAGTTTAATGACTGAAAAAAAAACAAAAAAAAAAAATAAAATATTCTCACAAACTGCTTTTGCATAAACCGGAAAAGAACTGCGTGATTTTTTATTTATTTTTTCATTTAATGCTGAATTAATCCCTGTTTCGTATTCGAAATTATAACTAATAAATAAAAATTAATTAATAATAAAATATAAATGCATATAACACTAGGATATACAAGTTTCTTTTGAGTGTACGCTATAATATATGTAGGTATAATTTCGGAACGAATTAGGTTCTTCTAAGAAAAACTTTTTTCTTTATTGGTACATAAACGAAACTTCACCCAAGTGTGTTCCTAGTAAAGCCTCAATACATACCTTGGAACGGATGAAATCGGAACACTACGTCATAGGGCTGTCATACAAACCAACCCCTAAAAATTAGATTTTTCTAACAAAAACTTTTTATACTCTTTAAACCAATTTTAACCAAACTTCACCCAAGTGTATTCTTAATAAAGCCTCAAAACATATCCAGGAACAAATGGAATCGGATCACGTCATAGGGCTGCGGTATTAATTATTAACACAAAAGAAGCTTAAGTTTCATTCAAATGTAACGGGTATTCAAATTTCGGCCGCGTCAGAAATTAGCCTCGGTCTCGTTTTAATGATAAATTAGGTAATATGGAGTGTTTCACTTTTTGGTATCTACATTAAGTTAGTTAAGCAACGCCACCGTTAAGGAAGTCATTTTGATTCGGTTGACCAACAGTGTATTCTCACCAGCTCCATATGGATGAAGATAGGAAAGAGAGGATATTAAGCCAATGTCAATCTGCGTAAAACAGAATATCCAAAATTGAAAGATCTAAAATAAGGAATCTCCTCTCTTAAAGCCTTTTCTTCAAAAAAATTTGTATACCTTTTACATTGTTTGATCCTTCGAGGGGAATAAATTATGTATCGAGAATTTCTCCCAACATCCATTGCTAATTTTCCAAATTTTTTTGAGCAGATTTTTAACGAATGCTTTTATTGCAAACAAATTACGCGTTTTTTCCTTGCTATTAACATTGCCCATCTCATTCTATTTCGCAATGTTTTCGATACAAACTATAAGCATGGCATATGATATTTTTAACTGATTTTCTGATTTCTTGTTATGAGGAGATTTTGATGATATTCTCTTTCTTTGCCTTAGCAGAAAACGGATTTGAAGCGAATCAACTTTTATTTAAAAAAAATTGAATTTATTTCAATGTACCAGCAGCTGAGATTTCCCAAAAAAAGCATTTCTCATATTTGCTCTGTCGTCTGTCGAACCGATCCCTTTGTCTTATTAGATCGATAACGCAGATTTGTCGGTTGGAAGACAAATCTGGAGATTCAGTTTATTGTCAAATTAAATAGTTGTGTGATACATATTAGAAAATAATAAGAGATAGTGACACAATGACCTCAAGAAATAATGTGTTTCTCTGAACTGAAATACGTAACGTATCTATCCACTTCGAATAGTGTAAAAAAAGATCGAAAATTGTACAAAAGTTTACTTGTAAAATGTAAAAAGAATTTTCCGAATTCGAATTAACGAAACCCTTTAAAGTATCGTGCATGCAACTTTTAATAAGTTTGCTGGACGTAAAAACCAATGTATCCTTTTTGGTCGCTCTAAAGCAACAAAACAAATGACTAAATGAAAATGTTACTCCGAAACATGCAACACAGTGCGGTTTTAATGGTCGTTCCGACTATAATTACGGACATTTAGTGCTTCGCCACTTTGCACCCATATATCGGGTGTACCTATAGCATGTTAAATGGCAACTTTGTCGCTCTTTTTATTCGTACTTAATTATGCCTTCTGACGCTTTCAATTACCTACACACACACAGGATAACATATAGTGATAGGTGCTTACACTAGAGTGGGGAAAATGTATAGCTTCCCATGAGAGTGAAAATACTAATTTCGTGAACATAAAAGTAATTAATGCCAACTGATTAAATGTAATAAGTACATAATTTGAAAATTGAATGAGAATGGAATTTAATGTTGAGAGAGAGTTTTAGCGATAATTACGCGATTTGCCTATTCAAAAAAAAAGGAAAATTCTCTACATAAAAAATGTAAAACTATCATTTATTATTCAAAAAAGTGTCGACAAGACAAACCTGAAATACACTCCCAGTAAATAAAATAGTTCCACTGAAAAAAAAAGACTGTATGTAAGAAGTGTCCTGGTATGGGGTTTAATATCTCGATATGGAACTATTGATCTTGGGGAAGTGATGAGTATTTAGAATGCCCAGGCTTTAAAAAATATATTATTATAAGGTAATGCCTAAGATAACTGGCATATTCCATACAACTCGCATAATAGTTCAACAATATAATGCCCCTATTCATAATGCAAGGCTGATAAAAGATTGGTTTGGAGACCAATCCATCAACGTTATTCGTTATGCGATGGCCACCACACTCCCCAGTTCTAAATATCACCGGAAATGTTTAGGGATGGATGATGAGGAAGATCTACAGCGGCAAATAGTTGAACAACACTACGGGGCTTCTGTCCAAGCGATTAGGGGAGTTTTCGACGAAATTTATTTAAATTACCTTCAAAACTAAACAATTCTATTCCAAATGGACTTTTTGAGCTCATATCACTAAAGAGAGGTTCCACTCCTTATTAATTATATTTGTTTTTTGTTGTTTTTTTATAATTTTATGTTTAAATTATCTTCATCGTTATCATATCGTCATTTACTTCGAATAGGAGTTAATGCTAAACAGATTTATCACTTTAAAATGTCACTATAACTTCACTTGTTAGGGCTGTGAGAGCTGTAAAACCTATAAAGTAGTAGAGCAGGGATTCCTGGAAAAATAATCAGCCTATAGCTAACAAGAGTGTGTTGGAGGCAAATAAATTTTACCTCACGGCCATTACCATTAGAAGCGCCACAGGCCCGCCGATCGATTGGCGAAATTTTTTGATTGCGAGATAAATCGGAAGGTGTATGTGACCATCGGACTCAATTTCTTGATTTGACGCGTGGAATTTTCCGTACAAGCTGTCATGATAATCATGTGTTCTCAGTTGCTGATTTTTTGAATGTAAACCTGTGGTGGTTCTTCATGCTGTGGTTGTGGCGGTCATTCTCCATCAAAAGTAGCAAAGATGGCTAAAAATGGTATAATTTTCGCTATTTGTGTTGTGTCTTTTGGACCGTGAGACTGTCAATTTCAAATTTCCTGATAAATTGCCTAGCGTGTGTGTTGTACGGGCGGCAGATCGATTGTGGGCAATCGATTGGACAAAATGCTAAATTGATATTCCATAAACTCAAGTTATTTTTTTCGATTTGTAGATTAATTCTTTGGGTTAGATTTAGCAATTCCATAATGTACATTTATTTTCTGTTCAAAAGATTTGATACTTTTTAGAAAAGATTTTTTTTTTGTATTTTGAGGATTACGGAATTTTATTAAGTAAAATTACACCTACATTTTCTGAAATTGAAATTCCCGTAATTAAAATTCAATTCAGCGTGGTAAACTCCGTTTAGGGATTATAGTCATATTTACTGCAATGCACATGCATTAGCACCATATCATACATTACCTATATACGTACGTGCGTTTTCCAGCAAATCATAACATTTACAAATCCGAAAATTTTGACAATGAGGACACTTCCTCGATTGATGAATGTATTCATATTCATCTTTTGTTCTGAAAGCATATTCTGGCATTGTTTAGATTTCCTAGAATAGGCTTTGTATTTGTTTGCATTTGGAATAAATTGATAGTGTGCCATAACACTTAAAAGTGCCGGTACTCTGGCAGGATTTTATTATGTATGCAGGTATGTACTCTGTATTGTTTTTCATACAATTGCGTGCATCTGACTAAAGAGCTCATGCATTTCATTCGAAAAAGTCAATAGGTAAAATTACTTCATATTGTTGGAGTATTGTATTTTCAATTGCAAATATAAAAGCAAAGTAAGTTAAAGCAACTTTTGTTAATTTTGAATATTTGACAATTAAAAATACCGTTGAGATTTTGTTTGAAATTTTAAAAAATTTCGGGATTAAATTTGATTATTTTGATTTTAGGAGCGACATTGCTATGTAAAATTTAACTATTTTTATATCATCAATCATTATTATTATTCACAATAAGATATTTATTTATTTATTCGTGTATCTGATTATATTATATAATTATTATATTATATTTATTGTTAACATATTCATTATTATTATATTATTTAATGAACAATCTTTATTAACATTAATTCGTTATTCTTTTATTTTTATGACTATAAAGACCGGGATTATATTTCAAACTCAATTTATATTTTTACGATTTTAATTTTTCAGAAATTAGGGCTTGTTGTGTTATTTTGTTTTTACCTACAAACTACTTTTCCCACATTCGGCCCTGCTGACAATTTATTCGTTCCGAATAATAATTCCTACACCCAGATAGCATTTTGGAACTGATCCTGCTGCATCAATAAGTCATCAATAGTTTCCCCTCTATGCAATTGATTCTGCAAAGGAAATTTATTGATTGCGGACATCGCCCATATAAAAGAGTCAATAATGGTATGCGGAGAAAATCAATACATTGAATATAAGGTTCAGTACAGAATCAACAAAATATCAGTATTTTGCTATCTGGGCAGTTATGTTATTAGAAACCGACTTCAATCGTTTCAATAATAAAAGATATAATTTTTGTGAAGATTTATGACAGAATGCCCTTGGCATACCTACTATGATTCTGTATTTGTACTTTGGCCAGTTTTGTTTTTAGCGATGCTTACATTATAAGCCGCGAATGAGTGAGTTATACAAAATTGTAAGTAGTTTCATAAACTTATTTAAAATATTTCCAATGTGACTTTCAGATTGAATAAAATCCGCTTGGGGCTACCAACAGAAAACTTTTGAGTAGTAGAGTCTCGTCAATAGAGCTAGTACGACTATGTAAGTTAATGAACAGAATACATAGTGACCACACTTGTGAAAAATTTAGAAGAAACAAATAGCAATGAAATTTACAAATGGACTAGACTTTTTTTTTTTTAATTATACTAAACAAAATTTAATCTTTATTACATATTTTAAAATTTTGAATTTGTAAATCATCGTATTGGAATTCTACGTTTTTTTATTTATTTGTTAATTATATCTTTTTAGAACACTGTCTATATTAAAATTGAAGAGGATACAAAATATTAAAATGTAAGAGGACATTTTTATCGATTGTAAATAGTTGCCGAGATACGAATTAATAAAATGTGATTAGTATATAAACGGAATTGAAAAAGAAAAAAAACCAAATCAGTATGTCAATAGCTGCTGCTTTTATTGAATGATGTCATTCTTTGATCACCCGCCTCCGATGCTGACTTTAGAGCACCTTGTATATGTTTTAGGTAATTTATTCGAGTCTCCCAGTTTCCTCGATCTGATTAAGTCAGATTATTATTATTATTGTTGACATACACGTGACATGACCCCTTACGTAACGAGACCAAACAATGTTTAATGCATTGAGTTTCTGTTTATTGAACACATACCTGTGTACATAAATACTCAAATAGTGTATTTCGATATTGACCTACGTCTGGTCGATACCCTAGTCGTTTTTGTTTCAATCCATAATAACGATATGCCGGCGTTAACGAAAATGAAGAATAAATGACCACACATGAGCACAAACATACATAAGTATATGTATAAGCATTTCTGTTTTGATTTGGTTGGTGTGACTATTTTTGGTGACAGACCACTTGAATAATATATGAATCGTTTAAATACTTAATTGCATTTCCAGCAAAAAGGGCAAAAGAACTGTGCACGTTGGAAATTGTGTCAAGCCGAGGTTGTCCATTTATGGTTAGTGTGGAAAACATTCTTATCATGGTTTGGCAACAGAAATTCCGATTGATTCAACTAGATACTAAATACCCCCGTTTTTAGGGAAGACTTTATATCGATTTATTTTTCGAATTGTTTATAAAGGTAAAATACAAAACCTACATACAGGGTGTTCACATAAAAGTATACGATTTAAACATAACTTTGCTGATTGATTATCAATAGTTTTTTGTTGAAATTTTTGTGGAAACACATTATGTATGTATGTATGTATGTATACTAGAGACATGTTTGAACTATGCAACGGATATGTTCTTTTGTCTAGCCTTCATTTGGAGGTTTAAAGAAAATAGTTTTTTCATGAATTATTTAATTAACGTTTAAAACACCGTTTACCTAATACGAAATTTTCAGGGAAAAACTCGCACGCGAACCATACGTAAAACTTTTACAAGAGCTTTATATAATCTGACCAAAAACAACAAAGTTGTAAAAGTTACCCCGCCAAAGAAAAATTCATCTGCCGCAAAAAGAATACATATCACTCCAATCCGACGCTCATAAGTAATTTTGTTTTAGGTGTAAATGCTGGAGAAGTTTAAATGTACAGGACTTCTTCTCAAAGTAATTTGGTGGGAGCCGTCAAAGTGGCACTGAGTAAAATGTTAATGCTCCCACCAAATTACTTTGAGAAGTAGTCCTGTACATTTAAACTTCTCCCGCATTTACACCTTAAATAAAATTACTTATGAGCGGCGAATTGGAGTGATATGTATTCTTTTTGCGGCAGATGAATTTTTCTTTGGCGGGGTAACTTTTACAACTTTGTTGTTTTTGGTCAGATATCATATATTTTTGCATACTTAAATATCCACCTAATATTTTTGTTTTGGGATCCTGATGTCCCAGTCTTCCAATTTCCTAATGTCCTTATGTCCCAATGTCTGAATGTGCAAATATCACAGTGTCCAAATGGCCTAATGCCCGAATGTCCCACTACCCTAGTGTCCCAATGTCCCAGTATCGCAATATCCCAATGTCCCAGTCTCCCTGTGTCCCAGTGTCCCAGTTTCCCACCTAATGTCCTAATATAACAATGTCCAATTGTCCTACTGTCCCAATGTCCTAATGTCCCAATTTCCTAATATCCCAGTTCCCAATGTCCCAAATGTCCCAGTATCCTAATGTAATAATATCCCAATGGACCAATGTCCTAATGTCCAATGTACAAATGTCCCAATATCCCAATGATCCAATATCCCGATGTCCCAATGTCGCAGTATACCAAGTGTCCCAAGGTCCCAATAGCCAAATATCCGATTGTACCACTGTTCCAATGTCCCCATGTCCCAATTTTCCCAGTGTACCTAATGTCCCAGTATCCAAGCGTCACAATAACCTAATGTTCCAGTGTCTCAATATCCTAATCTCCCAATGTCCATATGTCCCAATATTCCAATATCCCAATATTCTAATGTCCTAATATCGCAGTGCCCCAATGTCCAAATGACCCAATATCCCGATGTCCCAATGTCCCAATAGCGTGATATCTCAGTGGCCCAATGTCCCTATGTACCAGTGTCCCAATGTCCTATTGTCCCAAGGTCCAATGTCCTAGTATCCCAATGCCCCAACGTCGCAGTCTCCTAGTGTCCTAATGTCCCAATATCCAAATGTTCCCATGTCCCAATATCCCAATGTTCCAATGTCCTAATATCCCAATGTCCCAATATCCCGATGTCTCAGGGGCCCAATGGTCCACGTCCCTGTTTCCCCAGTGTGCCTAATATCCTAATGTCCAAATGCAAGAATGTATCATTGTCCCAATTTCTCAATGTTCCAATGTCCTAATGTCCCAATATCCCAATGTTCCATTGTCCTAATATCGCAGTGCCCCAATGTTTCAATATCCCGGTGTCCCAATATCCCTATGTCTCTGTAGCCCAATGTCCCTATGTGCCTGTGTCCCAATGTCCGATTGTCTTATTGTCCCAAAGTCATAATGTCCCAATGTTCTTATATCCCAGTGCCTCCATATCCCAGTCTCCCAGTGTCCTAATATCCCAATGTGTTCCAATGTCACAATGTTCCAATATCCCAATGTTCCAATTTCCCAATGTCCTTATATCCTTATACATATGTGCTAATGTCCCAATGTCCTAATGACCCTAATGTCCCAATGTCCTAATATCTCAGTGCCCCAATGTCACAATATCCCGATGTCTCAGTGGCCCAATGTTCCTATGTACCAGATTCCTAATGTCCGATGGTCCTATTGTCCCAAGGTCATAATAATGTCCTAATATCCTAATATTCCAGTGCCCCAATGTCCCAGTCTCCCAGTGTTCCAATGTCCCAATATCCCAATGTCCCAATATCCCAATGCCCCAATATCCCGATGTCCCCACGGCCCAGTTTCCACAGTGTGCCTAATGCCCCAATGTCTTAATGTCCTAATATCCCAAGACCCTAATGCCCCAATTTCCTAATATCCCACTGCCCCAGGATCCTAGTCTCCCAGTGTCCCAATATCCTAGTGTCCCAATGACCCTGTGTCCCAATGTCGCAGTGTGTTTTAAAAAATTGTCAATGCGATGAGCCGAAAGACGCAATTGTTGGAAATCTTTTATTAATTTTACCTATAATTTTACCGTTATTCCATCCACGTATCTAAATGGAAGACATTGATTCTTTAGAAGGACCACCAGAGGATCATTCATTCCAAATTTCATAAAAATCCTATCACGGGGAGAGACAGTAGAAGCAAGTCTTTCTGCAACTGTAGACTCCAGTCTGAAATTGGGTTACTCGCTTAAGTCTGTGAGGGTGAAAATTTCACCGTTTATTGCATATATCTTACCCGTTAGTGTGCCGATCGAAATTTTTTTTGGAAAGGCACAGGACATGTGGAATATTTTGGTAAAAAAAAAATTTTGGGGGATGTTCAGTGGCGTGCACAGCAATTTTGTGGAGGGTATGCAAAATGAAAACCGAAGAAAAGATAAGTACGAGTATAAACGTTTTTTGATATGTCGAAATAAAAACGAAAGTTAGGGTTTCCTAAGTAATTGAGTAATCTCAGGATAACTAAAAATGAGGAAATACCGCCTAATTTATTTTAGAAAACACTAAAAAAAAGTTTAATAAAAAAAACTTTGTAACGTTAGCAAATCAGTGCTTGAAAATTATTTAAATCATTCAAACAAATACAAACATTCGCATTGTATGTAAGATTTATTGATTTTCTCAAATGTGTAAACTGTAGGCCTACAAACCTTTTTTTGTAATATGTACATAACACAGTGTGACTAACAAAATACAACCAACCCCGTACAAAAATGTGCATTATAATTTGTTTCTGATTAGTAAAATACATTCTCTTTCAAAAAATAATAAATTCCTGTTTCAACATTGTTTAAATATTAAAAAACAAAGAAAGGAAACATTTTGTCAAAACTGAACGACACATTTTGTGACCTACTCTTTATTTCCGCTTTGGTTCCCTTTGCTCAAATCTTAGGGGTAGGTAGGTAGGGGAACCCATGGTCCGATTTGGTCCATTTTCAATACCGTCCAAGATTTTAGCAAAACAAACATTTGACGAAAATTTCAAACTGCTAGCTTCATTATTTCTTGCTAACAGACAGACACACGGACTGACAGACAGACATGGCTTATTCGATTCAGGGACCGACCCTGATCATTTATATGTATACTTTGACATACCTCCGGTGGCTCCTTCGAGGTGTTGCATAATATCGGCGTAACAAAAACAATATACCCTATACCATCTTATGGGTATAGGGTATCAATATAATGCATGTATATGCACAATAAAATATACATACATATGTAGATGGAAAATTAAATGTAATAACCCAGCAAACAATTTTATCGCTTTTTTCGAAAAATCACAAAAATGATACGAAAGCGATATTATTCAAATGAAAAATTTATCGTAGACTTGTCTCCCCGACGAAAAATTATTTTATCGTCATCAATTTGTCAGAAAAATGACTCCTATTAACGAAATATCGTCTTATTATTGCAAGGATGATAAAATTGTAATTCCTCATAACGAGAGAATTATGAAATTGTCAAAAAATAAAACGACTAATTTATTCCCATAATTTGTAATCTTAGATAGCTCAGGTGTAGGACGTAGGACTACGAAACGATAGGTGCCGGTTCGATTCCCAGTAGAAGCACAGTGTAAAAAGGTAAAGTTGAAATAAGGTAAGAAAAATTAAGGAATAATATAGAAGAAAAAAATAGAAAAAAAAGGGTAAAAAAAAAATCACTATTCCTTCCCCAAGGGAGTGACGCCTCTAATCCGAATACGATATAAAATTCGAGAAATGTTTTCTCTCAGGCGAATTGAATTCGTATCGCGGACGATAGAAATTATTTGCTGGGAAATAACAATAATGTATGTGTATGTATAAAGCTTAGAGAAGCATAGCAGCCCATGTGCAAGCGTTAGTCCAGAGTGTGCATCAGAAAATAAAAATGGCACCGTTTTCACACTATTGCAGCTCATAGTCTTCTTCTTCTTCCTTGCCTCGTTCTTTATACCGCTCCATGGTTCCGCGTTGCTCGACCTGCGGTGTAGGCACATCGCCCGTTTTGGCGATAATTTCTCAGCATATTTCTACAGGCAGCTCTATCTTGGATCGTGTCATCGCCGAGACCAATGCGTTGTTGTTGCTTTTTCATTTGACACATCCAGGTGTTCTTTGGTCTGCCTTTGGCCTTGGGTCCATCAAGTGGAACTTCCATTGATATCGCTTTCTTTGCGGGGTTCTCAGGCGGACGCATTTGAACATGGCAATACCAATCCATTCGTCGGTCTTCGAGCTTTTCGGTGATTGGTTGGTCTATGGACAAGCTGCCTCGGATGTAGCTACTCTTGATGTGGTCCCTTTTCGTTACACCAACTGACATGCGTAACATTTTCATTTCAGTCGCTGTCATTTGTTTCGCGTAACCTTCATACATGGTCCAGCATTCTGATCCATACATGAGTGCGGGACGTACAACCGTTTTGTACAACTTGCCCTTTAGCTTCAGTGGCATTTTCTTATCGCAGAAAACTCCAGAGTTTTCTCGCCACCTCATCCACCCAACCTTTGTGCGATGTTTGATGTCATCATCGCATGTAGCTCCGCTGTTCACCATCGAGCCAAGGTACTTGAACTTGGTACAAGACTTAAGCTGCTCTCCTTTGACGTACATTTCTGGTATCGGTGCATTTGGGTCTGAGAATTGGCAGCATAAGAACTCAGTCTTTGTTATACTTACCCTCAGTCCATGCTCCTCCAGAATGTCACACCATTTTGTAAGCGCAGCTTGCAAGGCAACGATGTTTGGGCTACTGAGGACTATATCATCAGCAAAAAGAAGAGATATTTCTAGGCCGTCGGAGACACGTGTTAATAAGTAGCACATGATGATGTTGAAGAGCAACGGACTCAATACACTGCCCTGGTGTACTCCGACATTCACCGGAAATTCTTCTGATTCACCGGCTGTGCATCTAACCTTAGTCGTAGCTCCATCATACATGTCTCGTATCATCCTGACGTATGCCTCGGGGACATTAAGTGCTCTCAAGGCCAACCATATCAGATCACGAGGTACTCTATCGAATGCCTTCTCCAAATCGATGAACACAAAATACAAGTCCTTTCGTGCTGCTCTATACTTTTCCATCGCAACACGAATGCACTGAATCGCATCGACTGTAGATCGACCTTCAACAAAGCCGCATTGATTGTCATTCAACCGCACAATCTTTCTCAATCGGTTGCAGACAACTCGCTCGTAGATCTTCAGTGTATGAGGTGTTAACTTTATAGCCCTATAGTTGTTGAGTTTGCGTGAGTCTCCCTTGTTCTTATAGAAAGGAAGAAGAAAACTTTCCCTGAAAGCATCAGGCATCGGTTGCCCACCTTTGATTTTGTTGAAGAGAACTGTGAGCCAACTAAGCCCGACATTTTCCATTTTCAACCAAAATTCCGCGGGGATTTTGTCCGGGCCGACTGCCTTTCCGCGTTTCATCTGATGCATTGCCTCCATCACCTCTTCCTCTGAAATATCTTCAATATTTGTGGTATTTGGCTCAACATCTTGAAAAGCTGCCCGAGGAAATTCTTCATTTAGAAGTTCGTCAAAATACTCTCGCATCCTGCTACAAATTGCCGTATCGTCAATCAGCAACATTCCTTGCGAGTCCTCCACGTACTTTGGCGCCTGTATTTCCCGAGCGTTCCTTCTCCTTTGGGCTGCGACCCTAAATATCCTGGCGTCGTGCTTAGGTCTCTCGCGCAAAGACGGTCCTTCGGTCGCAGTCTGAGTTTCTAATTCTTGGTAGAATTTCTCAGCTGCCTTCGCCTTTGCTTGAGCTACCAAGCGCTTTACTTTCTTCCGGCATTGCATATAATTTTCGCGAAGTTGAACCCGTTCGGCTTCACTGCTTGACTCACATTTCGTCCATGCCTTAAATGCGTTCGATTTGGCTTGCACTGCTTCCTTAGTTTCGGTGTTCCACCACCATGTTTCTTTCTTCGTGTGGAGTGGACCTTTCGAAACTCCAAGTGCCTTTTCCGCCTCACCTACTGACATTTCAGCGAAACTATTCCACATTTGTGTTGGACTGTGCTCGGTGCAGTTTATGTTGTTTTGAAACCACTCCGTCATTTTATCAATGAATGGAGTTACTACAGGTTCAAAGTTGTCGTTTGTGAGATTGTGCCACTTGATTTTTTCGACAGGCTTGGGAGTTCTTCTATTTCTTGCTCCTCCTGCTTTCAAAATAAATTCTGACAGGAGCAAACGATGTTGGCTGACGACAGATTCACCCAAGATCACCTTGCAGTCTCTTACCCACCTTCTCATAAAATCGAAACAGAGGTGGTAATCGATCTGCGTTTCGTGTTTCCTATCTCCGTGTCCACTACTGTAGGTGATTAGGTGTCTCTCGTTTTTCACAAACCATGTATTTAGGATGACCAAACCATGCGATCTGCACATGGTCAGAATAGCTTCACCTTCGTCATTTCTGACCGTTGAAGGGCTACCCTTTCCACCATGGCAATCCTCGTAATCATAATTTGATTCACCCACATGGCCATTTAAATCTCCTCCCAAGAACACCAATTCGGTATCTGGAATGGTCTGAATTAGGGTGTCAACGTCGTTCCAAAATGCCTCTTTTTCTTCTGGTGGCAATCCCACTTGGGGAGCGTAGGCACTTATTACGTTCCACACCCTTCCGCAGATAACCAATTTGATGCTGATCAAGCGGTCACTTCTCTTCGCGACACTTATTATACTGCCAAGTAAAGACGACGCCAGAATAATGCCAACTCCGTTTCTTTGGTTTGTAATTCCATAGTAGTACAATTTGTACTTCATGGAATTCGTAAGAAACCGGGCTCTGTCGATATGGGTATTTCGCCACTTTGTCTCTTGCACGCACATAATGTCTATCCCTCTCCGCTTCATGATATCCTCAATCTCCTCGCTCTTTGACGTCATGGAACCGACATTCCAGCTTGCAACCCTCAGCTTCTCCACAATGTAATTGGACTGCCTTATATTGCTCGCCCCCGGAAACCGTCGAGCTCTGGCGCGAACTAGGTTCGCCCCGGGATCACTCAACCGCATAGCAGAAGTAGTGCCCGGCGGGGTAGTGCTTGTATTTGCGTGAATTTCCATAAGGCCTTCCATTCTTTTACACCTTTTGGAGAAAGGTTGTGTTTTTGGCACTAGTGTGTGGAAAAAAGTAAATTTATGGACTTTCCTTTTACGTCCGCCGGCTATCTCCAGACGCGGCAACCCATACACACACACACTAACCTATGGGAGGCCTTGTTGATGTTAAAACGTGCCTCAGGCTTCAGATGTCATGGTTGCCTGCGACCTTCGCATACTAGCGGCCAAGCACCCTCTTGACCATGCATCCCTCGGCGCATGCTGATCCACCTTGGATTAGGTCCCTTTTTAGTCGCCTTCTACGACACGCCGGGAAAGGCGGTGGCATTATTCGCGACCCATGCCACAGGGCATTATTGCAGCTCATAGTATGTGTGAAAATTTAATTCAAATGTCAATTTTTTGTTTACAATTGAGAATATAAAATCCGCGTAATATGTATTACTCCCTTAAAATGCCGACTTGATAATTAACCCTTCTGTTGGCGAATCTAGACAGACCATTGATATTATATCTTGGTGAAATATATCGTTCAACAATATTTTCCACACTTTCACATATTTCAAAGGGACTGACGGCCAGAAATCCGTTCAAACGTTCGGCGAAATATAAACTATGCCTAAAGAAACGAAAAACCGGCATATCATTGTAAGACATAGTATGTTTCCTGTTTCCCAACAGGTGGTCCGCGGACCGAAGGTGGTCCGTGAGTGGCCTGTAAGTGGTCCGCGGAAACTTTAGAGACTACTTATAAAAATGTTGTACATATTACATTAAGTACGTTTTTTTGGTTATCGCGTGTAGGTTTGGGTAACGAAACTCCATATAAAAAAAATGACAGCTGACCCACCAACAAATCTTCATATAAAAAAAATGACAGGTGGGTCAGCTGTCATTTTTTTATATGAAGATTTGTTACCCAAACCTACACGCGATAACAAAAAAAACGTACTTATTATATGCGAAAAGGGTAAACAGCATTTAACAGTTCAACCAATGAACTCTTTGTTACAAGGACTGTGTTCAAACCGGACACCGACAAGACTTGTACAGTGATTGGTCTGAGTGAACTGGGCTCTAAAAAGAGAATAAGGCTGCCTGGCTTCGTGGTTTTGTTGATATCGCAGGCAACACACCAGAACTGCCGCTTACAGCTGCAGCATTCCGGTTTTCAGAGCGGAAAACTCTGACAAGACTCAAGCTGTTGATTCTGTAGGAGCGCAGCGAAGTTCTGCGTACGTAAATCTACCACAGCTTCGACTACAGTCAACTTAAGACAATTTTAATGAAGGTATCAATCGTTTTTGTAGTCTGGCTGGTCGAGCGGTTAGTGCGCGCACCTTCGGTGCACAGGCTCATGAGTTCGAATCTCACCGTGTTCCATTGTGTTTTTCGAACTCACGAGCTTGTGACAGACTATGATCTCACTCAGATGTTAAACGAGTACCCATTTATGGGGATAAATAACACTGCTGAGCGTGATGCTGATCTCATTACCTCATAAAAAAGCAGATAAGATCTTGGAAATAGGATGTCACTAACACATCCTGCGGCCTTAGTCCAATGTTGGATTGTCGCGCCTGTTATTTATTTATTTATTTATCAATCGTTTTTGCTTGGCGTAGCTCTTCACTTTTGGCCAGGGATATAGCACAATAGGCTAATGGCCATGGTCCCACAAATTTTGCGGTACATGCCCCTTAACAATCTAATTTAACCACAGCCAGGCGTTCGAGTTCCATTGCTTTATGACATCTTTGTGGTACAAATACATCAAAGCATGTCTAAAATGTACGTTTCTATAGTGAGTTTTCCCTGAGGTTTGGTAGGTAGAAAAATTAGTAACCTGAATTCCTTCCACCAAAAAATAGTGGTCCGTAATAATTCATTTTCAGGATAAGTGGTCCGCAGACATTTGTGAGTTGGGAACCGCACTGGTCTAGAGCTAAAATTGAAGTGGTCTCACTTCAAAAAATAAAATTAATTTTACAGAAGATTCAGCTAGACCTCTGGCATAATAGCTCGTAGGCGGCGACAGAAGGGTTAATAATTGCATCGACAATATTTTGACGTTTGAAATATTTCGTGGAGTGTAGTGTAATCTGTAATAAATTTGGACTCACAACGTTCCTAGTAATTTGAATAAATAATGAATTTGTGCCCTTTTTGGGAGCTTTACCATCAACATTTTTCTTAGTAAAATAAATGATAGGATTGTCAATTACTATAGATTTTAAAAAGTGAAAGAACTAGTATAGTAAAATACTGATGATATCGGGGAATACAAAAAGTTATCATTAAAACCCCGAGTATATAGGGTTATGTTGTGAGTCCTTGAAACAGGAACCAAATACCGGATATGTAATGTACTGGACGTCCTATTTAATATGACGCCCCTCCTTCGATCAAGGATTAAATAGTATCCTTTTTTGCCATATTTGGGATCTTTCCGTTAACATTTTTTTAGCAAATGAGTTTTAGACTTCAGGGACACTACTGATTCAAAAACAACAAAAATTAGCCTTACTCTATTTTTTCTATTTGAAATGCTTAATTGACGAAGTATAAAAATACCTTAAATCCGCATACCCGCCTGGAGGTAAAAGTATATAAAACATTTGTAAGTACATTTTCAGGAACCTGTTCCTAAAATGCTAGAAGGCAGACTGATACTAACGAATCTGTATAATGTTTACATTTATATGAAACTTCAGGAAATGTTTATATTCTTCCGCGAGTAACTCTTTTCCAACTTTAGAAAGAATTCCCTTGATATATCCGTGTGCTAGTCATTTCAAATGTAACAACTTGACAACCTGATTAAATAACTTTGAGTCCCTACCTAGCCCTGTAAACTGAGATCATATCATTAATACAAGAGCATACTCGTATATACTCGTACGAATGAACACGGTAATATGTAAATGCATCCTTCGTATACGATACGGTATGAATCCTTGATGTACAAGAGTATATTCTTTTTCCAAATCAATATCCACCAGGTATTGTGTGCAGTGGAGAACATGTATGTTCTATATGGATTACATAGCTGATATGTTGCTCGATTTACCCCTAGGAGAAAAAAAGTTTCGAATCTTGCGTACGTTACTCACTGTTATCCTTTACATTATTTATAAACATGCTAGAAAGATACCTCTCGATAAAGACTGAATAACTCAATAAAACAAGCACGACAATCCAAAGTGAAGAGGATTTATTTAGATGTAAGCTATTCTGAATATCAATGAGGCGACCGGCTAGTGTAACAGCGTGTATGGATTGACAATGTATCAAGTTTCCACTTTTCTGCTTAAGCTTGCATGCTCATTCAACCATGCTGATGAAAATAGAAAGGAATCAAAAAAGGGAAAGTAAAGAACGTTAAGCTGCTAAAGATGAACTGAAACTAAAATATGTATAATGAAAAGAAACAGGATTAAAAGGATTAATTAACTACATATATGATTATAACTAGCTGTCGAGAAAAATAGGACGCAACCATACAAAAAAAAAAAAAAATACATAAAGTAAAATCACACGCACAGGCAAATTAAAAGTTCTTTGTGGCATAGGCATTATGCTTACTTGGGAATGAAGTAACGTTCCTATAATAAGTTCCGGTTAATATCAAGGTTCAGATAAATTTTAAATTAAATTTGGGGATGGTTTCCAGATTATGGCATTAAAAGTCCCAACCGATTGGGGGTCCGCAACCTTAAAAAAAGAGGTTTTTTTGCGATTATTTCAAAAACGGTAAGAGACACAGAAAAATCGTCTGAGAACGAAAAAAAACTACATAAAATTATCTTTGCAATGATATATAACACTTAGAGTTTAATTGAATATTTCGGCGTTAGACTAGAAAATAAATTAGAATATTTTCATTTTAAACCTTTTTTAAAAGTTCCATAACTTTTGAAAGAATGCTAGTGCACTGCACTAGCATGCACTAAGTGCAGCCGTAAAATTTTGTATAAGTATTCATAATATGTTCAAGATCATTTTAAGGTAACATTGAGTCGCCGAAATCAAGGACCCCCATTATCCCCCCATTTGAATTTGTTAAAACGGCATATCCATAACTCCCCCCAAAATTGGAGCAGAGTGCTAAATTTTGGTTTGTTGCGATTGGAGGTCATACAAAACCTGTGGCAGCTAAAGGGTTAAGCTGAGGGGGTATGTTCCGTACAACTTTTTTGCTGGAAATCACATGAGGAATCACAATTTATTATGATTATTATGTAGCAACATTTTCCAAAGCAACATTTTTTTTACCGTTATTTTGTGTCTTCTTTCCTCTGGAACTATTCTAATGACTTTCACATTTGTACTGTTTTTGTGAACTGTTGTAATAAAATCATAACGGGACTCCGGATCTGAGACCTTGTGTTATTGAAATAAAAAGCAAGCTACTGGAACTATTATCACAAAGTTTGAATAAAATACCGTTATAACTTTCGAACATACAACCATTTTCAAGTGGAAGTATCCATATTGATAGGGAGTGTATATACATCTACATTATTTTCCATCTTTCGATTTTCGAAAACTTGATTCCCAATGACCCAATGTTCGTGCCATTTTCACACGTGTTCGATTAACACGCTCGACAACCCCATTTAGCTGGGGAGTGTATTCAACTGTGCGCTGATATTTGATACCATATTGCAGAAGAACATTTTAGAAATTTTAGCTTAAATACTCTGGACCGTTGTCACTACGCAGAATTTTTATTTTACTCGACGTTTCGGTTTGAAGCTCTGCTCTAAAAATCTTAAATGTCTCGGAGTGCATCACTTTTATTTTTTAAGAAGTATACAAAAATTGGTCGGGAAAAGTCATCAATAACGACATCGAGGCTAATTTCGGGCGCGGCCTAAATTTGAATACCCGTTACATATGAATGAAACTTAAGCTTCTGCTGCGTTAACAATTTCTACCGCAGCCATATGACGTGTTTCGATTCCATCTGTTCCTGGATGCTTTGAGATTCAAAAAGAAAAAAAGTTTTTCTTACAAGAAACTAATATTTGAGGGTTGGTTTGTACGGAAGCCCTATGACGTAATGCTCCGATTTCATCTGTTCCTATATATGTTTGGCGGCTTTGCTAGGGACACACTTGGGGGAAGTTTGGTATACATAAAGAAAAAAGTTTTTATTCTTAAAAGAACCTGATTTTCAGAGGCAGCCCCATGACCCTGTGGTGCGATTCCATTCGTTCCGACATATATATAGCGTACATTAAAAAGAAACTTGTGACCAACGTTTCAGCCCGATAGCTTCAGAACTAAGGGAGTAGTTTGCGTTGCAACAGACGGACGGACAGGCAGACAGACAGCCGGACATCGTTCAATCGATTTCTCTCGTCACACTGATCAATAATATATACACATACATACTTAATATAGTCGGAGATGCATCCTTCTGTAGGTTGCAACCTTCACGACAAAGTTAATATACCCTTTCACATAGTGAAGAGTATAAAAATGATAAAGTACCTTGCGCCTCCGCTAGTCGCCACTTTCATTGGACAACATATGAACTATCGTATGAACTATTTCCAGTATGTTTTGAGTTTGTTTTTTACATTTAGTAAATGGTTTCTGAGAATTTTAGGCTGTTGTAGAAACAACACAGTCTTTCGATAAATTTTTGTAACTATTTAAGCTCATACCGTGCACCATGTGAAATTTATCTGATTTGAGTTAACTCTCCCCGTTTAAGCGACCGAATTGACGATGCCACAAATCAAAATTTTGAGTGTTTATTGTAAACAGTTTTTCGTATTGGCACTCCATATAAAGATCACCGATTCTTATTGTTTTTAATGCAACACCATTCGAATTTCGATAATAGCACTATCAGCAAAGAAAGTAATTTTGCGTGCTGTTGCAGCCTTACTAACTGATAAGAAATCACATTTCAATGGAGGAACAAATAGAACTTGCTTCAAGTTATTTTCCTATGTTCCGTTTCAATCCTGACGTCACCAATTCCAGTAGAACATAATTAGCGCCAGCCAATTCTAACTTTTCTGTGTGTTTCCTCATATTGATGACGATCCAATTTCATCACAACATAATTGTGAGGTAGCTCCACTATCCAGCATCCACATGATTAATGATACACAACCGAAAAGAAAAAAATACACTTTATAATTTTCGAAATGGACTTCTGAACCCATAATCTTTGTTGCACTAAAAATGACGAAAATAACTGTTTCTTTAACTATACAAGTCTTTATTCTAGTTCAAATGATAGTGATTGATCTAATACTATGATAAGACGACTTAGACTTAGCCTTTGTGCTAACTGTATAGGCTAGGATGATTTTACGTCTGTGATGCCAGCACCCGCCCGCCCGAAAAGCCATTCGTGGTGCAATTTGCTGAGATATGTGCTAATTAAGTTCTTTCTTTAAAAAAAAGAAACGCATTGCAGCATTATGTGCTAGTTTCATCCCCCAATTGAAAATTTATTTCCTCTTATTTTCACAATTTTGATTGGACCTGTGCTTGCATGATCTCTAATTCTTGCTAAATGGTAGGTAGGTAAATTTCCAAATAGAGGACGAAGTTATAGCACGTAATAATTATTGCATTTTTGTGATATATCCCTCTAAATAAATATGTATTGAATTTCCGGTGAAATCGCAGCACTCAAAAACCGTTTAAAAAAACTCTCCAGTGAGAAATTTTATCGTGGTCGTTCGGTGACCACTCTGTAATATAAAGATTGATAGACAATTGAGTTTTCGAAACTTGACATGGCCCGTCGCACGTCTATTATTCAGAAGAACTAAAATAAGACTAGAAGTGGTATGGCTGACAACCGTGTATCACACTCCGAATTCAGTTGTCGTCGAATGCCCTCAAGGAGTTATGGCAAATCAAGGGGACCCACAGTACATACACACGACCAGAACCGCAATAGCAGTCCTCACTAATTTGTTTTCAGACATGATAATATCGGGATTAGGCTTGGCTACCTCGATTTAATTTGTTCTTTTTTTATTCTCTAAAAATTAGTTTCGCCACCTAAAACAATAGAGAGTTTTACACTGACGTATAAAAAACCGTATACGTAATTCCCGATTTCCAAGGGAAAATTCCGGCGCGAATCGTACGTAAAACTCTTACGATAGTTTCCAACTAATTTTACAACAGCTCAAAATGGCGACTCGACAATTTTGACTGTTTAAAGACGTCAAATACACGGAAATATGTCCATGCCTCCCTAGGACATGCTTAATTATGATATAGTGTTTCGTATACGGTAAGCAAACGAATTTTTATATGGAATGTCAAATTATGTCGTATTATTGCCAACGACTTGCTAAAACTCTCTAATGTAATTTCATTTTGTTTCCCGGGAAACGCCATCGCGACAATAAATCAGGCCTGCGAGTGCACATTCATCTTAAATTAATTGAAGTTGAAGGCAAGTTGACACGGAATATTTTTCGCTCAGTGGACATAGTTGCATACCTTTTGGGACTAACTGAAGTTTATATTTCTTTTCTTAAATTAAATGTTTTAGAGGAAAACATTTTTTCGCAATAATTTTCGATTTCTTACGTCGGTTTAAAAGCACCAGACTCCCATGTGACATGTTTATATGCTTTTCCAAACAAACAGAGGAGCGGCAAATTATCCTCTTGTGTAACCTTTTTTATTCATACAATTCTTATGTATACTATAAAAATGAAATGTACAAACATTTTTTCTGTGCTGTCAACATATTAAATTTCAATTTCAATCGAAATCTAACGGGTGGTCCAACTAGAATGCACGATATTAATTAATTGAGTGTCACACCTTAACGGTAAGTTTCTCGCCCAACTTTATTAGACATTTCTTTGTTTCAGTGTTTGGCAAATTCAACCATGGAGAAGTACACAATTGAGCAGCGCGTTAAGGTCGTTGAAGCCTTTTACGAAAATGGACGTTCAAATCAAAATGCTTTTCGTGCACTTCGTGATTTTTTTGGTCAACATAATCGACCAAATAACGGACTTCTTGTGGCCAGAAATCGAGGATATGGACCTGGAAGATATGTGGTTCCAACAGAATGGGGACACTTGCCACACAGCCAACGAAACAATGGCTCTTTTGCACGAGAAATTCAATAGCCGTGTTATCTTTCGTCTTGGCGATGTTAATTGGCCGCCACGATCATGTGATTTGGCCCCGTTGGACTTCTTTCTCTGAGAATATTTAAAAGAAAAAGAGTACGTCAATACGCCAAAAACAATTCAAGAGCTAAAAGATGAATTAATTCAGCACATTAACGACATTCAACCTCAATTATGTCTCAGAGTCATTGAAAATACGGATCATCGGAAAGAAGTATGCCACGGTAGCCATGGCATGCATTTGGCCGATATTTTGTTTCACACATATAATTGCCATAGATCCTTCTATTATAATAAAAAAAAAATTGAATATGTATTTCTCTAAAAACTAGTTGTTTTATAAACAATTTACTTCGTGCATTCACATTGGACCACCCTTTATAATCAATTTGTGTTCACAAAAACGTTTATCAGCTATACTCATAATAGAATGTCTTGCATGTTTGTGGAATAAGGTCCCTATGAAACGTCGATAAATTGTCACTTTTTCTATGATTATTTCCAAATTTTACGGGTCGACAAAATGCTCCGGGGAGAACTCATTCACTTTTCGTCCTTCGTCTGCTGTAGGTATAGTCCAAGTTTTATCTATCATTACGTATGTCTATACCCACTAGGAAAAAGAGTGTGAAGTAAGCCCTTCCAAAGGTCTTCTTGGAATGAAAGAATTCATTCTTTTTACCTACCTTTATATCTACCATTTTCCATAGCCATGTCCGCGGAAAGAAGTAATTCCAAGAAGGAATCTTTTGGAAGTACTATGTAATGATTCCATAATGACTTCTAGGAAGGTTTTATTTCCAGTACTTCGGAATGAAATAAAAAGGACTTCATGGAAGGCTTTTTTTGCTGCTCTTTAGAATGAATCGGCATATTCCTTCGAATTCACTCCTAAACACCTACCCGGAAATGATTTTATATTATCTTTTGAACTCATTCTAAATGCCTCCATATTTACTTCCTCGGAATGACTATTACCTTCTACACACCTTCTAAATACCTTCCCGAGAAGGATTTCATTTCATTTTTAAAGTCATTCTAAATACCTCCTTATTTGCTCCCTTGGAATGAAAAAGACCTTCAAAACATCTTCTTCGAGAAGGACTTCTAATTTTTCCTAGTGGGATACAACCAGGCCATTATATAGCTGGACGATTTTTTTATTGATGGTTTCGTTAAATCTTATACCATTTATAGCACAGCAATAAAATATACGAGTGGGACAAGATGATTTTACATTGAATTTTATTACTAATCAATCGATCAAGATTGACAATTTAACCTACAAAAATCAATAGCATGGATTTACAAAAAGGTTTTAAATTGGAATTTGTTTTAATGTTAATGAATAATGTTCGATATTTGATTTCTTTGGAATTGCTTCTTTTTTTTTTGTAAATTTAAATGACATTGAAACTTTTAAATACGAAAAAGGTTAAATAATAGAAAATCTGGTTATTTGCATCGCTTTCCTATACATTAGGAATTGGGGGAATTAGGCGATTATAGGTAATGAATAACAACTGATTTTTTTATACGTTTCAGTCTTGCCGAAAATTCGTTAAATTTATTTTCATTTCCAGTCAATTTGCTTTCCATTGTAAGGCCACTCTAAATTTCTATAAACTCTCAGACAACGATAATAGCGTAGCATTTTTAAATCCGTCTGTTGGCTTATCTGCCACTTTATTAGTATGTACATTTATATGTTTTCCAAGTCGTGCCGAAACCTATATTCATTGACTATTCTTTGTAATATCTATTCAAACTTGTAAAATCGCCAGCCACAAGTGCTTTTATCCTGTTTCCCAGGGATTTGTATATTTTCTATTTTAAGGATGAGCCCGTCCCATCTATTCAATGCTATTTGGATTTTCTATTCAAGGGTCAGGTCCCAAGTTGAACAAAGTGTTCAAAGATTTTCAGTTCTTCCTCAAATCGAAAAGATATGTTTGTTGTAGGTATTGAATAAGTCTTAAGGTGCAAGGTAAATTTACGGAAAGGATAACGGGAGCTGTATAGAGGGATTCGGGCTTGTTGAAGGGTTGTAGGAGTCTGAAAAATTGATTAGTTAGCCATTAATCACAGTAGAATTCGGTCGGTGATTTTTTTTCTTACTTTGTAAACTATATATTTGTTGTCTTTGAAGAATCATTGATCAAATATTTGTAAGGAAAAAAAAAGACCAAACCTCATTATTTTCGGGATTTCGACATGATGTTCTTATATTTTGAAGGTACCCTTTCAAATTAGTGGTGCTCCAAAGATTTGTTAAAAAGAAAAAGGAATTAGGTACATAAAAAACTTGCAATTCAAACAAATTAACATTGTTCTGAAAATGTCGGTTTAATTACATCTTTTAACATTAGATATAGTTAAACCGAGATTTTCAGAACAATGTTAATTTGTTTGAATTGCAAGTTTTGTATGTACCTAATGCCAATCTTTCTGGAAGTATCGTCTAAGAACTTCTCGCACTCATAAATTTGTATTATGTATATCAGCCTTATATTTTTCTACCTGCAACTTACAAACTTCTAAAATCAATCATCTGATTTATTGAGACAACCAGTGCGCTAAATTGAATTTATTGTCCACGTTTTACATGCTTTTTTTGCCCTTATATCGAAATCGCGAACAAACCATAACTTCTCATGTAATTTCCATATGGCTTATTGCTTGCACGTGCATAACGACGAAGACTTTAAAATAGCCTAGAAATTTTCCAGTCGGCTGGGAGTAAAGTTTCAGGATAAATGATAATAAATATACTGCTAAAAAACAAGAAAGATCAGCCGTGCAAAACTTTCACGACGAAAGTTCAACGAAAGCAACAAAGAATAAGAGAAATGTTCAAGCAGAAGTAAAAGTTTTCAATATGTCCTACTAGGGCCCACCACAATTCCACAATGAATTATTCTACCTATACAGGGTGTCCGGAAACTGCCGCATAAACGCACCGGATTGTGATTCCTCATGTGATTTACAGCAAAAAACTTGTACCGAACATACCCCCTTAGCTTAACCCTTTAGCTGCCACAGGCATTTGAAGATTTTTGAAAAAATCATTTTCTTGTACTACTAAAACTTCAATATATCTTAAAAGCTAGACTAGCTAGAATAGCAACATAAGATGATTATTACAGCCAACGAATTTACCTAAAAAATAAAACGGTACTAAAATCGGATAAGAGGTTCGATTTTTACAGGACTTCAAAGTCAAATTTTTGTGATTTGACCCAAAAACAATATGTTTTTCCATCTCAATTTTCTCCAACTTCTACCAAGGTGAGATGCTTGCACGATTCTTTTAAAAATTGGCGCATAGTCTAACGATCATTTCTTTCTTACATCATTTTATTCTAGCTTCATTATTTCTAACAGTTTTATTGGCTTAAGTGCAAAAAACTAGGGTTAATTTTGGCTCGATTTCGACATAATTTGAATAGATTTTACCAATTGCAGATCTTTAGGAAAATTGAATTGTATTGAATTCTAGCTAAAATTAACCCTAGTTTACTACACTTAACATATAAAAACTGTTGGAAATAATGGAGCTAGAATAAAATGATGTAACAAAGATATGATCGTAGGACTATGCACCTCTCCTTAGCAGAAGTTGGAGAAAATTGAGATGAAAAAATAGAATGTTTTTGGGTCAAATCACACAAATTTGACTTTGAAGCTCTGTGAAAACCAAACCTCTTATCGGATTTTATTGTGGTTATGGGTAAATTTGTTGGCTGTAATAGTCATTTTGTTTCGCTTTTCTAGCTGGTCTAGCTTTGGAGATATTGAGCTTTAAGTCGTGCAAGATAATGATTTTTTTTTTAAATCTTCAAATGCCTGTGGCAGCTAAAGGGTTAAGCGAAGGGGGTATGTTCCGTACAACTTTTTTGCTGGAAATCCTATAAGTAATTAAAATCCGGTGCGTTTATGCGACAGTTTCCGGACACCCTGTATAGTGTCGATCGATATACATACATACATAGATATATAAGTATGTAAAGAATCGGACAACCATTCGAAAAAAAAGTGTGGCTTTGTATTTGAATGATTTTTAGGTTTTGACAGCTTTGTTCGAGCTACCTAATTAATTGATTGCATTTTTTGTTACAATTTAATTACAGTTGTGATCAGTTGCTTATTCACAGTCGAAATATGCAGGTAAGGTTTAAACATTTCCTTCTCAGAATTGAATTTTGAACCTATCGATTTCATATTAGGTACATTCTTGACCCGATAATCCGGATTAATTATTGGAAATCCAATTAAACGAAACATCCGGATTAGTGCAACCATTTTTCAGTCTAAATAAATAAATAAGTGGCCCCAAAAGTCTATAAATACGTTTTCTTTTAAATTAGCCAGCATCATCTATATCGCCCCGCTATCTGGACTAACTGAGTACGTCAGTCAGTGCTGCCAAATAGGCCGCGTGACTTCTCCGTAAATGAAACTTGATTTCCTCCTCTAAATTGGAAAAAGACAGAACATGACCAAGGTTCGCTGGGTACCAATTGTGATGTGTGGACGAGGGTAAGAAGCGTAATCGTACCGCGAAGATTAATAAAACATCTATAAAGACCGCTTGTATACAGGAGGAGCTACGGCAGGTGCGCGCTGTAGCTCTAAGTCAGGCTAATCGTAGTGCGATTTAGCCGTACATTGCAACCGTACCATACAAAAAGAAAAAAAAATCAGGTTGAGCTAATTTCATCCTTTTATTGCTCCTAAAATATGTCGAGGGAGAAAGGACTCTTATCCGTTGGAGATGGACTCAGATCTTCAACAAGTTATCTATTGTCCATCAATTGCAAGAGTGTTTTGTTTATAATTCCTACATCACACTAGGCGCACAAGCACTGATGGGCTCACAGCGCAGCGTTTTGATTATTCAGGTTACTATAGTAGGTGATATTCTATAGGCTAGGCACTGCTCTCTAATTTCTTTCTCCTTCGCGGAAGTATTTCTGCTCAACGTCTCCACATCGCTTAAATTTTTTTTACAAAAGAATTATTACTAATTGAAATTTTTTTGTAAAAAAAATATACAATGCAATACATATATATATTAGTAATCGCAAAGCCACAAGGAAAAATTATCAAGCCATAAAAAATCACTACTAAAAAAATTACAGGTGATTTTTGTAAATCACCGGACACCCCAAATTTCACGTAAAAAATCTTGCTTTAGTAAAACCAAATTTCTGATTCTTTACTATATCACCATTTTCATTTTATGAAAAATTGTCACGCCAAGATTTTATTTATTTCATACCTCTAAATGACTACGGAGTAGTGACCGAAATGGCTGGAGAAGAATAGGACGGAACTGAGGTGTCCAACGAAACAGAGGACATGTTAGATTCTCTCAAATTAGTTTAAACTTTACATGTTTTTACAATTGCCATAAAGGGCCCTGATAGGTTTCCAAATATTGAGAGTTGATGGTAATCTTACTCATTTGACACATTTAAGTCACATGTAGAATATAGGATTAGTTTACCCTAGAGGCAACCTTCGCTGACTTTAATAAATGCTTTAAAATGGTCTTCGCTTGGTGGACGCTGCAAGCTTCAGAGAGACCTCCCCCGAAAATATTACAAAGCGTTTTATCACGGCTCTAAGCGCTAGGTGCGAGTGTTACAGAAAACGGTGAGTGCGTTTATGTGAGATATGTCAGGGACGGGATCCATAAAGTCGAAAGCTATTTGCAATAAATTTATCTAACGCCAGACAATTAATTGGCGTGATTTAAGAACCCAATTGTTGAATACACTGCCCACAATACCAGTGGCGTAACTAAGGGAGGTTTTGGGTGTTAAAACCCCCCTTGCACGTAGGAAAAAAATCTAAAAATTATTAGAAAAAAAGAGAAAAAGGACAAATAGTTGTAAAAAGAGCGCGAGTGAAATTTTTAAGATCAAGCAAAGCATAAACAAAGAAACAAAGTTAAGGGTATGTAACAAGAAAATAGGTAAGTTCATTCGGAACTCCAAACCACTTTTCTCACCTTAAATAGTTTTTTTTTGATACACAAACTCAGAGAATGGATTACTGATTTGTTCGGAACGAGTAAAAAAAAAGTTTTGTGAACGTGTAAAGTACCAAGACAACCAGAAAATGAAATGGATTGAGCATACCCTCAATTTTTAACCTTTTAGCTGCCACAGACATCTGAAAATTTTAGAAAAATTTACTTTCTTACGCGACTTGACCGCAATATTTCTCTAAAACTATACTAGATAGAATAGCGAAATAAGATCGCTTCGACAGCCAAGAAATTCAACTAAATAATAAACCTTCTCTCAAATCGGATAAGTGTTTTAGTTTTTACAGAGCTTCAAAATCGAACTTGTGTTTTTTTTTATGTAAGAAAGAAATGTCCTCTCCATCATATCTTTCTTACATTATTTTATTCCATTACTTCTAACAATTTCAATGCCTTGAGTTTTTGATCGAATTATTTCAAATTTCTCATAATATATTTTTTTCATTTTATGTAAGATTTAGGCAAATTATACAAAAATCGAGAAAAAGAAAGCCTTAAGGCAGTAAAACTGTTAGAAATAATAGACAATTTTTTAAAGAATCGTACAAGCTCCTTACCTTGTTTTAAGTTGGAGAAGATTGAGATGGGAAACTATTGCTTTTCGTTAAAAAGCAAATTTTTCATTCATCCTTTTCGATGTTTCATATTAGTAATAATTTTTAAAAGTACACTGCTATCTTCAATTGTTAAATTTACAAAGAAGACAAAATTGAGGAAAAGTGGACAGTGATCCACAAACTCTGTTCCCTGCAAAAACGCATTTGCCATGGTTCGAAAGACGGTTGAATTTGATGCTACAGATTTCAGTCACTTTCGGTTTTACGTTTAGTCCAAATTTTTCAAAACATCAATTCATTTCATTTTGTAATCTCGACCTAGCTATTTTGCATTTTACAGGTTAAGCTACACTCGGGTGCAAAACTATCGACTCAACCTAAAAGCGCGTGTATTTGTAAGTGTTTTTTGGAAAGTGTGATAGTTATCCATATAAAAGTCGTATGCCGTTTAAAAGTTTGAAACCTTAGCTACATGTTGGTACCCTTTTTATCAATATTTGCTTCGTACTTTTTAAATTATTGCCACTTGTAACAAAAAACAAAAACAAAAAAAATTGAAATTTCAGGTAAAGGTCAGGTCACGTAAACTACCCCTATAAAAGCGCCCGTAATCGGTTTCTCATTATCAGTTGCATCAGGAAAGTTATGTAACTTACATCTGAAGTAATTTCAATCACTATTTTGTCATGAATGGATACGACGCCAGATCAGGCGGCACCGCAGTTGTAGCCCTATTGTCGGAAAATCGTAGTCAGCGAACCGTCGCTCGCCGTCTTGGAATGAGTCAGTCTGCTGTCTCGAGAGTTAGCAGGAGATTTCGAGAGACTGGTAGCTTTAATTAGAGACCTCGATCCACTTCAGAGAGAGACGACCGTTTCATTGTTACAAGTACGTTACGAAATCGGTTCCTCACGGGTGTTGCTGCGCAGCGGAACCTGAGGCGTGTTCGCGGAATAGCTGTCAGTGTCTGGACAGTAAGGAGACGATTAAGGGAAGCGAATATCACTCCAAGACGGCCTGCGAAGGGCCCCAAATTGACTGCACGACACCGACAAGCGTGCCTCTTATTTGCTCGAGATCATCTTACTTGGAGCGATACGGAATGGAGCTCAGTATTGTTCACTGACGAGACGAGAATGTGTCTGCATGGAAGTGACAGAAGATGTTGAGTCTACAGGCGTCTAACTGAGCGATTTGCGCAGTGCTGTTTCACTGAAACGGTTGCATACGGCGGCGGTTTCTGTATGATGTGGGCTGGCATTTCCTTGGAGGAAAAAACGGATCTCATATTCGTGCCCGCAGCAGGCCGAGGAGGAGCGCTGACAGCTGAGCGATACGTTACCGATATTCTCCGTGTCCACGTTGTGCCCTATGTAGCATTTATTGGCGAGAACTTCACTTTGATGCACGACAATGTCCGATGTCATGCAACGCGCCTCACTCGGCAGTTCTTGAATGAAGCCAATATGTCGTCACTTAACTGGCCTGCACGCAGTCCCGACATCAATCCCATTGAACACTTATGGGACGAACTCAAGAGAAAAGTCCGAGCCAGAAATACAGTCCCTTTGTCCACTGAAGAATTGAAGGCAGCCCTATTAGAAGAGTGGAACGATATTCCTCAAGATACCATCAGCAACTTGATCAGATCAATGCAGAATCGACTGGAAGCTGTCATTAGAGCAAGAGGAGGCAATACCAAATACTACAATAATATATACTAAGTTATTTTCCAACAGTTTTTGTTTTATTTTCAAAAAACCTAACCAAAAACCATTTTCATACTTTCCCATTTTCCCTACGATTTCGTTCAAAGAGCATTAATTTTAAATACTTACCAAATATTGGTTAAAATGGTACCATCATAAAGCCGAGGTCTCAAGCTTTATTGACATACGATTTTTATCGATAACTGCTATACTTTTCGAAAAACACGTACAAATACACGCGCTTTTAGGTTGAGTCGATAGTTTTGCACCCGAGTGCATATAGGTATGACCGTATTATTTTTGAGCTATCAACATTTAAACGTTTATTATAAGTTAATAATTATGCAGATATGTTCATACGTTTGTCAACTTTTCTATTTTTTAAGTAGTTGTTACAAATTCAATTGAGCGATAAAAGACATCACTTTTTGTCCTAAAATGTAATACCTACATATTTTTGTCCTGAAATGTAATACCTACATATTAACCAAAAATCTAAAAAAAAAATCCACCCACATAAATATCAATAAACGGATTTTAATATAGACAATATTTTGTGGTTAATATTACTAAAATTTAGGCCAATAAAAATGTTGCCATTCGATGTCTTTCGATCCATTTAAAAAATTTACTAAAATCACTAAACAAATAGAAAATATTACAACTTTAGAAACAGATATTAGAATGTGAATCACGAAAGAAAAGGTTGTTTTCTATTAAAAAAAAACTATTAAACATAAAAAATTATCAAATTTGCGAATGCTTATTACTGATTTGAAAACGAAACGCTAGTTTAACGCAATTGTTCCACTGTTCGCACACATGGTTGGTTGTGTGCTATATCTAATATAGGCATTCCACCCAACATATGTACATATATACAAATACGTGCCATATTGATGATGATGAATCATCTCATTTAAAAGTTTCAACACACATAAAAAGAACTAATTTTCTAGTTTGGAATTATAATTCCCGCCAATGTAATTCACAGGGAAACGTCTGGGTGTCCATATTAGCGCGATACCGGACTATCGAGCCAAGACTGTATAACTTTTCCATCATTAAATGATAAAAATGATGAAGCAAACCCAGATTGCTCAAAGTTATACTCGAACACGTTACGTATACATGCATAATCTCATCCCTGGGTTCATACCACATCATATTATCTGACATGAATACATTTTTCCGAAGCGATTCCAGCATTATCAATCAATCAGTTTCATATTGGAGTTAGGGATGATTTTGCTTCTTTGACAGGAATCTGATTTGACAACATGTAGGCTATTATGATACGGTCGTCACCTTTTCGTCTTTTCTTACGAAGGAATGGTATTTTGAACATATGTGTGTGTGAAGTGTAATAAAACTCGTTGTGACAAGAGAGAATCCCCATTCTTCATTTTCAGGCATCACTTTCTCCACATCCGTTTTTAGGTAATATGTGCCAATAATACAGGTCTCGATCCAGTAAACTTGTACCATCATTGCTGCTCATGCTATAAAAGGTTGTAGCGTCCGTTATGCGATTGGTTTTACAGAAACTTAAGGGATATGTGGAAAATGATTTTTGTACTGGTTTTAATTACAATAAAATGTAAAGAGAGATAGTAAAAGATATTTTTTAGTATTCGGTTCAAATTTTCCCACATGCAGTAAACGATATCAAGTAGGCTTACGCATATGGCAAACATATGATTATAGAAATATGACTGTGTAATGGAGCCCTTAAATTCACGTACAATAAATAAATACTTGTTTTAAATTGTAATAAATTTGAAAATCATTTCGTTGTTGTCAAGCAATCATAACATCATAATACAAATCATAATTTTATTCAAATGTCTGTATTCTATGTTAAACTCTCAGTGCGTCCGTCGTGATTGTAATATGATATTATTATTGTACGCATAAAGCATTATGTAAATTTACAAGGACCATAATTTCATTACCATGAAATCAAAATGTTTTTCTTAATATTCAGATAAAGTGCGGCACATCAAACGACAATAGACAAGTTATACGTATAAGTATTTATTCCTGGAATAAATGATTAATATTAAACGTTTAATATCAATTCATTAAATAACAATTTCACTAGAAGTTATCATTTTGAAAGTTAATAAATACTCGTGGATAAATTAAAAAATTGTAGACAAGAAATTTAATTTAATTAATTTAATTATCAGGGTGGGCCAATTACAAGTTCGTTTTTTAAAATTCAATAAAATGAACAAAATTACATTTTTTACCATGTCTTATGGCTTTATTAGAAAGTAAGGAACCTTCCATTAATGATGGAACACAACTTCATTCAAGTGGCTGAATCGTTTCGGGGTTGTTGGCATAACATCGGTCCTTCACGGTTCCCCACAAAAAAAAAGTCCAAACGGTCTAATCGCAGCTCCGAGGCGGTCAATTGACATCGCCAAGACGGCTGATAACACGATTTGGGAATTGGGTGCGTCAAAGATCGATTGTGGCATGGGCTGTGTAGCATGGCGCGCCATCCTGCATGAACCAGATGTTGTCCAAATCCATGTCTTCAATTTCAGTAAAAAAAAGTCGGATAACATGGCTCGGTAACGCGCACCGTTGATCGAAACGTTGTTACCAGCCTTATTTTGGAAAAAAATGGTCCAATGAGTGTGACAGTTTGGTGCGGATTGTGCCCCACTCCACAATCCGCACCAAACTGTCACACTCTGTGGATGCATTGGCTTCTCCACAACAACGCGCGGGTTTTCCGAGCCCCAGATGCGGCAATTTTGTTTATTAACGTAGCCGCCGAGATGAAAATGCGCCTCATCAGAAAAGATAATTTTTCGCCTAAAATCGTTGTTCAATTCAAGCTGCTCTAAGGCCCAAACTGCGAAGCGATAACGAAGTGGATGGTCGTGCGACTTTAATTGCTGAGTCAATTGGACCTTGTAAGGGAATAATCCGAGATCTTTGTGGAGAATTCTTCTCAGGCTAGTGCGTGAAATGTTTAACTGTTGAGATCGATGGCGTGTTGATGTTCGTGGATAGAGTCCTACACTCTGGGCTACACCAGCCACATTTTCATCTGTGCGCACCGTACGACGACGGGGACCGTGAGTGTTGTCCACTGGCATGCCAGTCTCACGAACTTTTTGCAGAAACTTGCGTACGTGACGCTCGGTGGGTGCTTCATTTCGGCCAAAACTTCTTTTCAATAAACGCACTGTTTGGGCTAGACAGCACTCACTTTGAAAATAAGTTTTCAATATTTCCCAACGATGTTCAAGCGTCAGTGGCGTAGATAGCTTTTCGGGGGGGGGGGGGGGGGGGGTCTCTGTGGTCTGGATTTATTTTTCAGCACATTTCTCATTAAAATCAGGGGTTCTAAATAAGGAATTTAAGGAATAGTCACCATCTTGTTTCTATGCTTTTCTAATGAATAAACATTTTCTTTAGTGGTTTGAGGTCTGCTGACGAGATGCTTGTTTAGCTGAGATTCCGGAGGAGTAGGTTTGACACCGCAAAGCAAACATTGTTCGTCGAAAAACGCGGCACTAGAGATCAGATGTAGAGTTTTCATAATTCCCACCATGTTCGTATACCTACTGGATCGAAGCTGGACTAGAGACTCCTGAAGAAAACGGAGATGCTTAATCTCGTCAGGCGACAACGCATGTTAGGAGGAACTGAGAAGTTCATAGAATCATCTAAAGATTATAAGTACGTAGAATATGCTCTACACCTTGAAAGTTCGATCCTGGAAGGTTGTGGGGTGAAGTTAAAATTGAAGGTTCGTCTTTAATATCGATAGTAAATGTTAATAATCACTTCTGCACTAGAGATGAATATGGTAAAACTAGGCCTCAGTGAGTGGTTTGTCTGCAGCATACAATAATGTTCTGAAGAGCAAGGAGGCTGGACGTAAATACGTTGATGCCGTCTCTGTGAATTTATACCGGAAGATGATCCAGCGGATGAGTGAACTAAATGGTTGTGGTTTTATTCGATAATAACGGCATACCGGGTAGCATGATACAGTATTGTTCAAGCAAGTTAGTCCAGCATGTGTAGTAATGCTGCTCAATTAGAACCCTATTGTACCACTAGATATCAGTGTTCTCACTTTACTGCAATCACAGTAGATCTGCTGCGATTTTTACGAAATAATGTCATCTACTGACCACTGCATTTCTGTTCGAATCTACTGCGATTTGGCAACAGCCACTAAAAGGAATGTTTTCTATCATTTTTTCTCACATACCTACAAAGAGGTAATTTGTTTCATTTGTATTTTTCTGCAAAATTTGAAATATTAGAAGTTTCCCATGGCCGCGGAGAGTCGAAAGGAACAGCAAATAACGAGAATATAAGTCCCAGATCAGGTATTATATGATGGTTCTCAGCCAAAAAGGGCTAAGAAGGTGTCAAATTTCCAATTGTGTGTGTGATGACCAACCCAACGCAAAAGATCGGTCAGATAAATTGGATTCCCTCAACCACACTACTAACAGTTGACCGACTACCGAACAAATAACAAAAATTAAAGTCCCCATTGGCTATGTTCCTCGCAGATATTTTTCCGGTATTTTGGGTGCAAACTCCGATCAGTGGTTGCGGCCGAAGAAGCACACACTTGGTCATTGTGCCTGTCTAGACAGTTTCAATTTCTGTTCGTCTTCATCATTTTGACAATTGAAACTTGAGATGTCTGCGCTATTGAAGAGACGCATTCATTCTTGAACGCAATTGTCAATGTTAAATATTAACAACACATCATCGATTCATAGTATTCATGAGAGAATTAATCATTTACCCGTCCTGACCAAAGCCGCGACACATATTTAACGATAAATAATGAACAGATCTGGATAGAATGAGACATTGATCTCTTCTGTTCACTTGGCGCAATCAATGACATGTTCAATGTTGAAATTGGAAACGGAGTTTGAAGACGATAGGGAAGACGAAAGCGCAAATGTGTGGAAATAGCCATTCTCCTCATTGCCGGTTCTTATAATGAGGAAGACTATCATCGGCGACGATAAAAAAGCAGCTACTAAGCTAAAATTCCAATTGGAAGAAACTGTCAATTCCATTCAATTATTTTGAATTAACGAATTGAGTCATCATTTTTTCCTCATAAAAATTATACTTAATAAAACGCTAATTCAACATGTTTGCACAAAAAAAACTCAATACCAGACGTACGGAATTTGTTTTAGATCTACTTCGAAAAATAAGCAAACACTGCGGTTTTTTCTTCCCATCTACTTCGGTTTTATTTTTTTAAGTGAGAACCCTGCTATTGATGCTACTGATTTTCGCTATAGTGCAAAATTTTCTTAGTAAATTTGAGATTTCGTCTTGTGGAAGTCGCACTACCTGAAAAACACCGCTTGAAGAAAACCAAATCTCATGCACGCGAAGTATACGCTTAAATTGACGAAATTTTAGCCAAGGCAGTAACAATTATGCAATTGAAAATACTGTTAAAAGGGTAAATTCCGAATTCCCCGTGTGGATGGCAATTTGGTAGATATTCCTACGAAATGTAGGTACCAAATTAATAGCAAAGAACTAAATTTATATAAAAAATATGTGACCGGAGGGGATCAATCCCCTTGATCCCCCCTTATCTACGCCACTGTCAATCATAAAGCGACTCATTTCGTTCCGCCGAGGTATGATACTGACTTTCTATTTCTATTTCTATTCAGATTTCGAGCGAAAAATAGCTGTCATTGTCAAACTAACCTGTGATTTAAAAACGAACTTGTAATTGGCCCACCCGTTAGACATATTTATGTGTTTAATCACTTATTAAAATCTGTTAGTTTGTGAGAAATTTTAAACTTTGCTTTAAATTGATTTACTAAAATCTTTCAGCAAAATATATAAAATCTGAAGCTGTTTTCGCAATTACGTAAGTTAGTCCCTGTTCCATTATTATATATTTTATTCCTTTATTTAATTATTTATTTTTCAATCAACGTTTCGCTTAAATTGTAGAAAACCTAGGAAAGTGTGGCCGCAAGAATAAAATGGCAAAGCCCTTACGGCAGCTTCGCTTTCCGACTTGGCTAAAACAATGCTATGGACAGATGTTGCAGTTTCGCAGTATGTTGCGTAAAAGGATGGTTAAATGACAACTGTTGCATTTCATAATCCCACCCGATGTCGGCTAGATTTATTGTTCCTTCACGGTTGTAAATTTCGGAATATTTTTTCAGTCGAAATGTAAATTACAAAGTAATCCAATTCAGAATTAATTATATGTAAGGTCTTCCAAAATATTGCAAAATACTTTAATATTTCTTATATTAGATTGTAATATGTACTTCTTGGCTTTAAATCGTGTCTTAATATATGTATTTTGCTTACTTTTCAATGAATTTATAATTACATTTGCAAGTTAATTTGCGAAAAGCTCACTTTAATCCATCTTTGCTTGGAATTTAATTCTAAGAAACTTTAAAAGGACTAATTTAAAGTTTCATTACAAGAGATCCATTGTTATAAGGCAAGCAAAAGCATAACCGAGTGTGGTGTAGTGGTAAGCACGCTTGGTGCAAAGCTGTGCTACGATAAGTCTCACGTGTTACAGGTTCACCTATGGGCTGCACCGACAATTTTTTTTTTGCTTTAAGTAAAAAAGCTTCAATTTTAATCCGAAAGTTTACAAAACGTTCAATACACTGCGAGTTAAAAAAAAAACGTAATTCATGACTACTTAAGGCAGCGACGTGCATTCATAGTAAGCAATTCCAAACTGCTTAACTAGAAATAACTCCGGATTCTTTATCACCGACAAACTGGCTTGAAAACGACGTTTCTCAGAAGTTTGAAAATCTATATTCGAAAGTTGCAGAAGAATATGAGCCACCGCCGAAAATATCTAGAAATTCAATAGATCCGATACAAAATTTGCGAAGGATATTTAGAGAGATTGTATACGTCATTCTCGGGCAAATTCGAGAGAGATTTAATTCATTCAAAAATCTTTCATACTTAGAATTACTCGAACCAAATTATTTTTCCAAATTTAAATCAAATTTTCCAGAATAAACTTTCACTCGCTTATTAAGATTCACAATTAATTGTTTGATAGAATAAAGTAAAAAAAAAATATTCGTCAGATGAGTTTAGAAAAGTTATATAAAGTTTGGAAACTCACCATCTCGAATGTGGATTTTTTTTATTTAGATCGATAGGAAATCGTTTGTCGGTGATTGTCGGTCAATTAAAAAGATTTGTCGGTCCTTAATTAATTAATTAGGGCCTAACAAAGTTTGACATATGAAATGTAATTAACTGTTAAAAAGGTATTAAAACGGGATGTATCTTGTTTTTTTTTTTACTTTTATCGATTCCTCGTCGTTTGTCGGTGTTTGTCGGTTACTTCCGCACGATTGACGGTCCTTAATTACTTAAATAAACGCAAATGAAAATTGCATGAAAAGTGTAAAGTTTGGAAACTCACCATCTCGAATGTGGATTTTTTTTATTTAGATCGATAGGAAATCGTTTGTCGGTGATTGTCGGTCAATTAAAAAGGTTTGTCGGTCCTTAATTATTTAAATAAAAGCATTTTAAAGTGTATGAAAACGACATCATGTAGAAAATTAGCGGATCATTTTATCCGACTTGTTCTTATATTCATTTCATAGATGGCGCTCTTTTAACGGATATAAACTACTGCTTAGATATCAAAGATTGTTTTGTTTTATATATCAGGATGTTTCATAGGAGCATGTCGTCTGTCGTGTACACAGCTATGTGAAGTTGGCTATCTTACATCGCAAATTTGATTTTTTTTAAATATATAAACAGCCGTTTAAATCCGTTAAAAGAGCGCCATCTATGAAATGAATGTAAAAACAAGTCGGATAAAATGATCCGCTAATTTTCTACATGATGTCGTTTTCATACACTTTAAAATGCTTTTATTTAAATAATTAAGGACCGCCAAACCTTTTTAATTGACCGACAATCACCGACAAACGATTTCCTATCGATCTAAATAAAAAAAATCCACATTCGAGATGGTGAGTTTCCAAACTTTACACTTTTCATGCAATTTTCATTTGCGTTTATTTAAGTAATTAAGGACCGTCAATCGTGCGGAAGTGACCGACAAACACCGACAAACGACGAGGAATCGATAAAAGTAAAAAAAAACAAGATACATCCCGTTTTAATACCTTTTTAACAGTTAATTACATTTCATATGTCAAACTTTGTTAGGCCCTAATTAATTAATTAAGGACCGACAAATCTTTTTAATTGACCGACAATCACCGACAAACGATTTCCTATAGATCTAAATAAAAAAATCCACATTCGAGATGGTGAGTTTCCAAACTTTATATAACTGTTTAGAAAGGCAAATGTGAATCAAGTTCTAGAATATTTACAAAATCGACATTACGTCTCGAATGGTTTTAAACAAGTATATATTTGAGCAAAATTATTAACAACCTTTCCAGTCACTGTAGCTTCTGCCAAGAGGTAGTTTTCAACTTTAAAACGTGACCATACATTTTTAAGAAACGCCAATCCCGGGAAAGGCTTTCACATCTTGCTTTGATTGCTATCGAAAAGGGTATTCTCGTACAAATGCGAAGAGAAAATGATGTTTTTGATAAAGTAATTAATGCATTTTTGGATAAAGAGAGGCGTAAAGAAAAAGAATACAAATAGGAAATATTTTTTTTAAATTGTATACATAGTGTTCTTTTTATATTATTATACATTTACTAGGGGGCTTCGGCCCATGCTCGCTACGCTCGCCATTCCCCCATGTTATTTAATTTGGCTTCAGACCAAGTTGGTGGGAAAAGTTGGATCAAACAAGTTGGATGCCGTCCGAACGCGCCTTTAATATTTGATTCGCTATATTTCCGGTTTGGATAAAGTTATTTGAATGATAATAATTGGCAGAGATATTTCTTAATTTCCTAAAAACCCTCATCAAAATGATCATATTTGCAGACCTAAGAGAGGCTACACATTTACTTTTTCTTAGTAAATGTGAATGGTCTTAGGATTTAACGTATATGAGCTCATAATATCCAATCTCTGTGCAAAGTTTCATATCTGTACCTATAACGGTTCAAATAAACCGAGGTTTAACTTCAAACGCCCATAACTCCGTTACCGTTACTCGAAACTGGAATAAAGGAAAGAAATGTACTCGATGAGTCCTTTGATTTCAGTACCCATACGCCCATCTCTGATGAAAATTAAAAAAGTCGACTTTTTTAACTCTTCGGGACGCTCGGTTATCCTTGCCCTATCAACTTCTAAGGTATCTGTGCCAAATACACATTCCAACCAAATTTCATGACGTTCGATTGAACCGTTCGCGAGTTATTTAGTGAACAAACAGACGGAAAAAATCGATTTCATAAAAAAAATCTAAAAAACGCTAAAAAATGAAAACTCCTTTTGCTCTATTTCCTTGAGTACAAGCAAAAGTGCTAAAAGTCATATCCTTTAATTTTTTTACAAAGAAATTCGACCTATCGAAGGGACCATAACACACGTATTTGTTACGAGTAATCGGGACCAATAAAATATTACACGCAGCTACCGAAGATTTCTAGTCATCAAGGTAACGCGAGTTATCCAGGTTTTGACTAGTTCGAATTCTTTCCGCGAATAATAAAATTCGTTTTTGTGTTTCTTACTTAATTAATTTGTAAGAGTTGTAAACTTGTATAATAAAATGCGAAGAGCCTTAATTAAAGTTACATTTCCAAGAATTTATTCAATTTATTGATTTTCTTTATAATTAGCTGTTTTGGTTGTAACATTTGGTGATGATTATTTTCTTTGATTCGCTTAAAATAGATACGCTTCATTAAGCAGCATACTTAAGAAGTTTATTAGGTCGACATAACGCAAAAGAGGATTGCAGGACAATAGGCTATAATAATTATGTACATTCTTTAGTCAGAAAAAAACTTTTTTGATGTTGAAACAGTAGGTACCAGCAATCTCATTAGCATCACAAATTTGAATGAATACAAATAAATAGTTTCCTGCATAAGAAATTAGTTTTTTATTTTCTTGAGTCGGATTGAGTTTAATTAGCTTAATGAGCTATAGCTAATTGACCCTCGTTACTTTTGAAAACGTTGTTATCGAGTTAGTTAGGTTGATAGTAGATTTATAGATTGTATTATTACGGGAGGATGTTTCGATTTATTTCGCAGGACTGTGGTGGATTTTCGTGTCAAATAGTGGCAGAATTTGGTAGATTTTTAAAATTAAAACATTAACATTCCGTTCGTATATCTATAATTTTTTTTTACTAGACTTCATTTCGAAGTACTATTACTAGAAAAAAGACACAAAGCAAATCATGCCTTTCTCCTGAAAAATATCTATATGTCGATGTCGATATAAGTTCGGGAAATAAATTATGTAAACTTAATTCCAGACGGATAATTCGATTTGTGGATAAATTAAATAAATGTTTTTCTGTAATAGTTTCAAGGACCTATATCAACTTTTTCTAATATTTGTTATACCCTTCGCTCATAGAGTGAAAGGGTATTAACTTTGTCATGAAGTTTGTAACGTATTGAAGGAAGCATCTTAGACCATATAAAAAGTGTTCATATATGATGGGCATGACTTGGGGAGTCGATTGGTCGATGTCCGTCTGTTGCGACGCGTACTCGGCCAATTTAAAAGCTATGAAGCTGAAATTTTGCACAAATCCTTCTCTTTGCTGCAGGCAGTTTGTATGTTTGAATCGGTAAATCGGACAATGGGGTCATGGGGCGGCCATACAAACCGTAGGTACGCCCGAAAAAAACTTTTAGCCCGAGGAGAGCGAAGGAAATTTCTGCCTATGGAGGTATTTTCAATCCTTGCGGGATATAATGTTCAGACGGTAATTTTTATTTGAAGGAAGATAATTCGAACAATATGTATTCGGAACGACCTTCGACATTTGAAAGGAAAGAGATGGGTATAAGGAAAATGTCCATTGAACATTGAAAATTAAAAATTGAAAAGTAAAAATTAAAAATTGAAAAATTAAAATTAAAAACTAAAAATAGGGAATAAAAAATAAATATTAGAAAAAAAAAAAGTAAAAATTGAAAAAATGAAAATTAATATATGAAAATTGAAAATAGATAGTGGGAAACAAATTTAGAATTAAAAATTGAAATTTGAAAATTAAAAATTGAAAAATTTAAAATTGAATGGAAAACCGTTCGCCGTTGTAAGTTTGAAACAAAACCTCGTAAAGTTTCAAGATGATTCGCTTTTGAACCCGTATAACAGGCCTAACGTAGATGACAAGGTTTTTGGTTTTAATCAGTCAAAGTTCTCTACTCCTAGCTTAAACTACTACGAGTACAGGTACACTTTTAAATATTCTTCTCTCATTAATTTACTAAAAGTACTAAGTCGCTCAATCGATTTTCTCCGTTAAAACATTAAAATTTAATTTACCACGTCTAAGGCCATACCGTAATTTAATTTTTGATGAAAAGATTTAAACCTTATACCAATGTGCGACCAACTGTTTTATATATAATCCATCTTCTCTCGGTGAAACCATCTCAACGCTGTCCTATTATTATTTTCCATTTCCTCCATCCAGCCATATCTCTTTTTTCCAGTGCTCGGCACTTTCAGTGCACTTACTTATAAACTCGGCAAACAAGGAAAAGAGCATGACATGTACCGGAATATACGAGTTAGGTATGTACAGTACGAGTACTCATAATACACGGGTTTATTTCACGGTGTGTGTACTTTGCATTGGTTCGCTTATTAGCAAGGACGACTGCGACTCTTCTTCATTCTCATTTCAATCTGCCTGGATGCTTCTGTAATATCATGCCTCTACACCTCTTCATCAAAGATATCATTAATGGATCTCTGCCAAGAGTTGATGCTATCGCCCACAGTGAAAGTTTGAACCATCAGGTTTGACTATACCGAGTATGATGATGTATCCTTGTATCCCGGTATTTGCGTTTTGCAATTTCGTTCATATTATAATTGCAGAGAGGGAGGTGCTTCACCCCTCGGACCAGGTATACTAATTTCATAATAAATTTGAAATATGTAATAACTTCACTGAATAAATCGACATTGCTTGTATGCTAAGATAACGCAATTAGTTAAATCCAACTTTTTTCACAACGGAAAGGGTTTCTTTGTAATGATATGTTGAAGTGAATTGTTGAGCATTTCTTTCCTTTTACATATCCCTGATGATTATATTAGTGGGAGTATGTATAATATGTATATAATACCCTAGATCCCAAAAAGGACAAAAAAGGATACTTTTTAATCATTGACCGGAGGTCAGCATGTGGGGTATCAAATCAAAGGGGACGTCAAGTACATTACATATCCGGTGTTTGTTCCATGTTTCAAGGACCCCCAACGGAATAAATCGAGATTAAATGGAGAATTATTGTGTTTCTCGTGTATCTTTCCGAAGCCATAATTACGAGAATAATTCAAATTGTCACTACATTTCTCACTTTTCCGAATCTATAGCTAAAGATTCTACCATTAAATTTGCTAAGAAAAAAAAAATTATCGGGAAGCTCTCAAAAAGGACATAAAAGGACACTAATTACAAACCTTGATTGAACGTGGGCATGCGGGGTGTCATATCAAAGAGGACGTCGAGTACATTCCATATCCGGCGTTTATTACTTGTTTCAGGGATCCTTACAGGAGAAAATTGGGATCCAATGGAAACTTTTCGTGTTTCTCGTATGTACACTGGCCGGCATATGTATTTTGACATCTCATTCCCTCGAGCCCCGACACTGGTTTTGTGTAACTAAAGCCAATAACGGTAAATTTCTTTTATCAAAATTAAAGCACATATCAACAGCAATAAATAGGCTTAATATTTTTCCTGTTCCTCTTTCGGGCTCTCATGCTATAGAAAAGAGAAAAGATGGAGGCGTAATTCTGGTGTGGCATAAGTATTTTTACAACATTAAACTCTTTGATTGCAACCCTTTTTTCGCAAGAATTGATGCACAAAACATATTTTTATTAATTTTGGAGTTCCCCATATTAATTTTCAAATAAAAAATATCACAAGTGGCTCGAAACATAAACAAAAAACAGAATTTCGAAGATTGGTTTGAGCATCGATTGATGCAAGCCTCAGTCCTGGTTTACACATTGAATACCTACTATTGAATTTTATTTTATACGGTAAACTGTTTATTACCAAACAAAAAAATGTTCTAAAATAAAGTTAAAACAAATCTTGGCGCTCTCTGAAAGAAAGCGAATGCGAACCCCGAGTGGTGAATGAGCCACGATGAAGAACTCCAAGAAAGAAACGAAATTTAAACCAAATTGTGCCGCAAAGGAAACGAATACAACTTCCGACGATTCAATGACGACCAAAAGAAGCTTTGGCCATGGAAACAGTGATTTGAACTTAAGCAGCGTAGGCCATTGTAAGCAATATATCCCTGCATCCTGAGAGTGCCTCCACTGTGGTATTCATTTTGATAACCAGGTATCCATTTTTCCACATTTTTTTGTAAAATGTAATAAAACAACGAATATTAGCCGAAAAAACTTTTTCCGAAAGTTGCAGTAGCTTGAACTTTTTCCTTAGTAACAGAGGTTTGCTTTTGGTATGGTTTTTAAATCTTTCTTTTGTTTCACTTTATCTGCGTATGATTGAAATTTGCCTTTTTTAGTTCTAGGCCGAAGGTGGTCGTTATTATCTCTGCCTCCGATGGCACATTCTTCATATTCATAATATCCTTTCGTTCAATTAGGACATTTTTCATAAATATTTGGAAGGTTTTTCGGTAATTATTCGATTACACATCCCATTTCTGTGATGCATGGAATAGTTTTCTATTTCTTTCCTCTTATTCAATTTTGGTGTTTAATAATGAACAGTCTATCTTAGGAAATTAAATTCAATTGCAGCGTCTCCAACCTTTAAACCAGGGTTGAAGTTTGCCTCTACGGAGGCTTAAACCAAACTCCGAATTTCTGATTTTTTTTTCAATGTTTCAAGCCACTGGCCACATTTTCCGCTTGGAATTCAAAACATAAACACAAATCATTAACAAAATTATGTTTTATCCATTTTTTTCCAGAGAAATTGGTGATTAATCAAAGATTTAAATATTGTCAAAATACTTATGTCGCACCAAAATTTCGCACCAATCTGTTCTCTTCTTTATAGCAAGGGAGAGCGAAAGCGGACAGGAAAAATATTGAGCATATTTATTGTTGTTGATATGTACTTTGACAAACGATGGGCCTCGCATTTTGAAGAGCTCCTCAATGCACCATCAACATCCCCCGCGGAGCCAGCTCTTGAGCAGTTAGCCGAACCAGGCCCTCCCGTTCTTCCCCCAACAGTAGAGGAGGTGAGTCTTGCCATACAGTCGCTTCAAAATAATAAAGCGCCCGGCGCTGACGAGATCCCAGCAGAACTGCTGAAGCATGGTGGAACGTGCCTGACCAACGCAATACATGTGCTACTGCTGAAAATATGGAACGACGAGGAAATCCCCGAAGATTGGCGCAAAAGCATAATCTGCCCAATCCACAAAAAGGGTGACAAGCTGAAGTGTGAGAATTACAGGGGCATATCATTAGTTTGTACGGCCTATAAGATATTATCTAAAATTGTTGAAAAGAGAATTAATCCGTACGCAGAACGAATCATTGGCGAGTATCAAGGCGGCTTCAGACCTGGTCGATCAACGACCGATCAGCTTTTCACAGTGAAGCTACTACTACTAAGTGCTGGGAATATAACATCGACGTATACCAAATCTTTGTCGACTTCAAGCAGGCATACGACAGTATCGATCGAAGTGTACTTTACAACATTATGCTGAATTTTGGTATACCGGCAAAGTTAGTGCGACTCACACGGATGACGATGACTAATACTGTCTCGCAGGTCAGAGTGCAGAATCGACTCACTGACCTATTTGAAACTCGTACTGGACTCAAGCAGGGCGACGGGCTGGCGCCGACGCTCTTCAACCTTGCTTTGGAGTATGTAATTCGAGCCATGAATATGGACAGCAGCGGAACGCTACTCATCAAGTCGACTCAATTAGTAGCGTACGCCGACGATATCAACATCATGTCTCGAAGGTTGGGTGATGCAGAAAGCCTTCTGCATAACCTCAATAACGCCGCAAAGGAAGTTGGACTACATATCAACGAAAGCAAAACAAAGGCCATGATGCAATCGAATACAAGGACGCCAGCAAATTCAAGCATCACAGTGGGGGACCTTAATATCGAGTATGTAGACAACTTCAACTATCTGGGTTGTAACTTATCAAAGGACGCCAACGAAACCGACGAAATTAAGCGACGGATACAACTAGCCAATAAGACATATTTCTCGGTCCTCCCTATAATTAATTCGAAACTTGCGCACAGGAACACGAAGCGAAGTGTACAAAACGATCATCCGACCCGTGCTATGTTATGGCTGCGAAACATGGACCCTCACCCAAGCCTCCGAAATTTTGCTAGACCGATTCGAACGAAAGGTCCTTCGGCGAATTTTCGGGGCCGTTCGCGAGCGAGACCAATGGCGTATCCGGTACAACCATGAGTTGTATCAATTGTACGATGAGCTGGAAGTATCGAAAATCGTGAAGCTTCAACGTTTGCAATGGGCGGGGCATGTACAACGGATGGACGATAATCGCATGCCAAAGAAAGTGATGAACGCACAACGAATTGACGGAGTGAGGTTGCGTGGACGACCGAGAGCTCGCTGGGAGAACTCCGTAGGTGAAGACGCCCAACAGCTGCTGGGCTTCCGAAACTGGAGGACGAGGTCACGTAACCGCGACAATTGGAGGTCAACGATTCAGGCGGCCAAGGCCCGACGTCGGGCTATCGTGCCACATTGATGATGATGTACTTTGATTTCCTTATAAGAAATTTACCGTTATTCGCTCTAGTTAAACAAAATCAGTATCTTGGCTCGAGAGTACCAGATGTCAAAATACATATGCCGGCTAGTGTATGTATATGTAAAGCCGTAATTTTTCGTTTAAGCCCGAATTATTCCATTTAGTGTCCTTGAAACAGGAAACAAACACCAAATATGCAATGCACTCGACGTCCTCTTTGATATGATACCCCGCATGCTCACGTTCGATCAAGGTTTGTAATGAGTGTCCCTTAATGTCGTTTTTCAGAGCTGTCCGATAATTTTTTTCTTAGCAAATTTAATGGTAGAATCTTTAGCTATTATAGATTCGGAAAAGTGAGAAACGTAGTGACAATTTGAATTACTCTCGTAATTATGGCTTTGGGAAGATACACGAGAAACACAATAATTCTCCATTTAATCTCGATTTATTCCGTTGAGTGTCCTTGAAACAGGAAACAAACACCGGATATGTAATGTACTCGACGTCCCCTTTGGTTTGATACCCGCTGACCTCCGGTCAAGGATTAAAAAGTATCCTTTTTTGTCCTTTTTGGGACCTTTACGATCAAATTTTTTTTTAGCAAAATGAGTTTTAGATTCCTGGGAGATCGCTGAATCAACCACAAACCACAACCACAAAAAATAGCCTTACTCTATTTTTTTCCATTTGGAGGCCTCCTGAAATGGGATATTTTGACTGCACTATGTATACCTAATGCAATGTCAACAGTATTATGTACATACTCGTACATAGCTCTTTTTGATGATAACACAAGCCTTGAATGCGCTTTTCAGCGAAACCTTTACCGCAAGTTGTGCCAACAAAGACTACATGAATCTGATTTGGATGCAGTCACTGCAGAAAAACATAAAGTAATCCTTTGAATCTATTTATGAGACACGACCTACATACTACTTAATTTTTCCCTTTTCATGAAAAACTAGAATTATTTGAAATAGGTCAATGAAAAAGTCCAACATTGTGTTATTTTTATGAGAAGTAGTCTTATTAACCTCTTCTGCTTTGAAAACCTCAAACGATTTCTTTTCTCGTATCGTTTCTCTCAAAGGAACTCGTTAATGTGACCGAATGGTGTGTGGGTGTGCTTTGCTTCTGCTTAATTTGTGATGTACTCTGTTGAATGTTATCAATCAGTTTTCTGTTCTGTTCTATTCGTAGAATCGGTTTTTATTTAAAAATATTTAAATATATAAAATTAATGGAAAATATGTTTCAGGTTTGTAATTCATAGACTAGTTTGAGGATTTAATTTGAAATGAACATACTTATCGTATAGAGAAGACACACTGAATTTTCAGAATGCTTTCCATTATATATTGAATTGAATTTTGGTTTATTCTGCATATGCTATCTTTTGCCTATTTACACCGTTGTATGAAATTGCGCAATGTTCTAAGAAGAAAAAGGTTATCCTTTTTCTTCTTAGCTTGATAAAAGGTGGTCTAACGTGATTGCACGAAGTTAATTGTTAATAAAACAAAAAGGTTTTAGAGAATTATCTATTTTTTTTTATTATGATATAAGGATCTATGGCAATTATGTGTGAAACAAAATATCGGCCAAATGCGTGCCATGGCTACCGTGGCATACTTCTATCCGATGGTCCATATTTTCAATGACTCTGAGACATAATTGAGGTTGAATATCGTTAATATGCTGAATTATCTCATCCTTTAGCTCTTGAATTGTTTTTGGCTTATTGACGTACACTTTTTCTTTTAAATATCCCCACAGAAAGAAGTTAAACGGTGTCAAATCACATGATCGTGGCGGCTAATTAACATCGCCAAAACGAGAGATAACACGGCCATTGAATTTCTCGTGCCAAAGAGCCATTGTTTCGTTGGCTGTGTGGCATCCTGTTGGAACCACATTTCGTCCAGATCCATATCCTCGATTTCTGGCCACAAGAAGTCCGTTATTTGGACGATTATGTTGACCAAAAAAATCACGAAGGGCACGAAAAACATTTTGATTCGAACGTCCATTTTCGTAAAAGGCTTCAACGACCTTAACGCGCTGCTTAATTGTGTACTTCTCCATGGTTGAATTTGCCAAACACTGAAGCAAAGAAATTTCTATTAAAGTTGGGCGAGAAACTTACCGTTAAGATGTGACACGTAATTAATATCGTGTATTCTAGTTGGACCACCCGTTAGGTCAAATTCTTTACTACTCGAGACCCGAAATTGTCATATGGTTAAATATTGATGTTTAAATATTGACTGTCTTAATTTTTTCAATTTCTCTCCCACCTTTAATATACTTTTTGGAATATATATACAATACATACATTAGTCCTGTTCAATTCCTTTAATCTTTCTCGTATTCTTCTTTGCTTCAGATCTATCAACACCTTCCAACAGATACGCATGCTATCTCTCTTCAGCCTACATGAAATTAACTTTGAATTTATTCGTCCCGAAAATAGTCTCACAAATCCAATACTCTCCTTTCTGGATATTTGAACCAATATGATATAAATTTCAGTCAGTCCGATTTCAACTTTATCCATTTCACTATCGACGACGGTAACAACTTAGCCAATGAACACGAAAGATACGGAAGAATGCCGGACCAAGGTGAGACGTGGCTGCCACCACATCTTTATCAAATTCTATTCAATCGTGACCCTTGATAGCATGAAAAAGGAGACATTACGCAAAAATCTAAATTGGATGCTTGGACTATAATACAACAACCTCTCCGTGAACCATGAACCCAAAATGATGGATGAAGAATTTTAAATTACCTTTCGAGGAAATGCCTATGATGCCTATGACTTTACATCATGGAGATCGCAGGAAGTTCAAATACAACAATGTTCCTTCCGTTTTTGTTGCGAACTAGCTCCAGAATGCGTACATCAATGAGATGGTGTGTCTGCTGCAAAGGTTACAATCATGTTCCTTTCTGGGATTGCTTACATTAATAATGTAAGCGAGAGGTAAAGAGATACAAGCTATTGAAAAAAAAAGAAACTCGAGAAAGTTGAAAAGATTGTATTTTGTATAGCACCCAAAATTGAACTACTTACCGAACCGATACAAAGTAGTCAAAGTTCAATTTCATTAATGTCTGTCTGCTTAGCTAACGGTTATTTGCGTATCCCTATATAGCCAAAAGGATGTTTTTGTTTTTGTTGGTAGGGAGAAAGATAACAAAAGCGGGTGAAAAATCAGTAGTGGAGTATTGTTGTTTTTCGGCGCATAAAAATCCTTGGATGAAATATTCAAGCATTTTTCGTGCTTCCTTGCGCATAAACATGGAATAATAAATGATATTCATCGTTTGGTTGAATTTCGTACATAATTCAGCCCATTTAGCAATACGTGCATTATGTATATAATGGTTATGTATATGAAATAAATGGGTATCTATGCTAAGATAGCGGGAAAAATGCAGATCAAAACTATTGACAAAAGTTGTCTATGTTATATAATAATTATTAAACGAAACATTGCTATTTTTGTCCTTATGAGGACAAAAAGTTTCAAGGAAGAGACTCTTAACGGCGGCAGTGGAAAGGCTCTGGATCGCAAAAAAAGAAACTGGACTTTAAAATAAAAGTCACGTCGAAACTCTCATAAGTCTCAAAACAATACTTAATAATCACAAATTAACAACTGTAATCCACACGCAGAAATATGATTGTGACTCGTTAAATAATGTCGGGGTCTTGTAACATCGGAAAATTCTTCTACCAGATTTTCTTGTAATTTTTTGGACATTATGACCGTTATCTGCCAGTTAACTGAGATTATGTAGACCCCGAATAATTGTACGAGTAGCTATCTTCCTGATGAAGAATTTCGCCATACGAAACTCAAAAAAAAAAAGAAAAAGAAATGTGATATCTCACAATAAAAGTGGATAGTTTACAGATCCAAAAAGCAAAATCAAAAAGTATTATTCCAATACATATCACGTTGGAGTTATTAACAGCTTTGTGTGGCGAATACCCTCGTATTGACTCCTCCAATCCATAATTCACGCCAGACAGTCGTGGATGTTGTACTTTCGGTGTCGACTTAAATTTCGGAGGATCGACTATAATCCCAGTCGGATCAGAATCGATAATCCATCCAGGCTGAATCGAATACCATGTACTAAGAAATCGATGACTTTGTCGATGAATCGTTGGAGACATTTATATAAAAAACGTTTTCACGGAGCTCAAAATAATTTTTCGAATCAACCCAACTCTGGATAGCAAGAGGGTTACGATATTTCGCCCGTCATAGAAGGTAAGTATTTTATGAAAACTCGCACCCGCTATGACGGGATACCCTCGGATGGTTCAGGTAAATTTTACATACATAAATGTTTCAGTGGGCTCTGACAGACCCCAAGGCAAAAACCGCTCTAACAACACTTCCCGACCATTATTATCACATTTTATCGTTTTCCAAATAACATATGTACTTTGAAAAATTTCCCACAAAACGAAAAATGTACTTTTGTAAAAAAGACATACGTAAATGGTGCGTGAGGTCTGACAGACCCCAGAGCACTTTCAAACTGCTATAACTTATTAACATATGCATCAAAATACCATTCAATAAGTTTTTCAACGAAAATTTTAAGATTTAAATTTGTTTGGGGTCTGTCAGACCCCACTGAACCATCCGAGGGTTAAAAAGCGCTATCACATTTATCTTTGAAATATTGTTACAATTAATAATGCAAGTTACGGTCTCACTTCACGGCGATACCTAAGTCTCGGAGACCCAAGGGCCAGGCGACTTATTTTGACAAAAATGTGACCTGCGTCGTCTAGACTTTAGAATCGCTTCGTGAATTGGCCCTTAGTATTTATTTAGCAGTAAGACAGTGAGATTTTCAAATGGCGGGATTTTGTAATTGCCGGATTTTATAATGGTAGGATTTAATGATGTCGGGATAACGTAAAGCGGGATTATGAGCGGGCAGGGTTTTGTTTTTCGGGATTATGTCGGTACGCCAGGGTTTACCTATTTCTCTATTGCGCATATCTTTTATGCTAACGCTAATGGATGAGTTTCTACGGATAAAATGGAAACAAATACCACTTTTTGCTTTTAAATGGATTTTTGCAGGATGGTTTGGGATGGTCCCCTTATTAGAGGAAAAAAGTCCTGACCGGTTGGCAACCTTAAAGAAAGGGAGGGTATTTTTTGAGATACAGATACAAAAGATACAGAAAAATAGCCTGAGAACGAAAAAACTGCACGAAAAAACTGCATAAAATTTTCCTTGGAGTATATGTAGTAATAGTATACCATAGACATTTTTGGGAAGGCGCTAGACTCTAAAAAATAAATTATGAATTATCAATTTTCAGACCTTTTTTAAAGATAATCTCGAAAGAACGTACGTTAAACCAAGAAATTTTGTGTGTGTGTTCATACGAGGGTAATTTGAAAAGTTTCCGGCCTTACCGGAAAAGAGTCATGGTACCTTCAAGTTCTCTTGCCAACGAATCTCTCTCGATTACCGTAACTCCTAATGGAGCATGGTGCGTTGATGACTACCGTGTGTAGTCATCAACGTTACAAAGACAATTGAATTCGGAGTGTGATACGGTTGTCAGGCATACCACTTCCTAGTCGCATTGTTAATTTATTATTCTACGATAAGAATATTTCTTATCATCTTCTTCTGAATAATAAACTTGCGACGAGTCGTGCCGAGTTTAGAAACTTGCCAAGGAATAGATGGCCTTTACTTATGTATGCTACGAGTATAAAAATTTCAAGTCATTCCGATTAGTACAAAACACAGAGTACGCTTCCAAAGTTGACAGATGAGGTTCGTTGACAACAATGGATAAAATCGAGTATCGCGCGGTGATAAAATTGACCTATTTGAAAGGAAAAAAACTCGGGAAGTGAGAGGAGAGTTAGACTCTGTGTATGGTGAATCGTCTCCCTCATTTACAACCGTGAAACATTGGGTGGCCGAGTTCAAACGCGATCGTACAAGCATTTTTGACGATCAACGTTGTGGAAGTCCAAAAACTGTTTCCACTGAAGATTTCGTCAGTGAAGTGCACACAAACGTGATGGAAGATCGCCTATTAATCATTAAAGAAATTGCTGAGGCTTGTGGGATATCATATGAATGGATGCATAAGATTTATGCATGGGAAAATTATCCGCGTGATGGGTGCCCCGTTTGTTGCAATCAACCAAAAGCGCTGGACACGCCAGACTCTTCAGCTGCTCCAAAAGAATCGTTCCGAGTTTTTGCGCCACTTAATTACTGTCGACGAAACCTGGATCCATCACCATACTCCGGAGACTAAACAACAGTCAATGCAGTGGATTAAGGTGGGGGAACCAGCTCCGAAAAAGGCGGAAAAGTGATGGCGACAGTTTTTTTGGGACAGCTGTGGAGTAATTATGGTTTAATCAACCAATCTAAAACGTAAAACCATTAACGGACCGAATTACGCTGCGTTCCTGGACCAATTGAAGACGGAAATCAAGAAGAAACGACCACACTTGGCGAGGAAGAAAGGGCTGTTTTATCACGACAACGCGCGAGTATATATAATTCCGCCAAAGATGGAGCAGGAGGTTAAATTTTGGTTTATCGCCATTTGAGGGGAATCGACCAAAAATCAGCTGAATCGAATTGAAACTAAGGGTACCTCCCTCCCAGCCAGGAGTTTGTTCAACGCACTGCTCTTTATAGTATACATATTTGCAAAGAAAAACCTTAAAAAATTACCTCCATTCGTCGCCCCCTTCCTTCTAAAAGTGATGCACAAACGAATGTAACTTTTTACAGCATACAGGGGAGTCAATGTAACAATTTGGCATCAAAACTTTACTCTCTTTCTATGTTTGGGTGTAGAGCTAACTTTACTGTACTACATGATTGAATTTTTAGGTCGTATGAATAAAAACTTACTTAACTATACGTGGCTCAACACGCACGAACAACAACAATGGGTGGGGTTACGAAACATAACGTTGGCAACGTTGCGTATGTTTGCCATTCTGATCCCCTAACTGTCATTTTGAGGATCAGAAATAATCTCCGGTTTTTTTCCTTTGTTTGCCTTTGTGGAATATGTTAACGAAAAAACCGGAGATTATTTCTCATCCGCAAAATGGCAGTTAGGGGATATGAAGGGCAAACATGTTTGCGGAACATACCCAACTGTTCCGTTTCGTAACCCAATGTAAATCGGCCGGTTTACCTAAGCATTAAGAAAATTATGTACATAATTCTTTTATTCATACGATCTATTGAGTAGGCTTTGCCAACATAAACGAGACCGAAGCTAATTTCGGGCGCGGCCGAAATTTGGATACCCTTCGCTCCCCTCGGTCTAAAAGTTTTTTTCGGGCGCACCTATGACTAGTGTTCAGTCCTCCCCGCTTCCATGCTTTTGAATTTTCTCATAAGTGCCGTGGCGAAGATTTATTGGGTGAAGCGGGACGTGGGTTTCTTATAAGAACCAAAAAGAGGGGGAAGGGGGTTGTAGGGCAGCCCTATGGCCTTCCCATCAATTTTTACGTAGTTTGTGGCATCAATTAAAACACATTTGGTTCAGATTGGTGGACAAATCAAAAAGGTTTTATTCGAAGAACCTAATTTAGGGGTTGGGTTTATATGCCAGCCCCACGACCCCATAGTCCGATTTCACGTTTGTTGTGGTGGCATGAATAGAAATAATAATTTTCTGAGGTTTGATTGGAATTGGTGTGCAAATAAAAATGTTATTCTTAGAAAAATTTTATTTGGGGGGCTAGGCTTGTATGGTAGCCCCATGACTACATGGTCCGACTCCATTTATTTATACATATGTTTTGTGTCATCAATAGAAACACAGTTGTGTGAAGTTTGGTTGAAATTGGTGTATAAATAAAAAAAAAATCTTAGAAGAACTTAATTTGGGGAGCTAGGTTTCTATGACAGCCCCATGACCCCATGGTCCAATTTGGTCCATTTTGACATATGTTTTGTGGTATTAATAGAAACACATTTGTGCGAAATTCGATTGAAATCGATAAGAAAATAAAAAAGTTTTTCTTAGAAGAACATAATTTGGAGACTAGGTGTGTATGGCAGCCCCACGACCCCATTGTCCGATTTGGTCGATTTTTACATATATTGTGTGTTACCAATTAAAATACATTTGTGTGAAATTTGATTGAAATTGGTGCATAAATAAAAAAGTTTTTCTAAGAAGAACCTAAATTTGGGTGGTAGGTTTGTATGACAGCCCCACGACCCCCTTGGCGGATTTTAGCGATTCAAACATACAAACTGCCTGCAACAGAAAGAAGCATGTGTGCAAAATTTCAGCTCCATAGCTTTTAAACTGGCCGAGCAAAACGCGTCGCAACAGACAGACAGACAGACAGACGGACAGACGGACATCGTCCAATCGACTCAGCTCGTCACGCTGATCATATATATACATAATTTTATATGGTCGGAGATGCTTCCTTCAATGCGTTACAAACTTCATGACAAAGTTAATATACCCTTTACGCTTAATAAGCGAAGGGTATAAAAACTGTCATCACACGAAACTTGACTTTTTCAGGTTTCATTCGGTTTGATTTAAATATAGTCTAAGGGGCGATTCAGACTATCGACAAGATTTACTAAATCCTAGATTTAGTGGACAGTTGTACCATATTGTACTGCAATTTGAATAATGCAAGTACATTCTACGATGCATTTAGAATTTAATGACATAGGATTTAATCTAGTAGACGGGTGTCGACTCGATTAATTTAGTGGTTTTAGTAAATCCTGTCCATAGTGTGAATCCCCTCTAAGGACTAAAATTTTCATTAGATACGGTTGTTAAAATTTGAAAGTAAACCGTAAACGACGTACATTTAGCAATTACTTTGCTTAACCCTTTACCGGACAGAACCTCTATAGACGTCCAATTTTGAGCATTTGACATACAAATCGTGTCAAATTTTGGCGTTGTGTCCGGCAATGAGTTAACCAGAGTCTAAACATTTTCAGATTTGCTTGCGCATGGTGCTGTCAAAACAAAATTGACCACGTTAGTTGCGCGCTACGTAGAAAATTATTCAACAATCTAAAAAAAGTTTTGTTGAATTTTTGACATGTTTGTTTTCATGTCCACATACCTACACTCGGCGTCAAAAGTGTAAGTATCAAAAAGTATGAAACTTACAACTATGAAAAACGATACTAACGATTTGCTATGTTTTGACTAGAGATCGCCCTTACCTTTTTTTTCTTCTACAGTGAGGGTATAGGATATTTTTTATAATTTCTTACGATGCTAGTAATCTAGAGGTCCGGAGATCGAATCTCGGCGTCGCCCAGGAAATATATAGTGCTTGCAACATTATATATACTCCTCTATATGCAATGTAACGTTGATTCGAAGTAGCCTATAAACGGCTGAGTGAACGCACCATGCTCCACAAGGGGTTACGGTACAGAGAAGAAGAAGAATGAATACGACACCGGAGAACGTAGCTCAAGTTGTAGCACTACTTCAAACAGGCTTTGCACAACGTGAGGTCGCTCATCATCATCGGTGCGAAGAGTTTACAGACGAAACTTAGAGACTGGAGCATTCGATCGGCATCCAGTTACGGGCAGACCTAGGGCTACATCAACAGCAGATGATCGTTATATCCAACTCAATGTTCTGCGAAATCGCCGCCTCAACGCAGTTCAAGTCTAACAGAAACTGCGTGACGAACGCCAAGGGGTTAAAAGGTTTTCCACTGTTAAGCGCAGTATAGACCTCGGGCGGAATGAAAATGAAATTGTTGTCCGCTGCGATTTTTTCAATGAAAATGCATGCTTACTGTCGTGGAACATGTCGGAAATGATGGGGAATTCCATAAGCTACAATCCGAATATGGTTCCAAAATTTTTCTCGGCCATTTTATGTATTATTTTTCGATTCCCCGGTCATTTCACCGTGAAAAATATCTAATGACGGGGGAATCGAAAAATAATACATAAAATGGCCGAGAAAAATTTTGGAACAATATTCGGATTGTAGCTTATGGAATTCCCCATCATTACCGACATGTTCCACGACAGTAGGCATGCATTTTCATTGAGAAAATCGCAGCGGACAAAAATTTCATTTTCATTCCGCCCGAGGTCTATTCAGGCCTTTAGAAGGAGACTTGCTGAGCGGGACCTGACTCCAAAGAGAGCTGCAATATGTCTATAATTAACGGCAGCCCACCGTCGAGCACGATGTTGGACGTCAGAAGAGTGGGGTAATGTACTGTTTACTGATGAGACCAGGGTGAGTCTATATCAAAGTGATCGACGTCAGAGAATATATCGTCGCCCTGGAGAACGTAATTCTCAGTGTGGCATCGCGGAATCTGTTGCTTTTGGAGGAGGATTTGTAATGGTCTGGGCGGCATCTCGCTAACCGGACATACAGCATTAGTTTTTATTGAACCGACGGGCCGTAAACGTGGATTGGCTTCACATCGCTACATCAATAAAATCCTTGCAGTCCATGTGGTACCTTATATATTGGACTTAATTTCCAGTTGATGCAGGATAATGCACGGTCTCATGTTGCTCATGTGGTGATCCACTATCTTGAGGACGTCGGCATTCGTACAATGGACTGGCCAGGTCGAAGTCCGGACTTGAATCCAATAGAACACTTATAGGATAAGCTGAAACGTCAGATTGAGCCGGCGTTCCTGCTCCAACAACGTTTCCAGAGCTGCAAATCGCAATTGAAGAGGAGTGGAATGCAATTCCCCAATCTTCCCACTTCATCAGCACCCTGATGAGGTCTATGAATACAAGGATGCTAGCAGCTATTCGAGCAAGGGAACACTGAATACTGACCAAAAACTTTATTTTAAATTTTTATTTTGTTGTCAGCTTAAATTTGAGCTTTTCACTTAGTGATTACAAGACCAGAAAACGACTGGAAACGTCTCTTATTTGTAAAATCTTTAATAAACGCTTAATAAATTAATAAATCCCAATCTATTTCCATTCATTTTAATTGTTATTGTTATAAAATCCACTTCCTGTAAATATAACTTTCATTGTTGTAACTGTTATACTTTTTGAGAAAGTTGGGTTAGAGTTCGAAAGTTGCGGGTGGCCAAAGACTTTTGACGCCGAGTGTATTTCCAAAACTAGCTTCTTGCATTTTGGAAAATTTTAAGGTAGTTTTGGTTTTTGGGAAATATTTAAAGTTAGATTGCTATTTCCCTAGAAAATTTACATAATAAACTTTTTACTGTTTATGAAATATATTGCAACACAAAACGATTTCAACAATTTTTTTTTTTTACTTTACAATCAAACTTTTTTTTTGAGACGCAAAAAGCGAGTTTTGGGAATCAGTGCCAGATTTTAATCATGGGTTACTTGCCAACAATTACATACATGTGTGTCTTACTTAACCCTTACATACATGTGGTTGCCCAATGAAAGTAGTGAACCAAATTTTATAATTTTTCCAAGGTTCATAAGGCCTCCTTCACATGTTTACAACTACAAGTAAGTATAGCATATTAGCATACACAGAATGATAAATCGCCTGTCTGACAGGAGCTGCATTAAAAAAAAACTGCTCAGATTATCGAAACAACGAATACAGGGACATATTAACAACAACCCATAAGCCATAATTCTAACAAATTTGAGATACATTTACGTACATATTGCCATAACGTCTAATCTAATAGCATAACCTAATTGTCAACATTGCGTGGACTAACGACCCACATAAAATGGACCAATTTGTCTCAGTCCGAAGCTACATAAATCTAAATAGCAAATTCTTCTTAATTATGTAAAAATAAAAGGAAATTTCCACCTTCATCCTTAATCCTCCTTTTGTCTCGCGAAACACATAAGCATAAAAACATGTGTATGCCCTCAGAGGTAGGGATGAAAATGAACAATGAATAACCTTATAGCCACACCGTCAACAGAATAGCGAGAAAGTATGTACACATTAAATACAGTGTGGTTAATAATAGCGAAGCTCCTCCGGTCTGTGCCCTATGGACGCCGAAAGAGATTTCTGTGAGGGAAAAATTCGGTATATTACGCTTTCAGGTCTCCAAGGGAAATTTTTCTTGTTCTTCTTATCGACACTAGCGACACTTATCTTACCGTCCGCCAAATAGCGGACACATACCGGAAAATATCGGAAACATCAAAAATTTCCCTTGGGGACCTGAAAGCGTAATGTACCAAAAATTCTTAGGAAAATGTATTTATAGCTGGTGTGAGCATGCGGGTTTAAGATGCCTCTGTTAGTGGACCGTTAATTTTGATTTAATTGGCTTTTTAACAACGGGGAAATAATATTATGATTTCTAATTGGTCCAGGTACGTATTTCTACTTTTCTACATTAAAGAAACTGTAAAAAGGCCTAAATACTAACGCCTAGCAACCTAATTGAGAAAACTCAAATTTTAACACATTTAATTCTATAGATTTTTGATAATATTAATAAGGCCTGCTCATTTACCTTCTCTGGCTAAAAAGTGTAAAGATAGATAATATAAATAGTTTATCCATTGTGTACTGAAACAATCCAAATCTAGTTGCAATAGAAACTAAGAACATACTTTAATGGAATCATTGGCCTTTAAATTTTGTACAAGAAATTTTTTCACATTCGAAGCTTGCTCTGTGTATTTCTTTAATTCCCATTTGTACATTTTCCAAAATATTTAATAAGTTAATAACAAAATTATCCTTACTCGAATCATATTTTACATTTTCATCATGCGATGTGAATGTCTATGCCCGTATTAAATGTAATCAAAACCTTCCAATGTGAAGTAGTGAGTTTATTAAATATGTATACATCCGCAGAATAAAGTAACACCCACTGCACAAAAATAAGAAATTCATTTTCGGGTTGAAAGTCCTAATATCGCACAAACCACAACATACTCCTCGAGGCTGTTACGTAACCCTTCTCAACTATAATTGAATATGAATGTTGAAGAAGAAGGCCAAAACTCACATGTTGCCGTAATCTGAAATTTCTATAAATTTCTTTGCCGAGTGTCGAGCTTATCAGTTCATCGCTCGCCGTCAGTCATCCAGATGCGTATCTTATATTTTAATTAGCCAGCTAGATTCCATGTTAAATTAAGACTCTTGGTCTTGTGGTTCTGCGGGCGTTTATCTTACAAAAGCCACCTTGTGCCTAGTTGATGATTTCGCCCAGCACGACAAAGACCAAAATGATAACAACGAATTGCTGATTCCTCGTCTTTCAGAATAATTCAATTCAGTGCCATGGAAACGGGATGATTTCGCATGAGCCAGCAAAAGAAAATATACACAAGAGGGTTATTATACTCTCGTATTCATCTCCCATTTTAGGCAACGCAACCACCTGTCTCAACAGGTGTATACGCAACGCTTATCCTGTCCTGTGCTTGTCGGTCTCGTGTCCTTTTTGGAGCACTCGAATCAAATAATAGTCTAATAAAAATTGCATATTTGGTCGGCAAAAATCGGAAATTTTTTTGGATTATGGTTGGGGATGGTCCCCAGATTATGGCATTAAAAGTCCCAACCGATTGGGGGTCCGCAACCTTAACAAAAAGGGGGAAAGGGGGACATTTTTTCGTTTTTTTGCGATTATTTCAAAAACGGTAAGAGATACAGAAAAATGATTTGAGGACAAAAAAAAACTACATAAAATTATTATCTTTGCAATAATATATAACTCATTAGAGTTTAATTGAATATTTCGGCGTTAGACTAGAAAAGAAATTATAATATTCCATTTCAGACCTTTTTTAAAAGCTCCATAACTTTTAAAAGAATACTAGTTCAGCCGTAAAATTTTGTATAAGAATTCACAATAAGTTCAAGATCATTTTAAAGTAAACATTGAGTCGTTCCGGTGAAGGACCCCCATTATCCGCCCTATTTAAATTTGTCAAAACGGCATGTCCATAACTCCCCCAAAATTGGAGCATAGTTCTATATTTTGGTTTGTTGCGATTGGAGGTCATAGTCACCCCACCCACAAAAAACCAACTCATTCGGATAAAAACTAACGGTACCTCCCATACAAAGTGACCCAAGACAACTTTGTTCTACAGTTTATAAAATGAGTAGTACGTAAACAAATTTATATGGGGGTAATGGAGGTCAATCGACTCAATGTTTACCCTAAAATGATCTTGAACTTATTGTGAATACTTCCACACAATTTTACGGCTGTACAAGCATTTTTTCAAAAGTTATGGAGCTTTTAAAAAAGGTCTAAAATGAAAATATTCTAATTTATTTTTTTAGGCTATAGCACCGAAATATTTAATTAAACTCTAATGTGTTTTATATCATTGGAAAGGTAATTTTATGTAAACAAAGCAACAAAAACATTGTTGTTGGACGGTGGATGTTACAATGTCAAAAAATGATTTGAGTTATCCACCGTCTAGTTTGCCCATAGTGGGACAGCACAATAGTATGCAATAGTATGCATGTGTGCCGCAACTCGCTGGAGTATGCATCATTTTATGTAGTTTTTTTCGTTCTCAGACCATTTTTCTGTATCTCTTGCCGTTTTTAAAATAATCGCAAAAACCCCTAAAAAAAGTCCACCTCCCTCTCCCTTTTTTTAAGGTTGCGGACCCCTAATCAGTTGGAACTTTTTCATAATAAAAAAAAATTTCCGATGTAGCATTTTTGCCGTTCGATGGACATATTTTGGCCCAATTTTCTTAGACTATAATACAAACCATGAATCAGTTTTATGAGACACTGATGAAAAATAAGGGAGTCAGTATGGAATAGAATACAACACAAAGCTAAAAATTACGTAGGTGTTCCGCAATTCAAGAACATGGTGGATGTCATTAGATTGCGTGTGGAAGTCGCATAACATAGCATAGCAATCCACTGAAAACCTTAGGTGTAGATGTATTGATTTTTATAATTAGGTGGTGGGAGAGATAGAAAGAGAGAGTGAGAGATGAACCAAGATATCAAATAACGCAAATTAACCGGAACTTTATGCCGTCAACAAAGATGACAAATTGCAAACTGGGTATGTTTGCGGAGTTGTATACGATATCTATACATATTTGGAATAAGTGGGTAGAGCTTTGTGGGCGAAATATCTCATGATGATGATGAGAAATATTAGTAGACAAAAAAAAAATATAATTAAAGTTGTTGGGGCAAATGGTTAAATATTTGTGGGTATGTATTAGCTAAATATAATCTATCAACTCGACTGTCTACAATTTGTTTCTTTGGGATGGCTATGTACATACATATGTAACGTAAATAGTTAAGGTATGTTGTACTAACCCAACGGGAAAATTTGAACCACTATTTATGATAGCCTAAAGCCTCAATCGCAATATTCCGTTCCGTTCCATTCCATCAACCATCCAATTCGTTCCGTTTTGTCAAAATATTAGTGCAAAGCACAATGCTCCGTTCCGTACTGGAACGTGACGTCATACGTGATGAATACGTATAGCAGTTTTTTAGTCGGAGTTTCTTGAAATGTTAGAATTGTTTTTTCAATTATACTTACTGTACCTAATGTACGGCTTCGATGTACTACTCGTCATCCATATCCATATCCATTTGTTATGCTCCTGAATTGTCATTTTCCATAAAGTGAGGTTATGTGATCCGTAAAAGTTGACTTTTGGTCAACTCTTCCGATCCGTTCCGTTCCGTTACAACCATTGTGTGCGTTTACATGCCCAGTCCGTAAGGTCTACTTTTGACAGCTGAACGGAACGGAGTATTGCGATTGAGGCTTAAGCCTTAACATTTTTCTTCCACACACTCACCATGTCTGCCTTCGGAAAACGATTGGTTCATCTTCGGTTTCATGAGACACATGCGACGCATAAACGTGAACGTTTTAATGATGTCAACGAATGATCAAAATTTAAAAAAGAATGGAATTACAGATATCAACATGCGACACAGAAAGTGTACAAATTGTTTGAAATCTGGACCAATTATGAATTGTGTTTATTCCTTCTATGTAAATTGACAGGTGTACCATTTTATTTGAAAAGTTAAGCTGGACAAAATTTCAAAATACACTATATTGTCAAAAATCCTATTTAGACACGACGCTTGAAATAAAGCGGAGAATCGCTGATTTGTTAGACAGGGTTGTCCCAAAGTCAACGTCAAGCTGAAAATGAATGATGACCAATCCAATGGTAATTTTGGAATAAGCATCGCAGTTACGTATTTCTACAATTATTGCAAAATAAAGACGTCGTATTTAATGCACTACAACTATATATGTATCAAAATATTTTTCTGATTTTTTAAACTATTAACTTCAATTAAATGTCCTTTCATATACTGTCAAAACTTAATAATAATGGTTTTGCTATTTGCGGACCGTACATTTTTCATCGAAGCGATTTTGTTTTATTTTCGTTATCTGTAGGCCACTAATAGTTATGTTACCAAAACTTGTTCCCCTAGCTCCCCATTTCGCCCTTCATTTCACTTGGCAAATATATTTCCCTGTATAGACCGAAAGCAAATTTATTACTTAAAGAGACTTAAAATAGTATTTTGACGAGTAATTCATATGTACTTTAAGGACAAATAATAAAACGGGACCAAATAAAAAAAAATTATGTTGTCTGTGGTAAATACTGAAGCAATCGCGAGATATTGCTTTACCATTTTATGAGCCGTTTGCTTATTGCCTGAAAGTTAGTTCCAGTTCGGATAATCTCTGGAAAATTGTGGACTCGTCGTTTAAGGTTAATGGGTTCCTTCGCCAATTCGGCTTAAGCTTACCGTAGAATATTGTATATATGAGTATTATGTCGAAAAAGTATTGTATCGAAAATATCCAAAAGCAAACGGATATATGAAGGCTTTTGACTTCTGCAATGGAAATCATAAATTTTGGATCCATTAAGTTCACTCGGACTTTTCTTTTTACAAGAATATCCAACAACATACCGCACGGTTTAAATTTAATTGTATCAGTCGGTGTCAAATGAAATTTGACTATGTATACTACAATGAACTCCGATTATCCTTCTATTACAGATTGCAGAAATGCTCCCCGATGAACACAAGAGCTGAAGTGACCTATTGCCATATTAGAATACTACAAGAGAATGTCAAATTGATTAAAAGTTTCAAAAAACTGTCAAAATAAATTGCAATGCTTTTTTTTGCTACCGATTGGCATAACTGTGATACAACAAACTCACCACCACGGCTTTGCTACCGTTTTTGAGATGCAGAAAATGAAAGGGATTTCGCTTCCTCAATGAAAATTTTTAATTTGTCAAACCCGCATCAGATTGGGAATTACACCCATAATAAAGTTGTTGCTCCAACTCTCCTTTATAAATTTCATCTTTCAGAGTATTCTGCTATATTTTTTATGTAAACAATTTCAAATGTGTGCAAACATATTTGCCGGTGGTCGTTAGAGGGATAAGAGAAATATTACGTTTTTATCTCGACTCTAAGCTTCAACTATGTAATAACTTCAAAAAACTTTATTGAAAAAAATTGCAACAAAACATTTTCGCACGTCTTTTTAAAAGTGGACGTATTTTGACTAGATTCCAAAATGGTATATAATACTCGATACAACCTTTTTGATTAAAAGTATTTTTTTAGTTTCTCTAATTAAAAGTACTTGTTTCCAAATATGTAATGTTGTGTTTGTTTCTTTTGCACTCTACATTTTTTTGATTGCACTATACATTGATTCGTAAAAAGCTGTTTTCCATTTTCCAAATTTCAAAGAGTTAGATTGTTAGACCTGCACCCTAGTCAGACAAGGACTTATAGAGCATGTAGTATCTTTGTACTATACTGCTGACAACAAAATAAGGGCCACTAATGTCCGTTGACTTTAACAACGTCTTTTGTCGAATTTTTAGTGTGATAATTAATTTCAAAAATGCCGTTCTGTACCTGAATGTGATGTGAGTTATCACAGTATGATTCATCAACATTAGCTTTAATGCAACTGGCTTAAACAGTTCTTTTGGGGTCACGAATCATACATTGAGAAGTTTTGTTTATTTCTCATTTTGATTTAGAATTAATTTTCGCCAAGTTCATTAACTGCAACATTAGTTGTTGCACTTTTAAAGATAAGCAGAATCTGTAAAATACAAAACGCCAGCAATTCGGCGCCATTTAAATTTAAATGCTTCGTCCAGAGCCTCAGAAATGTTGGAGGAAGGTTGTTCGCAACGTTCTGTGGCTCTGCAATTAGGGTATTCGCGAAGAGCCATTTAAAATCTTTGAAACCGTTACCAGGAGACAGGCAGTGTCTCCCGTCGTCATGGTTCAGGCCGAGTTCGAATAACCAACCACGCAGAAGACTGATATGTGAGACTTTGTGCGCGACGGAATCGTACCATTAGACTGCAAAGTAAGCTATTAAGGACGACTGGGACCATTGTTAGCGCCCAAACAATCCGAAATCGTTTGCACGATGACCAACAACGCTCAAGGAGACGTGTTACCAGAACACAACTGACCAGGACGCACCGTACGAATCGTTTAAGATTTGCTCGTCGACATATCCAATGGGACATGCAACAATGGCGCAAAGTGCTCTTCTCGGATGAGTGCAAAGTAAAATTTGTTAGTGACGACCGACGCATAAGAGTCTGGCGGAGAACCGGGGAAGCATTAATCAAATTCAGAGGCAAGGCGGTCCAGGTGTGATGGTCTGGGACGGAATTAGCTTACAAGGCAAAACTGACCTTGTTATCCTAAATAACGGGGCAATTACGTCCGAAAGTTATATTGAGAGGATTATTAGGCCACATATCATTCCCTTTTCACAACAGGCGTTTGACTGTTTTATCCTCAAGCAGGATAATGCACGACCACATACTGTCCGACGACAATGTCTGTTTTCGAGGAGGCCAATATTGAGGTCATGAAGTGGCCTGCCAACAGTCCGAACCTAAATCCGATAGAACATCTTTGGGATCAATTAAAACGCCGGATGCAAACAGCTAAAGAGGACATACACAATCAGCAACAGCTTATTCAATTGCTAAAAATGTGTTGGGTCGAGATATCAAAAGAAAGCGTCGATCGGCTTATTGAAAGCGGTCCGTCTAGGATTCGAGACTGCATATCAAAAAGTGGAGGCCATACACTCGATACTAAAAAAACAAAGAATCAATTTTGTTTACAGATTAGACATACATACAAATTAATTGATATTGTTACGATTACATGACCGAAAAAAGTAAGCAACCCGAAAAAATGCTAAAAAAAAAGTGTAACTTTTGGTCAAAATTCAATAAAATTCATTATATTTAATGAAAAATATAGACCAACAAAACTATGATTTTCCTTTTCCACAGAAAAATAATCAGAAAATTATTAGTGGCCCTTATTTTGTTTTAAGCAGTGTATTTGATATCACTTTCCTTTGTTTAGTGAATAATAGTTATCTCGTACTTCAATTCTTTCTGGATTTTTGACATTCTTGGCTAATTTATTATTATTGTAAGGACTTGAAACTCAGATGTGTATTAAATAGACCGCTTTGAAAGAGGCGTTAGCCTTTGCATCAATTCGTTTGAAAACCTGGATTCAATTGTTGTTATATTCTTGGGGTTTTTTAATTTGTTACCTATGTATTTTAAACATTTTCCATAAAAATAAAAAAGCAAGGATTTTTAATTCAGCAAACTTGAGATAATCCACAATTTCGATATAATGAGACAGTTTAATTTTCAAACAGTCGAATATTTTGAAAATTGATAAAATGACAATTTTTATTAATTAATTAATTTTGCCAATAGCCCAGTCAAATAAGCACATGGAAAACAAAAAAATACACTTTGTCTATGGTCTAGTCCAAGGAATCTTAAAATCATTTTCCAAAACAAATTCTTATGGAGAAAGTCCTATATAGGCCAATTAAAATCGACATTAACCTCGGAATAAATGGAATACTACCGTTCTTTCGCTTATCTGTTTTGGAGTATTACTGGCTATATAAATCCAGATTTGCAGCCCTGGGGACACTGTGCTAATTTATGGCGAGGGAAAAAGAGCCATTTTTTTCTCTTTTTTTACATTTCCAACAATATTTAAAAAAAAATATCTGGGAAAAAAACGATGATGGGCATTTTGAAAGTAGACAAAACCACTTTTGTAAGTCAAATATTGACGGAGATACAGCTTTTCAAAAATTGGGTATTTTCCACAAAAAAGGCGAATAGTACGCTTATGTTGTTTGGCGAAACGACATTTACTTGCAATTCGCAATTTTTTGGTAAAGAATACCCTATTTTTAAAAACCTGTAATTCCGTCAAAATTTAACCAATAAAACTGGTTAGGATATCATTGAATTGGAAACAGATAAGTGAAAGAACGGTAGTATTCCATTTATTCCGAGGTTAGGCCTTTTATTTGTAAAGTTTTATTGGCGTAAAAAGGGAAAAAAGGTCTCAAATTTAGACTAAACTGAAGATAAATCATATGAAAAGGGACGTCAAGCGCATTACATTTCTATACTAAAAAAAAACGTTTTTTTTTTTTAGAAAAATGTGCACGTAGTGAAATTGAGAAATAAATCTAATAACTGTACTATAAAAATAGGCTTCATCAGGGCGTTGCGGCAATTTTTTAAAAGATTGACCATTTTGTCTACATTCCGAAACGGTATCACATTTGATTCATAAGGTTCGTTTAATTGATACATTCCGTGTAGGTTTGGGTAGCGAACTACATATAAAAAAATGACACTTAACCGGGTATGTTTTACGCGTGCCACTACCCTGCACGGGATAGAGTTTAGGTGAATCAAATGTAGATGGCTAATGCATAGGGAAAAAATAGGGAAATTTGGTTTTTCTATGTTGGCGTATTCGTGTAAAAAATAACAATTCAAAACAAATTCGAGAATTTTCTCACAGTGGTTTTGAATTTTGCAAATAAATAATCGTCTTTTGTGATGAAATTAACCAAATCTAAAAAATAACCCTAAGAGAGTGAGATAAAGATACAAAACAACTGTCATGTGTCAGATGTTTGGCCGAGCAGCTGATCTTAGCCGAGAAGTTACAGAGTTAACTGCTATAGCGAAAACAAACGCAACTTTTATTACGAATTTTATCTTTTTAAAGACCCGATTCTACGGTATTTTTCGGAAATTGTTCCATCGCTCAAAATGTAACTAGGTCGCCGCGGAAGTCTGGAATTTCACAATTGGTCAAATGACTTTTTTTCTCATTCAAACTTTAAAATCTTTTATTATTATTTTAAGTTATATTATGGGTTTGATGACTCGCTTTTTAAAGTCGTTCTGTCAAACTCCATATATAAAATGACAACTTGCCCCATTGATCATTTTTTTACTTTAATATTAGAAACTGAACAAGACTTTTTTATCCTTTGGACACCCCTTTGGTGAATTTGAGGGCTTTTAGAAAGAAGGAACAAAACGAGTAGACCATATCACTATCATATATACCTCTCGCTTGCCTTCGATAACATATTAACATCTTTGAACCAATTCCATTAAACAAAAAACGCCATATGTCGAATTTCAAAGAAACTCTTACAGCACAACATTTTTCTATATCCGGGCTTTCATTTTAGGCGAGGATACCAGATGGATGCCTTCCGGTACAAACATAATTTGTGATTTGGTGAATTGTCTGGGATAGCTTATATTAACATAATTGTTGTTTGGCTGTTATGGGCTTATAGTTGAAATAGACTTGAAAATTATTAATCCTTTTATAAAGGTGTGTTTAAGCCTTGAAAATTCATCAATGGAAATCTCTGGAATTTCTGCGCAGATAGAGAATAGCTATTTTTTTGCTATCCAGATTTAAACACTAGCAGTTGAATTTAAATTAATAATGTGTACGTGGAAAATGAACGTTCTGAATTCCATTACATTTACATTTATAAACCCTACCATCAAAAATTAAATTTTTGCGGATGGCAATTTGTCTTTTTTCGGGCAGTGGCGGCCGGCGCTGTCTGCATACTCGAAAATAGCAAAAAACGACAACAGAAAATCAAATCACATAGATATGCTCTTCTATGTCCTTCATTACTTCCAAGAAAAATCTCCTTTTTGACATGATTCTTCCTTGCAAGAATTTAATTTCACGATAGTTTACCAATATAAATGCTTAAGTTTCAAATTAAAAAAAAATAGGAATGAAAACTATTTCAATATAAGCGCACACATAGGGTTTTTGCTGAATGTTAATAATGTTAAGTCGAATACAGTTTTTATGGCTTTACGAAACACATACTTACATAATAAGAAAGAATAACCTACTCGATTGAAATAAAACAAGGAGCATTCCAGTGACTTGGGGGAAAATATAAAAGTATGTAGTTCCGACACAGAGGATTAATGAATTTCCTTTGTGTTGAGGTACATAAATGAATTCCATTCAAAAGAAAACCATCCTTTTAATACGTAAATATTACGCAAATAGTCTTAAAGTGTTTTTCGTTGTTATAGTTCTTATCTATCATAATATAATGCAAAAGGATATTTTTACAGAAAATTGTATTTTAAAAGCACTTTGTTCTAAGTGCAAATACAGGTCTCATAACAAAAGAATGCTTCCTATACATATTTATACTATACATGAGCAGTGTTGCCGGAAACACTGTTTAGCCGGAAGAAATAACTAAATTCGGCCGGCCGGATTTTTAGCTGGATTTAATTTTTTTCAGACCTTTTTCTTGCCAAAACTACTTTATGAAATTTCAAAATGTAAGCTACTTTCAAAATAAAAAAAAGTGAAATTTCAATATTTCCAACCAAAAAACTTATCATTTAGCGATTCCAACAAACTAAATTCACTGGAAAACCAGTGAATTAAGTAATAAGAGTTACCTGCCACCGAGCCCTTTTTCCGTTGTTGTCTGTATGCGAAATAAGAATCCAACTTGAGTATCAATTTTGCTACGGTGATGGGTAATTCTTAAAACAATTCCTGTGTTTTTTTTTACAGTGAGTTTTGTTCATTGAATGCACTCATTGTAAATATTTTCTCCGCACTCATTGCTGTGTCATAAGACATATTTCTCGGTCCTCCCTATAATTAATTCGAAACTTGCGCACAGGAACACGAAGCTCCGCGTGTACAAAACGATCATCCGACCCGTGCTATGTTATGGCTGCGAAACATGGACCCTCATCCAAGCCTCCGAAATTTTGCTAGACCGATTCGAACGAAAGGTCCTTCGGCGAATTTTCGGGGCCGTTCGCGAGCGAGACCAATGGCGTATCCGGTACAACCATGAGTTGTATCAACTGTACGATGAGCTGGAAGTATCGAAAATCGTGAAGCTTCAACGTTTGCAATGGGCGGGGCATGTACAACGGATGGACGATAGTCGCATGCCAAAGAAAGTGATGAACGCACAACGAATTGACGGAGCGAGGTTGCGTGGACGACCGAGAGCTCGCTGGGAGAACTCCGTAGGTGAAGACGCCCACCAGCTGCTGGGCTTCCGAAACTGGAGGACAAGGTCACGTAACCGCGTTGGTAAAGTTGGTAAAATTAATACAGTCGAGAACGGATAAGTGCAATCGTCTCCGGCAGCAAGAAAAATTGCACTTATCCGTTTTTTTCACTTATCCGTTTTCGGACAGATTCAGAGAAACAAAAACATAATTTCAGATTGAAGAATATTAAGCGTCCAAAAAGTGTATGTTAGGCTGAATAGTTAGTCTTAGTTTTACATAATTATATTAGTTCCCCCATACTATGAGTAGAAAATTTATCGACACAACTATAATAGGGAGAACACATACCTATTGGACCTAATTCTCAGTGTTTTAGGAGTATGAAGGAAGAAAAGATAAATAAAAATTGCACGAAGAACAATGTTAAAATTAGGCATCGTATATACTCGTAGAGTTACACAACAGGATTATTAAAAGATTCTTACAAAGAAGGTTAAAAAAAACAACAAAAATGGGCGTACGCGTATTACTGGGCGTACCCCCAATATAAGACAGACAACAACAACTAAGCTTGATTACGGTTAACTGGAAAGAGCATTTTCAGTCACGTTCTTTGCTATGATGTAACTGCTTGTCCTTGGACAGAAACGCATTCTGCAAACTTAATTTTTCAATGGTAGGAAAAATACAAATTATTTGACTGCGTATCCAAAGGCAAGCATAGTAAGGATACAGTATGTTTTTGCATATCATACAGATCCAAATGTAAGATTCTCTTATAATACAAATGATGTTGCACTGATCGCCGCACCGAATCATAAGTTATCGGGACTAATTTCGCTTAGGAAACAGGATAAAGCGCCAATAAATTCACCCTTGCAAAGTAAAACTTTTGGATAGAAATAAATCGGAAAGCCTTAAAATAGACCATTGATCATGGCATTTTATTAATGTTAGCCTGAAACAATCGCATCTGCAATCCCTTTTAGATCATAGTAGTTATCCAGATGTTCAGGGTCAGTTTTTGACTTTTCCATGAGGATGGTTCAGTAATTTGAATGGAAAAGGAATATATGTATGTATGTATGTATTTCAGTTTTGGTAATTTAGTAAAAAAAAGTTTAATTTAATAAAATTCCGTTTTAATTTTATTAGCCCCACGAGAATAGTAAATTTTATTGTCCAAGCTGTTTGTATGTGAAATACCAAAATGTATCAACGGGCAAAAATAATTAAGTTTAATAGCCAAACAAAGCTAAATAAAACAGAACTTAATTTTCATTAGCATGCAATTGATTCAATGTCAAAATCGATGTGGAAATTTCCAATTAAGTCAATGAATTGCAATCATCAATGATAATAATCAAAATTTGGCGCCGCACACTGAATTCTGATGCATTCATAACAAAAGTAACTGCCAAAACTTTGACAATATTTCCATTGTTCTCTTAAAAAAGTGAAAAACAACCAACAAATATGCATATACAAATACGTAATAATTAGAGCCCGGACTCTCGTGCAATTGCACGTTAATGCACGAAATTGCACTTTTTAGGATACATTGCACGAAATAGCATGTTTTATTGTTTTTGCATGAAAAGGAACATTTGCATTTTTAACCGTGTTTCATAGCATTTTTTTCCCAGAAATTATCAAATTATTGTATTAATTCTAATACCTAAATTCCTAAATTTCGTGGGTGCGAGTATTAACTAATTGTGGGAATCTTGACTTATCGTTTCATTCTATACACTAACTGCGGTGCATGTCTGTAGTATTTTTGGCATGGCAATTTACCAGCTCTATGGGAACTACGCGGAACTTTGTCTATGGGAGGAGAAGAGTTCCCTGCGCGAGAAATATCGAGTTTTTCAATTTCGGAAATGTCACATTGGAATGTTTGCATTGAGACCTCTAAACGCCTATAGCTCAGTATGTTAAGCTGTTGACCTTGTGACTGGAGGTCGGATCGGGATGCGAACCGATTGGGCCGAAACTTTTTTCCCTCAATTTCCTGAATTTTTGGTATCTTTTCCCAAAGTTTTATGGTTTCGTACTCATTTATAATGCACGATTTTGCACGTTTCGGGATTTTTACTGTACGTTTTTCAATTTTTTACTGCACGTAAATCCGGGCTCTAGTGATAATTTACCACTCTTTCTTGTATTTTTAGATTACTAGTATCGTAGAGTGCGACTCAACCAAGTGAGCCACAGAGCGTATATTTTTTTGTTAGTCGTTCCAATTTGGTTATTTTAGGAGTGTCTTTGCGTCAGTAAATTTGCCACTCATAGTATGTATCATGTTTTATCCAGTCGATAGACACTAGTATTTGTGCGTTTCATTTTTTATTTGTTTGTTAAATTAACAGTGGTCCGCATTTTTTAACTCATAAGTACAGAGCACGGGAAAAAGTCGGATCAATATTCGTGAGAAAAAAAAACATAATCGTATTCTTAAGTGCAAAACTAATGCACGACATCGAAATTCGTAAGTTGCACTTATCCGTTGCAATTAACGTGTGCGTATGCTCTACCTTTCATACATTTTCGTTGCACTTAAGCGAAATTTGCACTTATGCGTTTTGCACTTATCGAGACAATTTTATATGTAAACCATGTGAAAAATCATGGGGCTTTTAAAAATCTTGCAGAAATGCGTTTTTTGCACTTAAGCGTTTTGCAATTATGCGTTCTCGACTGTATATATTTAATTTGTTTCAAGAAGAAATAATTTTTACTCTCTAGGGCAGACGTGTCAAACTCGCGGCCCGCGGCCATGTCGAAGCAGCACAATGTGTATCAATACAAAAATGTTGAAATTGGTAAGGTAAACAAATTAAGCCGTTGAACTCAAGTCCACAAAAATTACTAAAACTCGTCAATGGCTTATGCAAGATTATTTTAGGATTTTTTCTCCAAATACTACCAACAATTTGAGGTCGGTTATTTGATTTTATAAGACAGCTCAACTTTTTCGTGTTTTTTAATCAGCTAACCTACACTATACTTGGTAATTTTCATACAAACGCTAACCTGTGACTTTATTCAGGTTAGAAACTATATTGCTATCAAGTTTTAATGAGCTTTCGAAAACTCGCCTAAATGTTTGCAATCCCAATTATTTTCTAGTACGTTTTCCAATGACTAGCTAAAATTAAATTTTAAATTGAAAAGTTCCAAGATATATGCATACTCCAGCGAGTTGCGGCACACAGAGTGCATTTCGAGCCGGTTTCGAACTTACATGGCGAGCTGCAATTCTCATCAGATGCCTCTACGTATGCAGCGCGTCATGTAATACCAGGAGAGGCATTACCGAACTCAACCAGGCAAAGGTGTACCGTGTACGAACCTCTTATATAGGACACGAAATACACCCTGGTATCGAATCATTTTAAATGGGGCTAGACAATGGCTAGCCACCGATTCTAAAAATTCACAACTCTAATTTTGATACTATTAATAAATTAGGGCTTGCTTGCCATAATAAATTATGGTTTTCTTGCAAACTTCTTTCGAAATATGTACACCAGGATGTAATCGTTTGTTGCAGAGCTTTACAAAATGGCAAAAATTGTATTTTCGTCGATTAATTCGCTGCTACAAAATCCATTTGATAAACACCGCTGAGAATATTTTAGGTCGAGAAAAAAATAAAAAATTTCTTGATACGGCTGATATAGTCTTTAAAAGTTTTTTTTTAAATAAAATTTATGGATTTTGGTCGCTCCAGTAATATGAATATCAATTTTGCTCATGACGAAACTCAGGTTGCGGAAATCATTAAATTTAAATAATACTTCCTAAAATTCAGTAGTTCCAAAATATGGGCTACACAAACAAATGTTCAAATAATTTAAATGGAGCGGCAATAGATTCCTGGATGAAACTTATGTCCAAAACTAAAGCATTCCTTGCCCATGGCATGGGGGGGGGGGGCAGGATCAGCAGATCTCGCAAGGGGGGCATGAACTGGGTCACCACTGCGCTAAAGTGATCCAGACTTTCTGTCACATTTTAAAAGTAATATTCTGTAATCAACTTTCGTAATACGATTATATAAAAGTTTTTGAAATTTTCCTCCTGCGGCCCACCTAAACCTGAGAAGAGTGTTATTTGGCCCGGGCCAGGTTTTGAGTTTGACACCCCTGCTCTAGGGTCTAGGCAGTATAGCATGTAACTAACTACCGTTTTCTAGCTTCAGCCCATTTAGCCCGATTTTTAGCGGTTAAAAAAAAATTTAACCAGTTTTTCGGCTAAATGTAGCTGGAAATTAATTTTTTAGTTGGTAGCACTGTTTGTGAGTGGTTATCGATGGTGGTGATTTATATACACTCGGCTTCATAAAAATCGGGCCACTCGCCACTTTCGAACTCTAATTCAATTTTCTCTAAAAGTATGAAACTTAGAACTATGAAAGTTATATCTACAGAAAGTGCATTTAATGACAATTCAAATGACTATGATATCCGAAGTACTGTTAACTCACGCAACAAACACAATGCCTGTTTTGATTAGAGTTCGCGCTTACCATGTGGCCCGGTTTCATTGACGCCGAGTTTAGTATGATATGATGACGGACGAGTATTATGTCAGCAGCAGGACTGTGCGGCCGGTCTTATTTTTTCTGAACTCCTATCATACTCCTAACTGCACATTAGTACATACAGATAATGCGTTCTTATTACGCCAAGAAAATTCAATTCAATATCGGATGTCTTAGTTAGCTTGAGAGTGTCAGGACGTGTTTAAGGAGTAACAAAGCTAATCGAAAAATCAACATAAAAATGTGGGTTAGACACATGCACGCCTCTAAGTGTTGAGCAACAGAAATGATGTCCAACATTTTTTTAAATTTGGTTCAAAAATATTTTTCCGTTTATAAATATTGATTTTATCGCGTCTATACTCGAAGCTAGCTCAGATCCTAAGTTTTAGCTTAACCAATTTTGTCCTACGGTTAGTTTTCGCAACGCTTTACATTTTCATGTTTCACGCTTTTCTGGTAAAAAATACAAATTTTATCCCCGAGGAATTAAGTTTTATTTTAGAATTATCTAATCGACCTGTTTTTGCTCATAGATGTAATTTGACGTTTTCTATGATTTTTAAGGGTTTGAAAATTGTGAAAATTCCATGTTTTTAGGTATGGATGCTAATTTGTGTATAAAAATACTTAGATCAAATATTTTCCTGAAATCTACGGAAGTAACATAAGAAAGACTACAACAGAGATGCGAAAATATACATAGTTCATGAAAAAGTTGTATTATGAGCGCAGAACATATGCTCAAAGCTTAAGGTTGCGAAAACGCAAAGCTGGACTATTACGATATCCTCTTTTTCCTATCCTATGGACAAATGATTTCCATTATTTTTACTACTAATTCAGTTTTGATGCTATTTAACTTTTGCTTTTATTGTTTGACTCTGTTTAAGTTCTTTAGATAAAGCGAGGCGAAAATTGTTTGTACTTAATTATACCCGTCACTATGTGAAAGGGTATATTAACTTTGTCATGAAGTTTGCAACGCACAGAAGGAAGCACCTCCGACTATATAAAGTATATATATTATTGATCAGCGTGACGAGAGAAATCGATTGAGCCATGTCCGTCTGTCTGTCTGTCCGTCTGTTGCAACGCAAACTAGTTTTTCGATAAATTTAAGAAATATTTGTAAAAAGTGGCTTTGCAAATTAAAATTTTTATTTAGAACATTTAATTTATTTGGTTTTATGACGCGGCCACTACCTTCTATCAGTGAAATGATTATTTCCAAGTTTCACCCGATTCAACGGCCCAATATTCCTCAAACCAACATTCCTCAAATTTCCATTGATATCGCTTTCTTTGCTGGGTTCTCAGGCGGACGCCGTTGAACATGGCAATACCAATCCATTTGTCGGTCTTCGAGCTTTTCGGTGATGTAGCTACTCTTGATGTGGTCCCTTTTCGTTACACCAACTGACATGCGTAACATTTTCATTTCAGTCGAGCAAACTATATGGATTTAAATTTCAGTACCGATTAATAGTATGATCATAATTAAACCAAAAATAAAACCTCACAACAAACAATTGAATTTAGTGTATTTAGTGTAACAGCTGCTGCCCACTCAAGGTTTAGACCTTTACACTGAAAAAAAAAATGAAATGTATCACTGAACAGGTTTTACTGTTATTTTAACAGGCCTGACAATCTACATATGTCAAATTAATACGAAATAGTGACTTAAACATTTAAAAATTTTATTTTAAACATTCTTCCATATAAAAACGAACATCCATTACCTTTTTATAAATTATTGAAATATGACGATTTAAATATGGTACATCCCCAGCCAGCAAAAACAAATGTGTGACCCATCATTCATGGACGACACGTCAGTCGGAATACCTTTGTCATACAAACGGTATATGACAATGTCCCCCTATAACATCTATGCACGCCTTTGCGCCTTATTACAGATAAAGACTACCAAATCGTTATTTATAAAGATGGTGTAATAATTTTGTAACATACATAAATGTTTAATGCATCGCTCCTGAAAAATATTCATGACTTACGCGAAATAAATGAATGATGTATGTTTCGTGATAAATAGAAAATGCACCGCGAAATAAATCCATAATAAATCCCACATCAAAATGTTGATTAAATTTTGCATCATAAGAAGGTTTCAAAGCGAGTCCATTTCTGATTTAGCCGAAAATAATAAGCGGCGTCGACATGATAACGGATGACCTATCAACTTTTGCAAACAAAAAAATTTCAAGATACGCTTGCTAAATTTTTGTTGTTTGCAAAAGTTTGGTGTGATTAACCCTCTTGTGTTGGTACTCTCAACAGCATAAATACGTACAGAATGAAAATTGCGTTTGTCTTATATTGCGAGAAGATTGCGAATAATTTCCGAGGTGAAAAGAACCTACGTATTTCCCTAATCCAAACAATTACGTCCAAAAATCCAAATATAACCAGACGGCGGCTACATTGAAAGAAATAGATAGTACAGTGAAACCTGTCTAAAAACCGGTTCCCGGAAAAAGTGGTCGCTATTAGAAGTGGTCGCTTAATAAGGGGAATGAACTTAGAGAGTAAATTCATCAGTTTAGAGCAACATCTGTCTCAATTAAAACTAACATGAGAGATTTTAAAGCTACTATCTTCTCAAGAAATCCACGACCTAAATTTCCATCCAAAATTGGACAGAGCAACTTAACATCCTTGTCAGTAGGTGTCCTGGATACATTTTTATACCCTTCGCTCATAGAGTGAAAGGGTATATTAACTTTGTCATGAAGTTTGTAACGCATTGAAGGAGGCATCTCCGACCATATCAAAAGTATACATATATGATCAGCATGACTTGGGGAGTCGATTGGGCGATGTCCGTCTGTCTGTCTGTCTGTCTGTCTGTCCGTCTGTCCGTCTGTTGCAGTGCGTTTTTCTCGGCCGCTATAAAAGCTAGAGAGCTGAAATTTTGTACACATGCTTATTATTGTTGCAGGCTGTTTGTATGTTTGAATCGCTCAAATCGGACAAGGGAGTCATGGGGCTGCCATACAAACTTTATTTGTGTACCAATTTCAACTTAACTTCGCTCAAATGTGTTTCTATTAATGACACACAACATAAGTAAAACTGGATCAAATCCGACCATGGGGTCTTGGGGCTGCCATACAAACCTAGCCCCCCAATTTGAGTTCTTCTAAGAAACACTTTTTTATTTGTGTACCAATTTCAACCAAATTTCACACAAATGTGTTTCTAAAGATAACACAAAATATATGCTAGAATGGATCAAATTGGACCATGGGGTCATGGGGCTGCCATACAAACTTAACCCCCCAAATTAGGTTCTTCTGAGAAAAACTTTTTTATTTGTGCACCAATTTCAACCAAATTTCACACCAATGCATTTCTATTGTTGACACAAAACATATGTAAGAATGGAATAAATCGAACCATGGGGTCATGGGGCTGCCATACAAATCCAACCCCCCAAATTAGATTCTTCTAAGAAAAAGTTTTTCATTTGTGCACCAAAATCAACCAAATTTCACACAAATGTATTTCTATTGATGACACAAAACATATGTAAGATTGAATCAAATCGGACCATGGGATCATGGGGCTGCCATACAAACCAAACCCCCCATATTGGTTCTTCTAAGAAACATTTTTTTACACCAATTTCACAAAACCTTGAATTAATGTGTCTGTATCAAAGCAAATAAAAAGTTCAAAACGAATGGAATCGTACTGTGGGGTCATGCTCCGGCAACCCCAATAAAATTTTCCGAGTAAATATTTTTTTTTGCCCACTTATTTCAACCAAGCTCAAAACTTTTGTCAAGACGGAAGAAAAAGAATGAGGAGGGGGATTAAATACAAGTCATAGGTACGCCCGAAAAAACTTTTAGCCCAAGCGAAGGGTATCCGAATTTCGGCCGCGCCCGAAATTAGCCTCGGCCCCGGGGGTTGGCGAGCGTAGCGAGCAGGGGGCCAAGCCCCCTAGTTTACTGGTGAATTTAGTACAGATGGGTGGGTCTGGACTACATAAGAGTAGATAGCGCAAATTTGCTGTGCATACCTTTGTTTCGAGAATGCAAGAGTGTCGATTGTTTAAACTGAAACATTTTGAAATGCTTGCATACTTCTTGACGAAATTTAAAGAATTACGCCGAATTGGCCAATGCTTTGTAAAACAACCGCTTAAGTTAAAAAGGAGAACATTTAAACATGTGAAGATCTGCGTCTGTTGCATATTTCATTCAAAAATTATATTCTGCTCACACACAATAAAAACCCAATTCTGTTCTTTCATAAAATAATGAAATAATCATTGAGTTCTACCAATGGTAATAGGAATGCGTTTTAGCGTTTTCAATTACTCCAATCAATAGAGATGAAATAATAGGGGTTAGCGTGCAAAAATTGGGGATGTCTCAAATTTTTGATATGTTATAAAGATATGTGGAGTAGTCTGGCTGGTCTAGCGGTTAGTGCGCGCACCTTCGGTGCACAGGGTCATGAGTTCGAATCTCAACGTGGATCATGGTGTTTTTCGAACTCACGAGCTTGTGACGGACTATGATCTCACTCAGATGTTAAACGAGTACCCATTTATGGGGATAAATAACACTGCTGAGCGTGATGCTGATCTCATTACCTCAACAAAAAGCAGATAAGATCTTGGAAATAGGGTGTCACTAACACATCCTGCGGCCTTAGTCCAATGCGGGATTGTCGCGCCTGTTATTTATTTATTTTATTTTATAAAGATATGTGGGGTAAGTTAAAATCCAAGTTTGCGTCACTTTCCCCCCTGTGCTCTCGCCGGAATCTTGAAAAAACCATCAAAAATCGGCCCTTTCATCAGTTTTTGACCTGTAACTTATTTACAGTCCATTTGGCCACGAAATGTGCCGAGACAATCTTGTAGAGCGTAAAATTTCATATAAATTTAAACTGATTAGTTTTACTCTACAATCAAAATTGGCAGAGTTATAGCGCCAAGAAAATGGAGAAAATATCAAAAATCATGCCAATTTTAAATTATTCACAAAAACGCATTGTATACCAATAACTCATAGCCTCCTCTGCATTTTAGTATAGAATTCTCCAAGTATGGTTTGAAATTTGCTGGTAATGATTTTGGAATTTTCAGTATATTCTTTGCGCTAGATTAAATTTATAGGAAATTTTGTGTTCTACAAGATTTTCTCGGCACATACCATAGTTACTAAGCACTTAAACTTGAAAACAGGTCAAACGCGGAACGCATTAACAGCAAAATGACAATTTATCAAACACACATTGTTCTTTGATGAACAACAATGAAATCAGCCGCCGTATCAGGACCGAATTATGGTTACAAAAACTAAAACTAAATCTGATTGTACATTTTAAATGTTGCTGCATACTGGCAAAAGATCTATGAAATATTAGATCTATAACTATAAACGACTTCAGTTTTCTGCGGCCTTGCTTTTTTATGAGTTAATATCGTTATTTGTTAAATTAAATGCCTATGGTCGCTTTATACGGTAACACCACATTTTTTACGGTCGCTAATAGAGGTGGTCGATTAACCCTTAAATGCATGGGGTCTGAACCCACTATCGTAACTGACCTCCCCTTATGTAAAATCAGTCACTGAACACGGAATCAGCCTTTATTTTCCCGGGAAATAGCCCGTTTTCCCAGAAAAGCGAAAATAGTAGAATTTGAATTGTGTACCAAATATGGTACGCCATGCATTCAGGCATTAATGTGTAAATGAAAGATTTTTTCAAATAATATTTAATCTGCCTCTTAATTTAATAGGAATAGTGCAAAATAGAAAGGATAATGATTATTTAGAGTTGTGATCGAAATTATAGTGGAAACTCGATATAATGAACTTCTTTTCATTAAAGGAAAGGTTGTAATTTCTATAGAAAATCGCCAATATTAGGTTTTTTAAAAGGTAGCTCGGGTTGGTGCGTGATTAGTTTCCTATTCCTTATTGAAATTTGTATCGTGCCTATTTGTGACATATCCTGGAAGTCGATGGAAAGTGGAGTAGGTAGGTCTTACTACTCCTACATCCCCTACAAACCTAAATTTAGTCATATCTTTTGATCGAATGTCGCTATAAATTCAAATGTGTGTCAAGGGGTAACTGTTAGATGTCCTTATAAAATATTAAAACCGCGCCAGATCCGACTCATATACCCCTTCCTCCCCTACAAAAAAACATGGAATTTATCATTTTGGACTTTGCGTGCCGTCTAGCTCTGTACATGGTTATAGGTTATTAGTTAGTTAGTTAGTTAGTTAGTTATTAGATTTCGTTATAAAATAAATCTTCTGTATAAAGGTTCCTTATAAACATGTTCCACTGTTAAACATATATCTCGAAACTTTTGACTTATCATAGCTCATAGGGATTCCTAATTCCTTTCTTGGAAAGTGTATGGATTGGATTGACTTTGCTAGGAATGAATATGGAAATGACCTGCTGCCTGCTTTATAACCCAAATGTGTGCAGGTTCCAGGACATGTCCACAAGAATTGCATCCATTTATTTTATTTATTATATTATAGTCTCCCATATGAAATGGTTGATCCTAGAAGCACATTTTCTAAGGATCCTGACCGTGGACTTACAAGACAATACTTGTCATAATCAAATGGTTTAAGAAATTGGATATTAAGGCGCAGCTGCTTGAGTCCTGATGAAAGTCCAAGTATCTTACTAAGATGTCATGTACGGAAGCTCCATTTCTTAGAGACGTGTCCTAAGGACAAAAGAAAAGATGTGATGATTTTTTTCAGTATACTTGCCAGCTAAAAAGACTGGGATTATAAGAAGCAGCTACAGAAAGTCTAAGCCTTGACCGGTTTACTGTAGAAAACAAAATGACAAAAGCGATCCTTCTAAATCAACTACGACAGCTCCGTTTCCTTGGATCCTGAACAGGACTGATTAACCTAGCTTTCATAAAAATGACAGTAAATGTCCTGGAAAAATGGATTGGTGACATAATTTTTATGAAAATTTATGTTATTTGGACCTGTTCTGGGCCCAATAAAACGCACCATAATGTTGAATAAGCTGGTAATTAAAATTTTACGAACATATCCTACCCTACCCAAGACTAAAGAAGAATAATTTCATCAGTTAAGAACGATCGGGATGTATGTATTATATGCCTGAATATGCCCCAATGCATGGTGTACCATATATGGTACGTTGCAAAATCGGTGCAAACAATAGCTTTAGTGACTTTTTTGGCCAAAATCTCAAAAGATCCTCAAGAACACATTTCAATTTACTCACCCGTATTTTTCCTTTTTCAAATAACGGTATACTTTGCCAAATTTTTTAGCTCAAAAAATAGCTTTTAAAATTCCACAAAAAATAACGTTCGTCCACTTTGACGATGCACAGACAATTCAAGGAAAGCTTCGCGAAGCCAAAATTGAATTTATGTGAAAGCTCGTTTTGTCTACTTTGGGAAAAAGTAAAAAAAAAATCAAAAATTTAATAATCGCTGGACTTTTACAGGAATCTAGCCATGTACCATATATGGTACGCTATGCATTTAAGGGTTAAGACGGGTAAAATCTGTATGGACAAATGAGTGGTGTAGTAGTCGTTGGTCCGAAAACAGGTGGTCGCTTAATACGGGGAACGAATGTATGAAGTTGTATAGAAACGAATTCCGCTCCCGAAAAAATCGGTCGTTATGAGATGTGGTCTTTTAGACTGGTTTCACGGTACATGATGTCAAAAAAAAACCTTGAAGGGTCATCACAATACATAGAGCATCTTTAATTTAAAAAATATATATGTAACATATGTATATGTATATATATACATATATCATTTGTTCTTAACTTCTATTTCCAAATACAATTTTCCTAATTATTTTGGAAAAAGAATAAGAATGAAAACTGTAATTAAAATAAAGCATGCATTTGAAATTAAACGAATGATAAGACCTTCTTATACACAGACACTGTCAGTAGATTGACCTAGTGACCTATATAGAAAACAGATATAGGTAACATAGAAAAGTGCATTCAATGGAATCTTCATCATCTCATCTGGCGATTTTGTATTTGTTGTTATTATTAAGAAATTAAGAAATCGTAAGTTATATTTATGGCAATAAAATAAATTACATATTTAAAAAAATGAAATGCAATCAAAGTGATTTTTTCTCAATCGTCTCTTTATTTTCCTTTTTATTGACTTGACTTCCACCACCAATAACTGCGTAACTATAAAATTTGAAATGCTTAATCTCTAACATTTCCAAATTAAAACTTCAGTGTTTCAATAATTTCATATTTCGGATTAGAATATGCTTTTTTTATGAATATGTACCATAAAAGCTTTATTATTTTAGTTTTCAAGGTTATATAAATTTCACAATGTCCAAAATTTCAAATCATACTTACAATTTATAATTTGTATTTTGATGAATCGATGTTAAATATAAATTTAATATTTTAAGTCGTTACAGTTCACCAGAAACCGATGTCGATAACACATTTTTATACAAAAGGTTAAATTAATTTTCCAAGAATAGCACTATCCCGTCTACCACTTTTACTTTTTTCGATATTTATTATGTATTTCAACGTGAAGTCACACTATGTATCTAAATTGTATGGAGGTTGTTTATTCGATTCACATAATATGAAAAATTATTATTTTCCTTTGAAGCACTCCATCTCATTCCTGTTTATACTCTTATTTTTTTCACTTTCAATTTTTGAATAACAACAATTTTTCTTCGTGAAATTCACAAAACAGCACCACCACCATACTCGATAAGCACTCACCAGGACACTAAAATACGGCAGCAGAACCGTAGTACTAAATATATAACGCGCCGTAAAACCTCCCCTTTGTAGTGGCAGACCACGACTTAATCAACCTGTTGAAAATGAAATCCTTCGTTAGCGACGACTGCAGACAAGCGACAATTCTCTCACTTAGCTGCTCCGTTCCCTGTCGAGTTAAGCGTGTGCAGTTGAATAGAAACGGTAAAAGAAAATTTTTGTTTTTCACAAAATCCAGCAGAAAGACATATATTCACGACACTTCTTCTTCGGTTGTGTTAAATGTTCACTTTTTTAATGCTCTCGTGCCATCGACCATTTATGATGGTGACTATAGATTAAAAATTCAACAGGCTTTTTTTCACACACACTTTGAGCATAAAAGAAAACGGTTTCTCCCCTAAAGGAGCATGAAGAAAACAAGAACAGTATAAACAGAATCCTTGGCTAAAAATACACTTTGCAAAATAATACACGACCGACAACGTTCGTTCACTCTTGAGCCAAAATCCAGACTAACGGTGGTTGTCGTTACACGGGCAAGCAACAGTTCCTGCAAAGCCTAACGTTCGCAGATATACTTTCATCCTTGCTCCGTGCTGTGTTTATGTCCCCGGACAAATTGAGGGGTAGGTCAGGTTGTGTACTAAAAAGGCGCAACAGGGTTCCATGCAGTGCAATGCCGATTCAACAGGATGTCCTTCTGTGTTTCTCCCCAGTCGAATTTCTCCACTCGTTTTGGTTACCTGTGGAATTCCTAGGAAACATTCAACTGGTGGTGGAGCTTAAAGGATTTTCCCTCGTTTATATTTTGCTAGAGCTTTCGAAGGAGAGATTGAGGGGAGTCCAGACACAACACATCATGCTCGGTTCATTCATACATAAATTCTCTTACATATATGCAAGAATATTTACGAGTATGTATATCCAAAAAACTAGTGTTTTTGAAAAATATGTAGCTGAGAATATTTTGATTACATTAGGTGTGTTTTTTTGGTTATCCCGTGCAGGTTTGGGTAACGAAACTTCATATAAAAAAAATGACAGGTGCGTCACCTATTATATACTTCAACATACGGAAATGTGTATAATTGATTACCTGTGAAGTTCATTCCGGATATAGTAAAAGGAAAAAGGGCAAATTTTATGTTGCTTTATTGGTAACATAATTTATATTTTGAATTTTGTTAGTGATATCAGGAGAAAGTCCGGCACCGTAAAAGAACGTGGTGACGAACAGGTAACCAAAAAGATACCGAAAATAGCTAATATTGGAATGGACTCCTATATGAACATGTAATTTTTCCCTTTGCGGTTCTAATCATTTCACCAGGGTGTTCAAGTATTTTTTGCATGATTGATGAGTCGGGTGAGTCTAATAACTCGGTTAATAGGCTAAGAAAGAAGGGCGGAAATAAGGACATCGAGCCGAGCGGCAAAAATCATTATCTCTGAATTGTTATAGGCCTGTCCTAGGGAGTCCACAACTTAGGGAAAAGGGGTTATGTTTTTGTTTTTCTTTTTGTAAACATTTAAACTTAAATTACAAAATATTTCCGATGCAACATTTTCATGCTATTTCCAAAGGTGTAGTGAGTAGAAGAAAAGAAACTGCTGTTGGGACACTTTGTACGGGAGTCCTCAGCAATCCTGCAAACATTTCAGAGATACATAATATTTGAAAATATTTTATTTGAAATATTTTATTTTTTGTGAGACTATACAAGTATTCTTGTTTTTTTCGTTTAGTTTTGGTAATGAAGCTCCATATAAAGAAAAAACAGAATGGTAAGTTGAATTTATTATTATTCCTCGTTATATCTACGATAGGGATCGATCCTTTTAGCGTTAGTAAGTCTTTTTTTTTTAATTAGTTAGAAATTATGGTGAGTTTCTTTTGATGAGGCCAATTAATACCCGCGATGATTTATAATTGCAGTGGCATTACCTACTTTGTGCCCTATTCAAACACTTATCGAACTAACGTTTTTTTATATACAAGCATTTTAGTGAAATTCAGGTCAATACAAATTTATTGGTAAATCTTCAATTCTACTTTTTTTATTCAGGCTTTTTCGAATTTTGGTTTGTCTGGCATAAAAATGGGTCAGGGTCAGGCTCGACCCTTTAGCCACATTGGCACAGTTAGGTTGAACATTGCCGATTTTAGGCCAGGACGAACGGATCTCGCCGCGCGGCAAACTTTGGGGGAGCCAAATGAGTGATGCTCCATTAATAATTTTCAAGATTTTTTTTTATTTCTCTGTCATCAAATGGAAGTTGAACAACATTAACATTGTCTTATAGATGTATGAGGATATGAAAATGTATAATTTCTTTTATGTCAATGTGAATGCCTTAGGGGATAACCCTTTAATTCCGAAAGCGATTCCAAGAGAACTGCGCATTAAATTTGTTCGACGATCGATATTTTCAGATCACTTTAGCGGATAAATATTTCCTCAGCCTTATAGCATGGAGCAAATTAAAGGACTACCACCATTTCATTGCACAACGCGCTGTGTAGTCATATTGAATATTGTAATAGTATACATCAAATGTCAAGTAAGGTAAGGATTCATGGACCAACTCCAAGTATCCGGGTTTTATTCGAATTCTATGTTCTGAATTTAGCTATAGCGTCTTGTTTAGGACCCTGAAAGGAAGGCTCATGCAAAAATGCAGCTTTCTCCTAATTTTTCCGAAGTGAAATGCCAATTTTCCTGGAGTAATAGGGTTTTAAACAAAAGCTAGGTATACCTACACCTACTGTTACACACGCCTTTAGATAGTAAAAGTTTTGATGGAATCAAACATAAAGAAAAAGTAAAAACCGCTTCGTAGATGGGCGTAGCCAGAGGGGGGCAGGAAGGGGCGCTTGCCCCTCCCCCTGGCCGATGATTATGGTAAAAAAATAGCCAAATTGGCGCCCTCCTCAACTGCTTAAGTTTGAAAGTAGTACAACACATGGTCGGCCAAACGAAAGCGGACGTATATGATTATGAAAATTTTGGGTTCTATACAAAATCCAAAAATACAAAATCCAAAAAGACAAAATCCAAAAAAATTGAAAAATCCACAAAGTCAAAATCCACAAAGACAAAATTCACAAAGACAAAATCCATAAAGTCATAATTCACAAAGTCAAAATCCAAAAAGACGAAATCCATAAATTCAAATTTACATCAGTTTTCTTATCACAATTGAATATTAAGAATATTTATGTACGTTATTACGTTAACTAGACAATTACCAAATCCCGGAGCATATCCGCTTTACCTGAAGACACGGAAAAGGATTCATCCGTGGCATATACGATTTGGCCGATGACACGGAGAGGAATGCTCCGGACCATGAGCGCTTAAGGTAAAGACAGAGACACCTAAGGCGCATATGCTCCGGGTGCATCCTTCTCCGTGTCTTCAGGTAAAGCGGATATGCTCCGGGGTTTGGTAATTGTCTAGTGCCCACGCAATAAGCATTATGGCTCTCTTCATACAAAAATTTATGGATTTTGTCTTGATGGATTTTGACTTTGTGGATTTTGACTTTATGGATTTTGTCTTTATGGATTTTGTCTTTATGGATTATGACTTTTGGATTTTGACTTGTGGATTTTGACTTTTTGGATTTTGTATAGAACCCGAAAATTTTATATATTTTTACAAAATTAGTTTGCTCCAGGGTCGTAGATTGGAAAGGGGTCCAGGTGGTCCAGACTCCCACGAATGTTTTTTCTAAAATGACGACATAAAATGATGCCCACGCATTGTCTTCGGTCGTAATTTTTTTTAATGCCTTTTCAATTTTGAAGTTTGTTTTTGTTGCTTTGGACATCATGAACGAATAACCTGGTGATAACAAATAAAATTAGCTATTGGCGTCATATTGGACGCTTGACGGGAAAACGTCGTACCGAAAAAAACGTAATCTGTTTTTCGTCAGAAATTTCAATTTTCAAGTAAGCTAACAGCAAAATTGTGAAGGGGACACTTTGCCCTCAACTGAGGCTTTCGAATAATGCAGTAGCATTATTCAGTTGTCTAGTACAAATAACCTAGGGTCCAATTACGAGAAAACTTTTGTTACGATGAAAAAAAAAATCTAACATGAAAATTTGCCTAACAATATTTTTGCGACAGACAAGGGCTGGTTTTTCTGCTTTTTTGTCGATCACATCAAAATTATCAAGAACGAAACAAACTACATAAAATTACCTTTTATAACACGTTAGAATTGTATCAGGAAATTCGGCGCTAGACTAAAAAATACCTTTTCAAATTTCCATAACTTTTAAAAAAATGCAAGTTCAGCCGTAAAATGTTGTGTAAGTATTCCCTATAAGTTCAAGATGATTTTTGGTGAAACACTGAGTCCCTCCGATCAAGGACCCCCATTACCCCCCATTTGAATTTGTCAAAAGGGCATGTCTGTCTATAACTCCCCCCAAAATTGGATCAGAAAGCTAAATTTTGGTTTATTGCTAATGGGGGCCCCAATATACAACCCACCAAAAATCAGGTTAAGCGGATAAAAACTAGGGGTACCTCCCATCCATTCGGAAAACAGAATAGAATAGTCCTTCTACTCGTTTTACCTCTCTCTTCGTTGGTGTTCGGATAATTGACTCTCAACTGTTCCACAGAGCCGGTTCATGTCTTTATTATATGCCCTCCTAGCATAACTAGCAAAATTTTGTACATCACTTTCTTTTATAAATATTGTACAAATATTTAGATTAATTCAAACGCATAACGATGTAGGCACCATATCTTTAATTCAAATACAATTAAATTTTTTTACACACAAGTTTCAGCCGCAACAAATTAATAATTTTTCATACTTTACTATATACGACTTTGCGAAATTTTTGCAAAATAGAATTTGTTTTTTTTTTGACAATATAATTTGTAAAAAAAATTAAATTATGACTAGAGGTATGGAAATTTTGTTTTCACGAAATAGAGGCGAATTTCGACGAAACTTGCTCATTTTTGCGAATAGATGCGAAATGTTCGGATTTTGTGATATTTCCACGAAAAAGTTAATTTTTCTCCAAAAAAAAACATTTAATGAAGAAAATTTTTTTTAGAAGATTTTCATTAATGAGAATAAAGGCATTCGTAAATTTATGGGAATAGCGAGGCCTACCAAACATCGATCAATCTGTTTAGTCAGACTTTCGATGAATAGATCTTGCATCGAGTAGTGTGATTTTTCACAGAAGTGTTATTTCTTGTCGAGACCCTTCAATTTCGGGTATTAAACCTTACATAAAAAAGGGATAGCGTAACAATATTGACGTGCCTGGCCTATGCCTTCTTGAGGAGCGTTGTCGACTAGTATGTATTGCCAAAATCATTTCCTCGATAACAGAGTTCGGAGTATGATTCAGGTGTTATCCACACTACTTTCCTTTTTGGTTAATATTATAAAATATTTGGAAATAGCAAACACACGACATGTTTTTGCACTGCTTAATTTAAAACCCTGTTTTCATTGTGAATCGCTAGAATTTCCAGGATAATAGGGAATTTGGACACAATAAAATGTAAAAAAAAATTTTTATTCGAATTTCTAATTTTCAAAATTAGGTTATTTTTTATTTGGGAAATTTCCGTACCTCTAATTATGACCTATGTAAAGGTTGATTTTTTAGGAACTTTCTTTTTGGCAACACTGTTTTTAGCAGCTCACGCGGGTTTTGTGCTTTGTGTTACTGTCAAACATGTTCAGTGTGGTCTATAATTTAATCATAAATCGACTTACAAACGAACAAAGCTTGCAGATTATTGAATTTTATAATCAAAATTGATGCTCGGTTAAGAAAGTGCATCAGTGTTCAGCGACGAAGCTCATTTTTGGTTGAAAGGATACGTCAACAAGCAAAATTGTCATTTTTGGAGTGAAAATCAGCCAGAAGCACTGCAAGAACTGCCGATGCTTTCCGAAAAAGTCAGTTTGGTGTGGATTATGTGCCGGTGGCATCATTAGACCGTACTTTTTCATAGAACACCAAGGCCGGAATGTTACTACCGTGCGATGGTTACGAACTTTTTTATGCCCAAAACGGAAGAGGTAGACTTGACTGACATGTGGTTTCAACAAGACGGTGCCACATGCCACACATCACCCGAAACCAGGGCCCAATTGAGAGGCCAGTTCGGTGAACAGTTTATTTCACGTTTGGGCCCGGTCAATTGGCCGTATAGATCGTGCAATTTAACGCCTTTAGACTATTTTTTGTGGGGCTATGTTAAGGCTTATATTTCTATAGTGACAAGTGCGGTTGACGCACTGGAAGCCAATATTGAAGAGTTTATTCGTGAGATACCGGCCGATATGTTGGAGAGAGTATGCAAAAATTGAACGCAGCGTATGAACCATTGGAGGCGCTGCGCGGTCAACATTTACATGAAACCATTTTTAGGGTTTTTTAGATTTTTCAAAAAACCCTTATGAAATCGATTTTGTCCGTCCGTCTGTCCGTCTGTCCGTCTGTCCGTCCGTCTGTTCACTAAATAACTCGCGAACGGCTTAACCGATCGTCATGAAATTTGGTAGGAATGTGTAGAATGGTAACAGTCTTTGGCACGAAATACTTAAAAGTTGGTAGGACAAAAATAACAGGGTGTCCCGGACATTTTAAAATTTGTTCACTAAATAACTCGCGAACGGCTTAACGGATCGTCATGAAATTTGGTAGGAATGTGTAGAATGGTAACAGTCTTTGGCATGAAATACCTAAAAATTGCTATGGCAAAGATAACAGGGTGTCCCGGACATTTACAAATTTGTTCACTAAATACCTCGCGAACGGCTTAACCGATCGTCATGTATTTTAGTAGGAATGTGTAGAATAGTAACAGTCTTTGGCACGAAATACTTAGAAGTTAGTAGGGCAAAGATAACAGGGTGTCCCGGAGATTTAAAAATTTGTTCACTAACTGATCGTTATGAAATTTGGTAGGAATGTGTAGAATTGTAACAGTCCTTAGGACGAAATACTTAGACGTTGGTAGAATAAAGCTAACAGGGTGTCTCGGCGATTTTAAAAAGCCGACTCTTTTAGTTTTTCTCGGACATGGACGTATGGGTACTCAGATCAAAGAACTCGATGGGTACATTTCATATCAGTCGCTTTTTTCCAGTTTGGAGTAATGGTAACGGAGTTACAGCTAATATATCCAGTTAATATGTGTAGCCATGATACATAGTAAATCTATTTTTGGATTGGTCTAATTAAAAAGTGTTACAGAATGAAAGGCTAACGCCTTTCATTCTGTAACACGTTTATTTAGACCAATCCAAAAATAGATTTACGAGAAGCATTTCATTAATATTGTGCATAATACTTATATATTACCTATAAAATATATGTGCAAAATTATTCACAATGTGTGTATCCAAAATCTAAAAAACCCTCGTATTGCGGGCGCAGCCCTCTGTACGCCGGTATTTTTAAACATTAAATTATATAGATCGTTCTATCGATTAAAACAAAGATTTCATACATTTTTCTGAATTTTATGTGTTTTTTTTTTCTTAAATCAAATCCGAAAGCTCTTAAAAAATCACTCTTTACATATGAATGACCACTTTTTTCGAAATCATTCGTTGGTTGAGTTGTAGTCCGGTTAGTGCAGTCAAAATACCCCATTTCAGGCCTCCAAATAGAAAAAAATAGAGTCAGGCTATTTTTTGTGGTTTTTTAATTAATGAGCTCCCAGGAGTATAAAACTCATTTTGCTAAAAACAATGTTGATCGGAAAGGTCCCAAAAAGGGCAAAATGGATACTCTTTAATCCTTGACTGGAGGTTAGCATGTGGGGTACCAAATCAAAGGGGACGTCGAGTTCATTACATATCCGGTGTTTGTTTCCTGTTTCAAGGACCCCCAACGGAATAAATCGATATTAAATGTAAAATTATTGTGTTTTCCGTGTACCTTTCCAAAGCCATAACTACGAAAATAATTCAAGTTGTTACTACCTTTCTCACTTTTCCGAATCGATAATAGGTTAAGATTCTACCATTAAATTTGCTAAGAAAAAAAATTATCGGAAAGCTCTGAAAAAGGACATTAAAGGGCACTAATTACAAACCTTGATCGAACGTGAGCATGCGGGGTGTCACATCAAGGAGGACGTCGAGTGCATTGCATATCCGGTATTTGTTTCTTATTTCAAGGACACTGCATGGAATAATTGGGGCTTTAATGAAAAATTACGGCTTTGGAAAGATACATACATATACGAGAAACACGAAAATTTTACATTGGATCCCAATTTTCTCCTGTGAGGGTCCTTGAAACAAGTAATAAATGCCGGATATGGAGTGTACTCGACGTCCTCTTTGATATGACACCCCGCATGCCCACGTTCGATCAAGGTTTGTATTTAGTGTCCTTTTATGTCCTTTTTGAGTGCTTTCCGATAAGTTTTTTTCTTAGCAAATTTAATGGTAGAATTTTTAGCTATTATAGATTCGGAAAAGTGAGAAACGTAGTGACAATTTGAGTTACTCTCGTAATTATGGCTTTGGAAAAATACACGGGAAACACAAGAATTCTCCATTTTATCTCGATTTATTCCGGTGAGGGTTCTTGAAACATGGAACAAACACCGGATATGTAATTTACTTGACGTCCCCTTTAATTTGATACCCCACATGCCGACCTCCGGTCAAGGATTAAAGAGTATCCATTTTGTCCTTTTTGCGACCTTTCCGATCAAAATTTTTTTAGCAAAATGAGTTTTAGATTCCTGGAAGCCCACTGATTCAAAAACCACAAGAGTTAGCCTTATTCTATTTTTTTCTATTTGAAATGCTAATATGACTGCACTAGTGGGCAATATGTTGGATAAGCCTGATGTACAGTCAAACTTTATGCAAATATATGTCACTGATTAACCAGGCCAGCACTACAACATTATTTTCTTAAGTCGATAAACTTTTAAACAATTCGTTATGAAATCAATCGATAATGTAATGTCCCATGGATGCATTTCGTAACTCATATTTTCTGTTATCCCCAAAAAACCGAACAAATATGCAGATTCAAGTTAAATTTCCCGTGGCAATCCGATTACAAAGATGATTTGATTAGTGTCTCGTTACACGGTGATTGAATTCATGTCCTTGGAACATTATAGCGATTAGTTCAATAACAATATTTTTTTTTCATATATTGGACGAGTTACGAGAAGATGGCCAGTTTCGCCCATAGTCCTTAAACTGCCGCTGACCAGGAAAATGTATATTGAATGAAATATGTTTGTACTCAAAAGAAAACGTCCAAAAAGACAAATCTAGTCAGAAAATGTTTAAAGGCTTAACCCTTGGCACTCCCCGGCCCACAGAACAGTACGAGACCTTACGAAGAAAAATATTTCTGAATCAAATCGCTTTCGTAAGTAAAGGGCTGAGCAGAGGCAACGCATGTTTTTTGAACTGCTAGTACGCGGCGACGAGAGGGGGTATTGACCTTGAATGAATGTTGGCAGACTGGCCATATAACGCAGTTTCAGTCGCTATGGATCGTTGGAGCGTTGAGCATCGTGTCTTCGTTGTTGAGCAGTACTTTAGGAACAATGATTCGGTAGTCACAGTGCAACGTCTTTTCCGTGGAAATTTTAGGGTTGAACGTCAAGGTGCAGTGCCTGATCGAAATACTGTACTCTCCGATGATACTGGATCTGTGATGAAAAAGAATCCACCTGGTCTTCCCCTTTCAGTACGAACTCGGGAAAATGTAGACCGACTGAGAACGGCAGTTGTTGCTAGTCCAAAGCGATCGGCTATACGACAGGCTGTAGCGCTAGGTATGTCACGTTGTTCGCTTCTACGCATCTTACATGATGACCTCAAGTTTCATTTTAGATCTTAAGTTCATTTTAAGTTTAAGAATGAAATATTGGAGAGAGCCGTCCGTAACTAACAACATATGTGAGAATGGATCAAATCGGACCATGGGATCATGGTGCTGCCATACAAACTCAACCCCCCATTTTGGTTCTTCTGAGAAACATTTTTTCCACCACTTTCACAAAACCTTGAATTAATGTGTCTTAATCAAAGCAACAAAAAAGGTCAAAACAAATGGGATCGAACTATGGGGCCATGCTCCCGCATCTCTCAATAAAATTTTCTGAGTAAATATTTTTATTTGCCCACTTATTCCAACCAAACCCCACATAAATATTGTTTTATCGACGCAACGGAACTTTTGTGAAGACAGAAGGAAAAGAATTGGGGGAAGGGGTTAAATACAAGTCGTAGGTACGCCCGAAAACACTTTTAGCCCGGACGAGAGCGAAGGGTATCCAAATTTCGGCCGCGCCGAAATTAGCCTAGTTCTCGTTTAATTCTGAAAAACTACCCTTAAAATGTATTCTTGTTTATTCCTCTTAGCATCGGTCGAGTCGCTGTATCACTGCTTTACAGCGACTCGACCGATTTTTTACGATTTTAGGTTTATGCTAAAACTTTTGGAGTTCAGACATTTAAAAATTTCCAATAAGCTTTCAAACAAGCGTGTTTGCAAGGACTTTTTTATTTGACAACATCGACTAGCTATTCCATTGATTTTGCATCAGGTATGTTTTGATTGGCTTGTTGCGTGAAGGCCCCTAGAGGGCGAAGCACTTTTCGAGTGGTGGCGCCCCGAAAAGTAAAGGTTTCATGGCATGGGCCGGCCCTGTTAAAAGGGCAGTAACACCAGCTGGAAATGATATAATACTGACAAATACATCTGCCTGAAGTTTATTCAAACAATTACAGGCGTACCTCGACTTAGGACGCTAATTGGTTCCAGGAAAATGCGTCCTAAGTCGAAAACCTTGTAAGTCGAATAACAATATTACATGTAGGAAAAAGCACGGTTACAACTCAAAACTCGGAATTTTTCAGTTAATGATACAGTTTTATAAGAAAAATGAACATTCAAAATAAATATGCATGTACAAATCAAGATTAACTAAGTGTTCTTCATAACCCATCTTGGGCTCTTTTATTGTGAACTGGCGAAGATGTCGGGCCAATTTTTGTTGTGACATAAGTATTTAGGCAGATATTTCTTTTGCTATCTTACAATTTTATTTAGACAACACTATGGTATAGAAAACTTCTTATTTTATTTTTTGAGGTGATCGTTTTATATTTCAAGAAAAATTCTCATTCTCGACACCAAGGCTTAAAATATGGACGCAAAATTGTGCAATTAGCAGTTCAGCTCGAGCTCAAGGTAAAAGTCAACACCATTGTAAAAGATTAAGCCCCAGCAAGTGAAAAAAAAATCAGGCAGCATACAGTCACTTATCAATCTGCAAAATATAAAAGGATTGAAGAAAATTTGCAGAGGGTATTATATTTCTGGCATTGAAAGAAACTGTTCCTCTGTTTCCATGAGTTGGGAAGTTCTGTGTACAAATAATATTTTTTTATAAATATAAAATTTAAGGGAGTCTAATAAGTAAAAAAGGTTATTTCAGAGTTACTATACATTAGCCCTGTGGCATGGGTTAAGAATAATGCCTCCGCTTCCTCCGGCGTGTCGTAGAAGGCGACTAATGGGGCAGGGGAGAATAAAACTGTCCTGGGCTTCGTACAAATCACCACAATTGCGCGAGACGTTGTTTGTGCTAAATTGTGTGGATATGAACGAAGCTTAATATAAATTGACCCCTGTGGTGTTGGGGTTAGAATTATGCCACAGCGTTCCCGGCTTGTCGTAGAAGGCGACTTGAGGGATAGGGTGTGTAGGCTTGTAACTTGCATACCTGAAACTAAACTACACTCGAAACATTGAACGAGCCTCGGATACCACGGACTGATTTACCGGCAACGACCTTTGGCTACAAACAACGGACTACGATTGGTTTTTGGAACGTTCGAACGATGTGGGGCGAGTGCAGTAGTACAAGACTCACGGAAGTCGAACGGGAAATGACCGCATATAGAATTTCGATATTAGGACTGAGCGAAACAAGATGGACCGGATCGGGAACGACCTTATCACCTAGTTCCCAAACTGTGCTGCTTTACTCTGGTAGTGAACTTGAAGCCTCACCCAGAATGGCTGGAGTCGGCATCCTTTTGAACAAGGAAGCTCGCCAATCTCTTATAGATTGGAGGCCTATTTCCGACCGAATAATAACTGCCAGATTCAAGTCCAGAGTAAGGAACATTACTATAATTCAGTGCTACGCCCCGACTGAGTCAGCCGACCAGCATGCTAAGGACGCCTTTTACCACCTGCTTGGCGACACCTTTGACAAGGCTCCCAGAGGTGATATAAAAATTATTATGGGGGATCTCAATGCTAAAGTTGGGTCTGACAATGTTGGATTGGAACATCTTATGGGCAATCACGGTCTGGGTGTTAGGAACGACAATGGTGAGTTGTTCGTAGAGTTCTGTAACTCTCGTCAGCTTGTCATTGGCGGCACCTTGTTCAAACACAAACCTTGCCATTTAGCAACCTGGATATCTCCAGATGGCCGAACAAAGAACCAGATTGACCATATAGCCATCTCCAAAACATGGAGGAATTGTCTCATGGACGTCAGGGCTAAGCGTGGTGCTGATGTAGGCAGCGATCACCAACTTGTCATAGCAAACATTCGCTTGCGCACCGCTGCTATTCGTCGCACACAAAACGAGCATGTATTGCCACGATTTAATGTGCAAAAACTTAAAGATCCATCGACAAAACGTGCAGTTTCTAGTGCATTGCACGAGATAGCTAATGCACAAACGCCAGATACTCCTTCATCAATTGATGATAGATGGAACATTGTGAAGGACGCTTTTATATCGTGTGGCGAAACATTTGTGGGCAGACTTCAGCGAGGTAGGAGACCATTTATCATAGCGACGATACATGGTCTCTGATAACTGCACGGAAGAGAATTAAAGAGCAATTGAACTCGGCTACTGACACTACAGTCAAGCAACAACTGAGGACCGAGTACAATTCTCTTCAAAAAAGGGTGCAGTGAAGCGTAAGACGTGATAAACGCAACAACATCAACGCGTTAGCGGCGGAGGCAGAAGATGCGGCTTACCGTGGTGACAGTGGGACCCTTTACAAGCTCATTAAGCCATTGACTGGCAAATCTTTTACGTTTTACCCATGAGCATCCTGTAAAAGATAAAGACGGGTCTCTGCTAGTCACTGACGAACAACAACTGCGCCGTTGGAGAGAGCATTTCATGGAGGTACTTAACAACCACTTCAACCCTTCAAGCCCACCTCCACCGGAAACAGCAAGTCTTCCGCAAATGGCCAGAATTAATACCGGTGTACCATCCAAGCTGGAAATAATTAAGGCCCTTAAATCATTGGAAGCAGGTAAAGCCCCGGGGGCAGACGGTATCCCCATGGAACTTTTGAAAGCGGATACCAACGCTACATCGGATATTCTTTTACCCCTGATCCAAGAGTGTTGGACAACCGAGACTCTCCCTCAAAATGGAAGAAGGGCGTCATTGTTAAAATCCCTAAGAAAGGAAATCTCAAGGATTGCAACAATTGGCGTGGAATCTGTCTCCTCCCTGCAGTCTCTAAACTGATGGCCAAAATAATCTTGGACCGGATCAAGACCACGATCGACCGCACTCTAAACAATGAACAAGCTGGTTTTCGTGAGGGTTTTTCATGTAGCGATCATATCAACACCCTCCGAATTATAATTGAACAATCCGCTGAATGGAGATCCCCGTTACATCTTATGTTCATTGACTTCGAGAAGGCGTTTGACAGCGTTGACCGGGCTTATATCTGGACAGCCTTGCGCAGGAGAGGCATACCAGAGAAACTTATTTCCATCATAAAGGAGTCCTATAATGGAGCCCAATGTCATGTCTTGCACAAGGGTGAATTGTCCAGTCCTTTTGAGGTGAATAATGGAGTCAGACAAGGCTGTATTTTATCACCAATGCTGTTCCTTATTACCATCAACGACGTAATCTGCGATTCTCTACGCGACCATAAAAGTAAGGGTATCAGGTGGAAATTATTCGATTACCTTCAGCACCTGGACTACGCCGACGACATTTGCCTTCTCTCAAACACACCAGATAATCTGGCTCAAATGACGGATGCTTTGCATCGTGAAAGTCGAAGCGCTGCCTTAAAAATTAATGCCGCTAAGACTAAATACATGAGCTTGTCATCAGGAGAGCAAAACACCATTTCTATCTCCGGACAACCGATAGAAAAAGTCGAGGACTTTACTTACCTTGGAAGCGTAGTGACCGCGGATGGTGGGGCTGATGCCGATGTAGAGTCGCGTATAAATAAAGCCCGAGCAGTATTTTTCAGCCTGACTCCTCTCTGGCAAAACCACAACATCTCCAGAAATACCAAACTCCGGATCTTCGAAAGTAATGTAAAATCTGTGCTTTTATATGGGTGTTCCACGTGGAAGGTGACCAGTAATATTACCACCAAACTGCAAACTTTCGTGAATCAGTGCCTACGACGCATCCTACAAATTCGCTGGCCTGAGGTTATGTCTAACGACGACCTCCTCAAAATTACTCGCCAAAATAGGATAGGCATCGACATCAAAAGGCGAAAGTGGCAGTGGATAGGTCACACACTTCGAAAATAGCCAAAAAACATTGCTAAACAGGCTCTAGATTGGAATCCTCAGGGAACCAATGCTAGCCGTCGTGTGGGACGACCCAAAAATACATGGAGAAGATCTGTTGAGGCAGAAGGAAAATCTATAGGCAAATCGTGGGACCAGCTAAAGGCGATGGCTGCTAATAGGCAGAGGTGGAAAAGAGGCGTAGTCAATGCCCTATGCCCCACTAGGGGTTAAAAGGAACCAGAGAGAGAGAGAGAGATACATTAGCTAGACATTTAGCAACGCTAAAAAGGTTAAATAAAAATTTAGATATTTCTTTGCTTTCGTATCCTAGGGTGAATGGTGTATTCGGCTTAATTTAAGGCAGACAAATTAAATTTAATAGCAATTCATAATTTTATCAGTACCAATTTAAGGACGTACACTGCCAAGTCATACCACCAGGGTTTTTACGACTTGCTAAAACTCTCTATTGTGTGCGTGTTCCTTGGTTCAAATAAAGGATTTTTTTGATTTCTTCTATTTTCAGTGAGTGTATTCACGCACCAGTGAGCGGGCTAAAATTTTGATACGAATTCTACTTATATTTTCCCTCACCAGAAGGCATACGCAAGTTAGCGGCAAAGGTCGTGTGTGAATGCAATAACACTAATGTCAAACATCATTCATTATTATAACAAAAATCATATAAAAACGTGTAGATGAGCATAATCTGCGTTATATTATTTCAACAATGGCCGTGTTTTTTTTACATCGGGGGCAGGTTTGCTAACCCAGACGCGCAAAAAAAAACTATCGAGGGTAGCATCCAGGTTAAATTTCAAATTGTCAAGTAGGCATTGCCATTAATTTCAAAATATTGCTCAAAAATATTAAAGCCCCGTTTTCACTTTACAAACGCAAAAGTTAACATGTAATTTTTTTAATGAAAACATATTTTTATGTAGGAATCATAATTTTGTTAGAATAAGAATTCGACGAACAACATTTTTAACATGAATTTACAAACAAAAACTATATTTTTTGCACACACTTGTGTGTTGCATGTAAACTATACCTTAGAGCTTTTCATTTCAAAATTTAATTTTTGCTAGTCATTGGAAAACGTACTAGAAAATAATTGGGTTTGCATACATTTAGGCGAGTTTTGGAAAGCTCATTAAATCTGGATAGCAATATAATTTCTAACCTGAATAAAGTCACAGGTTAGCGTTTATATGAAAATTACCCCGGATAGTGTAGGTTAGCTAATTAAAAAACACGGCCAATATATTTATATCTTCATAATTTTCAAATTTGTTTTCCCGCCATCTACTCCGATATATGGCTACTCCGTAGCGAAGCGTAGAAATTTTGCGCTAAGTAGAGGACGTTTCGCTTTGTACCACAAACACTGAATGCCTTCTGGTGTAGAGTAATGGCGAAATGAACTAGGCGTAGTGTACGTAAATACACTCAGTATCACATTCGAAAGGCTCAAGCACCTTACAAGCTTGACACACTTAACTTCGAATGACGCAAATACGTCATTATGACGAAAATTTACCATCATTATGACGAATTCAAAATTACACATTTGGACCACCATTTGCTCAATAATGACCGGGTACGCCATCTGTTGCAAAATTGAAGAACAAGAATGTTTGCAAAAATATTAAATTTGTTATCAATCTTTACACTTTTCTATTAAAATTCTTCAAGAAAAGTGTGTCTTTAAATTATTGAACAGAATATTCATCAAAATATCGCTGTTATTAGGGACATTTTCATCATTTACACAAACGTCAAAAGTAAATGACGAATCCTAATGACGAAAACATATGTGTCACCTCAATTTCGAACTTTCATCATTATGACGGATTATCGTCATAATGATTTGGATATCTGTCATAGGCATTATACATGGTTACGAGGTTATATTTTGCCTAGCTAATATCTTTTGGTTGTTACCTCACTGTCCGGAGTTTGCCAAACCGCACTTTACAAAAGATCAACGTTGTAGACAACATACGCCTGGCTAAGGGGGAATTCAACAAACGTTATTTGTTTGTTGAATTCCTCCTTAGCCTCCTTAGCCTATGCCAGAAGTATGTTGCCTACAACGTTGATCTTTTGTACCGCGCGGTTCGACAAACCTTGGACAGTGTGTAGTCCAATAATATCGTATTTTCGTCAGGAAAAAAATACAGAAGTTTATTTCTCAATTTTGTTATATGTATTTTGGGGCGCTGATTCCGAATATGAACTTTGCACCCTAAAAAAAGTGCCGCAACCTTTAAAAAAGGGGGGAAAGGGGGGCATTTTTTCGGTTTTTTGCGATTATTTCCAAAACGGTAAAAGATACAGAAAAATGGTCTGAGAACGGAAAAAACTACATAAAATTATCTTTGCAATGATATATAACACATTAGAGTTCAATTGCATATTTCGGCGTTAGAATAGCACATAAATTAGAATATTTTCATTTTAGACCTTTTTTAAAAGCTCCATAGCTTTTCAAAGAATGTTAGTTCAGCCGTAAAGTTTCGTGTAAGTATTCACAACAAGTTTAAGATAATTTTAACGTAAACATTGAGTCGCTCCGGTCAAGGACCCCCAGTATCCCCCCATTTAAATTTTTCAAAACGGCATATCCATAACTCCCCCCAAAATTGGAGCAGAGTGCTAAATTTTGGTTTGTTGAAATTGGAGCTCATAGTGACCCCACCCACCAAAACTCAGCTCATTCGGATAAAAACTAAGGGTACCTCCCATACAAAGTGACCCATCAGGAATTTGTTCTACGTACGAGTAGGTACTACTCATTTTATAAACTGTAGAACAAAGTTGTCTTGGGTCACTTTGTATGGGAGGTACCGTTAGTTTTCATCCGAATGAGCTAATTTTTGGTGGGTGGGGTGACGATGACATCTAATCGCAACAAACCAAAATTTGGCACTCTGCTCCAATTTTGGGGGGAGTTATGGATATGTTGTTTTGAAAAATGTAAATGGGGGGATAATGGGTGTCCTAGACCGGAGCGACTCAATGTTTACCTTAAAATGATCTTGAACTTATCATGAGTACTTATACAAAATTTAACGGCTGAACTAACATTCTTTCAAAAGTTATGGAGCTTTTAAAAAAGGTCTAAAATGAAAATATTCTAATTTATGTTCTATTCTAACGCCGAAATGTTCAATTAAACTCTAATGTGTTATATATCATTGCAAAGATAATTTTATGTAGTTTTTTTCGTCCTCAGACTATTTTTCTGTATCTCTTACCGTTTTTGAAATAATCGCAAAAAACCGAAAAAATGCCCCCTTTCCCCCCTTTTTTAAAGGTTGCGGCACTTTTTTTAGGGTGCAAAGTTCATATTCGGAATCAGCGCCCCATAATACATAAAGAAACAGTGAGAAAAAAACTTCTGTATTTTTTTCACGGAATGGTACTAAATCGACACGATATTACTGAACTAGTGGGGCCGGCATTAGATGTATGCTTCATTTTCCGGCATACGGTGCTCTGCGTTTTAAAAATGTTTAATTCTTAACCCTTCTGTCGGCACCTACTACAATATGCATATTCTATACCCAATAGGTCTGGCTGGACCTACTGAGAAAAAAATTTTATTTTTTAGAAAAGGTGAAATTTTTATCGGTAGAATCATTCTATCGATTCTTTACTGCCATTTTTAAACAATAAAAGTATTAAAATCATTTTTGTAGATACACTAGTAACGTTTTTAAGTGGACATGTTTTGGGGTGGTATTATTGTAAACATGTTTTTCCGTTATTTTCATCTCTTTTTGCTTCTCTGTTCTTATGGCGTATATCTAGTAGAAAGTTTGTTCGCATTTTTCAATACTAATATCTTTGGGGAAATATTTGGCGCTATGTTAGTAGCTTTTACCTCGATATTAGCCTGCAGATTTAGGGAAGCAGGTGGAAAGAAATAGGGAATTTTAAAGCGCGAAAATCATTTCATTCTAAATTTTTCGTAAATTTTTTGAGCAAATCTATTTAGAAAGACGTTCGTAAGTCTCTCATACTTTAGTCCTAACTAATACAAAGGAAATGAAACTGGTTTGAATTTCATTGAATCAAATCTCAGTTGATTAGTTGATGTTATGAAACGTGATGAAATTAGGCACACTTATTTCCCGAACTTCATGGCTTTTCAAAGAAAAATCTGAGAAATTTTGATCGTTTATAGTTCAAATTTAATTTTAACGACATTGTTACATTATAAATAGGAGAATTTTAAGAGAATTTCATATTTGCAGCTTTTATCTCAAGAGAAGAATGGGGGGAAAAACTATAGGTCTGGCCAGACCTATTGGGTATCAAAAAGCACTATAAATTGAAAATCATCAAAAACATACTGAAAACTTCAACCGATTTTTTCAAATTTTTGCAAAATGCTTCTAAACATATTATTCTAGGATATCATGAAATATGAAGTCGCTGCGATTTCATCTTCTATACTTTTCTGATCAAAATATAGTGCCAAAGGTCTGGCCAGACCTATGTGCCGACAGAAGGGTTAAGTTTTAATGATTGATTAGGAACTGTTTGCGCCGCCGCTGAATTTTTTGATTGGCTTATGCTGGTCTAATCCTTTACCCTAGCGTTGAAATTTACTTCTTTAAAAGATCCTTAACGAAACAACTAATTGCCATTACCAAAACAAAACTGCTTCTTCAAACTTATACAAATAGGATAAAGAAAATATATATAGCTCTATACAAATAAATTAGAAGATTTAAACTGAGTAAAAAAAAAGAAAAGAAAATTATGTCTTAATATCTGCTTAATATGTACCTACTTGCACGCACGTGTGTTTTCATACGATTTTTTTTTTCAAATAGCGTTGTAAGTCGAAACGAAAATTGTTGTAACTCGAGTCGTGGCCTAAATTGTTCACGCGTTGTAAGTCGAAATGTCCTAATTCGAAGCGTCCTAAGTCGAGGGATACCTGTATTGAGATTCGGATGGATCTGGATGATTTGCGGATCAGAAAATGTGCCGTTAAGACAGCATTTAATTCGCATTTAATTTCGCCAATAACGGTAAAAAAAAATTTGTTTGTTTTGACCATAAAATCTTTTTATTCGTAAGATTGGCCTTTTTATTTCTATTCAAAATTGTCGCTATTTTCACATTTCCACTGTTTCCTAATCGCCCTACCGCGTCATTAATAATCGCAGCGATCTGAAACTTAGCATAAATACCTTTAATATTAACTGAAATCTGGAGGGTACCAAAAAATAATCGAATGAGTTTATAAAATGGGTTTGTGTCCGTTTTTTTCCTATTTGGTCCCACTGTGAGGGGGTCGCGACCCATTGGTTGGGAAACGATGCTTTAAACCACTGTTTCCCAACAGGTGGTCCGCGGACCGAAGGTGGTCCGTGAGAGGCCGGAAAGTGGTCCGCGAGGTACTATGGGGACTACTTCTGAAAAAGGAGTTTTAATCGTGATTAATTGAAATAATAGGCATGAGCTTTGAAAAATTTTATAGTTTAAATAAAGAACTGAATACTTTCGCTACTAGGTATGTCGTTGATCTGAAAATGCTCTGTGCAGACCTTAAGATAAGCTGCAAAAAGCTCGGTGGTCTCAGTCTACATTGTACCGGTGATTTTCGGGAAGCAGTGGATTTTTCCTCGCATAATGTGACACTATTGTCTGTACCTAATTGTTTTTACTTCTTAAGTTAATTGGCACAGTGGCAGCACAGTGTCCAAATTTTACCACAGTATCATTTGAAGACAAACCATGTTAGAGTAATCAACCACTTCAATCCTCCTTAATCCGGTAAAACCGCATCCAATGAATTATTATCGGACAATGTTAGACGCCATTAACTCTAAAAGTTAGGTGTCTCTGTCCTGTTCTGTAGAACCTAAAGAACTGCCGATGTTACTGCCTGTGCCTATGCTTTAATTTCGGTAGTTACTACGATAAACTCTTCACCCATATTCATTTTGTCGAAGGTATAAGAGTGCTCATAAAAAATCGAATTTTATCGTTATTCGGGGGGTTCAGTGAATTCAACCCGCTGACGCGACGGTTCGTTGATCTTTTGAGTGTTGTTCGGCTGAGCTGTTGCGCGTGGTTCGGACGAACATTTTTGTGTATCTTTCGACAAAGCATATGTAGAGTCTGCTTAAAATTATTTCAATACGAGAAAGTTACAGAGGTGTTTTCTTCTGATGTTTCGAGCCATTTTTGTCATAAGGTGTCGTAAAAAACCAACAAAAAAGTCGAAACCCTTGTGATAAAATCGCGAAATTCCCTTTATTAAAAAATATGGTGGTCCGTAGTGACTCATATTCAAGCAAAGTGGTCCGCAGTTATTTGCGAGTTGGGAACCACTGCTCTAAACTAAGCGTCTGTAGTCTAGTACATACATATGTAGTAGGTAGAAGTAGTATGCTGATCAAAGTTGTGTAAATTTGTACATAATGGAAATATATATTCATTAGGCAAGACAATGAATAGATCACCTATATACATGTTCGGATGTTTGCGATTATCTTCAATACCCGATACAGGTCCCGCACAGTTTTTCTTCATACCGGTTTGAATTGGTTTTCCTTTAATTTTTATAGTATCGGGATAAGACCCGGTGTTTGTGAGGTTCTGATAGTCGTAATTAGAGATGTAAAGGATGTCCGCATCCGCAATCGCGGATTATTCGCATAAAAATTAAACTCCGCATCCGCATTCTCATCCTCATCTTACCAATATTTACATCCGCATCCTCATCCGCAATCCTCATTTTTGTATGCAGACAATTAGCGGATATTTGCCACTCACGTGCACTTTACATTGTAATGCTTGAAATACATATCGCGCAGAAGCAGCAGCATGGGCAGAATTTCATAGCTGACAAATATGCTGAATGCCGAGCTTTCTGCCCAGCATTTTTGTCAGCAATATAGAATATAATGCATTGCGCTTGACATTTCGCGATGCTGCTGCTGCTGCGTAATATGTATTTCAAACATAACTATAAAGACATGCATTGAGTGTAGACAAATTGTATTCTGTATGGTATACACAACTGAACTTCAGTTTGTCGGTCAGCACTTTTGTTTTGATTGAATTGGGCTGAGGAGGGTGAAGCGCTATTTTTTTTTAAGGTGTAGCGAAGTAAGGACGTATGCAACTTTTTTATTTTTAACCACACTATAATAAGAGGAATTTAATTTTTTTCCATCTTCATGAAAAGTATGAAACCTAAATATTTTTTTTTTGCATATTCGATCTTATCCTCATCCTCTCATCAGCATCCTCAAAAATGTCTCCATGAATATCCGCATCCGCAACCACATCCTCAATCTTATACTATTTTGCATCCGCATCCTCATCCGTTACATCTCTAGTCGTAATAGGAAAAGTAACACGAATAGACGCAATTATATCCGACAGATACCAAACATATGATCAAATTTTTAATAAACCGTTTTTTTGTTTTTAATTTTTTCTTTCAATTTATGAAAGCTGAAAACCGTACGGAGGAATGTTTGGTCCTCATAAATTAAAAACATCCTCATAACAAGGATTCTTTTTTAATAGAAAACTACAACAAAAAATCCAAATTCAAATTTCATGAAATGATTTAGTACACCATATCTTATTCAGAGCTTTATAAGTCAATTTTTTTATGAAAATGATGGGCCGGGTGTAATAAAGGTGTAAGATAGTTTCTGAACAAAAATATCTTTCATTATGTCTACCGTTATTCGAGAATTCAAAATATGTAACACGAGTAATGTAACATGTAACATACGGTTTTTTACTCAAAACAATAAATTGCACAAAACTCGAGCGCCTATATGAGTATAGCTCGAGGATACTACCTACCTACACATTTTTTTTTTTGTTCACAATTACTTGAAAATTCTCTCACAAAACCAAAATAATCCCCAATTAAGGGTTAGCATTCACAACTTCGCACAACGCGCAAGTTTTCGGTATTTTATCAATCAATTTTTGCTGGGACAGAATGATGTACGGATAAAAGCCCATGAGGACGTAAACGTGAACGTGGCCTTGCCCCATATCAACGTCAATCGTCGTCATCGCAACAACAACTCCTGCTGTCTCCTGTGCTGACTGCTGTTGAACTCCTGCCCTCGTCTTTACGCCTTCAAAGAACTTGCCCATTTAAACACATGCGCTCGATTCCGTAGTCTATTATTCATCTTCGGTTTTATTTTTATAGTCTCGACATCGTATCGTATCCATTCAGCAGGTACAGCAGGACCAGATAGGAAAGCGAAGGATGAAAAATAATTGCAAGTGAAAAACAATAGATTTGGAAGAGTAGGCTTAATGAGGTAAAGGTCGACTTTGGTGGAAATAATGATTGGTAATCAGGAGGAATTTCTAATTTAGGTCGTGTTTGGAGAGACGATGATGTGTTGCCATTTTTTTTTTTTCAAAGTAAATGTATTGAGGTATGAGGCATGCATTGGCTATGTCCACACCTGTGCGTATTTCGTCTTCCCTGTCGTCTTCAAGTGGCGTTTTCACTTTCAACATTGAACTTATGTATCATTGATTGCATCAAATGAAGAGAAGAAATGAATGCCTCATTCTTTCCGCATTTGTTCATCACTCGTCCTTAGATATTTGTTGTGATTTGTGTCAGAACGCGTAAATAATAGCTTCTTTTCTTAATGTTATAATAGGTTGTATGTATTGTATGAGCAGGAGTAGATGTCGCAATAGTAATGTTCATTTTTCAATTTTAAAATTGAATGACACCACAATTTTTGCACTTTTCTTACCACTCAGAAATTAAGACACGCTTGCTCACCTCGCAAACACCAAAAACGCCGATAAATTTCACCTCAAAATCCTTCCACACAGCAAATTATAAAAATACCAATACAGAAGGCTACGCCCGCAATACGAGGTTTTTTTAGAATGCTAATGCGTACGTAATACTTGTTGTACATCATTTTTTTGGATAATAAATCAGAAAAAAAAAAATTAAAATAATTTCAATGCTATCAGTAAATCTATTTTTGGATTGGTCTAAGTAAAAGCATGGAAAGAAAGGCAAGCGCCTGCTATCTTTGACCTGCCACCTTTTAAGGTTTACGTGCCAAGGACTATAACCATTCTACACATTCCTACCAAATCTTAAAAATCCTACAAAATGGTCAGAACAAAGACAATACCAAATCCGAGTTGAGTGGCTTGCAATTTTCCATTCATTCCTCTTCGGTTTTGACATATTCAACATTTAGTTGGAGCCGCGACTGTTCGAAACTGGGGTTTTCAAACGGCCGTGAATTATTATCCATCTCAAAAGTTACGTTTAGTTAGTGAGCGCTTATATACCGTCCCTTAATTTAAACTATCTTAAAGTATTTTTGGAGATAGTACCTTTTCCATAGGGTGTATATACCGTCCTAGTCTAGTTCGCGTATTAACTTTCTTCTTCTTCTTTTTATTCGAATTGGTTGTGGAATGTGCAGATGTTTAGAAATGGTTTATCTGACATTTCGATTATTTGGACAATATTATGATTGGAACTTGTTAATCTCGCGTTTTCTTCTAACCAGGAATTTCATATAAACTTTGCAGCGAAACGAAAATCGAAAACGATATCATTCCAGTAACAAGACAACTTCGCTCTTCCAGGATAAATTTCAGAGCCAGTCGCTTGTCTAGGCATTATGGATTGACAAGCACCTCGCCATCTGTTGCGAGCGGGACTAAATTTAGTTTCGATTAGTTAGTGCAACCCGTATATGCCGTCCATAAATAATTTAAATTTGGCTAAAACTTTTTATCTTTGCTGCTGTATATAAGCGGTCAGTGATATTGAAACCGTTGGTCAGCCGAAGCAAAACTTGAATAGTATTTCGTAATTAGACTAATTAGACTGTTCGGAGTATGGGTGACTGTCAGAACGAAACTATTTTATTCGATTGAGGACCGCCCCCTGATGCTAAAAATACTGGTCGGCCAAAAGGCAATCTGACCGACGCGACGGGTTCGGCCTACCAGTTCGAATGTATCAATTTTGCCGGATCGAACTTTTTTATTCGATAGGGACCGACTCTTCAAAATTGATACCTTCAAACTAAATGGCACCCTTCGGTCAGGTTGCGGTATACCTACTTGAATTATTCGTAAATTTTACAGACGTATGTATTTGTTTTATTTTCGAAAGTTTCTCGGACAATGCATCCTCAAATAGAAAATAATAAAATTACACTGCACACTGGGTACCTCTTTGCGAAGAGAGGAATTCAACCAAATTTCTGAATTCTACACTACATTTTCCAGCGAATTGTGTTAAATTTCACAGTGATGTCTTCCGTTAAAATAAATTGCATCCTCCTCTAAAACTTTACTCAACATTTTGTCTTGTTTAGAAAACTCCGTGGAGTTTTAATTGGCTTTACAGCTAATTCCTGTGAGAAAATATCTCTAAATCGCCCAGATTACATCTGTGGATAACCGAAAGAGATACGTCGTATATGTTGAATACACAATCAGTTGCCCTTCACTTACATTCGAAATTACTCCAGAGAGAAGGAGCAGATGCCTTTCACCTCGACACCAATTGAAATTCTAGAAGTCACCAAAGACCTGGACGTTTAAATTTATTCGCCTCACCTATTTTATAAGAGGACGTATCCCGAAGACAGGAGGTTTGTGCATTGCACTCGTTTCGAAATTCCTAGAAATGGATTCATGAAGGGATATTCTACAGTCTACACAGCTCCTTGTTGTAAGTGATAGGAGGGGCTTATGACGATATATATTAGGATGCTATGCTGTCCGTATGCGCTCAATTTGCTGTAGTGTTGGCTATTTTGGTCCGGCTATGTCAAGGGATTTCGAATGGTCACTTTGAAATGTTGCAAGCGTTGCGTAAATGTGTTATTAATGAAGTTTATATCAAATTGAATTTATGTAACTTAAAGGACTAGTATGTCCCCGTCAATGTGTAGTTATTGATTGGCTTCTAAGAACCGACCGTTTAGAAACAATTTCATATAATTGCTACATCGTTTATAATGAAGTACAAGGAATAGTAAGTAATCCCTATTAGTTATTTGGTAAATGTATTCTTATTACGAGTACTTTGTGTTCTTGTAAAGAAGAGGACTTGTATGTAATTGATCAATGCGGTTAAGTGCAGTTCATATAACAGAAAGTCTTATGGTTTCTCGTAACTCTTATCAAATGGTTAGTCTTATCGTATACAGAAGACGCACACAATTTTCAGAAAGCTTTTCCATTATATTGAATTGAATTTTTGTTTATTTCGCATAGTTATGTCATATGTTCCTTCGTTACGCCATCATCTGAAATTGAAAAAAACGTTCGGAATTTCATACAATGGCGTAACCAAGCAAAACATGGCATAATTATGCAAACTAAACAAAAAATTCAATTCAATATATGTAATGGAAAAGCTTTCTGAAAATTGTGTGCGTCGTCTCTATGCGATAAGACTAACCATGTGATGAAAGTTATGAGTTATGAGAAACTGGCCATTATTATTTGCTTCAACATGAGTTAAAATGTACACAATTGGTTTTAAACACGTGCATATAACAAATGAAACATTTGTGGGCAGACTGCAGCGAGGTAGAAGACCATTTATCAGTGATGATACATGGTCTCTGATAACTGCACGGAAGAGAATTAAAGAACAAATAAACTCGGCTACTGATAATTCAGTTAAGCAACAACTGAGGACCGAGTACAGTTTTCTTCAAAAAACAGTGCAGAGGAGCGTTAGACGTGATAAACGCAAGAACATCAACGCGTTAGCTTTGGAGGCAGAAGATGCGGCTTATCGTGGTGACAGTGGAACCCTTTACAAACTCATAAAGCCACTGACTGGCAAATCTTTCACCAATGAGCATCCTGTAAAGGATAAAGACGGGTCTCTGCTTGTCACAGATGAACAACAACTGCGCCGATGGAGAGAGCACTTCATGGAGGTTCTTAATAACAACTTTAACCCTTCAAGCGCATCTCCACCGGAGGCAGTAAGTCTTCCGCAAGTGGCCAGAATTAACACCGGCGTACCATCCAAGCTGGAAATAACTAAGGCTCTTCAATCACTGGAAGCGGGTAAGGCCCCGGGGGCAGACGGTATCCCGATTGAATTTTTGAAGGCGGACATCAACGCTACAGCGGATATTCTTCTTCCCCTGATCCAAGAGTGTTGGACAACCGAGACTCTCCCTCAGGAATGGAAAAAGGGCGTAATTATTAAAATCCCCAAAAAAGGAAGTCTCAAGGATTGTAATAATTGGCGTGGAATCTGTCTCCTCCCAACTAACAAACTCTTGAGAATTTAGCTCTTGTGAACTGGAAAAAGCTCTCATAAGACTCTAGTAAGGCTCTCGCCACTCTTGTAATATAGCTCTAGTAGCAAGATTCAAATAAACTCTTTAAGTACATTTATTATAAGATTATTACTCTTGTAGAGTTGTATTCCTGTTACAAGTTCATATTTTGTTGTCGTGAACTCTAATAAAGACTTTTTAGTGGGAGTTTAACTCTTTAAGGCTTAAACTCTTATAAAAATATTCTTTCAAGAAGTTTATTATTACACGGTTAGAAAAATCGGAGTAAAGTGTACATTCGTTTGATATAATTTTGTGGGTCATTCTTATGTATAAATTTTTCGGTGTGAAAATAATAAAATTCCAATTTATCAAATGTATCTACACTATAATAAGTGTCAAAGTTATACAAAAATTTACCAAACTACGTTTTTAAACACTTTTATATTAAATTTATAAAGTTTTTGGGTTAAAATTATTTTTAAACTTTATTTTTATTGTTCTTATAAAACAAAAGGTGTACACATCAGTTTTATAAGATGATCATATACAGGGATACCCCGATTTAAGTCGCTTCGATTTAAGTCGTTTCGCACTTAAGTCGTTGAATAATTCCCACCTTACAACTCGATTTACGACAATTTTGCTTCGCACTTACGTCGTTTCGTGATTTTTTTTTTGTTTTTAAGAAAATCGAAAATGGGAATGGGATTTGGCATTAGAGAAAATCTTGGTAAAACAATCACATCCTTTCGGAAAAAATTTATTACATTACAACCGACCTTTCGATAGATAGAATTATTATTGGGAGAGTGTACGCATGAAGTTGTTACAAGAAAAAGGACTACTTTTCATTGTGGAAACGCTACTCAACCGGTAGATCAATCGTAAATTATATAGTTTTGTTATCATATATGAAATGTGGATTAATTTATCTATGAATTATCTTATCTGTAAACTACAAGCAGCTATAGTTTTCACACTCTTGAGTTAAGGTGTCAACCGCAAACAATTTTTGGGGAGCATTTCGGCTAGAACTTTATAAAAAGGAGCCTACAAAAAAGCTAGAATTCATGTTCGGCAAAAAATATACAGTCCAACGGAGAAAACTGACATCAACGCTAACGTCAAACATGTTTTTGTTAGTGAACTATCCCTAAAACAGTTCGCAACAATATTGCTAAGAGTGCATCGTTCTCTTTCAAAATGTGCACCAAACGCTTGCGGTTGAAATAAAATAAAAAATAGTTTATTCGAATTTATATAAAAATCTCATATTTGGCATTTCAGCTTTTGTAAAGCAATCAAAGCACCCGAAGGAAGGCACTGTGTTCTTGTATATTAACCTTAAGCTAGAAGCTAGAGCCTGAACTTAACAAGTGCCGAGAATTCACTAATAAGGTTGGTTTACTCAGGTCCTGCTGAGATTGGCAACCTTCAGGATTATTCCAGTATTGCAGTAGCAGAATATTTGTCCACTAACGACAAATTAACTTTAACGTAGTAAAATTAATGTGTTACAATCTGACAAAAAGAAAAAAAAGGCATCAGCGTAATTATGTTTCTTGTGTTATCTCTCTTTCTTTCGCAGTTCTTAACTATTCCATCACCACGATCTCTCAATTTATTCATAAGGATTTTTATGTTTTAATCCCTTCCGTTATTTCTTACAGAATAACTCAAAATTGTACCAATCAGCACACGATGACGATAAAGAAAGGGTCGCTGAGTTGGAACCTGGCTATTTTTATGGTCTTCTCTTTATTTTTGTATCGAATCTTTGGAACGGAGTACTAATTTCTGGGTGGGATCCAAATTTAAAATATTGTGAAATAAACATCCTGTCCGTATACTGAAATCTGTGTATCCAAGAAGCAAAAAAAAATCCAAAATATTAGGGGCGGCATTTTGCCGTCTTGCCCGGGGCGGCGTAAGTGCTAGAGCGGGCACTGAGTGCATGTAACTGATTTTAGTGGAAACGCGAAAATCTTATGTATCGATCTGGAAATATATCAATCAGGTGACTTGTACTTGCCAAATTACCAATCGATATCCCAAAGATGATGGAAATTATTTGCCTTATTCGATGCTCAATACCAAAGGAAAGATCAATAATGTCCTGATTTTATTCCATGTTAGAACGAAGAATCTAAATTCTTGCTTTGTGAAGGAGCATACAACGTTATATCCGTATTTTGTTGTCTAATTCTGGTTGAAAATCATCACTTTCCACCTCCACTGAGGACAAAATTAATTTTGTCTGTACTTTACGTTTCACTTTCTCGTTACCACATTTTTTTTCACTCATACCTAAATTTGATTCGATTTAAGTCGTTTCGACTTAAGTCGCTTTTTTCTGGAACGTAACCCTGACGTAAATCGGGGTATTCCTGTAGATTGTACTCTTAACAGTGTAAAAGTATTTGTCTAAAAGTACTTTTTTACCCCTGGTAGAGTAGAATGAGTAAGTAAAATGTGTAAATTAAATATTCACTATTAAGAAATATCAATTTTAGTAACAGAAAGTGTCAAATGAGTTTTTATAAATTATCGGGTTCATTTGATAAATTGTGATTATAAAATGGTTCCGTCTGATGAGTTGTGCGTTTAAGATAAATTATCAGAACCGGTGTGTGGCTTACTTGGTTGAGTCGCACTCAACAATGCTAGTAATCTAGAGGTCCGGAGATCGAATCTCGGCGTAGTCCAAAATTTCTGTACACATGTGCGGATAGGAAATGTTATAGTGCTTGCAAGATTATATAGACTCTGAAATGATATGCAATGAAATGTTGACCCGAAATAGCCTATAAAGACTCATGGTCTCTTACTATTTTATACCACAGATATATTAATTGGATAAAGTAAATATATAATTAATTTTGACTTATTATTTATATAAAATATACCCCAAAAATATATCAATTTTACCCTCAATTAGGTAAAATTCGACACCAAGATTATATTAAAATTAGTTACTCCGTAATTATATCTTTTCTAAACTTGACTTATATCAAATGCGAATGTAAATTGTTTATATCATTCTGATAAGTCTACTTATAAAAATGATAAAGTATGAAGTTATAAAAATGATATAAATTTTAGATGGATTTATATGTATATATTTTTTTATCAAAATTACCCCGATTTTTGCGACCGTGTACGACTCTTATGATGAGAGCTTTATAAATACTTAAGTCTTTAACGACTTCTTATAACATTTATATAAGAAAGGTATACTAAACACATATCAGAACAGTGTTGTGAGTACACGATTGATTTCAAAGGAGCTAACCATATAATCTGTCAAGTCTGTCTTTTGAATCGTCTTTTGATCGTCCGCATTTCGGCGAAAGGTTAAACAAAATTATACTAGAATTTAAGAGTGATGATCCTCCCGGGCTAAGGATTGATATGGGCAACGTGAATTCTCACTTCAAACTCATTCCTTGATGTCTTCACAAAAGGATTACCAAGCTGATTCAATAAACCACAAAAAATCAAATCAGGACACCTCGAATTGTTTTCACCCTGACCTTAGTGAAAATGAGATAACACCATCGAGATAAATGGTTCAGACAATGAGCGCATTTAGCAAACAAAACACAAAAATACTATAAGAATCACCCACCGAACCCTTTCTCCGTTGGATTTATAAAAATGCGATACACTTTTTATCATACCACGACAGAAATAATCAAACGTCAAATTATAGGGATAGCTTATACTGAGACGTAGGCGCTTGTTGTATGTCTTTAAGTCCCATCAGAAGAGAATTTTAGCTTTGTATGAAGATTTCATCAATGGCTGCCATATTTTTCATACTAGGCTGTGGTTTTGAGGAAAATAACAATTTGAATTAAAGAGTTATTATGTGTATGTCTATGACAAAATTTAAATTATAGTCAATGTTGAAGTTGAAAAAAAATTATTCAATGAAGTTTTATACTAGTTATCAACAGTAGAAAAATATTATGTTTCCTCCAAAATTAAAAAAAGTAGATTATTTTTAGGGGGCTTTGCTATTTTTCGAAGCAAAATAGCCATATTCAACGATAAAATTTTAATCGCATTAAAATGTCGACCCATATTTATAGAAAAAACTAAGTTTTGCGAAGCAATTATCAGCGTGAAAAATTTTCATTTTAGCTGAGGTCGAAATAATAACACATGACATTAATAGTCGTTCTCGTAATATCTACTTATGTTTGACAAAAAAGGAAAGCGAATGTGGCAATATCATGCGCACTCTTTTTCGCTACACCTATTAGAAGAGCTTGCGTCTCATAACAAGTGTATAGTATTTTTTTTGAGACTCTTACAAGAATAAATTTCCACTCTAATAAGAAGCCTAAAAGCCTTCTAATAAGACATGTGTATATCTCCTATAATGAGATTTTAACTCTTGCTACAAGATCAAAATAACTATTGGAAAGTGTGTCATTTAATACTTATAAGATTTTTATAAGGATCTTATAGTACTCTTTAAGAGTTAAATTTCAAGAGTTAATGTCTTGATGCTTGTTCTTGTAAGACTCTTGTAGAGTGTTATCAGAGCGAAATTGTTAGTTGGGCTCCCTGCAGTCTCTAAACTGATGGCCAAAATAATCTTAGACCGGATCAAGAAAACGATCGATCGCACTTTGAGCAATGAACAGGCTGGTTTTCGTGAGGGTTTTTCATGTAGCGACCATATCAACACCCTCCGAATCATAATTGAACAATCCGCTGAATGGAGATCCCCGTTACATCTATTGTTCATTGACTTCGAGAAGGCGTTTGACAGCGTTGACCGGGCTTATATCTGGACAGCCTTACGTAGGAGAGGCATACCAGAGAAACTTATTGCCATCATAAAGGAGTCCTATAACGGAGCCCAATGTCACGTCTTGCACAAGGGCGAATTGTCTAGTCCTTTTGAGGTGAATAATGGAGTTAGACAAGGCTGTATTTTATCACCAATACTGTTCCTTATTACCATCAACGACGTAATCTGCGACGCTCTAGGCGACCATAAAAGTAAGGGTATCAGGTGGAAATTATTTGATCACCTTCAGCACCTGGACTATGCCGACGACATTTGCCTTCTTTCAAACACAGCAGATCATCTGTCTCAAATGACGGATGCTTTGCATCGTGAGAGTCGTAGTGCTGCTTTAAAAATTAATGCCGCTAAGACCAAATATTTGAGCTTGACATCAGAAAGGCAAAGAAACATTTCTATATCCGAACAGCCGATAGAAAAAGTCGAGAACTTTACTTACCTTGGGAGCGTAGTAGCAGCGGATGGTGGGGCTGATGCTGATGTAGAGTCGCGCATAAATAAAGCCCGAGCAGTATTTTTCAGTTTGACTCCTCTCTGGCAAAACAAAAACATCTCCAGAAATACCAAACTCCGGATCTTCGAAAGCAATGTAAAATCCGTGCTTTTATATGGGTGTTCCACTTGGAAGGTGACCAGTGATATAACAACCAAACTACAAACTTTCGTGAATCAGTGCCTTCGACGCATCCTACAAATTCGCTGGCCTGAGGTAATCTCTAACGAGGACCTCCTCCAAATTACTGGCCAAAATAGGATAGGCATCGACATCAAAAGGCGGAAGTGGCAGTGGATAGGTCACACACTTCGAAAAGAGCCACAAAACATTGCAAAACAGGCTCTAGATTGGAATCCTCAGGGAACCGATGCAAGGCGTCGTGTGGGAAGACCCAAAAATACATGGAGAAGATCTGTAGAGGCAGAGGGAAAATCTATAGGCAAATCGTGGGACCAGCTAAAGGCGATGGCTGCAAATAGGCAGAGGTGGAAAAGAGGCGTAGTCAATGCCCTATGCCCCACTAGGGGTTAAAAGGAACCAGAGAGAGAGAGATATAACAAATGTACAGGCTCCAGAGGGTAGTTACGTTTTGAATGTTGCAATTATTTGGCTAAAAGTACCCTGGCACCGAGTCTGAAAAAAAACATTGTCTATCTAAATTTACAAATATTAAAGCAAATGTGATACATACCATTATGCAACATATGTAGATAAAATGCGCAAAATCTTAAAATGATTATCTGCATTTCCTGATGCATTTTTTTTTCTGTACCGTTATTGAATCTTAGACGAAACAATGGGTGTTTGATCTCTGGGTTCAACGAAACATTTTAAATTTTACTGCACAAATTATTAAGTAGGTACATATAATTTGCACAGCTTACGTAATCTGTAATCGTAGTCTAGTTCGTACGTGTGAACTCCTACCAAAATAATCACAACGGCAATGTATGTACTAAGAGGTAGTCTATATCAAATTTGTAGCTAAGCTTCCAATAAAATGCCAAAAGTTGGCATCAATGGGTGTCCCCAAAATAGAGCTATGGTCGTTGAAGTTTGAACATTATCAGGTTTCGGACAAAAATTTTCATGTTTCCCGTATCTGCATCTGTCCAAGGTCGTAATTTTCCATTTAAGCACGAATTATTCCATGTAGTGTCCTTGAAATAGGAAATAAGCACCGGATATGCAATGCACTCGACGACCTCTTTGATATGACACCCCGCATGCCCACATTCGATCAAGGTTAATTAGTGTCCTTTTATGTCCTTTTTCGGAGCTTTCCGATCAATGTTTTCCTTAGCAAATTTAATGGTAGAAACTTCAGCTATTATAGATTCTGAAAAAAGAGAAAAGTAGTGACAACTTGAATTATTCCCATAGGCTTTCGAAAGATACACGGGAAACACGAAAATTTGCCATTTAAGCTCAATTTATTCTTTTGAGGGTCCTTGAAACAGGAGACAAACACTGGATATGTAATGTACTCGACGTCCGCTTTGATATGATACCCCGCATGCTGGCCTCCGGCCAAGGATTAAAGAGTATCCTTTATTGTCCTTTTTGGAACCTTTCCGACCAAAATTTCTTTTAGCAAAATGAGTTTCAAATTCCTGGGAGCACACTGATTAAAAAACAACAAAAATTAGCCTTACCCTATTTTTTTCTATTTGGAGGCCTGAATTGGGATATTTTGACTGGACTATATAAAGTAGAGCTACAGGTAACTAGGCGAGGTTCAAGCTTAGGTATGTCCCCGAAAATTAATATTGTGCCACTTTTTTAATTATATCTAGGACTAGGAGCTATTCACACTTAACCCATTAATGCCTGATGTTACATATATGTAACAGTAAGACATCCTTCGTTTCAAATGGCTGCTAAAGGAATAGGATATCAATTCGGCACTAAAAAGTGTTTTATTCTGTACTGGACACTATTAGCAATGCGTAGAAATCAATTTAGCTGAATTTGATTGACTATTGTGGAAGTTATAGAGGTTTCTTTCTGATGGTTTTTTCGATGTTGACGAAAATCGTCACGATGGCAAAAGTAGTAGAGGAATTTTATTTTTATATTTAATTGTATGGAAAAAATTGGGAAAAAATTAATCGTATGTCATTACATGGTCTTTTTGAAACAATACAAAAAATAAATGAAGTAAATATTGTCCGTAGTTTACGTTTTATAAGTACTTTTATACTGTTACATATATGTAACATCCGTCCTGATATGGGGAAAGTGCACTTCTCGTATATACGAGGTGTATGAGTATGTACTTTTTTAGTGTTTTTGTTTTATTTTATGGATTTTTTACACTATTGACGCGATAGTCCGGATAAATTATCAACAAAAAAGAAGTCCGGATTCTCATAAAATCCGGATTAACGAAAATTCCGGATTTTAACAAGACATTTTTATCTAGGAAAATAGCATAAATAGTCTTTATAAATGTTAAAATTTAAAAGAAAAAAATGCTATTATTTAGGTTTTTCCTTAAAATTAGTCATGTCACATGATTTTCTAGACCCTTATGTCTTCTTGACTGGCAAATTGAGCGGCCATATTTGGCATAACATACCAAAAATATTAAGAGTCGGAATTAGAATTGCTCTAGAAATCCGGAATATGGATACAATAGTTGTCTTATGTGGATTAAAATGATAGCCGGATTCAAGGGTATCCGAAGCAAGGAGTCAAGGCTTTATTTTCATGAGGTCAAGGATTAGTTATTCTATTTAATTCTGCTAATATAATATTTAAAAGGATATATTTTGAGCTACGAAAGAAGAAATGGTTTCTAATGTAGACCAAATTATAGACAAGGAGGAATTATAGGCTCTTTATTTAGTCCTTTTTAGACAAATTGGGCGGATGGACAAATTGACAAAAAAATTGAAACAATAATTTTATAATTTACTGGCAAATCTTCCATAATCCTCAAAATCTGTATTGTTAACTACTGTAGTTCTATAAACTTTTTTTCCTATTCACAAACTGTCAAATCTATTACTTCAGTGGGTGTTCAAGAAACTTCTCAATAAAACAACAACAACTCCAAATGCAAAAACACATATATAATAAAATAAAATAATACAATATTTGGCATAATATTTTTGTAAGGCTGCTCAATTTTCGCACACATTTCGTATTATTTCTACGTTATTGTTGCATTATCTATATTCCGAAATTCATGCAAAATATCGGCTTTCATATATTTTTCGCTTTATTAAAAAAAATGTACTAAAATGTTTTCTTTTTGAAAAAAAAATCAAAAATATACTTTGAATACACTTTCCCCGTATCATGCCTGATGTTACATATATGTAACACCCTCAAGTACTTCGAGTGCCTGATGTTACATATATGTAACAGTGCCGGGAGCCTGAACCCGGCATCCGGGGAAAAAAATTTTTTCTACAAAATGTGTTTTTAGCCATTTTAAGCCGACGTGGAAAATTTCAGCTCAATCGGTAAGATTTTAGGGTCTCGTCGTTAATGGGTTAAACTTAATCTGGCCAGCTCACTTAATTTGCGGTGTGGTTAGTTTAAAATTGTATGGAATTTGATAGCCTAAATTAAGAAATTTGCACAGATTACGTAATGTGGGCGTAAGTCACGATATATAGTACAGAATATAAGGTAGCAACAAGTGGGATAGTCAGAGAAACGAATGACGTATACTTTCCTGTGACGTCATTTCTCTTAATGCTCTTACTAGGCACAACACTGTGCAGAACTGCACACAACGACGACATATGTAGGTGGCATGTCATCGGATTTAAATTTAGTGTAATGAAAAATGTTTGTTTATTTTCCGTAGTTACGCCATATTTTGCATAGTCACGCCATCGTATTAAAGGCGAATCAAAGTATGTACATATTCGTTTTATTAAAAAATACATACACACTAGAATCTCCATAATTTGGCCGCCCAATATGACGGACACGAATACACATGTTATGTATGTACATATGTATGTATTGCGCGAATATAAACGAACATGATAAGAAAGACCATTCTCATAAAAAAGATATATTATATGTCTATTTCATAATACAGTTTTGTGTATTTTTAATTTTTTTTTTAAAGTTGGTCATCAGTAATTTTAGTATTTAATTTTCTTAAGAGGTTTTCACACTTACGGCCAGATTACGTAATCTGTGCAAATTACTTATTTTGAGCTGTCAAATTCCATACATTTTTAAAATGACCACACCGCAGATTACGTAATCTGGCCAGATTTACAAAAATGTGAAAACTTCCTAATGCAAAAATACATTCGGGTTCTGAAAAAAACATTTTGTTACCCTTTCTTCGCAATTAAATAATGATTTCAAATCATAGGCTGCTTGCACTGAAATTCACTTTACTTTATCTATACTTCAATAACGTGAAAGCGTATAATTACATATATTAATTAATTGGAAAGGTTTTTTCTTGCCATATTGTAAATAAGATACTCAATAAGGCACTTTATTATTAGAAAAGGTTTACTGTATATAAAAGCAACGTATTTAATGAGCTGTCCTTGCATACGATTTGTTGTTGATTTTTCATTGTAATATAGAAATCATACTACTAATCGTTCTCATCCAAGAAACTCTAATTTAATAATAATAATTTTTTCACTAGCTTCTTCCACGGCCTTAAATTTGTAAATACCGTTGGCACTATTGTCAAGCTGACGTTGACTTTATCGCCCGGATTACCTTCGATCACCGGCACAATTCATCCTAGCATATTGTAGACGTAAATTATATCGGCAGACAATAGTAGGCGGTGGCAACAACACATATCTCCTGGTAAATTGAATTCACCACGTCCGCCTACAATCAGAAATTAATTACAATTTTCACTTTATCATTCCGAATCTACAACGACACGTCGAACAATAAACAAATTGTCTCTTTATTCTTGCATTTCTAATAAAACAACATCCCTCATTCAATACATTCAACTTGTTTATAAATTCAAATGGTTTCAAATTCTGATTAACATCTTAATTGCTCATTTGAAACGATTTTTACGACCTGGCAATAATGCTTGGCATAATTTTCGAAAGGTGAAAAGGACCTTCTTGACGTGAAAGTGGAGACATTATCCAGTTCCGAATAATAAACGAAGGCACAGAAAAAAAACACATCTTGATTCCACCTGAAGTAGCCAAGCCCAATTTCTGGGTGAATACTACATACATAATTACTTTTTTCCGTCATTCCATATTCCATGTAAGTATATATATTCAGTGGCGTTGTCGATGGAGTTTCTTTAGAAGGATCAGTGTGCTATACTAAGCCTAAGTTCTTTATTAATTCATTGGAAAATGTTAGTGAAGCACGTGTAACTATTCATTGGAAATGAAAACTCTTTCAAGAAATATCAATTTAATGCAGACTTGTCGAACTCGCGGACTGCGGCCATGTCAAAGAAGCACAATGTGTATCAACACAAAAATGGTGAAATTTGTAAAGTTAACAAATTCAGCCGTTGAACTCATGTCTACAAAAATTACTAAAACTCGTCAGTAGCTTATGCCATATTATTTTAGGGATTTTTCTCAAATTCAAACAATTTGCTGCTGGTTATTTGGTTTTATAAAACAGCTCTTCATTCAGGCTAAGCCTCTTCATTAAACTGTTCTGTCCCGAAATGCAGTTAATAAAAAATTGGTTGGCTTTACAAAACATGAATTGAGATTTATTTAGAAAAATAGCACAGCATTAACAACTTCGGAAATCTTGGAATTGGTGACTAAATCCCCTGGATGTGAAACTCCAACATAATATTTACAGCAGTGCCTGATTTTTAGATTTTTATATTTCTACATTTATACTTATTAAGCTGTATGGGTGCATGAGTTTTGTTTAAAACCATATCGCAAACAACTGTTTGTCTCTTTTAGCCACCTTTCTGCTGAAATTAATTTAATCTGACTACTTGGTTCCCAATGTTATTTTGGGCACCTGGATGACCGGTGCTACAATTTTTTATCATCTGTCCAAAATTTGTCGCAAATCATGTAATTAGCTAAAAGTGGTAACATGAAGATCAATCATATTTTCACGTTTTCGCCTCTTGTCTTAAGTTTTTAATGTTCTTGAAGTACATTTTCGAATGGTGGAAGTTTTCACGGATAATTCCGAAGCCGCTATAGAGATCCAGACTTTCTGCCATATTTTAAAAGTAATATTCTGTAATCAACTTTCGTAATACAATTAAATAAAAAATTGTGAAATTTTGTCCCTGCGGCCCACCCAAACCTGACTTTTCAGGTTTGGGTCTTATTTGGCCAGGTTTTGAGTTTGACATCCCTGATTTAATGGAAATTACTAAGGCTTTTTTTGCAATCCGTACAAACGTTGAACATAAGGCATCTTTCATTTCCAGCGTATTGACGCATTCCGCCAATTGCACAATATATTCATAATTTATTTTTAAAACGAATTCTCGATTAAAAGACAGTTAACAAATTTGTCACTATCTACTCTTAGTGTTCAACGTCATGAAAACGTACACAATAACGGTTTTCGCGCCTCCTTTTTAAAAAAAGCATTCAAAATTTGTTATCCCTTTCGGAGGCATACAAGCCACGAAATAAATGTTAAGTACAAGTGTTGAGTGGCCTCCAGAGGCATATCGATTCCCTATCGTGTGATTGAAATAGAGTATCTGATGGAGATGCTTTATTTCAGTCACACTACAGAAAATCGCTATACCTCTGGCGCCCGAATTTGATTGAAGTTCTTATTACTTCGTGGCTTGTTATGTAGATAATTTTGAATAAGCCCGTCGTCAATAAATACACTAGTTTTCCAAAAAGCGATCGGTTCGATAAAAAAACCGCGATAATAATCTATTTTCACATATATGTAAATTGTAAAACAGCCAAAGAGTTTTTGCTACGGCACTGATAATATTTTCATGAATGAATATAATGCGTGCTTAACAACCATAAAAACTAATCAACATGACGAAAGCTATGTGGTTAAAAGGACTTGACAGGAAAAGCTCCCAACAATTATGGAACATATATTCGTTCTATGTATAATGATAAGCATGTATCGAAATGTAAATTGGGTTAGCTGGGCTTTGTCGGTAGCTGATTTAGACCGACCACCCTTCTAAAATTAGCAATTCATAGGCAAGCATACATCAGGGCGGTTGAAGTCTTACTCCTAAGTAGTTCATGAAAGAATTTTCCAAGTTCTCCTTATTGATCCAATGTCACTTTTGTTAATTTGTACCATCGGCAATTTCTACGAAGTGAATTCACACCACTTTATCTTTCTTAAATTTCAATTTATTCGTCAGGGGACAAAGGCCAAATCAAGTTGTCGTTTATTTAACGCAACGAGTATTTTGGGTGTGGGCAAGGACCAGTCAAAATTTTCTCGTGGCATACGACGTGGGCAAATTATTCCATAAAATTCATTCCGTTTGTGTTTCGCGTCTTCGTCCTTCGTCCCCCGTCCTCGGTCATCGCTAGACGTTCAAGATGAAAGATATTGTTCTTGTAAATGTTAGTAATGATCTTCATGATAAATATTTATGAGCAAAGAAACTGAGAAGCCTCCCCGGGGAAGGAAAAGTTTTCCAACAAGAGGCATTCTTTTTTCTTTCGTTCTTATGCCTCTCTTACTTCTTTTTTAGTATTCGTTTGCACAAAACTTCGATCTGAACCTTTAATTTCCTCCGAATGAAATGATTTTTGATTTGAATTTTCTTCATGGCAAAATTCCATTTGAATTTTTTCCTTTGTCCGGAGAGTTTCCTTTTTTTGTTTTCTGGTGTCGTCGGAGGGAATTGATGGAAGTGTTTTCTTTTCACTTCACGCTTATTCTGGCAATTGACTTGTCAAGTGTCCAATCATCTCTCACGAAGGTGCCATATCTTTTGTGAATGCCATATATACTTGAAAAGAGTTTTGTGAGTGCATATGTACTTGAAATGTGTTGTGTAATTAGGTAGGGCGTTGATTATCCGAACCAAAGCCCCCTCCATACAAAGCCAGGAACTAGGAAATTCTCATATAGGTACTTTGGCAGGCAATCTTGGGATCAAATTTACATTGCGTTAAAGGGAAATCGAACAGTGTCGCGACAAACTTCACACGAAAAACATTGGCTCCCGGTTGATTTGCGTCGCCAAAAGTTAATATGTTAGGCACTAAAGGGTTGTGAGAACAGTGAAATAAAAAAAAAACGCGAGAAATGTTTAGTTTTAGGGGGTTTTATGAACTACCCCGGTCATTGGGGAATCTCCACGATGAATTCATCGTGAACCGTGAATTAGTTTGACGCTTTTTTGACTTGTGAGAAGCCATTGCGATTTGGCGGAACATATACTCGCATCCGCCCGAGGTCTATCTGTTAAGGACTGAAGGATAAAAGGAAGGCAAACAAAAATCCGTATTTTTCCCAGTAATCATAAAAAGATGATGTTTTTTTGCTTTTGTTTCAAAAGTCTGAAATACACGTTTGCTTTTCTAGCATATCTAAACTTCTATTGCAATGTCTCAATTTTCTATCATCGTTTGTTATGTACGAAATAATATCAGATGCTAATTTGTGTGCATAAGAACAACATATTTTCTAATAAAAATGCAAAAATCCAACACGTATTTTTAGCTTACATACGTACCTCATTGGAAGAGCATAAGTAGCAGCTTGAAATAATAAATTGACATTTTTGAAGGAATAAAATATGTCAAGTCATGTTGAAGGCTTGGAAAACAATGTGAAGACATCTTCAGATAGTGCAGTCAAAATATCCCAATTCAGGCCTCCAAATAGAAAAAAATAGAGTAAGGCTAATTTTTGTTGTTTTAAAATTAAGTGGGTTCCCAGGAATCTACAACTGATTTTGCTAAAAAAAAAACTTGATCGGAAAGGTCCCAAAAAGGACAAAAAAAGGATACTCTTCAATCCTTGGCCGCAGGTCGGCATGCGGGGTATCATATCAAAGGGGACGTCGAGTAAATTACCTATCCGGTGTTTGTTTCCTGTTTCGAGGATCCTCAAAGGAGCTTAAATGGAAAATATTCGAGTTTCCCGTGTATCTTTCCAAAGCCATAACTAAGAGAATAATTTAAGTTTTCCCTACTTTTATCACTTTTAAGAATCTATAATAGCTGGAGATTCTACCATTAAATTTGCTAAGAAAACAGTTGATCGGAAAGCTCTGAAAAAGGACATAAAAGGACACTAATTTCACACCTTGATCGAAAGTGCCCACATGCCCACATGTCATATCAAAGAGGACGTCGAGTGCATTGCATATCCGGTGCTTGTTTCCTGTCTCAAGGACACGAAATGAAATAAGTCGGGCTTAAATGGAAAATTACGGCTTTAGAAAGATACAGATACGGGAAACACAAACATTTTTAAGTTGAGCCCAATTTTCTCCTTTGAGGGTCCTTGGAACAAGTAACAAATGCCGGAAATGGAATGTACTTGACATCCTCTTTGATATGACACCCCACATGTCCACGTTCGACTAAGGTGTGCAATTAGTGTCCTTTTATGTCCTTTTTCAGAGCTTTCCGATGAACTTTTTTCTTAGCAAATTTAATGGTAGAATCTTCAGCTATTATAGATTCTGGAAAGTGATAAAAGTAGTGACAACTTGAACGGGAAACGCAACACGGGAAACGCAAAAATTTCCCATTTAAGCTCGATTTATTCCGTCGAGGGGCCTTGAAACAGGAAAACAAACACCGGATATGTAATGTACTCGACGTCCCCTTTGATATGATACCCCGCATGCCCACCTCCGGTAAAGGATTAAAGAGTATCTTTTTTTGTCCTTTTTGGGACCTTTCCGATCAACATTTTTTTTTAGCAAAATCAGTTGTAGATTCCTGGGAGCCCACTGATTCAAATTAGCCTTACTCAATTTTTTTGTATTTGAAATGCTAATATGACTGCACTAAGAGTAGAGTATATGTACCCTATTCCTTCCTTCTTTGGTTGCACTTATTCTGATGCATGAGCCGCTATTATTCTTTCCATGCTTGGATTAAGGCATAGAGCAACTATAGATACTGGATGCATGAACGTGCATGTGATATGCATTGAATAAAGCTCCATTATCCCTGCAGTGTATGAATGCGTTCGTTCTTATATGCTAATGCCCGTAGGTAAAGAAGGATTTCATATTATATGTGTATGTAATTGTAACTCGAGGCAATTGTGATTGCCTTTTATAAAGAGTTTTCAGTGGATACGTTGCTTTTGAAAGCATGTTGTTTAAGTTATCGAATGAAACTTATAAAACAACTCATATTAATCCAATTTAACCTTCGGGCGGGCGCAATGCATCTGACAGATTAAGTGGCCAGTTTTTGTTGCGACAATCAGCGATACGAAAAGGGAGAGATCTGAAACTCACAGTAGCTTAATTTTTATCGATCAACTATCCAAAGCAGTTTTCAGTTTCTATCTACCATATGTCTGAGGGGCGGGAGGGGATAAAATAATCTCTCAGATGTATTGCGCCCGATTGTGTTATTTTCTCCTTTTCTATGAAAATTTCCATATGTTATACTCTTCACATTGCGTAATAACGTTGTGTTGACTTTTAGGTGCACCAAATCGTTCAATAGTGTGTTTTTAGTAAAATAAGCTCACATTTTTAAGGCGGTCGAGTTGTTGGAGAAAGACAGATGGAATTGCGCCAAGGATTCTTTCAATTCTCTTCAATGTGGTTCGCGCATTCGTAGGTCGACTGGATCAAGGGAGGAGATCATTAATCAGTGACGCTAATTTCTAGATTGGGTAGTGACACATTATAAATCGAAACCAGATTTGCATTGCAATAAAGATTCCGATGTATCATGTGTCAAAAAAGGATTTCAATAATTTGCGTGGGATCTGTCTCCTTCCAGCTATGTATATCCAAACTGCTTGCAAACACTTTTTTCGAACCGGATTAAGTATGTAGAGCCTGATGAACATGCTGGCTTTAGTTTTTGTTTTTACTCCAGCGACCTATTAACACGTTCCGATCCGAACTGTTATTGAGCAATCCGCCCGCCGAGCCGATATACCCAATACACCTCACTGCTATGTATATCTGGGAGCTTTACGTAGGAGGGACATACCACAATTCTGACAAAATTCACAGATATACAGGCAAACCTCCCTAACTTGAATTACGAGTTGCCAAAATAAAATGTTCGAGTAAGGGAGAGTTCGACTGATGGAATTAAACAGTGAAACCAGAAAATAAGAATTTAGTATCTAACAATTTTATAAAAAAAAGTGCATTCTTGAAAGATTTGTGGAGTCATGTATGTATTTAGGTCTCCCATATGACCCCATAGAAATGTGACAAAGTTTGTATCAAAACGAATATAACCTTCAGCCGAACAATTTAGCCTATCCATCAGAATAAGTAGCACATCTAAGCCATATAAATTCTGCTCGAAAATAGGCTTGAAATATTGTTGAGAAAAATGTTCGATTAATCTGAAGCAAATACAGTGAAACTTCCCATAAGCGGACACCATTGGGGAATGAGATTTTGTCCGCTTATTGGAAGTGCCCGCTTATGAGAATATTTCACGCAGGTGTTACATTTTATAAAATAGACTTTCACTACAATCTGCAAATCCATTCAAAAACCGCGACAAAAATTTGGTAGATTAGGGTATAATTTTTAGTCATTTCATTCCCACTCTCTTTCCACTTTTTCAAAATAACTTTTATTTTTAATAAAGGTTTCGTCGCTTCCACATATTTTTCCAACGATTTTTTTTCCGAGAGCGAGCACACTTCTTTTTCATCTGAATTGTTATGTGATCTTCAATTTTTCTTCAATTCGCAAAATATTGTTTGACACTTATTTAAATAGAATAGAGAATTGCACGATTAAACGCCGCAGCATAAATTGAATTTATGCAACTTCTACAAAAGTTGCGAGCACCAACCGAGAGATAAAAAAGAACTGCAGTCGTTGATATATCATTATACATTTCCCGTACATTGGGTCTTGCTAATACGCGTAAGATCCATTTTCTGGTAATCGCAAGACTCTTTGCTCTAAATACAATTCTGCAATGTAAGAATTTGTGCTTTTTTTCTTGGAACTGTCCGTTTATTAGAGACTCGCTTGTTCAGGATGGGTATGAAAGTACTGTCCGTGTCCGGTTATGAGAGTGTCCGGCTATCAGAAGGTGTTTTCCTAGCAAAATATGTGAAAAAACGTTGGGGAAAATAAAAGTGTCCGTTTATAAAAAATGTCCGGTTATTAGAAGTGTCCGTTTAGGGAAGTTCGACTGTAATATAGAAACGGGCACATAGAAAAGAAAAAGACCGATTACTTCAGGCGATCGGTTGTGAAATCCGGCTTCAGAGTGCATGCCAGGCACTGTCTGAGATTATTTTAGAAAACGATAGGGTATTAGTCAGAAAGTAGAGATGAGCATCGAAAGAAAAACATCGATGGTTACCATCGAAAAAACATCGAGACGAAACCATCGATGGTAACAAAACATCGAACCAAAAACATCGATGTTTTGGGTTTTTTGAGTACTCAAAAAAAATAATCACTTTAATATCAAAAATTAAGCTGATTATGGTTTTCATTCAATGCCTTCCCCACCCACTAGAATATAACTCTTCTCCTTGAGTTTTTTTGCATTCGTATCGTACCCAGAACAGACATATCAAATTCGCGGCCCGCAGCCAGGTCGAAGAACTTGATTAAAAAAATGTGTGGCAGCACAAATTCGAGCTATTGAACTCCTTTCAACAATTTACTAAAACTCGCCAAGAAGTCGGTGGCTTATGCACGCTTAAAAAAATCGCCGACAATTATTTGAGTAACATTTGCTTAAGGCATCCTTTTTTTGTGGAAGAAAACGTTAAGCCTTTTCGTGAAATTGTTTTGTTCCGAAGTTCGGTCCATTTTTTTTTAGTATTAGCCGAACTTGCTAGCTATCTGATGGCACGTTGCACTATAACTCGCGTTCGCATCCTTCAGGTTATTGGACAAAAACATCTTGGGCTGATATTTATTTGAGGGACGAAGTTCTAAAGCCCCGAAATCGTATATTTGATGAGGAAATCACATGAACATGAAATGTTGTATATATGACCATTTCAGCCCAAGTACAGAATTTTTCCCTTTTAGCTTATTAAGCTTTACTGGTACATGCGTTTGTTTCACACCTCATCACAGAACCAATTTATGTCTATTTTGAGCCTTTCTTTCTGACCGGACTTGATGTAACTCAGACTAAGAATTTTCGCTCCCAAGGTTGTTTTGGGCTTCCTCTGGATGTTTATGACCGGTTCCACAATGTTCGGATCAGCTGTCCAAAATTTGACGGAAATTAAGTCACAAATAATGTTGGCGTTTTAACTTCTTATCTAAGGTTCTCAATTTATTTGATGCGCATTTTCAAAAGATGTAATTTCTATAGGACGTAATCCCTAGGAAGCTTGACTTAGATTAATAGTCACATCTTAAATGAAACATTCTGAGATTAAATTACAAAAATACATAGGTTTACGCGTATTCAATTTTTTTATTTTGCGGCCCGCCTTAACCTTAGGACACTGATATTTGGCCCAGACCAAAGGTTGAAACTATTCCAGGGCGAAACCACATTTGGAAATTGTGCCCTACCGGGCGTATAAAAAAAAACTCCTTTTTGTGTGTACAGTGTTCACGATAGATGGATTACATGTTGTATGTTACGATGGATTCACATTTTTTTCTGATTGAAGGTATTTGCATACACTTATAAAGACAAAGTTGAGTTTAAAAAAAAAATATGTTGAGGGAAAAAACCATCGACCATCGAAACGTAAACCATCGATGGTGAAAAACATCGACGCAAAACCATCGATGGTAAAAACATCGACAATCGGACCAAAAACATCGATGTTTTCGAAACATCGATGTTCGATGCTCATCCCTATCAGAAAGCTTAAATTTAAGTTTGCACCACTTGAAAAACATTCTAACGGTACTTATGAAGGTTTTTGTCTTGTTTGGGCTTCCTGCGTATATCTCCGCTCCTAATGGTAGCATTTCCAAAAAAATACCGCCGAATTGTTTGGTACAAAATTTTCTTCATCTTTGGCATAGCGGGTGTTCACCATAAAGCAGTAGGTAGGTAAAATGTTACAGCGTGTCAAAGTTGGAAAAAAACAGTTTTACAAATCAGTTTGTTGCAAATAAGTCGATAGCGTTGAATTTTCGCGCAAAAATGAATACGAACGGACTTGTACCTTATTAGATTCCCTACAATCCAGAAAAAAAATTAAGTCGATACGATCAGCCGCAGCCGAGATATACCCGAAAGAAGGTGAGCATTCCGAAGAAACTATGCGTTATACATACTTACTTACTTTACTTACTTACTTTAGTAGGTACGAGTATAATTTGTTGCAGATGCAGTTAGGATGGTGAGCTGCGCTCTCTATTTGAGCTACTTCTCTAGGCTTCTAAATTGATATCTATTTGCATTTGTAATACAGTAGCGGGAATTGAAATAGGTTCACCCCCCATAAAGTAAGGTTTCCCGAAAATCTGGAAGTTCACCAATGGGATAAAGTCATTTACTTTCATTTTATTTTGGATGGCTTATTTAGTGATGAGAATACGTTTTTTTTTATCTTTTTCAGTAGAATCCAGAATATGTTATACAGATCTACTTGGTTGTGGCATGGGGACCAAAGTTGGAAGATCATAAATGTCATCGTAGCAATCTTCATCACTTATGTCTTCGGTTATGACTGCGACATTTGAGCATATTTTGCCACAACACGTTCTACAGATATTGGTACATGCGAGCCCGGCCTTCCAACAACCACATGCTGTTCCACAGTTTTTATTACAAGAGCACGAAATAATATTTAAGGGGTATGAAGGGATGATTTCTCCCGAAATCAAGGCTACAATCCCACTTTCGCTTCCAGCCCAATTTTCTGGTTTCAAAACGTTGCCGAGCCATGTCTGTATTTAGTGGTACGTTCGTAAGGAATGATGATCAGCGGCTGTTTCGGTGGGAGGCAAAGCAGCAAGATGAGCTTTAATTTTCGTTTCTGCGCGAGCGAAAAGTTTGAAGCGGAAATCGCTTAGTAATGTGTCGTTGCGTGTATTTCCGTACAAGGCAATGAAAATATTCTTTCCGATAGTGCATAGATAGTTTTTGCATCTGAGCTCTGCTTTAAAAACCTCGAGCGATTGTAAAACGCGAGTATGTTCCTTCTTCTTTAAAAAGGAGAGAAGCCTACTTTTTCCATATCTAAAAACGGCCAAAGTCGTATCACACCCTGTGAAGGCGTTAAGAAAAAGTATATCCTCCGAAAGAGTTTGGTGTTTTAAACTGTCGATGAATACAAAATTGTATTTTCGGAATCTCGCTCTATTTTATAAAATAGACTTTCTAGACATGATATCCAATACCTGACAATATAACCAGCAGATCAACGTCTTCTCCAACGATGAAAATTGAGTCAAACTTGGACGACATGCCTAAAGCCGTTTGAACAATTTGTGTATCCGCATCTTCTACAGCCTGGGATATTAAGAAACCATGATAACCATGATTCGTTAAATACTTTTGCAGTATATCAACAAATCGTTTCTTTTTTCTTTAGTTGGCCAACAATGCCTCCTGCTTCATACCTCTGAAGATTGTGGTCTCGTCAAAAATAAATTCAGCTGACTGTTGAATTGTTGAATTTTCCGACATGATTGATGTATTTGAACACTATTCACATTTCTCAAAATTTCTTCATGCTCCCTACGACCACGTTCAATGCATGTCTCAATCAATGTACGGATAGCTCGTTTTTTCACTTCAACAACGTCAGCTTCGTTTGAGGATTTCGCACAAACGAAACAAAAACTCATGGCGAAACTAGACAAACAATGAAAACTATTTCGAAAAAAAACCGAAGTTTGTCAAATTGACTTTCATTTGCAAAAAATACCGCTAATGGAGTCACTGTTCGCAAGCGTGTCGCGTAATGAACATAATGTATCTCTCTCTATCTGCAGTGAAAGACAACTGGCCGCCAAGTAAAGCCCAACTGAATGTTGGTACATAGATACCCGTAGAATGTATTGCTATCTCCGATCGTCGACTTTCTCTTGGGCATATCTCGGTTGTGGATGATCGTATCAATTTAATTTTTTTCTGGATTGTAGGAAATTCAATAAGCTACAAGTCAACTATGATTAATTCTTGCGTGCAAATTCACCGTTATCGACTTATTTGCAAAAAACTGATTAACAAACCGGGTTTTTCCACTTTGACACGCTGTAGCATTTATTCTGCTTTTTTTTAGATGAACAGTCAGTAAACAAAAGATGAAGTCAATTTAGGACTAAGCCCCTACCGATTTCTAAAATAATCTCAGACAGTGCCTGGCATGCACTCTGATTTTACCAAACGCCTGGAGTAGATGAATACTGAAGCCTCTATTGCTCTGAACATCCAGGCAATGAACCCAGGAGACTAACTCTAAGTCGAAGCCTTTAAGTAGATTTCGACTTAGAGAGGTTTGACTGTACACCATTTTCCACCATCAAAGTCGAATGTCATTTGATTGCAGTTTTTAGGTTCCTGGTTTAAGAAAATCCCGGACATTTAGTCCAAACCAAAAAAAAAAACAAGTAAAAATAAATAATATAACTCGTGCATTAAAATTGTACTATGAAAGTCATAATGAAGTGCATGTCTCACAGCCATGTTTCTTATTCCACTTAACAAGTTATGAGCTGTTGCCACTAAGTAGCATTTTATCAAATCACTTGCTAAACTAGCTACATCCTTCGTATGTTTTCCCTAATTTCACCATTAAAATCATTTCAAAGCAATTACGCTAATATGTAGACTACATTCAAGAACTTGTGTATCCTTGTGCAGTAAATTAACGTGCGAAACGTAGTCACGTAGTCTTTCGTCTTGTAATAAGCACATTCTGCAGAAGGGGAGATGGTAAGTTTATGTAAGAGCAATAATGTTACAGATGTTTTGGGTTCACTAGAGCATATTACGCGACACAAGAGCTAAACTTAGCCGTGCAAATGAAAAAGCATATACATGCTCGTATTTATCGTAACAAGTAATAATAAGGCAATTCTTCTCCCAATGTCCTTGGTCCTTGAGTTCAAATTCTTGCTGTTTTTAGTCAGAACAAAAGTCAGATGATCTTTATACATTTGCTTGCATAATCCCTATATGGAATGACTTCGAGTAGGAAATGAGTTGTACTTAAGGGTCTGATTTTTTACAATATGATACACGTTATAAAATCTGCTAGATCATCCCTAATTACTTTATGGGCCATTCTCTCAAAACTCTTATAGAATGGTTAGTCTTATCGCATAGAGAAGACACACACACTTTTTAGAAAGCTTTTCCATTATATTGAATTGAATTTTTGTTGATTTTGCATAGTTATGTTATCTTTTGCTTATTTACGCTATTGGATGAAAGTACGCAATGATTTTTTCAATCTAAGATGATGGCGTGCGTAACCAAGCAAAATATGGCGTAACTTTGCAAAATATACAAAAATTCCATTCAATACAATGGAAAAGCTTTCTGAATATTGTGTGTGTCTTCTCTATGCGATAAGACTAACCAGCCGACAGGTACTGAATAAGAGCTATCAGAAACCCGGCCTATGTATCTTAAGGTTAAATAGTTAATTTTTCATTCCTTCCACGACGTTTTTTATTGCCATACAAGCTGTGAGGGCTCGCTTCACTCGCATGTCTGACATGCCGTTCGAAAAGACCCCAATTCAATTGCATAGTTTAGGCAAATTAAATAAGCTTTACGAACATAAATAGTTAGATTTCCAATTCAGTATTTTTAAAATTTGTCTTTGTTCCTTCCGTTTCGTGTTCCCTCTTTTTCCAATTGAGTATTTTAAAAATTCAAAATTTTCAGAATCGGTTTCAAACATTTTCTATATGTAACCTACACAATTGTCCTACAAACCATCGGTTCAGTTCTATTAGAGGAAAAGCACTACTATCATACGTACAGTAAAATTGAGTTACAATTAAGAAAATATCCCATCCATGACCTCTCATTTTAGATTTTGTCCGTGGTCAAATTTAGTACGTTTCAAGACAGAAACATATTTATGTGGATTTGAATTTGTATTGGTCTTTAGGAAGCCCATTTAAAAAAAAAAATTAGAGGAGATGTTTCTATGGCAGCCCCATGACTCCTTCCTTACCCTTCGCTCGTAGAGTCAAAGGGTATATGTCATGAAGTTTGTAACGCATTGAAGGAAGCATCTCCGAGGTTGAGAAATAGCGTTAACATCCATGAATCTAGTTTTGCATTCCAACCAATAACCCCCTTAGAAATCTTGAAGACAATTGGCTCTCTAAAAAAATCGAACTCATGCGGCTTTGATGGAATTTCAAGCGTTATTTTGAAACAAATAGGTTGCTTCATTACAGATATTTTGACGGTTATTTTCAATCGAAGTCTTAAATGCGCAGATGTACTACTATTGTACAAAAAAGGCGATACTTTGGATATGAACAACTACAGAACGATTTCACTACTACCAGTTTTGAGTAAGGTATTCGAAAAAATTGTCAAGAAACGTGTAGTATCTTTCCTAAATTCTTCCAAATTCTTCAGTCCCTTACAATCTGGATTCCAACAAGGTAAATCAGCTGAAGATGCACTTCTACACTTTTGTTCAAGAATTTTTACTAATATTGACGGAAATAAACTCACGGCTGGATTGTTTATGGATATTTCCAAAGCGTTTGATATGGTTAACCATAATACCCTTCTGGATAAACTTAAACGAGCAGGGTTCCGTGGCTTTTTGAACAACTGGTTTAAGTCTTATCTATCAAATAGACCACAAAGAGTCAAGAGTGTTTGCATATGGGCGTTCCACAAGGCTCTTTGTTTTCCCAAAATTTTAGGGGCGCTCTAACTGCATTTGCTGATGATGTCGGCTGTACATATGCTTCTAAAAGTATGTTGAACTTAACTGCCGATATAAATTGGGATCTTAATTTATTTAGAATCTGGTTTGCAGAGCATGGGTTAACTATAAGTTCCAAAAACCAAAATAATGTTTTTTTTAGTTTATCAACATTCTTTGCGAACAATGCTGAGTTTTGGTTACATTCTCCGGATTGCCAACGTTTTAAGTTAAATGGTTGCAATTCAAGCTATAATTGAAATACACTCTGATTCGAGTCTACGAAAACGTCCGCTTGGCCATCTGGTGGCCATAGTCAGGACTCGAACCGAATAGATAACCGCTAATACCTAATGAATAGTCGCGTTTCTCGTTAGCTCAATTCGAAAAAAATTAATATAGCAATCATTGCCTTCCAATTGATACCACATTTATACCCATCCGATCTTTTTTTGAACATCCGTAGCCAACTTGATAGTCCGAATGCTCAACTAACTATAATTAAATAAATAGGAAAGCTTAAATCTTTTTTAGTGCCAAGCAAATGCGAGCTAACGATTTGCAACCGATCAAAACTATTCCGAAATGGTTTTCGAGATAGTAGTTAGCCATGGGGCGATGTTCGTCTGTCTGTCTGTTGCGTCTATTTATTCGGCGGGTATTGAAGCTAGCAAGCTGAAATTTTGCACACGTTCTTATTATTGTTGCTGTTTGTATGTTTGTATCACCGAAAATGGAACACTAGGTCATGGAGCTGCCATACAAACCTAGCCCTTAAATTCAGTTCTTCTAAGAAAAACTTTTTTATTTGGGCACCAATATCAACCAAACCTCATAAAAATGTATTCTATTGATGTCACAAAAAATATGTAAAATGAATGAAATATGTAAAAATCGGACCATGGGTTCGTGCTATACAAACCAAACCCCCCAAATTATATTCTCCAAAAGATATGTAAAATAAGGTGGAAAGGGGTCATAGGTCTGCCGTAAAAACCCTACTCCCAGTTAGCTTCTTCTAAGAAACTTTTTTTTACACCAATTTCACAAAACCTTGGATTAATGTGTCTTTATCGAAACAACAAAAAATTTAAAAACAAATGGAATCGTACTATGGGACCGGGGGCATGGTCTACCTCTCCCAATAAAGTTTTATTTGCCCCACTTGTTCCAAGCAAACCTCACTCAAATATAGATTTATCGACACCACGGAACTTATCTGAAAACGGAAGGAAAAGAATTGGAGGGGGGATTAAACACGACGTTTTATTTCAATATAGACAAACTTCAGCGAAGTTTGGTCAAAATTGGTCCACAAAAAAACGTTTTTCATAGTAGAACATAGGAGGCTGCGTTTGTATGGCAGCCCCATGCCCTTAAACATTTACCATAAATTGCTATAGCCTAAAACTATCCCGGCCGCAACATAAAGGATCCTACGCACCAAATTTCACCCAAATTGGTCCACTGGTGTAGGAGGAGATACATTTCAAACACACGAATTTTATATTATAAAGATTCTTTGTGGATTTTTTCGTATTTTTAAACAGTTCTTCTGGGTGGAATCCGCTGGAATCAGTTGACTGGAATCTGGCAATTCGTTCAAGGAATACAAAAAGAAATATACGAAAAACAAATCTTTATAACTTTGCTCATTGTGAATTTTTTCGCGTGTTTCAATATTATTCTGATATTTAGGGAAAGAACCAATTCGACAGGAAAATCTTCCAAAAATGCGCTAAGACATTCAAAAAATATAAACAAAAATATGCGAAAAAAAATCATTGTGGGGTCAACCTACTGAAATCCTGTAATTCGTTCAAGAAAGACAGAAAGAAGTATGTATGTGAAAAAGAATTGCCTTCATAATTGTGCCCATTGTGAATTTTTCATATGTCTCAATAGTTTTCCTTTGGCTAGAGACCAATCCTATGGAGCAAATTTACTGAAATCTGCTGATATGTTAAGGAAATACACGCAGAAATGGACGAAAAAGAGCCCATTGTGCATTTTTGGGGCGTTTCAATAGTTACTCTTCTATTTAACAAACCCAAAATCATGGAATTCTGTCCAGCCGTTCTTGAGTTATAAATGGTGCAAGTGTAAGTACCACTACTTTCTTTTATACAGGGTATCCAGAAAATACCGCATAAACGCACCGGAAAATGATTTTTTACGTGACTTCCACCAAAAAAAGTTGTACGGAACATACCCCGAATTCTTAACCCTTCAGCTGCTACAGGCGTTTGAAGATTAAAAAAAAATAATTTTCTGACACGACTTAAGCCCCAATATCTTTGAAATTATACTAGATATAATAGCAAAATAAGATGACTATCACAGCCAACAAATTTACCTATAAAACAAAATGAACCGCACTAAAATCGGATAATTAGTTTGGGTTTTACAGAGCTTCGAAGTCAAATTTGTGTGATTTGACCCGAAAACATTTTTTTTTTTCAATCTACATTTTCTCCAACTTCTACCAAGATTAGGTGCTAACACATTCTGAATATTTTCGTTATTCGGAAATCAGTCTAAGCCCTTTAATAGGTAGACATTAAAACATTAAACATCAAACCATCTAGGTCTAGGAACCCATCCTACATCGTAGAGCTTTTCTACCTCCATCGACAATACAAAATAAAAACTATTCAAATATAAATTTGATTTAATATTAGTATAGTGATTTTAGCTGAGCTAAGTGTTATTTTGCGGTCCTCCAAATTATGAATTCGAGGCTTGTGCCCAGGAAGACGAAGCTCCACGTGTACAAAACCATAATCCGACCTATGCTATGCTATTGCTGCGAGGCATGGACCCTAACCCAAAACTCTGAACACCTGTTGGACACATTCGAGCGACAGGTTCTCCGAAGAATCTTCGGGACCGTTCGTGAACGAGGTGAGTGGCGCATCCGGTACAACCTTGAGTTGTATCAGCTGTATGATGAGCTACAGGTGTCGAAGATCGTGAAATTGCAGCGAATGCAATGGGCGGGACATGTACAAAGGATGAACGACGATCGCATGCCCAAAAAGGTAATGAACGCGCAACGAGTGGACGGAGCCAGATTGCGTGGACAACCGAGAGCCCGATGGGAGCATTCTGTATGTCAGGACGCCCACCAGATGCTAGGCTTCCGGAACTGGAGGACAAGGTCGCGTGACCGCGACAATTGGAGGTCTTCAATCCAGGCGGCCAAGGCCCGACGTCGGACTATCGTGCCATAAAGAAGAAGAAGAAGCTGAAAAAATGATGAAACCCAAACATCCAAAAAAAGAGCTGACTTTTAATGCCAAATTGTTCTATGGTCTGACCGCACTACGCAGTAAAAAGTTACACTTATTTGCGCGTCACATTTGGGGGGGAGGGGGTGGCAAAGGGGTGAAATTATGATTTTTTTGCAAATATCTTGTTAACTGTAATGTTTACAGCAAAATGTTCTGAGAACAATTTAAACTACACAACTTCCCTTTCTAATGATATATAATACCGTATACCTTCTCTTGGCAGATTATATACTAGATCTAAAAACATCCGATGTAATTCCTATTTTTTTATATGTAGTTACATTTGTCTCTCTAGCTCCTGAAGTAATTTAATTGGAGCCATGGTCATTGGGATAACTATTCCTATCAATATATAGCTAGCCCACACGGAGACTCAGGCTGCTCCGACAAAGCATACCCATATTTCCCCTATTAACATTTTTCAAAAAGACATGCCTGTAACTTATCTCCAAATCATAGCAGGCTGAAAAAAAAATATCGCAAACGTTAAGGCTAAGTCCTATTAGACCCTCCACCAAATATTTCTTCGATCGGATTAAAACAAGGGGTACCTCCCATACAAATTTATTCAAATTCAATGCCACCAGTTTATTAAGAAATAAGGGAACAAGTCAAGCAAAATTCAAGTTTTGCTCGTAGGCAATTTTCGAGTCATTTTGTATGGGAGGTACCCTCATTTTGTATGGGAGGTACCCTTTGTTTTAATCAGATCGAAGTAATATTTGGTGGAAGGTCTAATGGGACTTAGCCTTAACGATTGCGAATTTTTTTCCAGCCTACAGTGATTTGGAGATAAGTTACAGGCATGTCTTTGTGAAAAATGTTAATAGGGGAAATATGGGTATGCTTCGTCGGAGCAGCCTGAGTCCCCGTGTGGGCCAGCTATATATTGATAGGAATAGTTATCCCAATGACCATGGCTCCAATTAAATTACATCAGGAGCTAGAGAGACAAATGTAACTATCAAAAAATCGGAATTACATCGGATGTTTTTAGGTCTAGTATATAATCTGCCAAGAAAAGGTATACGGTATTATTTATCATTAGAGAGGGAATTTTGTGTAGTTTAAATTGTTCTCAGAACATTGTGCTGTAAACACTGCAGTTAACAATATATTTTCAAACAATTATAATTTCACCCCTATGCCACCCCCTCCCCCCAAAAATGTGACGCGCAAAAAAGTGTATCTTTTTACTGCGTAATGCGATCAGGCCATAGAACAATTTGGCATCAAAAGTCAGCTCTTTTTTTTTTTTGATGTTTGGGTCAAGAGCTAAAATCACTATACTATATGATTGTATTGAAATGAATACAACCCATCAGCCAACTCCTATAATAGCACACGCCTAATGCATGATATAGATTAGGGATGTAACGGATGTGGTTTAGCGGATGCGGATGCGGATCAATGAAAATGTAAATTTGCGGATGCGGATGCGAATGCGGATGCGGATGTCATAAAATTTGCAAATGCGGATGCGGATGCGGATTAGTTAAAAAATATATGAAATGAATTTTACTAATACCGAAAATCAGATACTATTCAGTTTTCAGAAATATTCGACATGTTAGAAGTAAAAGTACAAGGAAGGGCCATCTTAGCAAAATGTGCAATCCTTTTGAGTGCTGGACAAAGTCATTAGCTTCATTAAAATGCAGTGTCATAGTCGAAAGCCTTTCTTTTCCATTAAATTTTTTCATGTTGGACCTTTTTTAAATAAGCTCCATAACTTTTTAAAGAATGCTATTTCAGCCGTAAAATTTTGTATACGTATTCACAATAAGTTCAAGATCATTTTAAGGTAAACATTGAGACGCTCCGGTCAAGTACACCCATTATCCCCCCATTTGTATTTGTTAAAACGGCATGCCCATAACTCCCCCCAAAATTGGAGCAGAGTGCTAAATTTTGGTTTGTTGCGATTGGTGGTCATAGTCACCCCACCCACTAAAAATCAGCTCATTCGGCTAAAAACTGGGGGTATCTCCCGTACCCCGTACCCATCAGCAGTTTCTTCTACGTACTACTCATTTTATAATCTGTAGACAAAGTTGTCTTGTGTCGCTAATAATTTGATGTAGTTTTTTTCGTCCTCAGACCATTTTTCTGTATCTCTTGCCGTTTTTGAAATAATCGCAAAAAAACCGAAAAAATGCCCCCCCTTTCACCCCTTTTTTTTAAGGTTACGGACCACCAATCGGTTGGGACTTTTAATGCCATAATCTGGGGACCACCCCCAACCATAATCAAAAAGAAATTTCAGATGTAGGATTTTTGCCATTCAATGGCCATATTTTCGCCCAATTTTCTTAGACTAATATCTACATGCATTAGATTTGGTTTCTTGCAATCGCTATCAATTCTCTATTCTATGAGTGGTTTAGAATGTAGATGATTAGATGGGAAATTTGTTTTTTATTGATATCCGCATCATATCCGCATACAAAAATGCGGATTGCGGATGCGGATGAGGATGTCAACATGAGGATGCGGATGCGGATGTAGAATTTGATGCGGATTATCCGCAGTTGCGGTGCGGATGCGGATATCCGCAACATCCCTAATATAGATACATACCTATCTATGTATGACGACAGAAAAATTGTTTTGAAGTGTGTTTGACTATTAGATTAGATTAGATTTCGAACAATGTACTAAACCCTTCAAAACCTACGCCAATCGTCCTTCTCTTTGAAATTCGGTAAGTAGTTACGCAACCTACTCAATAGACAACATTTAAATCATTTTTGAACTATTCCCTCGTACATCATTATTTCCCAAAAAAGTAACAAAACTTTCTATTTTACTACTTACCGTGAGTCATGGTAACCCGAGGTTGCCATGATACCTATTTTCCTGTTGATAATAACATAAAACATATGTATGTATGTAAGGCATACGTCAAATCATATTTTCTTCATTCTGCTGCAATGCCTTTAAAACATCCGGTTCAACTAGTTTCTCCATCTTTAAGGTAATATAGATTAACACATTTTGTTTTGCATATTTTATTAATACAAAAAAATTACCCTTTCTATCCAGATGGTCGAAAATTCGTAATATCTCCGAGCCAAGTAGCATTGGACCAACTATTATCCTGACATCCTGCGACGACGTCATTTGCTTTCACGATATAAACACCGACGAGCGAACATATTACAGAGCCAGTGGTGGACAGAAGGGTAATGGAACCACTTCAGTTGTGGGTCATGCTCTGCTACCAATATTTGCTTTTAGTGAACTCTGCATTAAACCACGAATATTCATCGTAACATTTAATGATTTCCGGCTAGTGAACATTTTGAAAAGTGAGTTTCAAGTCAAATGAAATTTTCATTAATATATTCTAATTTATATAAATGAATGCATGTCCGGATCTAGGCAACCATCATGAACACTATAAGAATATTCGGTTTTCGGAGACAGAATATTTATTCGCTCTTTCGGGACTACCAAACTACACATTGGAGATCTGGAATTGGAGACTGGGAAAGCTTATGGGATGTATAGATACGGGCATGTCGTCGCCCAGCCAAATTATAAGACTGAGCCGTAGTTCGCCGTTGATGGTGGGACAATATGCTAAGGAATCGGGACAATTTGTAATATGGGAGATACACTTGAGCATGGAGCAAGCTTATATAATAAAGAGACCGACAACTATTGACTTTCTGAATCGAGATGTTAGAATATCCTACACTTTTGGAATAGACAACAATGTATATATGGCGGATAACATTGGTAGTCTTTATTGTGTAAGTACAGTGGATTGATTAACATTAAGGATTAATATAAAGTTAAGGATTACTACTCGTATAATATTTTTTTAATTTATTGATGAAAATTATCGAAGATAATAGAAGCTAAAATATAACAAAAATGCAGTTTTTCGGGTACAAGACAGTTAAACTTTAATAGAAATGTTTACAGCAACTGTCAAATTTATATGGAGATTCTGCTGTCCTACCTGATAAAAAACCCAAATAAGTACACAATCTGTGTCACTTGTGAATAGTGGGTTAACTCCAAATTATGACATTTCGGATAATAGAAGTTTGAATGTTTGCACTGATTTCCAAAATCTGCAAATATGTAAAGATCCAGTTGTGGATTTTGGAAATAGTTGGAAATTTTGTGGGCTTTGCTTTTTATTTTAAAAATATTCTTTAATACCCTTCACATTGGGTGTCAAAAGGCAATTAAACTTAACAAAAAAAAAATCAGTTAATGATGTGGGACTGAACAATGTAGATATATTTTCTTGATCAACATGACAACTAAAGTAGATTGAGCGTTATTTGGCCGTCTGTAGGGACATACTTTAACCCTTAAAATGGTATTTTATCAAATATGAAACATATCCAAAATGTCGTGAAAATAAGTAAATAGAGCTTTGGCATATGCCTCAAATTTGCTACATTGCACATTTAATTCATTCATTTCCATATTCTTTGTGATGAAATAGCATGTGTAAAACTCAAGATAATAGAAAATAATGACTTGTCTTTCGCTTAACGGGAACATTTTAAACAACATTTTGAAGTAACTGTAACTATACAAGTTATGTTGGTTTATTTAAGGAGCTCCGTAAAATATCAGATATCTCTACAAAATAGTTTTATTCAAAGATATAATTCTTGGTAGCAATAAATACATGAAAAGTATGATTATTTTTCAGCAGCTTGACATCACTTCTTCATATAATTTAAATTACTTTAGCTGCTGTAATTAAATATCCAGAAGTAAACTGAATCTTTAAGCAGTTTATTAATATTTATTTTATTAATTGTCCAAGAATAAACCAATAAAAATATTTAATCAATACTCAAATCTTATTTTACAAAAGAAATTATATGCAAAATTGTGAATTTAGTATCAACATTATTAAAATCATTAAAGATAAAAAATAATTCGTTTAAGGGTTAATTTGCATCATTTTCCAACATTCCAATCTGAAATTCAGTCCACAAGTCCTCCGGAAACATAGAAACCACACCCCCAAAAGTACACATCTCATCATTGTGTGTCACTGGATGTGGATGGAGTCTTGAATCTACTTCCCTTCGACTGGAACTCACGCACAGCCACTGTTACCGGAATTAAATATCGTGCCATTGTGTTTCTAAAACTAAAATTTCTCTTTAATTTTCCAGGTAGTACCTCAAATAGGAATACCAAAGCTCTTGTGGAAATGCGACGAAGATGACGATGTAGGACCTTATCCGACTCTAGTCATTGGCTACAAGGGTGGCTTTGTCCTGCACAGTTCATTTGGAATCGTCTCCTTTGTGAAAAAGCAAGCTGGAACTTACACATCTTTGTGGCGAATATCACCGTTAGCCGAAATAATATCATTACGCGCCCTTAACAACCAACTATACGGAATCGCCATAAATGATTCATACGAAATTCTTGACAAACCCGAAAATGTGAATAAAAAATTGGAAAATGAAGATTACAATGAAAAGTTAAGTACGGATATTCGGAATATTGAAATAATTTATCCAGATGGACGGTATATGGTAATGGTATTGGGCGTCACGTATATTGAATTGATCGAAATCACATCGGGAAAAGTGGTGAGTAATCTAATTTATTGTAATTTAATTCTCAGTTTATTATGATGTAATTTAAAAATTTGTATATATGGTTAAATTTAGGAAATAAACTTTAATAGAGAGTAAAATGAATAATTAATTCTTAATTGAAAAAATAGCTTTCATGATTTCGTCAGAGACAACAGCTGTTTTTTTTCGTTTAGGAATAGGAAAGGACACATGTCCTGTGTCCGATTGCAAAAAAAACTAGCTTTTCCTTCTATATTTTACAATAATTCATTAAATGTTAATCTCTTTATTATTCTTAATTTTGTATGGTTATTATTTGTAAAATATTGTAAAATATTTAAATTAATTTTATAGTATTGCTTAAGGGGTGACGAAAAAATGTCTTCTTCTACTACATATTATAAAAACTAGAACAAAATTCAACAACTCTATTCTCTACTTTCAGGTCACCACAACTCAACTGAAAAACATCGTTACAATCAAAAGCCATCCACACTATCCTTACATTGTAATTGGAGATCAAGCAGGCGCAATAACATATTTGTCCTTCCATAATCCCAGTGAATCAGAATTTATCACCAAATTCAACCTTACCGATACATGGATCCATGAAATTCAATTCACACCATGCGGTGATGTGTTAGTCGTGAGCGATCAATTTCGTGACTTTTTCATTATAACAGGACATGCCGGTGTAGCTGGACACTTCAATTTTGAATTCGTACCTCTATGCTTCTGCGTTCAAAAACTCGACGACTCAATCGATGTGATGATACTCTCGGCCATGGGACAAGGAAGCACAAATCAGATTGCATCCAACAAAGTCCGTCGGGTGACATTAAAAACATCCTCGTCTTCGTATGAAAGGACTACGACTACTATCAATCTTTCGAATCACTATACATCACTTCGTCCATTGGCAACTAATCCGAAGCAATATATAGGAACAGTGTACCTGAAACGTGACATTCATATCCTTGAAAATCGGAGAGGAGCAGCCGTCATGGAGACGATACATGTTCTTGTAACATATGCACAGTTACCCTACGTGGAGTTGAATGTCGACGTACACTTCGTACTCACGTGGAGCATTGACGGAATTGTTTGTATATTTGATGCCAACACAAAACAACTTGACTCCATTTTCCTAGCCCAGAATCGATACGCGCACAGAATTCGAAAGGTTGTAGTTAGTCCTGCAAAGAGGTGGGTATGCGTAGTACATGATAAATGTTTTGTGTATATGTATATATGAAAAGTTTATGTTCTGTGCATGAGAAATTCCATGCCATTTTTGAATGCAAGTGTCGGTCTGTCATAATTACTTACACATTAGGTACGTTTTTTTGGTTATCCCGTTAAGTTTGGGTAACGAAACTTCACACAAAAAAAAATTACAGGTGGATCAGCTGGCATTTTTTTATACGAAGTTTCGTTATCCAAACCTATACGGGATAACAAAAAAAAAAACTTATTATGAATATTTGAACTTTCCGTTTTAGTTTTGGAGAACGAAACCTCATGTTAAAAAATGCCAGGTTTAGTCAGCTGTCATTATTTATGTATTTGAAGTTTCGTTTCCCAAAATTAGACGGAAACGCACTTAATATTGCTCTAACAAATAATGTGTCAAGAAAGGTATACCGAATTGGGAGCCAAAACCTTATTTCTTAATGACTTCATTCAGTTAGTGATGATATATTTACTAACTCTTTATAAGCAATAGTTATAGCAATAGTTTCTTGAAAAGTCCTTGAATTTGTCTAAAGCAATTTCAATTACAAGCAGTTCTAGCAAAAAATAAACAATTCAAATTAAGTAAAATGACATGATACTATCTCATTCATAGAGAAACGAAACTTGAAACTCGGCATGGCCCGTCGGACATTTATTATTCAAGAGATAACAAATATTCTTATAGTAGAAGGTCGTAGAGGTCAAGAGATCGAATCTCGGCGTGGTCCAAAATTTCCGTACATACACTGCGCGACAAATGCTTAGGTTCACACTTATTCCCTTCCAGGAAACGGTAAAAAAAGCTCACCGGTTCAAAAAATGTTATTTTCGAAACTATTAAATATCACAAATAAAATGGATGGACTTAGTCCCCACAGGACATTTTCCTTAAATTGCACTAATTGATTTCATTCAAAGAGTCGATTTCCAGTGCGACAATTGTTTAGGTTCACGAAAGATTTTACCGTTTTACATAATGTTTTCGCTGAAAAATATTTCAGAAAAGTATCAAAGAGGACAAATACAAAAAAACAAGAGCGTTTTTTGTTATTTAATAATGTGTATTTCCGCCATTGTTATTTATAATTTCATAAAGCCTTCGAGGAAGGGAATCGTATGAACAATGCAGCACGGGTAGCGGTATTTTAGACCAAATTGTCTTAATTCCATGAATTAACTCTTCTTTAGGGTCGTACTCTTTACCACTACTGTAAACCTCCCTAACATAAGCCACCCCCAAATGTTTTCTAATATGTTAATGTCAGAGGAGTTGGGCACGCAGTCTAACCAAGTCACATTTTCTTTCTCAATAAAAGATTTAACTAACCTCGCTGTATGAATTGGGGCAAGATCATGTTGCAATATCCAAGGGTCGCCTTCGTCCATGACATTTATCTTATAGCTGTCTATAAGATTAACCCGTTTGGCGACCTCGTAGGATGACCAAGACGATAGTTCCATGATATGATATGGTTCCCCACCATAACGAAACCTATTCGGGAGTAATGGCGTGACAGGTACATAGGTTCCTTCCTAATATCATAATAATAGTAAGAGAACCCATCTGGACCGTCCACACAAAACCGTTTTTCATCCGTAAATATTACCTGTCTCCATTTCGATGTCCAGTTCATGAATCTTGAGGCGAATTCCAGGCGCTGTAGGCGATGTTGTCGCACTGAAAAAAATGGTTTAGACTTTTTATCTAAAGTGAAGTAGTTGACTTAAATTTAGATAGTTTTACCAAAGAAATAGCTGATTTCTCTAATCTTTGTAGCTGAAAATACTATTAAATTCGTTAATTTAACCACGCAAGATTAGAAGAAAAAGTTTAGTCAATTCTTCCACAAAAGTTGTTGATTGTACTATTCAAATATAAAATTTAACTACAAACAATCGTTCTTTTTTCTTCAACACAATTTAGCTATCCAACATTTAACAATTTATAGATAATGAATAGCTGTCTTTACAAATGAATTAATTGAATTTGCAAATATAGTAGATGTTTCAACTAATGACGAATAGACAAATTATCCATATCTTCGTAACTGTTTCAACTACATAGAATCATAAGCTGAAAATCAACGCGAACTTTAGATGAATTCGACTATTTCTTTAGATAACCATTCTAATTTTTTTTCTCTGTGCGGGTAAAGGCTGGTTTTTTCTTTAACCGTAAACATATCAAACAAGAAGAAGATCTAAGAACTCGTTGGATGGTCCTCACACTTGCTGATAACCCAAAATTCTCCCCATGCTTACACTGAAAAAAATGGTTTAGACTTTTTATCTAAAGTGAAGTAGTTGACTTAAATTTAGATAGTTTTACCAAAGAAATAGCTGATTTCTCTAATCTTTGTAGCTGATAATACTATTAAATTCGTTCATTTAACCACGCAAGATTAGAAGAAAAGGTTTAGTCAATTCTTTCACAAAAGTTGTTGATTGTACTATTCAAATATAAAATTTAACTACAAACAATCGTTCTTTTTTCTTCAACACAATTTAGCTATCCAACATTTAACAATTTATAGATAATGAATAGCTGTCTTTACAAATGAATTAATTGAATTTGCAAATATAGTAGATGTTTCAACTAATGACGAATAGACAAATTATCCATATCTTCGTAACTGTTTCAACTACATAGAATCATAAGCTGAAAATCAACGCGAACTTTAGATGAATTCGACTATTTCTTTAGATAACCATTCTAATTTTTTTTCTCTGTGTACGCACAGTAAGGGGTGAATTCGAGGCTTATCTTAATATACGTCGCCGTAATGCACCGGAAATTGCTTTTTTTCTGCCTCCTGCGTATCGTCGACTATAATTTTCACTATTTCGTAGAGAATTATTAGCAACGTTCGAGCTCCGCTGAATCCGTATTGCCATTTGTCGGTTTGAATATCCTTCTTGCTTTAGTATGGAAATTGTCGCCTTTTCCTCGGCAGAAAGTTGCTTTCCTTTTGACATTATCCACTATATAACTCACAGAGTACAACGCGAAAACAACAACTGATAGAATTGCAATATTTATTAAAATAACCGTTAATTGAGAGAGCATTATATAAAAATTATATCCCATCAGAATATGTACATAGAAATTATATAATTTTAAAGGAAAATATCCATGAACCTAAGCATTTGTCGCGCAGTGTATATGTGGGGATAGGAAATATATAGTGCTTGCAACATTACACACTCCGAAATGATATGCAATGTAACGTTGACTCGAAATTGCCAAATCTTACATCGATAATCGCATTCCTGAAACTTAGTATAGTCGCAGCACCCGACTCCTTGAGCCTGACCGCATTACATGCCACTATAGTTCTTTGATAAAAATGGTGATAGACAGAAGATGTAGGCGTGCAATCGCTATGTAGATCCAGTGAATTACATTAATAGTTAATACCCCACCTTCTATTCAAGATTGTCTTGCAGGCGTAGAAAGCTACGCAGGCTTTTTCAACACGCTCTTTTGTGTTTAACTTCCAGCTAAGCTTTGGGTCTAAAACGACTCCCAGGTACACATTCCTGATACTACTATCGCTACATCAACTGCATACGCGACCACCTTTATACCCTCCTCATTCATTCAGCTAAGATTTTGTTGATTACTGTTAGCCACAGTAGAGATGACACCACCCTTAGGTGTACCTCTGCATGGATTACTCTAGTTCTCAGTACTGTTACTATCGATTTGCCGAGGCCGAGCATCGTGAATGTATTCTATACAGACATTCTTGAAAGCTCCATCTATGTCGAGGAAAACGTGTATTGTTTGTATTGAATACTGTACTCGATGCTACGCATCACCTCGTGCAGATTATGCGACACGGTGGAAGTACCAATGGCGATTTATTTTATTGGGCGTTGCTGGAGGCATATTTTATCGTTTCTCAGAATCGGACCATGAGTTTGAGTCCCACTCAAAGCTCGCACTTTTTATTTTTCTATTTTTTCACTTTTTTTTCTAATTTTAACAGACTTTAATATGAAATTGCGACACTTTTGGCTTCAATTTAATTGCGTCCTTTAATTTAAAGCACTATCAATTGATTCCGAAACACCAAACTATTTTATATTTGACATTCGACCATCGATTGAACCTAGCACACTAGAGACGGCTCATGTGATGATCGCTCAGCGATCGTAAATCTGCATAAAATTCCGATCCTTATTTGCATATTTTTTAAATGGTGCTACTTTCCATGTATCGACTATGACCTAAAGCAACATTTATGTATAGAAAATGTGCGCATGTAATGCTCAGAACCGGAGGTTTAACTGCGATCGCTGAGCGAACATCACATGAGTCGACACGTACTACGAACCTACGAACGAACACGTACCTTAAGGGAAATTGTAATGAAAGGACTTGGCCATCCGAAGATGCCCAGGGGACGGAGCCAATGCCTCTACAACCGTGCAGGTTAGGCAATGACGATCGGGCTCCTCAACGAGCGAGCAGCGGCATGCGCTTGCTGTAGCTCAGTTCGGGAGATACGGGCGGGGTTTGCGCCAGTCGTTGCCCCTGTCCTTTTACAAAAAAAAAGGGATGTCGCATGCCTATGGGTGCACTTCACGAACAAAGGGGTTAAAATGGGGAGAAAACCGTAAGAATAGCCGACGCGCACAGGTGCCATCTTATTGATGCTCCGTGGACCCGGATGGCGGCGGATCCCGGCCAAACTATACCCACTAAATTTTAATAATAAGACCCGTCCTGAGGCGCCCGCGGCCGAATCAAAAATTGTAGGGCGCCTCCCTTCGCAATCCAAATCCGCCCCTGGAATGGGGGGGGGGGTAGATTACTTCGCGGAATTATTTATTTGAATGGCCTGATTCGCAAATGGAGAACGAACTTCCGTTATGGCACAAATTAAAAAAAAAACACATCACGGATGATAACCAGACACAAGAACCACATACTACACAACCATAAGACCAAACAAAATCACAAAAACAAAAACTTAGCTCATCCTTGTTGTCTGATTGCTTTTCCGGCAAAAAAAAGGTACTTTTTTTTATCGTTCGCGAACTCACTATTCCGCGTGTCACCGTCGTGACATCTCGCACCCAACTCCCCTGAAGTTGGTCGTGTCCACTCCCCCGTAAAGTTGGCCGCTTGCCATTTTTGGACCAGCTGACCCAATATTATTAACAATTCCGACCCACAGATGTCTACTATTCAATTTATTTTTGTATCAATTTTATTTTTTTTTATTAACTTTGATGTAGACATCTGAAGGTCGAAAACGGTTCGTTACAAAATTTTCTACATTCATAAGGCAATACCAATATTACTCGAAACGAACGAGTCACATGATAACAAATTCTTTACAATACATAAAAAAATAAGCAAAATTAACGGACAATTCAACATCAACGGCATACATATTTCATTAATTGAAATCAATTTATTTTCTGATAACGTTTCCACCGGTTAACACAACAATAGCATCTATTTCCATTGCGAACACATTTCAACAATATCACTGCATACAAACCTCCCGCAAAATGTTTGCAACATTGATTTATAGTCAAATAACCCACTATAATTAACTTCAATCCACGGTACTAGTCGCAAAGTCAATGGCTGTTCTGTGTAGTGTGTGTGTGTGTGTGTTGTATATCCTTGCTAGCCCAGAGCCACTTCAATTTTCCAACTGCACATTGTTTACCAAAAGCTTTAATCCTGTATCTATTTACAGATATGCAATAAGCTTGAGCACTCTTGGCAACCTGAAATGTTTCGAAATGGAAACGAATTCGGAAAATGACCGGAAAATTGCAGAGCTCACCACAAAACAGACTGCTGAAATCATAGAGGACATTTTCACAAAATACCGTAAGGCCTTCAATCGTAAAGGCGAGGACGTAGGTAATTTGAATTATCACCACTGTCAATTTGAAGAGCACCTGCTCGCATATGGTTGCTTTGATATTTGGCCAAAATGGTAGCTGTACTTGTACGAATAGAAAAATGTATTTAAAGAAACGAACATGGTTTGTTCTTTTAATAAGCTGTCATTAAACATATTTCGTACGCTATAGGCATAAAATACAAGCATCATCATCATCAATGTGGCACGATAGCCCGACGTGGGGCTTTGGCCGCCTGAATCGTTGACCTCCAATTGTCGCGGTTACGTGATCTTGTCGTCCAGTTTCGGAAGAAGCTATTGGGCGTCTTCACCTACAGAGTTCTCCCAGCGAGCTCTCGCTCGTCCACGCAACCTCGCTCCGTCAATTCGCTGTGCGTTCATCACTTTCTTTGGCATGCGATTATCGTCCATCCGTTGTACATGCCTCGCCCATTGCAAACGTTGAAGTTTCACGATTTTCGATACTTCTAGCTCGTCGTACAATTGATACAACTCATGGTTGTACCGGATACGCCATTGATCTCGCTCGCGAACGGTCCCGAAAATTCGCCGTCTATCATATTTTTAAATTTCTGTTAAGTTTGAGTAACTATATAATCTTGAAAGTGCCGATAATGTTGGCAACAGGAAAAACTTCAGTTTTTGTGAAATTTTATGTAGTTTCTGAAACTGAAATCAAATCTTGGATTAAGTCATCAGGAGTGCCACAAATTACGATTTTGCGTGACAAGTCACGATTTCCGATGACTTTCACAAAAAGAGCGATAACAAGGTAACGGTAAAAAAAATTCCAATTGTGTTGGGAATTTTCTTGCTGAAACAAGTTGCGCTATCAACCCTTACAGTATTGACCACCCAATGCGGGACACCCTGTATGCGATAAGACTAACCATTCGATGGGCACAAGATAAGATGTAAAAGTTTTCGGGTACGCGATAGTCAAATCAAACAATCAAATCGAACACTGCCGCAACTTTTTTTAGGGTACGATATAACAAGGTTGTACTGCACTGCAAATTTCCATCAATTTGCGCATGTCAATGATTTTATCCTTAGATTAAGTATAGACATGGAGAGGTAAAATGTCGAATTTCACGTTGATTTCTCCCGCTTACGCTTTTACATAATAAGTAAAGATGCCGCGACATTTTGATTTAGTGCACGAAAATTGCAGCATGATTATAAATGTTAAAATAATTGTATTTGGCCAGTTCTTGCAGTTATTTTCTATCATGTCTAAGTCCCTTACTTACATAAATCGAATACCTTTTCTAAGGCAACAATATGATATCAGCTGTGAGTGACAGTACCCAGCGAATTATTCGTGCCGCACCGGTGTGGGCACTAAAAAATGTGCCGCGAATTTTCCGGCGCGGATTCGCGAAGCGTTGGTCTGGGCATCATTTTAATGAGCTTTCAAAATTCGCCTGAATGTATGCAATCCTAATCACTTCTATAGTACGTTTGCAATGACTAGCTAAAATAAACTTTAAAATGAAAAGATTCTAAGGTATAGTATAGTACACATGTTGCATACAAGTGTTGCAAAAACAATAGTTATTGTTTGTAAATTCATGTTAAAAATGTCGTTTGTCAAATTCTTATTCTGAAAAAAATTATGGTTCACGCATAAAAATCTGTTTCCATTGAAAAAATAGCATTTAAACTTTTGCGTTCGTAAAGTGAAAACGGGGCTTTAATATAAATTAGCAATATTTTGAAATAAATTGCAATCCCTACGTGACAATTTGAAATTTAACCTGGATTGTACCCTCGATGATTTTTGCGCGTCTGGGTCAGTAAACCTGCCCGCTATGTTGAAAAAAAAACACGGCCATAGAAATATAATCAAAATCCCTGCAATAAGATCAAGGATTCTGCAGTATATACAATAAATAAATAATAAAAACAAATTTAAATATTACTCCTTATTCAAAAATGTATTAATTTTTTTTTTCATTGCAGGAAAAACTTGGTTAGATCTTAAATCCGATAAGGAACTCGATACTGAAACAGCACTCTATAAGGATAAAAGGCAACAAATTTATGAGGACTTTCTCACGTTAAAAGAGAATCTCCAAAAACTCATTGACACAAACGAGGATCTATCACCGGCTGAACGATTGCCCCTAAACAACTTCAATCTGAACAAAGAGTGGGCTGAAAGCTTATACGAAATAGCCCGACAGGAGCGCGAATCAGAGGAGAAAACCCTAAAAGCTTATGTAGCCGATCAAAATCGTATTACTCACTGGATTATCGATAACACTTGGAATTTAATGAAAACGCACGGAAGAAAAATTCGTGGCATGTTCTCGTATCTAAATTGTGAAAACTATCCACTTATCTATGAAGATAAATCCACACAAAAAGATATCAGCAAAGTCCAGCTTTGGTTAAGCACAGAACATATGGTGGCTAAAAAGGATAAATTTCAAGCATGGATTCCTTGTACGGCCGAGAAAATGATGACAAAAGTTCAACAAGAGCCGGAAATTGAAGAGGATCTTGCGCATACTAGCTTTTCGTCTCGCGACACTGTATCTTCGGATAGTACGCAGAGTTTCGTTAAACATAAAAAGCAGAAAAACTATTCATTACAAGGAACAAGTACGCATAATTTTATCGATCCCTGTCCGCAACGTTATGAACAAATGGATGTTGTAACGTTTCAGCAAACTTTTGTGGAGAAAATTTTGGGGGGAGTAAGTTTTAAAAAATATTATTCAATTTAGAGCCGTTTAATGGAACATTTTGAAAGTATACTTTAATAAGTGCAATCTGGAAATATAACTTTCAGTCTGGTTTGAGCCCAATTTAGATTCCACAATAGTGCGCTATACAATGTTTGCATTCAGATTCATATACACATAGTTAAAGAATACATTCAAAATTTACGAGTTACTTAAAAATGTACAGCCCTAACACACATATAACGAGACCGAGGCTAATTTCATGCGCGGCCGAAATTTTTTCGGGCGTACCTACGACTTGTATTTAATACTTCCCCTCCCCCCCTCCTTCCTGCCGTCTTCACAAAAGCTCCGTTGCGTCGTAAAAAACAATATTTGTGTGGGGTTTGGTTGGAATAATTGGCAAATAAAAATATTTTCTCAGAAAATTTTATTGGAGATGCGGGAGCATGAGCCCATAGTACGATTCCATTTGTTTTGACCTTTTTTGTTGATTTGATAAAGACACATTAATTCAAGGTTTTGTTTGGTGTAAAAAATGTTTCTTAGAAGAACCAAAATGAGGGGTTGGGTTTGTATGGCAGCCCCATGACCCTATTGCCCGATTTTACCGATTCCAACATACAAACTGCCTGCAGCAAAAAGAAGCATTTGTGCAAAATTTCAGCTTCATAGCTTTTAAATTGGTCGACTAAAACTCGTCGCAACAGCCGGATATCGCCCAATCGGCTCCCCAAGTCATACTGATCATATACACTTGCCAGAAAAGTCTCCGTACATAATGTAAGGAAAACTGCATATTACGGAGCCACTGGGAAATGAAAACCTTAAGGGCGCCACAAACCTGACGATTTCTCGTCCGATCGATCGGGCAATCGATTGCCCACAACCGATCTTCCGCCCGTACAGCACATACATTAGGCAATTTATCAATCTGAAATAGACAGTCTCACGGCACAAGACACAACACAAAATAACGAAAATTATACCATTTTTGTCGATGGAAGATGGACATCCATTGCTGCTTTGATGGAGAATGACCGCCACAACCACAGCATGAAGAACGACCACAGGTAAAAAAATCAGCAATTGAGAACACATGATTGTCATGACAGCTTGTACGGAAAATTGCATTGGCAATACGTTCCACATGTCAAATCAAAAAATTGAATCCGATGTTCCCATACACATTCCGATTTATTAGTCTAGTACAGATAGCTCAAAACCCAAACATCCAAAAATAAAAGAAATTTTTGATGCCAAATTGTTGAATACAGTGCCCAATACACACAGAAAAAAGTTACATTAATTTGCGCCATGGGTTAAGGGGGGAGGGGGTGGCAAAGGGGTGGAAATTCAGTTTTTTGCAAATATCTGGAAAACTATGAATGCTACCGTAAAATGTCCTGAGGACGAAAAAAACTACACAAAATTACCTTTGTAATGATATATAACACTCTAGACATGTTCTCGGGAAATTATACCCATATAAAATGAAAAAATAAAATTTATCTCTTAGAACGTCATTATAACAGTTAATTGTAGTCTTCTGAGTGTATCTGGAAAAGTTCGAAACAAAGCGTATGCTACAAGTATCAACAAATTGGGTTTGAAGGTCATTAGTACCAGTTCTAAGGCTATTTCCGAATATATCGAGTAACGTGTACTAGCAACCTTCAAACCCGATTTTTCGTACTTGTAAGGGACGCTCTGGTACAAACTTTTGAATACACATTCAGAAGACTACAAATAACTGTTATAATTACTTTTTAAGAGATACATTTTATTTTTCCATTTTAGATAGAATTTAGAAATGAAAAAATGTGAAATTTGTTAGAATTTTGGTTCACTTTGTATGGGGGGTACCCTTAGTTTTGATCAGATGGTAATAATTTTTGGTGGGGAGCATAATGGAGCTTAGACTAGGCAGCTCACCAAATTTCATCTGCCTGGCTCAATTTAAAAACAAGCTACAGGCATGCATTTTTGAAAAATGTGAGTAGGAGTGAGGGGCAGACTCTCTCACTCTATGAGCGAAGGGTATAAAAAGCAAAATGCAGACATATGTACACAATTTTTTATCAAGAATATATTAATACAATTAGCCAACATTTTCTTCAGATTTGCCCAACCTTCACTAATTGGTATTTAATTTTCAGCTCGATATGTACAACTTGCGAGTATTTTTCAATACACAATTTGATGAACTTTACAAATTCAAAGAAGATCAAATGTATCAGGTCAAAAAGAGAAACAATCGTCTCAAAGAAATCCAGAGCGAGCTTAATATTTTAGAGCAACTGAGAGAGAGTAATAAACTGTACAACGAAATAATAACAGATCCAGAATATAAACTTGACGAACAACCAGAACGTATAATAGAGGTAATTTGACAATTTAATTGCTGTTATTGTTGTCGCTTATTTGAAGGGTGGTCCAACGTGAATGCACGAAGCTAATAGTTAATACAACAAACAGTTTTTAGAGAATTATCTAATTTTTTTTATAATAGAAGGACCTATGGTAATTATGTGTGAAACAAAACATCGCCAAATCAAATGCTCGCCATGGCTACCGTGGCATACTTCTATCCGGTGGTCCATATTTTTAATGACTCTGAGACATAATTGAGGTTGAATATCGTTAATGTGCTGATGCTGAATTTATCTCATCCTTTAGCTCTTCAATTGTTTTTGGCTTATTGACGTACACTTTTTCTTTCCCAGCCAGCATTTAACACATTTGTAATCATTATTTCATGCAACACGCGTAAGCACATATTGCTTATTCATTCATCACGTTTTCATACAAGCAGTATGTGACGATGTCCCCCTATTTCATGTATATACGCATTTGCGCCTTATTACGGATAATCATTATAAAATCGTTATTCGTAAGCATTAGGTAATAGTTAAGTATCATATATATTTAATGCATCAAAGAATAATTAAGAAAAAAGAGCACGGGCGATGGAGAGTCTCGAACTCATAACCCTATGCACCGAAGGTGCGCGCCCTAACCACTGCTCTAGCCAGACTATATGAATGATTATGTTTTATTCGTGAATCTAATCACCCCAGCAACAAAAATCACACTTGAGGAGAAAACCATTATATTTCCTATATACATGATCCGTCGACATTCCTTCAGCTGACCATCATGTATCTAACTTTCAATGCGTCCTATCGATACATAATGCCGATTCGTGATTCATGAAGTAAAGCTTATTTGTGGCTATGTTCACGGTACATGAGGCCGATGCTGGCTGGGTTTAAATATCGCCAGTGAAAGAAGTGCAACGGTGTGAAATCACATGATCGTGGCGGCCAATTAACATCGCCAAGACGAGAGATAACACGGCCATTGAAATTCTCGTGCAAAAGAGCCATTGTTTCGGTACGCGGTACGCGTCAAAAATAATTTTCGCCGCGGTAGACGACGCCGCGGAAATTGTGTATGTTGTGTGAACCGCGTACCGCTCCTGCGCAGATTTGGTGAAGTAAATTTCTTTCAACGCTTATTGGCGGAGAACTGAACGAGGGTACTATTTCCTGCTATGTTCTTTTCTGGATCAGATTTCATTTTGAAGCTGCCAGCTTGTAGAAAATAAAAATGCGTTTGAGAAATTTATTTTGCTTTCCTTCGTATGAAACACGTTTTTTTTCTATACAATAAAGTTCTTTCGTAATTTTCATAAGATTGGCTTTATTCTGTTATTAACCTTAGTCAAGCTCCCCGCCAAATAGCGGTGAAAGAAATTTGCTCTACCAAACCAGCGCAGGAGCGGTACGCGGTTCACACAACATACAAAAATTCGGCGTCGTCTACCGCGGCAAAAATTATTTTTGACGCGTACCGCTACCGCACATCGCTGGTTTGATGGAAGCTTTTAACTAATTCAATCACTTTTGAATATATACGTATCTTTGAGACAAGATGTGAGTATTTTGGTAAATACATTATATCAATCCTTTTTGCGGCTTACGATTTTTTCTTTGGTGGAAACCGTTTACAACACAGTTGTTTTGTGAGATATCATATCTTTTTGCAGTTTTCGATTTACAAAATCGAGTTAACATATCAATAAATGATGAAGATATGCATTGTCAGTGGCGTAACGTACGGTGTTCCATGTGTTCGGTCGCACACAGGCCCCCAACCGACAGGGCCCCCTAACGTAGTGAAGAGGAGTGGGAAATTTTGGACTGTTAAAAAAAATGTTTACTAGATTTCTCCTTAATAGAAATGTTGAAGATCTAAAGCAATTTTAAGTTAGGACAGATTTTGAGTTATATAGTTTTCTTTGCTTTGAATCAGTTTGAAGCGAGAATTTATCAGAAAATATCATACAGTAAGTGAAATCATTCCATGAATATGCAAACTTCATGCTTCCAAATTATTGTCATTTCGTATTTGATATTCACACCAAAATGCTTAGTGAAGAGCGAATTGAACTAGGTATACGTTTTTTTTTAAAGAACGGAAAGAACTTAAAGTGCATCTTTATTGGCTTTTAATTGAACGCCCGTCCAAGAACTGGCATCACGAACTGTCATTTGGTTGCTACTTAGAATCTAAACTAGCTACCAAATGCAGACAGAAAATGACATAAATTTAATTATTATCAAAATCGGAATTTGCGCGTTTGAATCATTATTCAATTTCACACAAAAGAACAAACAAAAGTTGCGAAATTGTCATTTTGAAATTGACAAGTGATTGTCAAAGCGGTTTGTTGAGTTGCCATATTGAATATCAATACTGGACGCACACCCAAATGGCGATCAGTTTGGATGCAATGACAACTGCCAGTTGATTACACGTACAACCATTTGACGATCAGTCTGGATGGAGCTTAAAAAGTCAATTTTATAATTTTGAGAAAAATGAATGGCTGCCCACTGATTGGCATTGAGTTATATTAACTATTAAAAAATTCATTTTATTTTTGTTTTTATCATCTGTGGTGCGGTTTCCTGCCCTGACTAAATATTTTTACAATACATTTTTAAATAAATTATTCAAAATAAATTAAAAGAAAGACAATTTAAGTTTTTTTTTGTAATCTGAAGTGAACATTAACAGCTCTTAAAACCCAGTCAACAGAAAAAATTCACCGGGTTCATAACGCGATTTAAACCAAAATCCCATACAAAATCTTTAAGAAATCGTGGTAAAATATGGTTAATTTCGCCTATGTATGCAAAACACATCTACAAAAATTAATGTCACGTTTACAGAAGCCGTCTAGCCCAAAATCGGCTCGTTTATCCGTTCTGTCCACGTTATCAACCTGATTTGATGATCACGAAGTCTGATTTACTCAATTTTTTACGAACAGAAATCATTGCCGTAGATTTTTGGAAGTTGCAAAAAAAAACAGTTTTAGTTATCCATCAATCATACAGTGTAAATTTAGACGGATTTTACTCATTGTCAAGGTGCGTAAAAAGTTAGGAGGTTAGGACGATACTACGTGAATATGATTCGAGATTTCATAATAAACCTTTTTTATTAAGCGTGAATCGCATTTTTAAATTACACTGTGTGGGGACCTTCCATTTCGATCTCGAACACAAGGTATTTTAGAAACGTTACGCCACTGCATTGTCCTATTGTCACGAATTTGTTTGAGAACAATAAATTATAATAATAATAAACCCCTTGTTGACGTTTGTCTTTTTGGTAACCTTAGTGACCTTGGTCCCCTTGGTAACCTGCCTTGGTAACCTTAGTAACCATAGTACACTTGATAACTTTGGTGATCTTGGAAGCCCTTAGTAACTTTGGTAACCCTGATGTCCTTGGTAGCCCCTCGCTAACCTTGGTATCTTTATACATCACATTAAACTTAATGTTAATCCTAACTTTGACCTTGACCTTGGCCTAAGGCTAAGCCCCAAACTCAACCTTAACACAAAGCCTATCTTTACATTTAACCCTAATAATAACATTACCTGCGACATACCAAAAGCGATTTTTACATTGTCGTTGCAAATATAACGACATTTTGACATTTCCATACTAAAATATCGATTGCCGACAATACGCAAAACAATTTTACATGTCCGAAGTAGGTATGGGGTTATAATCACGACAAATAATATCCTGAATTTCGACTGCTTACAGAATATCCAATATACGGAGATAAACCCATGCCTACTTGGAACATGCAAAATTGTTAATTAAATTAATTCAAATTTTTTATGTAACCATTAAGCCACATTGTGTACTCAATACGTGATTCAAATTACATCCATATTTCCTAAATTCCGAATTGGGCCTATTAACACCAAACGGTTAAGACACGATTCCTGTTACTGCAGACCTAAGACTGTCCGTATATCCAGGTTCCATCATTCTCCCTTTTAAAATACCCCTATAAACTACTTATGGCTTTTTGATCTTCATCGTCGTTACGTTACGTTACGCTCGTTAGTCACGTTACAAAATGTATACCGGATCCCCAGAGAAAAGACATATACATGTCAAAAATCCTTTATCAAAGGTCCCGAAAACCTGTTCAGTTCTGACTAAACGAGTTTACCAAGCATTGCTTTTACATTGATAAAGAGGTTTTATGATCAGGATTCAGAGATAGCTATAGGTATCAGGACCAGTCTCTGTTTCAGGCACTATATAACTAAGAGTGCCCTTTTTTGCCCACCATGATAGGATAAAACCGAATGGAATTACAAGAATAAACCTACACGCCAAATTTTGTTAAAATTATTTGATCGGAATTCCTTGAAAAATCGATTTTCCAAATGCCTTCATCATGTAACTCTGGTTTGAACACAACAGAATACACCATTAGTCTATAGTCAAAATCGGTTTGGTGCCCCAGTGTGGTTTTAGCTGGTATGCTGGAAGCTTTAGTTTTATCGGGATGTTATTTGTTCATCCAATATTTACGTACTCGTATATGAGACGAACCAAAATAGGAACTTTGACCCCTTGCCCCCGCTCTTGCAGCCGCTCTAAAACTGGAAACTTTGGAGCACATATACAAGGGATTGTTCTAAACAGTCCTGCAAATCACAAAGCCATTTTCGGGCCTATCCCCGACCTTTACAAAATGCTTCCTATAAATCATATGAAAAGACTTAAGCAAAAAACTCTATGTATTTTTTGTCCCATTTTCCGCTGTATCTTTTTTCTACTGCACGGATCGGAGCAAATGATAGCCTATGCACAGGTACACCTTCAGGACACATTTTTTCAATGGAAAAAGAGAGCGAATCCCGAGATGCTATCTACGAGGCTGTAGCCCAACGACGAGAACAAAATTTTCGAAAAAATGCGATTTTCAAACTCTTATATCTCCGGTGTGTTTCATTGTATCTTCTTGGAATTTTCTACACTTCGTAAGACGACGCGAGGAACAACCTCTACCGAATTTGAACACTCAGAGCAGACCAGGGTCCGAGCTACAGAGGTCCGAAAACCCGAACTTGTTTCGTCGTGTAAACATATTCTTAGTCGCTTCTCACTTTTGATTTATTTAAATTTCTTCGTTTTTCTTTGGCGGGCGGGACGCTCCCGCGTCCCTAGATCAAATTAACTGGATTATCTAGTTAAGTGAAACGAAGTCTAGTATAATTCACTAGATAATAAATTAGACTGAATTATCAAATTAACTAGCATAGATTATCCAGTCAAGTCTAATGAAATCTAGTAAAATTCACTAGATAACAATTGGATTAAACTAGATGATCTAATAAAATCTTACGGAATCTAGTAAGCTTCACTAGATAATCATTGAAATACAGCTAACTGGTTCACTAGAATTTTAGTTATTGAGTCCTAGATTATAAATTTATTTAACTAGATTTCTATCGAAAAAAAATTGCTGGAGTTCTAGTAAAAAAAATTCACTAGATTCGCAACTAGAAAATCTAGGAACTCACATCTAGTTGCGGTTTACTGTATTCTAGCTGAAAAAATCTTACTTATAACGGAAAAGCGGCACAACTTATGCCTAACTATAGGAATTAAACATCAAAAGAAATCACGAAGCTTGACTAATGTAAAAGGAATTAATTTCGATAAGAGCAGCTAGGTAATACAGAAGAAGAAAAGAATCATTCACGCTACGATCTAAATTTCATAAAATTCAATCAACCACAACTAAATAAATGTCTTTAAATTTGCATTATAAATAAATCAATTTCAAAATGTATCATTCTCTTTCTAGGTGGATGATTCAGAAGTGAAAATTGCCCCATACATATCACCCAGTCGACAAAGGCTCCTTGACGAGGAAGCCCTTCAACTGGAACTGAGACGTTTGGAGCTGTTGGCTGATGATTTCCGTGAACGAGCTCTTCTCGCTATGATGGATGGTGTTCTAGAAAAACGTTGGGAGGACGAAATCAAGAAAACGCCACCGCCACCAGAATGCATAAGCAGTGGCAAGCGTCCCGAGGAACTAACAAAGGACGACATGCGAGCAATACAAGAATACGAAGCTCAATTGAAAGCACTTAACGCTGAACGTGATAAGTATCGCAACATGATGCTCGACGAGAAAATCAAGTTGCAACAGATACAAAATGAAACTATAATGCGATTCAATATGAAATGTGCCACGCTATTCATCGAGAAGCATAAGATTGATGCAGCAATACGACAGGAAGAACTGAAATTACTTCGAAACTCATTGAACAATTATGATCGGATTTTGCATAAAAGGAAGGAATATACGTATTCGTAAGTAGTATAAGGTGTTTTATGCATGAATGCAAAAATACACATCAGAGGATTCCAATGAAAATGATGCAATCATTAAATCAATTATGATTGTCTCGTTCGTTGGAATCCTCTGCAAATTGGATTCAATTGTTCATTTCAAAAGTGTAGTACTATATGCCCATACGTACCCAAAACTTTTAGCACTGACATAGCCGAAGAGAAAAAGAACGTTGACAAACTGATTCTCACAATCGAAGATTTGGACAAGAGAGTAGCCGATTGTAAATCCCGTTACGAGCAACTACAAAGTCGAGATCGATTATTAGATCGACAATTCAAATCACAGTTTGGTGAAAACGCGCCATCCATAGTGGTCGACCAAGCTTATAAAATATTCAAAAAGCGACCGAAATGGATGGCTAGAGCCTGGGCGACAGCAGCCATTCTTCAGGATATGGCCAATCGCGTAATTGCGAAAAATTCAACAAAATCAGGACCTCCTATTCCCGAAGAATGTTACGAGTTTTTAACATTAGTCGATTCACTTGATAACCTAACTGTTGCACCAAACTCAATTGCCCCCAACCTGTGGACTATTTTATGCAATTTGCGACGACATAAAATCGAGAGTGAGTTTAAGGTAAGCTCTTTATTCGTTGTGCAATTAGTAAACAGTCAAAATTAATATTATAGAATAATATATTTTTGTTTTTGAATTCAGCTCAAGGCTCAAGGAATTCAACTAGCCGAAGCTGAGGCAACTTTGAATGCCTTTAACAAGGAACTTACGAGTATGAAAACTCGAATCACCGAGCTTGAGAAGCAAAGGGATGACATTCGACAGATTTTCGTAAATTAATTTTATAAAGATTTGAAAATAGTAAGGAAAATAAAAATGTATCCTTTACAGTACACAAACATGCGAAATCGCTACGTGCAACTAGTTTTGCCCAGAGGACTCATTGAAGTCCCTCTCACTGGACACATGGAAGATTTCAAAGGGACTATTCTGTTGCACACTACTGACGTACACGACATAAATTCTGTAATTAAGGTAAAAATGCCAATGCCAAGACGTCAACAGTCAAAAATCATGAGAATGTATTAATTTGTTTTTATTTGAAAACAAAAAAAAACTATTTAAATCCATTATGCCGCTTTCATGATTAATTCCTTTCTTTTTAAATACTTAATAGCAACGCATCATACTTTCATTAATTTATCTTTATTTTAACATATTCATCTATTCCATTATTTAATATTGCAGAAAGCCGGTACCATTAAATTAAAAACCATGAATCGGTCTGCAGTTTTCCGTCGAAAAATCATTTACCAAGAGTGGGAACATAAAATGCTACAAATGGAAGTGAAAAGCATGCAAGAAGATGTGGCGGTTGTCGAAAAATGCAAGGTATGGAAAAAACTAAACGTCCTGAATATCCGATGAGCATATATTGAATTTTAGGTCACAAAAGAGATTCAAATGTATTTAAAACGAAAGGAAATGAAACTCCCGGATGATCTGAGTCAGAGTGCACAAAATCGAGAAATCGAATCTACAAAAGCATACTTGAAACGAACTCTCGATGATATGTAAGTTTCGCCCACGACCGACAGTCAATTCTTTGTCCATTAGATTGCTTTTTTCTTGTCCAACAGGAAGAGAACCACCGACCAACTAACTAATCAACTGTCTGCTAAGAAACGTGAAAATAAATACTTGGATGCAGAAATTTCCCGAATAAATATACAAGTTACCGAACAGAATCAACTTCGTGACTGTACATGGGAGGAGCAACAGGAGAAAGAAGACTTTGAAAGGTTTCAGCACGATATTAATCATGCCAGTGTAAGGACACGTTTCATAAAAAACCAATTTTTCACTTGTAGGTTGGCGATTGTTGTGGAAAGAAGTAAACTTATTCGAAAAGTGCAGGCACAACATGCTCAAATACTGGAATTGGCCACCATGCTGGAGTTGCAACGTTTGCGAACATATCCTACATTGCATGCACCGAAAACTAATCCTTTCTCTTAGTTCTCTTTTTTTAGGTTTTATTAAATAAATTTTGATAATTTGTGATTAAAGGACTATTTGCTCAATGGAATGATTATTACGAGTATTTTCCTCAATTTCATTTTAATAACTATCACATAGTGGTCCAGTTTCTCATACATCTAATGCTTTGTCTTATCGTATAGAGAAGACGCACACTATTTTCAAAAAGCTTTTACATTATATTGAAATCAATTTTTGTTTATTCTGCATACTTATGCCATATTTTGCTTGGTAACGCAATCGTATGAAATTGCGCAATGATTTTATAAATTTCAGGTGATGGCGTAACAAAGCAAAATATAGCATATGCAAAATAAACAAATATTAAATTGAGGGCGGAATTCATAGTCCCCACTTATACTTAAGGGAATCCTTAAGGAAATCCTTATAAATTTTGAAATTCATAGTCATCAGTACATAAAAAACAAAATTGAATTTTAATACTAATTTTATATTTTATTTGTCAATTACTATAATTGGGCTCCTGAATTAAATTATTTTATTAAATGCGGCAATGCCTTTATAAATGACGCTTTGCATTCCCTTATTCCTTAAGGGAATCCTTATTCCTTAAGTGGCCCTTTCTGGTTTTAGTTTGTTCCCACTTTTTTTTTCCAACGAATTGCCCTGAAATACATTTCATAGTCTAAGAAAATTACGATATTTGGTCGACAAAAAACCAACATCGCCATTTTTTTTTGGATTATGGTTGAGGATGGTCCCCAGATTATGGATAAAAAGTCCCAACCGATTGGAGGTCCGCAACCTTAAAAAATGAGCTTTTAGAAAAGGTCTAAAATGAAAATAGTCTAATCTAGTTTTTAGTCTAGCGCCGAAATATTCAATTAAACTCTAATGTGTTACAAGGGTTACTAATAAAGTTTCTTGAAAACAGATGCAATCGATTTTTTTTTTTTTTTCAAAAATTGCTTACTTTTCAAAATATTTGCCATGAGCATCTATACACAGCATGCGCTCAAACCAATTTTCGAAGCATTTTTTTCACTTCGATGGAGACACCTCCAAAACGTGGCCAAGTCATGGCTGTAAGGCGGATGACCCGTAAATTCAATGTTTTGACCGGTTAAATAGGTGCTTGTTTGAACTCATGTGTGAGAGCTCGAATTGTCATGTTGAAGAATGATTCGTCTTCTTGTGTTCGTTTTGCGAATTTCCCCGAAGACTTCGGGGAAGCAAATGGTTGTGTACCACTCGAAATTCGTACTACGTTTCTCGAGTGGAACAATGGCCACAGGGCCCATTCGGCCGAAGAAACAGGACACCATTTGCCTCGCAGTGTTTCGTGCGCGAACAACTTTTGTTGGATTGGGCTCGTCTTGCAACACCCACACGGTCGACTGCTGTTTAGTTTTCGGCTCATAGGCATATTTCCATGATTCGGCACCGATGACAATTTTATTCACGTCATTTGATGCACCGTTATGGTATTTCTTTATCATTTTTCTGCACTTTTGTCGTTTTTGAAATAATGGAAAAAAAAAAACGAAAAATACCCCCTTTTCTTCCCTTTTTAAGGTTTCGGACCCCCAATCGGTTGGGACTTTTTTCTCATAATCTGGGGCTCATCCCGACCCATCATGCAAAAAAATTTCCGATGTAGGATTTTTGCCGTTCGATGACCATATTTTGCCTTAATTTTCTCAGACTATCACTGTAGTTTGCAGAGCAGTTTTCATACGGGCAAGAACTGAAAAACTAGCCTTTGTACATGGTACTATGGATTAACAAATCTAATAATGGGCTTCTTTTTTTTGTACTCCGGTGTAGGTTAGTTTAGTGTAACTACATGGGATTCCAATAACAACACAACCCAGATAAACCCAGTAATTTATCAGAGGTACCCACTCTGGCCAAAGTTAACCCGGAAGAATTGTTACAGATATGGCAACCAGGGGCGCTCTTTCACGAATTAGTTCATTACAACATTAGCTACTACCACAACCACTGGCTAGATGTCACGGGGGAAGGTTTAATTTGTCGCGATAAACCAACCACGCTTATTTGTTGTTTGTTTAGGCCATGTTAATTTACGGGTTATTGGTTTATTACAACTTTTAAACTTCACTCCTTACTAAGTTAACGATTGGTGCTTTAGATGCAAGCAGTTTTTAACCTGAATGTTTTTTTTGCGCTTATTTACGGAAACCTTCTTAATTTTTTTACAAAAAAAAATACACTTAATGTTAACCAATTTAAACCTCCACCCATTTATGTATGCTATATACTCCCTTCAATATAATTAGTAAAAAATACCGTTATCGTATTATCCTGGTTTTTTTTTGTCAACGAAAATCATACTTGGAATTGTCAAATCTGCAAAACTTACAAAGTCACTTCAACGTGTTAGCTTTCTAATCACTTTTACCATTTAAATCCAAAACTTTTGAAAAACACACGCTTTAAAAGCAAACAAACATGGTAACAAACAAATTTAACCCTCTAACCGGTAAGTCGTTACTGAGGATGCCATCAAAATTATGCGATTAATTATCAAATTACAATTGTTTAAGTGAGTAAACTAAGAAAATCTCGTTATGTAGATATCCTTTTAAAACCTAATTTGTTTTGGTTTGAATGAGAAACGATAGGTTGTCCGAATTTCATGATGAGTTGAATATGAAAATTGTGTTAGTTTATCAAAAAGCGAGTGTTGCGCTAAGCTGACCAGACGTACAGCATTTTGCTGTAGAGTACAGGATTTTGACCTGTCGTACATCATTAGTAAATGTACAGCATTCCTAATGTCACAAAAAAAAAACTTAAATTGTTACATAATATGCTCCTCTGTGAGGCATGTGGTCAGAATTGTCTGTTTTAAAGGTGTGCTTTCATGTGGCACGTTCATTTTCGATAAATTGGGAACTCTTTGATCGATTGTTCTGAAATTCAGCTCACTTGTAGAACTACCTGGCGCTTACATTTACTTACATTCCTCCATATTTTAGGGTCCCCTATCCGCCTTCGACAGTCTGTCCAACTCGCATTTTTGTCTTTTCTAATCGAAAATTCGCAATAAAATTTGTCCAATAAATTTGAAAATTTGCAGACTTGTGAAGCACCGTACTGTCCATATTTTGGTCAAAATTTCAAGGCTCTAGTTCACACATGTAATTGTAGAGCTACTTGGCGCTCACCGCTCACATTTCCTCAAAATTTCAAGGTCCTACCTATCCGCGTTCAGGAGTTCAATCGAATCAATTGAAAATTGTCGATAATTCGGAAATTTTTGAGCGGAAAATTTTTCAAATTTTACAGTCAGTTAGCGAGCACGGCACTGCCCATATTAAAAAAAAATTCAAGCATCTATAGCTGCCAAGGAAGTAACAGCCTTGTAAAGATGCAATTTTAATTTTTCACAAAACGATGAAATTACTGTACTCCGGACGATTCCCCTATCAACCTCTTTAGGATAAAGAAAATGTAAACTAAAGGACTCTGCAAGGATTACCCCAATAAGTCCTCCAAATCCGCCATCCGCTTAAGAATTTTCTACCCAATGTGGTATCAGTTTATCTATTGTAATAAACGAAACTATGTAGGTACAAGGAGGTGTTATTTTCGTACTTTAAACAAACAGCTTCATAATTTTTGTCTTAGAGTCATGGATAGTCAGAGACAGGGAAAGAGCCATCATCATCCGTATAATGCTGCCGAGACTGAGGTTTCCAACAATGAAATTCAAAAGTTGAAATATCACTGAGTATCGACTGTCTAGATCTAGAAAGTGGAAAACGTATCCGAGTTGGAACAAATTATAAATTGTCCTTTCTTAAAATATGGTATCTTTTCTAACAAAATGGAACATTGAGAAATTGAGAGCACTTTTCTGGGTCCTGCTTGGTATCAACACAACTTTGCTTTCCCAAGGTTCACCACACATTTCCCAGAATATCAGCCACGATTCTTTCTGTATTCTGTTTACGAAGATATCGCTTATGAAAGGAAGGGGAATATGTGGTCGTTCTGTGGCATCCATCATGGTGGCCTCGTGACACACAGTCGACGCCGCTTAATGCGACCACATCGAGATCTTGTAGTTTTGATAACAATAACCGAATGATAACAATAGGTACGCGATCATGTTTTTTGAGTACCTAGTACGATTGTTAAGTACCAATAAGAAGAGGGTTGCAAAGGTGCGGTTTACGATTCTTTATTCCAGGGATCATGGTTTTGGTAGGTATATTATTGTAAAGCGGGCCATAATTTCCGCAATTTGAACCACTTGATAGGAATCTATTTTCTTTTTTTGAAAAATTCGTACTGGAAGGGTAAAAAAATGATATAGATAACATTAACCGATGATTTGATAACAATAACCGAATTCGGTGTAACTTAAATGTATGGACAATTTTAGGTTTTTGAAAAGATGATCCCAATACCTGAATGATAGCATTATCCGTGATTCCATTAAGTGGTGCATTACTTTCTCCAAATCGGTGTAAAAGAGGGGGGGGGTCATCGAGGGTTTGCCTGAAAACCGGATTCCGTAATGTGTACAGCATCAGTCTTTCGGGAATCTGGTCACCTTATGTTACGCAATAGTAAAGGGTGTCCCAAGAAGAACACCAGATTTGAATTTCGCCCTATTGTTAGGTTAGGACATGTGAAAGTAAAACATAGATGGCCGTTCGATCGTTGACAGTATGAGGTTAGGTTACACGTAAGAACAACGCATTCCAATTGTTAAAATTGTTTATCAAAATAGTGAAAGTTTCGCGGCCACAGTTTGTAAACTGCGTTGAATTTGGGGTATTCACAATGGCCCAAATGAAGCAACTGTGCGAAATTAATTAAAAAGTTCAATGAGTGTGGGTCTGTTTGTGATATGAAACCAGTAACGCGTGTTCGTCGAGGTCGTTCAAACGAAAATATCGCAGCTATACGCTGAAAGTCCAGCCAATCGCTGTTTCTAGATCCACTACGCAGCGAATTTTGTCAAAAGATTTGCATTTTCATGCGTACAAACACAATGTGCAATTGACTCAAGAACTGCAGACCATGCACAGCGAAGAGAGTTAATAAATTGGCTCATGGAAAAACAACATGAAAATGTCAATTTTTAAGACAAAATCATCTTTAGTGACTAGGCTCATTTTCATCAGTATGGCTTCCTTACATTGTGACCATTTGGGTCTATAAAATTCCACGAGTCATTTATGAAATACAAATGCATCCACAGAGAGATACTGCTTGGTGTGGATTTTGGGCTAGAGGCATATTTCATGGAAAATGAGGCAGACCAAACACAAATCGTGAATGATGTTCGTAATTTCCTGGTTGTGTCTACTCGCGTTTTGGTGATTAGGATTGGCCGCCTAGATCTTCTGATCTGACGCATCTGGACTTTTTTCTTTGGGATTTTTTGAAGTCACAGGTTTATGTGAATAAGCCCACGACACTTCAAGCATTGAAAGAATAAATTGCACGCTGCATCAATCAAATACTCCAACATTTATGCAAAACGGTTATGAAACGAAACCGAGGCTAATTTCGGGCGCAGCCGAAATTTGAGTACCCTTCACTCTCCTCGGGCTAAAAGTTTTTGTCGAGCATACCTATGATTTGTGACTTTTGACTGAAAAGGGTGGCTCGAATTTAAGTTCTACAGTTGAAGCAGGTATCAAATTTTCAATGCCTGCTAGACTGGGGAATTTGTGTTCTCTCCTGTTTTTCTAATAATTCTGATGGACTAAAGCCCGTATTTATGAACATTCCTTAACTCAAGGAGACCTTGAGTCAAGGATGCCGAAATTCAATAAATTAAATGTCAGTTCCCATACTTTTTCGTAGACATCATTTACATATATGTATGCAGGAGTCAATGCATCCTTGATTTAAGGCGAAACTCAAGGAGACCTTAAGTTTTCAATACACTTGAAATATTATATTTCAAGGAACGTGGGTAGCTACCTTGACTTCAAGTGAGTTCTCCTTAAATCAAGGAATATTGACTAAAAAAAAAGTATGGAAAATGACATTTAATTTATTGAATCTCGGCATCCTTGACTCCTTGAGTTAAGGAATGTCCATAAATACGTATTAAATTCAAGAATGTTTCAAATGCATTTTGTTTTAATAGTAATCGGAATAGTGTAACTTGTGGATAACCCAGCACCTATACGGAAAACGACATCAAATAACGATACATAATATGTATAACAATAACAGCCTCTATAACACATACGAGTACCGACCGAATAAATCGGTAATTCATCTGATAAGGATGACAGTCGCTATCCAGACTACATGCCTGATGGCAAAAGGTACCATACTGAACTGCAATTTGAATAATGCAAGATGCAAGTACATTCTACGATGCATTTTGAATTTAGTCTAGTGTCCAGGGTTTTGATTGCATTAATTTTAATCAAGTACAGAATCTGCGTGTACTCTGTTTTGGCTGTTACCAAAAAAAACAACACTATTTCATTCAATTGACACAAAAAAACTCCTTGTGCGCCAGGATTTCCTATCACGCCAGAGAAAGTTCCAGAAACATCTCTGACGTACAGAATACGAATATATATGTACATAAATGTTAAATCAAATAGGTAGCTGGTAGGTGTTAGTACCAGTACGACGAGTACCTACGCTAACACAAAAAAAGAATCTTAGATAACGAAATTCCACGAAATAAAACCTCAAGTAGTATGTATTTGCTTTTGAAATCCATTTGACCTTCCCAGCATAAAGCACAAGTGGGCAATAGAATCAATCAAAAGGTGCACCGAAGCGAATCCCTGTAAAAATACCATAGCCAATCCCAATACCACCAGTATAAATTTGCACCTGTTCAATCTTATTTTGGAAGAATTTTAAAGGAAAGTGAAAGAAATTTCTTTATGTATAGGTACGACTTGAAAATATTTTACACAGGGGTTGAATAAACAGTAAGAATGACGCAAATCAGTCATAGAGCTCACGAAAAAAAGGGCAAAATCCGATCATGAAGAAATAATTCGACAAACAGAAGCTAAAATTGTTTCCGATTTAAAGATGGTAGGCGTGCCTTGATTGTGTCTTATGCTTTTTCAGAAAGAGATTGGAGATGGAGACCTTTTAGCTTTTTTGCTAAAAATTGAGATATTTTTTCAGCTGGTTATTAAAAATTCTGGATTCGTACTATGTAGGTAGAGGTACTAGCAGGTGCTATTGATAGAAGCAATAATTTTTACAGTATCTCAAATAATACTCGTTTGATGCTTACTCGGCGCAATTTATAGTTTTAAATAAAACTGGAATCTATGGCGGGTAGAGTTTCGCGGTTTCCTGAAGTCCTTATCACAAGAATCTTATCCTTTCTTGGACTATACACAAAGAATGTCAGGCGAATAAAGTTGCAAAGGAAAGTTAAGTAAGATTCACTGCGGAAGGAACGAAACGAACGGAATTGTCAAGACTGCAAAATTTACTACATAGTCATGCTTTCACGATGGCGATGTCGAACGGAAACGTCCTCGACAATTTGCTAAAAACGAATTTCAATTAAAACTTTTACTTTGTGGTGCAATCTAGTTCGCGTCACAGAACGGTATTGAAATCGCCAACTATAGCAGCTATTTAGAGGTTGGTGAAAATGATGTCACCATAAGCTATAAGCGAGTTCAAAAATACACAAGATGAAAAACAACAAAATATGTAGATACGCGACGTGCCTTGCCTGCTTATTAAAAAGTGCAATTTTCTAGAGTCAATATTTGTGCGGAGAATTAATGGGAAACTAAGAAGTATGATGAATAGTGTTTTATGAAATTTAAGGGAAAAATCAAGGCGATTGATAATGGTATTCCCATGCTAGGAATTTATTATAAAAGTAATTTGTATAGTTTATGGACATGCCGTTTTTAGAAATTCAAATGACTGGAGCGACTCAATTATTATTATTATTATTTGAAACAAAAAAGGTCTAAATGAAAATATTCTAATTTATTTTTTAGTCTAGCGTTGAAATATTCAATAAAACTCTTATGCATTATAATTTTATGTAGTTTTTTTCGGTCTCAAATCATTTTTCTGTATCTTTTGTCGTTTTTGAAATAATCTCAAAAAAAAAAAAACAAAAAAAAAAACCCAGCCCCCCTTTTTTTTAAGGTTGCTCATCCCCATTCATCATGCAAAAAAAAATCCGATGTAGGATTTTTGCCGTTCGATGGCCATATTTTGGCTTAATTTTCTCAGACTATAAAGGAGATTTTCGATCTATCTATTGTCCAACTGAAGTTATGCTGGCGGACTTCCTCACCAAAGGCTTGCCAAAAAATCAATTTGAAAAACTGAGAGGACCACCCAAATAACAATTTAATCCCTATAATACTTCATAGATTATTCTGTTCTAACAATAATGCTACTGCTGAATAATAGTCCAATAATGGCATTTGGTGCCGTTTTTTGACCCAATAGAGCCTTACTGTATCACTAAATTACGCTTCGAAAAAGACATACATCATGTGTCTTATGTCATTATTTTCTCGCGTTTGCAAAAAAAAAATAATTCCCGCAGCTAGCATCAAACCCATGTCTATATTGGTTGCCCATCCTACACGCTACCACTCAGCTAACCTCACGTATGGTCGGCATTGCTCGGAAACACTACAAATGGTTGTTACTTCTATATAAATGCTTGACGATTATTTATCGAATCTTCTGCAATGCACCCTATATCAATCAGGTGACGTTGATTAAATCCACACATTTATCAATTAAATGCAGTCAGTTTCTGCACAGAAATCATCTAAACTGATTACGAAAATAACAATGAGTGAGTGTTGGTTTCAGGCGAGATTCCAAAGAATTATATGGGAGAAATTAAATATTTTTGCACCTCAAAATTTTAATTTTTTTTTAAATCACAAAATACATCGTTCTATAAAACTACGATGACCAATTTATTGGATGACCATACGAATGTCACACCATCAAAATGAAACCGACTGTACTATACACTGAAAAACAAATCATCATAATATTAATGAACAAGGAGTATAGGCTTCTTTTCATTACCATGATGAATTAGTTCATAGTAAATAAACCTTCTCTTCCTTAAAATAATGCAGAGTTCATATATTTTACGAAACACCGGTCGTTAGTATAACGAAAACAAAATTTCAACTTAATGTAAAGCGATCATGAACACAATGAACTTTCAGTAGAATCTTATGAATTGTACATTCCGGGTATGAACCCATACATTAGCAAATTTGATGTTATTGTTCATTAATTACATGACATCGTTCACAGTAATAATGTACTACTATGAACGATGTCATTATCGCTGTAAGTGTATTTTATAAACCTTCGTAACGTATAGTCTGTTTGGTGTAGTTAGGTAGGGCGAATGTCTTCAAATCATAGGGTCCCGGGATCGATTCCCACTGTAGGTAGGTAGGTAATTTTTTATGACTTTTCAGAGCAGAGGTAAAAAAAAATGTCGTCTACATATTTGAAGCTGGATGCCGGCCTGCGCCAGTTTTTTTTTTTAATTGATAAACTTAGTAATTATATCAAAAGCCCTTGATGGACCCAAAGCCAGAGGCAGACCGAAGAACACCTGGATGTGTCAAATGAAAAAGCAACAACAACGCATTGGTCTCGACGATGACACGATCCAAGATAGAGCTGCCTGTAGAAATATGCAAAGATATTATCGCCAAAACGGGCGATGTGCCTACACCGCGGGTCGAGCAACGCGAAGCCATGGAGCGGTATAAAGAACGAGGCAAGGAAGAAGAAGAAGAAGTAATTATATCAATGAACAAGTTGTTAATTTTATGAATTTGTTCATGATTTTAATGAAATTTTTGTTGTTTGTTTTGATAAAATCAGATTCATTAGACTGATGAAAGCCGTCTTCGGTGGGATATCGGTGTAAATATTCATTACTTTAATGAACAATTTCATTGTTTCAGGGTACCTTTTTCGTTCAGTGTTGGAGAATAAAAGTGTGTACAAAAATTTTACAACATGGGTTAAACAATTTTTAAATTCAAAATGCTACAAAATAATCGTAATTTTGTTGGTAACACTACATCATCCTTGTTTCCAAATTATGAATATATAGCATTTTCAGGTCAAGTAAATAACTTTGCGAGTCAAATAGATAAATGTCCGAAACAAATAGGTAAATTTCCGAATCAACAAAATACGTTTGCAGATCAAATAGATAAATGTCCGAAACAAAAAAATGAATTCCCAAATGAAAAAAAAAAAATAAACAAATCATAAAAATAAATTTCCGAATCAAAAAAGTAAATGTCCAAATCAGAAAAATAAATGTAAAATCCAAAAAAAAATTGTCCAAAACAGAAAAATAAATTCACAAATCAAAAAAATGATTTTTTCCATCAAAAAACATATTTCACAAATCAAATAAACAATGCTTAGTATGAAGGAAACGATTTAAAAAAATAGTACTTTAATATAGTAATAATGTGCTTTTATATGAATTTCGTTGAGCATCCAAAAAATATTAATTAATTATTTCAATCTGATGAGATTTTGTTTATTCAAAATGACGTATATAATTGTCAATCGTACTACACATGCTTGGAATAGGACGATATATATATATACATATATGAATTTCGTTGAGCATTGAAAAAATAATTAATTAATTATTTCAATCTGAATGAGATTTTGTTTATTCCAAATGAAGTATATATGTATATAATTGTCAATCGTACTACACACGCTTGGAATAGGACGATATAAATTGTTTTCTTAGACGTTATTTGCCATCTCTAAACTACCATAACTTCCTCAAAACTCAGGTCACTCCAGCTGAGCTTTCTAAAATTTTTATTTTACATTAGAATCGAAAATAGAGGTGACCTCAGAATGATGGAGGTTCGGGAACATAACGGAATCTATACATTGACAGTGTCTTCGAGTCTTTAAGACCCAGTGTCGGTACTTAAAAGTTCAAATTATTAGGTGTCTCGATTGAATTTGAATAAAAGCTCCAAATTAGAAGTGTTTTTATTTTTTTACAAGAGAACGTTTAGCTTTTTATTGTCATGATCAATTAGATTCCGTTTCTTAAAAAATGTTTCTATCGCAATAGGTGAAGAATACCATGGAGGAGGGAGGGTGGTATTCCAGGGGAATAAACCCGAGCAAACAATCAGGGGAAAATGCGGGAGAGTCTGCACCCTAAACAGTGTCTGCTTAGGGTGCAGGCAAAAAAACTTACGCCTAATTGGGACAAGCAAAATTGTGGTATACTGTTTTTTTTTTTTTGCGCGCTACACAAGCGAATTTTTCCTTTCAAATCTCCTAGACATCCACTTCCAACCGCCCGTTAATTATATCTGTGGTCATTATGAAAAACAGCTTAAGTCGACTTAAGACAAAATCGAGTTAATGTGTTCACTGGATTCGCCGTATTCGACTCCACCTCTACACAAAATTTCGTTAATTTCGGATTATTTTTGAGCGAGCTACAACGATTGGTTTTTCCGCCTATCTCAAGTAGACCCTCACCGACATAAGGAAAAGCGACTTAACTTAACATATTTCTTATTAAAATATATATATATTTTTGAAAATTGGCTTAAATTAACTTAGTTACTTTTCCAAATATGAAATAAACTCAAATGACTCTTTTACCACCGAATTTTTAAACAGCCTAAATCGACATAAGCGTTTTTTCCATAAGTCCAAAACAAATTCAGTCTTCCTCATCTTGAGTTAAGTTCTTATTTCAAATGGTTTTCTTTCCGTAGAGAGCTCTTATATGGATTTAGCGTTTATTCCTTATCAGATTTACGGAAAGTCCTGTTACAATGTCTATGTAAGCGGTTGTTTCGCATGCATTCATGGTGAAATTGAATAGATAAGTCACTGTTAAATGAGTTGTTGTTCAATCAAATTGCAATTTCGTGAACGTGAAGTTAACTATTGGGGGTATGTAGGCTTGTATCCCGCGTCCCTGAAATTTACTTTACATTCGAAACATTAAACGAGCCTCGGATACCTCGGAATGATTCAACGGCAACGACTTTTGGCTATAAACAACGGACTAAGATAGGTTTTTGGAACGTTCTCACTATGTGGGGTGAGTGTAATAACACAAGGCTCACAGAAGTAGAACAGGAAATTACCGCATACAACATCGCTGTACTAGGGCTGAGCGAAACACGATGGCTCGGATCGGGGGCGACTTTATCACCAAGCTCTCCTACTGTATTGCTCTACTCTGGTTCTGAAGACGATAATACACCTCGGCAACCAGGCGTCGGAATCCTGTTGAGTAGGAATGCACGCCGATCCCTAATCGACTGGAAACCTATTTCGGATCGTATCATCACAGCCAGATTCAAATCCAGAGTACGAAATATTACAACTATTCAGTGCTACGCACCGACTGAACCTCAGAACCCCAGATCAATCAGCAAAGGACGTTTTTTATCAGCGACTAGGCGACACCTTTGATAGGGCTCCCAGGGGTGTCATCAAAATTATTATGGGGGATCTCAATGCCAAAGGCGGTACTGATAACTTAGACTTGGAGCACCTTATGGGCAATCACGGGCTTGGCGACAGGAACAACAATGGCGAAATGTTCGTGGAGTTCTGTAACTCTCGACAACTAGTCACTGGTGGAACCTTGTTCAAGCATAAGCCCTGCCACCAGTGGCGTATTTACAGGGGGGGCACAGGGGGCACGTGCCCCCCCTGTGAGCACATCAAACTTTTTTCACACCATACTAAAAATTGCAGAACCAAATGTTCCCTTTTTATTTTGAACGTTTCTATTACTAAACTTTGTAAATCTTTTTCGAAACATTATCATCACATATCATCTTCTCAATTCACCAGATCTCCTCGTAGATGAACCCTTTCCGTTTTTCGAACAGGTTGAGTTTATTTTCATACACGCGTGGTTTCAAGAACAAGAACTCTCAGAGAATAAGTAGAAGCTATGATTATGTCGAGGCAACGAGGTGGTCATGAAACGTTGCCCAATCTCGACATGAATCTGTTCGGAAACAAGGACTGCTATTAAAACACTCGTCATGTGTGAAGTTACCCCATCTTATGTTGATATAAGTTGAGGAGATGTTGTTGCGGTATCGATGTCTTGGAAGCCGCTGAATTGATAAATATTTGAAACAATCGGTCTGATCGGTCGATCGGGCTTGTGTATTTTAATTTGGCCGTAAATTCGTGTTGGGCTGCTGTAAAGGTCTTTAAACCAGATGCTTCTCTTTCTGTTAAAAATGCTAAAATGTGTGATGGTGGGAAAGCATTGTTAGCATACATTTTCGAATTCCTACGGTTCGGTGTCTGTGGTACCCTGCCTGGGGTACTTTCTTCAATGCTTCAATTTTCACGAAGTAAACATCATCGTAGCCATTCCTTCTCATTTCTATTTTGCAATTGATTTGTTAAAGCATGTTGCTTCAGCTTACCATTTAGGACTCGTTTTAAAAAGTATTACAGATAGTATAGATTTGAAGCTAGTGTAGTACATATGGAAATAACAAACAATCATATCTTCCTCCTTACTTTTGTTGCTTCATTTTAATTAATCGATTGATCACTTCCCGGCTCTATGCCACGGATAGTTCCTATACGGCTGAAAACTTTGGTATCATTTTTATAAAAAAAATATATTCATACATTTCCATATAAAAACTTTACCAAAAGTATAATTGAACTATATTAAAAGTATAAGTATTCTTGATAAAAAATTTACTCTTCAACAGTATAAAATTGATAAGCAAATTTATACAAACCACTCGAAAAAATAAAAATTGTAATACGAATACAGTCGGCTTCGAATGCACAATTCTGTGATTTGTAGGCAAGCGCACACTGAACCAGACACACTACAAATCAATCGATTTCTAGGTTGAATAGGTTTCTTTCGTTGATAGTGTAGATTTTATAACATTATGATTGATTCTACCCTTTTATGTTATAACAACATTCAATGCAATTTATTCTATCCCGAACGGTGTAAAATGTATAATATTAAAAGGGTATTTGGATAGTTTTATTCTGTAGCGGTTATAATTAATATAATTTTTGAATAAAATAAAATTATAAGTTCACGGTCAGAAATTTAGTTTCTTTTTAAAACTTTTACAGTAAACCGAAAAAATATGGAGTAAACTACTCCATATTTTAAGCAAATTTTGTTTCAAATCTAAACAATTTAATTGTTTTATTAATTTTAGTAAAATTTGGTTTATTTCTTAAGAAATCCGAAAGTTTTATAAACTTTTAAGACTAAAAATATTAGAAAGTAAACCAATTGGACCTTAATGATTAAAATTTTTCAATAAAACCAGACTTATATTAAAGTGTAAACTAAAAGTTTAAAATTGAGACTAAAAGTTTAAAAGTTGTAAAATCAGAGTTTAAAATCAAAACCATGAGTTTAAAATTTAATCTTTTGGACTAAAATGTTAACTTTAAACCAAAAACAGTTTTAAGTACTTGCCATATGGCCAATTGTTCATGGAATAATAAATAATCATGAGGTATAAGCCCTCTGTGGCGCACTCGGTTGAGTCGCATTGCTAGTAATCTAGGGGTCCGGAGATCGAATCTCGGCGTGATCCAAATTTCCATACATGTGCCGCCTGATCCAAGTGTCTGAACATTATATACTTCAAATAGCCCATAAACGGTTGAGTGAACGCAGCCATGCCCCACAAAAAATGTAATATGAAATAAAAAAAAAACCGACTTAAAAAAAAAACATTTTAAACTATTTTTTTTTTAAAGTAAACCTCTCCAGTTTTAATATTTCACCCGATTCTGGTTTTGGATTTAATTATTTTAGTTTTGGATTTAAACTTTTATTTTATTAAAACCTAAACGGAATGTATTAAAATATAATGCAAAGTTTTGTATTTAAACTATTCAGTTTTATTTAGGTGTAAACAATCGAAAAGTTTAAAAATTAAACTTTTTTGTATTGGAACTATATACAATCAAAAAAGGTTTAATAAATAAACTAAATTTCCGACCGTGTTGAAAAGGGTAAAATTTGATTCAAGTTTTGGAATAGATATAAAATTTACTCCCGGTTTACACCAAAATTTACAACCGTGTAGTATTCTGGATTGCACTTGTAAAATATTATTCGGCACTTGTTACGATTTTACGGAATCTGTTACTAGATTTTTGACAAAACATACAAAGGCCTCTTTTTAAGTAAATCCTAATTTTGCATTCAAATTCGCTTAAACTTGCAATGGAATTCAAGACCACAATGTCAGCCAAAATTTGTTGTATCAGCTTTTCATATGTGTTTCTTTCAAAAGTAAGCAGAACCACCTTTTGGCGGAATTTGGCCGAAATTTGGCAGAATTTCGGACGATGTATGAAATTTCTCATCCAAAGAAAAGTGTTCCGTCTGGAATCCGTTTTGTCATATGGAAACAGTCTCTTTGGTCATTGCATTAATTCTATAGCCAATTAAGTACATATTCGTAAAATTCCTTTTCGGCTTCAGGCTCCTTCGAACTACACTACGCAAACTTTTTTTAGGCCCTCCGTATTTTGGTTCAGGAAAAGCCAAAAGCAGTTAATGAGTGTTATTCTAAGATCTGTCAGGAAAACTAAACTTCTGGTGTAATAAACCTGAAATGCAAAGGACTCTCAGGCCCGTATTTATAAACATACCTTAACTCAAAGATACCTTGAATCAAGGATGCCGAAATTAAAATAAATGTCATTTTCCATACTTTTTCATAGAAATCACTTATACTCACGAGTCAATGCATCCTTGATTTAAGGAGAAACTCAAGGAGACCAATGTTTTTCCTATGTAGCTGCTCTCGGGTATCCCCACACCAAAACTTTATGTAACAAATTAGCCCCGTACTCTGTGCCCCCCCTTTGAGAATTTTCTAAATACGCCACTGCCTGCCACCTAACCACTTGGGTTTCTTCTGATGGCAGAACAGCAGAAAACCAAACAAATTGACCATATTGCTGTTTTAAAGACATGGAGAAACTGCTTCTTGGACATCAGGTCGAAGCGTGGTGCTGATATTGACAGCAACCATCATCTTGTTATCGCGAAATTTCGTTTACGAACGGCAGCGATCCAACGATCTACTAACGCACGAATCGTGCCACGTTTTAATGTGCAAAAACTAAAAAATCCATCAATTAAACGCGCATATTCTATCGCTTTGCACGAAAAAGCTAGTGCAGCACTCTCGAGAATCCTACAATTGAAGATAGATGGAATTTTGCCAAGGATTCTTTCATTTCGTGTGGCGAAGCGGCTGTGGGACGATTGGATCGAGGTAGGAGGCCTTTTATCAGTGATGCTACTTGGTATCTTATCTCAGAACGCAAAAGAGTTAAGGAACAGATTAACTCCGGTGCTGATAATTCAGCCAAAAATCACTACAAAAAGGCGTGCAGAGAAGTGTGAGGCGTGATAAGTGTAACTACATCAGCGCTTTAGCGAAGGAGGCAAATGATGAGTCTTACCGTGGTGAAAGCGGTACCCTTTTCAAGCTTATTAAACCACTAATTGGCAAATCGTTCACTACTGACCATCCTGTAAAAGATAAAGAAGGGTTACTGCTTGTTACCGAAGAACAGCAGCTTTAGAGATGGAAAGATCACCTTTTTGAGGTCCTAAACAACAAGTAAGACAGTGTCTATTTATCGAACATAAATTTCTAACTGTAGGTCATTCCCACATGGAGTGTGATGCAGATCACGCCTTAATCGAAAGAAAGAAAAAAGTAACGAACACACAAATTCATCCTCGTGATTGGTTCGATTTTGTACGAACTGTTGGTGTCAAAAACCAATTTCATGTAATCGAAATGGATTCCACGGATTTCCTGGATTTATTTTCTTATTCAAAAACAAAATTTATGTGAAGAAGCCGGGATGCAAATTCTGAAAACTTTCATTGGGAAAATGTTAAATGGTTAAGATACACAAAAAATGATTTTAGAAAAGTTCATTTCAAAACAACCGTAAATGTAGAACATCCATTTAAAGTATTAAACATCCAAAAAAGAAGTATAAATTCAGGAAGTATATCTGAAATTTCTAAGCTACCAGAGGAAGTACGTATATCTGTAAAAAAGAAAAAAGGATCTATTGGATCTTCTTCCTATGATTGATCCTTTCTTTCACGACTTTTACAAAAGTCTTCCCCCTAATGAAATTTCGGATATACAGCTCGACCTAGTTGAAGAAGACAGCAATCAAAATCACGTCTGTGAAGTCGTTTTTTCTGCATTAATTCTTTCGAAGAGGCTTTATATTATTTGTTTATTATAATGATTACTTTTCCTTCATTTTCATTCATTTTTTTCATGAATAATTCCGTAAAATAAACAGAAATTAAACATTTATTAAAAAAGACTTTTATTTAAGATCCATCAACAGTATAATGGTAATATGGAAAAAGAACCTATGTCCTCTTAAGATAATAGTTTAAGCACAATATAATTTAAAATAAAGACTTAAGTGGAATTAAGTTTTGTCAACCCCTATTGCTTCATACGGAAAAAACTCTTATTTTGTTTTTTATCGTATTACAATCAAACTGCTTTATTTTTGGAATAAAATTATAGTAGAATACATTGCTCACATGATAATCTACAAAAATGTATTAGTCTTTGGATTTTAAAACTATATAGATTTTTCACAAGTCGTTTTAAAGTTTAAAATCGCTCTCCTGAAAAACTATGAAAACCGACTTAAGCGATTATTCATAATCGCCACAGTATATATATATCTTGGGGTGTCATAAATTTAATATACAGTGGAAACTCGATAACTCGAAACTCCTTAGCTCGAAAAACGCTTTAAGTCGAGGAAAATCTGCTTCCCCAGCACATTTGAACAAAAAACAATGAAAAACAAACTCGATAACTCAAACCAAAAACTCTATTACTCGATGAAAAATGTTTGATTCACTGCTTCTGAAACTCTATAAGTCGAAGTGCTGATATTGGAGACTCTATAAGTCAAAATTTCAGATACTCTCCAGGTCAAATTAAAATTTCTTATCGGTAAACGGGCGAGACTCTATAAGTCAAAGCTTTGCTATGCGAAACTTTATAAGTCGATTTTTTTTATTCCTCCAATGGCGATTTTTCTGTTTGAAATTAGAATTTTATTGCTGTATATTCCGGAAACGAGAATAACGGTACTTTTTTGCGATAAAATGTTTCAGTTTGCATTTGAATACAGCGTTCATCGTAAGGTTGTTATACTGTCAAAAGAATAATCGTTTCGTGCAGTTTGAGGAATTCAGCCAATTAAACATATCTGCGTCAAAAAGAACGCTACAAACCCTGACTATTCAGCAGAAGAAAGAACTTATAAAAGCGGTTGATGCAAAAGCTCGAAAAAAAGGGTATAGCCGCCGAATTCAAAATTCCGGTTAGTACGCTTTCTACGATTTTTAAGAAAAGAAAAAAAAACATTTTGTCAGCTATCGGAAAAGAGGAAAAAATGCATGTACTATTCTATAAGGGTATAATGTCGGAAAAATACCAAAATATAAAAATACACAAAAAGAAAAAAACTCTATAAGTTGAATTTTCTTCCAAATAAACTCGATATCTCGAAATCTCTTTACGTCGAAATTTCGATAACTCGAAAGAAAGTTTGGTTCCCTTGGGCTTCGACTTATCGAGTTTCCACTGTAATTTATTTTTTCTTATTAGAATTATTAACCTTTGAAATTTATTTATTTGATTTGGAAATGTATTTATTTGATTTACTTTTTTGGCATGTAAATATATTTATTCGATTTATAAATTCATTTATTTGATTTGGAAATTTATTTTCCTGATTTGAACATTTATTTTTTTGATCTGGAAATTTATTTGTTTTTGTTATTTATTTTGTTCATTTAGAGGTTCATTTATTTAGTTCGGAAATTTATTTATTTGATCCGGAATCGTGTTTTGTTGATTCGGAAATTTATCTATTTGTCTCGGAGAGTTATTTACTTGACCTGGAAATGTTATAAATTTATAAATATTGTTTACTACATAGCCATGGTTGGTTGCTTGGTAAAAGTGGTGGCCATAGGCGAGACTTGCCCAGGGCCCAATTAGCACGATAAGCGCCGTTTTGAGACCACAGACATCCGTTAACTGCTTATAGGATGAGGGTTACAGGAAGTATAAATTTGGGCGTAGATGCACCAAAGCGTCCTTTACATGAGTCGAGTAAACGGTAGAGTAGATCGGGACTGTTTTCCACTGTCAAACTTCAAATTCATACAATTTTTCGTTTGGCATTGGAAAAATTCCACTCCACTCCACCATGCACTCGACTCATGTAAACAGGGCTTTAGAGCCATTTAGAGAGGTTAAGGAAGTGAAGCAGCTGGCCGATTTTTGCCTCCGACGCCTCCTCTAGGCTGCCAAAAAACGGACAACCCAGCGCACGGTAACGAGATCTGGCGAGACCTGGGCATTCACATAGGAAATGAAAAAGAGTTTCTCTTTCATTTGTATTATCGCAGCTGCGACAGTGCGAGTTGTGGGGTATACGCAGCCTTGCTGCATGGTCTCCTAGCCATAGCCATACTTAATGTGAGTACATTCGTCATTACTTTTGCCTTGATATTTAAATACATATATGTATGTGCCTATACCTTTCCAGCTATCCACATAAGGAAGACGAAACTGAGCAATTAATACGTAATCATAAAGATTCATATAAACCATGCATCAATTTATAACAAATCAACCGAAAAAACATCACCGATTCTGCTCAAGCTCGCACGCAATCGCACATACCTATATTTTCTCCTACGCCAGCGAGTGTGCGTCGATTGATACATACTATGAGAAATCGCATAGGATCGCATGGAAACGGATGACGGGAAGCAACGCTAACCGCACGTTCCATTAGAGAATAGAGGAGGCTTGTTGTCTTTGACTTGTGTTAGGGCTCCAGTACACAATCATTATTTGGTAATATTTCTATTATAATACTTGATTTCGCTTATTGCACGTCTAAAAATGTATACTGAATGAATCGAGTAGGCTTATCAGAGGAAGAGGTGATGGAGGCAATGCATCAGATGAAACGCGGAAAGGCAGTCGGCCCGGACAAAATCCCCGCGGAATTTTGGTTGAAAATGGAAAATGTCGGGCTTAGTTGGCTCACAGTTCTCTTCAACAAAATCAAAGGTGGGCAACCGATGCCTGATGCTTTCAGGGAAAGTTTTCTTCTTCCTTTCTATAAGAACAAGGGAGACTCACGCAAACTCAACAACTATAGGGCTATAAAGTTAGCACCTCATACACTAAAGATCTACGAGCGAGTTGTCTGCAACCGATTGAGAAAGATTGTGCGGTTGAATGACAAATCAATGCGGCTTTGTTGAAGGTCGATCTACAGTCGATGCGATTCAGTGCATTCGTATTGCGATGGAAAAGTATAGAGCAGCACGAAAGGACTTGTACTTTGTGTTCATCGATTTGGAGAAGGCATTCGATAGAGTACCTCGTGATCTGATATGGTTGGCCTTGAGAGCACTTAATGTCCCCGAGGCATACGTCAGGATGATACGAGACACGTATGATGGAGCTACGACTAAGGTTAGATGCACAGCCGGTGAATCAGAAGAATTTCCGGTGAATGTCGGAGTACACCAGGGCAGTGTATTGAGTCCGTTGCTCTTCAACATCATCATGTGCTACTTATTAACACGTGTCTCCGACGGCCTAGAAATATCTCTTCTTTTTGCTGATGATATAGTCCTCAGTAGCCCAAACATCGTTGCCTTGCAAGCTGCAGAAAATTCTGGAGTTTTCTGCGATAAGAAAATGCCACTGAAGCTAAAGGGCAAGTTGTACAAAACGGTTGTACGTCCCGCACTCATGTATGGATCAGAATGCTGGACCATGTATGAAGGTTACGCGAAAGAAATGACAGCGACTGAAATGAAAATGTTACGCATGTCAGTTGGTGTAACCAAAAGGGACCACATCAAGAGTAGCTACATCCGAGGCAGCTTGTCCAAAGACCAACCAATCACCGAAAAGCTCGAAGACCGACGAATGGATTGGTATTGCCATGTTCAAAGGCGTCCGCCTGAGAACCCCGCAAAGAGAGCGATATCAATGGAAGTTCCACTTGATGGACCCAAGGCCAGAGGCAGACCGAAGAACACCTGGATGTGTCAAATGAAAAAGCAACAACAACGCATTGGTCTCGGCGATGACACGATTCATGATAGAGCTGCCTGTAGAAATATCTGAGAAATTATCGCCAAAACGGGCGATGTGCCTACACCGCAGGTCGAGCAACGCGGAACCATGGAGCGGTATAAAGAACGAGGCAAGGAAGAGAGAGAATCGAGTAGGCTTAGGCATATGACATACATATTATAATATGACTGTGTAATGGAGGCCTTAACAATTTCGGTTATCCTTCGCGGGTTTAAGATAGATGCCATAGATTTTTATATAAATTTGAATTTTTGCTATATATTTTATGATGGAAAATTTTATGTAGGGAAGCAATTTTACGATGCGATGGTTATGATAAGTGTAGGGGGTTCACGTGCTCATGTGCTCCTAAGGAGTAACCGCTGATATGCATTTAATGTGTGTTAACTATACTATAGAGAAACTATTCCATGGGCCATTCTCTCAAAACACTTATAGAATAGTTAGTCTAATCGCATAGAGAAGACTCACAAAATTTCCAGAAAGCTTTTCCATTATATTGAATTGCATTTTTGTTAATTTTGCATAGTTATGCTATCTTTTGCTTATTTACGCTGTTGGATGAAACTGCGCAATGATTTTTTCAATCTAAGATGATGGCGCGGCGTAGCCAAGCAAAATATGGCGTAACTATGCAAAATAAACAAAAATTCCAATCAATGCAATGGAAAAGCTTTCTGAATATTGTGTGTGTTTTCTCTATGCGATAAGACTAACCAGCCGACAGGTACTGAATAAGAGACTTTTTACCCGTCTGAATAATACGTTTTTTCGAAGCCTCCGTGGTGCAGGTAGCCGATGTGGATTACACCTTGTCAATCCCAGAAAACGCTGGCCATAACCTTTCCGGCCGATGGGACAGTCTTCGCCTTCTTCGGAGCACGTTCGCCGGGTGAAGTCCACTGTTTCAACTGTTTCTTGGTCTCTGCTGTGTACCAATGTATCCAAGTTTCGTCGACTGTCACGAAACGACACAGAAACTCCTTCGGATTGCGCTTAAACAGCGTCAAACATTGCTTTGAAGTGGTCTCACGGTTGCGCTTGTTGTCCGGAGTGAGCAAATGCGGCACCCATCGCGCCGACAGCTTTCTCATGCCCAAAATTTCATGCAAGATATGACCCACGCAATCTTTTGAAATGCCTACTGTTTCAGCTATCTCTCGCAACATCAATCGGCGGTCTGCCAATACGATATCGTGGATTTTTGTCACGTTTTTCCTGCGTGCTAACCGTTTTCGGGGCACCTGCACGTGGCTCATCAAAAACCGACGTGCGACCACGTTGAAACTCGTTAAACCAATTTTTTACGGTCGCCATCGAAGGAGAAGAGTCACGGTACAAAGCATTCAAACGCTCTTTGATTTCGCTGCGCGATTTTCCTTCCAAAAAGAAGAATCGAATCACCGACCGATATTGCTCTTTTTCCATTTTTCTAAAATCGGCGGACACCCCAGCTTTCACACGCGGCCAAATAAAAACTACGAGTCTGATCCGGCTGAAATTTGGACAGTTTCCGTCTAGAAGAATGTGCTGCACGATAGTAAATTGCTCTTGCGATACTGACACCATCAGGCGGGAAGGCTGGGTACTTATCAGACTACGCTCGTATATCATCCAATAAACACAAGAGTGGAGTATTTAAAGGAATATCTTCTTAGGTTAACGTTTAGAGAAATTATTGTCGAAGTCTTATACCATCATCTTCAAATTTATTCTTTAAGTATGATAGAAGCTTTCCGGAAAATGCTTTAAGTATGTTTTATTGGATCAAAAAAAAAATACTTCTTTAAGCGATGTCACACGATAAACTGATTTCGTGGTACTATATGATTGCTATAGTGTGAAGTGCTTCTTTAAAGCAAACGAATTGTTATTTGGGCAGAGGACTATGTAATTTGAAATACAAATATATTATTATGAATTTATTTTTAAAAGGGGATTCAGACTATCGACAAGATTTACTTTACTATTGTACTGCAATTTAAATAATGCAAGTACATTCTACGATGCATTTGGACGCTTCGTGTGGGGCCACCTGAGATTTACTATTTGTTGCTCCCTATACATTATATACGTAAGTTACGGTGATATGATTGAACCCTGAAAGCAGCCCTGCACGGATAACACTTTCCAAACAATATCCATTTAGGCAATTTGGTTTAAGCCTTTGATTAAAATGCTACAGCGACATCTTTCTTTGGTGACCTGTAAGAAATATAAGCTCCTGCCATACGCAATGGTTTGAATCTTTAAAGTTGCTCAAAATCAAGAAGAGCAACAATTTGTGTTATACCACAGCCAATATTAATATGTGGTTATACTTAACCCTCGGATGGTTCAGGTAAATTTTACATACGTAAATGGTTCAGTGGGGTCTGACAGACCCCAAGGCAAAAATAGCTCTAAAACTTAATTGTTTGCTTTTTGGGCAAATTTGCTTGAACTAGAAGTAACTATGAAGCCTTTTGATTAAGTGGTATATAAAAAAAGTGGAATTCGGACAGTAGTTTTTAGTATGTCGAAGAAAAAATTAGGTGGTGTCAAATTTGAGGAGAATTTGAACTTATCATAAATAAATCAATATAAAAACGAATTTTTTTACAAATTTTTATTTTTATTAGTCGAAACGTATTTAATACTAATTAACAAAGATAAGTACATCAAAATTCTTTAGCTAAGGCTAATACTTTTCTTAAATCGGGATCCAAAGTTAGCCAATATTTAGGGGATTCTTCACAGCTTTTTCCCCTTGATGGCCTTCGCAGATTGGCTTTTTGTGCTCGTTGCAATTGTATTTTGTCTTCTGATCCATTGTTCGTGGGCATAGGACACATATTTGCCTCTTTGGGGTGACATCCGACCCCAATGGGGGGAGGGGGGGTCATCTGACGCCAGGGGGAGGGGGGCAAGCTGAACAATGCCCAAAATGTCGTCAATATTTTGCACTGTGCTTCGACGAATATTGCCCGTTGATTTCCTCCTTCTTAGAAGAGGGTCGACAAGCGTAGAGCCAAGTTCGTTGAGGAAGCTTTATGTATTATATAAAATACCCACCTAATTTTTACGCTCAGAAAAGTCTTTGATTTAAGACTTGACTTAAAAGTTATAAGGTAATGACACAATAGTGTAAGGAGATCCTCATAAATGAAAACCAGGTAAAAAACGGCATAATTTTGAATGAATTGTGTAAAAAATTTAAAAAGCCCTCAATTCAAAACACCCTAAATTCCTGATTTCTTTCAAAAATAACATGCCTTATTTCACAAATGTACTTTAAAGACAAAGTTTTAACACTTCCCGGCCATTATTATTACATTTTATCGTTTTCCAAATAACATACTTTGAAAATTTCCCACAAAACGAAAAATGTATTTTTGTAAAAAAGACATACGTAAATGGTTCGTGGGGTCTGACAGACCCCAGGGCACTTTCAAACTGCTATAACTTATTAACAAAATCACATATTCAAACAAAATCATGCTTAAGTGAACGTATTTGATACACACTTAAATTACATATCCATCAAAATACCATTCAATAAGTTTTTCTATGAAAATTTTAAGATTTAAATTTCTCTGGGGTCTGTCAGACCCCACTGAACCATCCGAGGGTTAAGATACACAGCTAGTATACTTCACCTGTATTGGAATGTATCACCCAATACCATGTCCAAGCAGAGAAACGAGATAGTATCAACGTGGCATACGAAGATATAATAATGGTATACGAAATATCATTTATTCTGTTTGGACATGGTATTGGGTGATACATTCCAATACCAGGTGAAGTATACTAGCTGCGTATCATTAGTATTACTATTAATATGGTGCAGTGTTTCGACTTATTTTTTGGGACAGATAATAGATAATAATTTTATATGGCTATTTCACATTAATAGTATGACATTAGATTGTTTATCGGAGTCTTATAGGACGATGGAATAACAAAATAGCAACCAGCTAATCTTCAACGGAATCGTTTGAAGTGTTGCATAAAACCCACATGCACTCATTCATTGTCAATTTCTTAAGCCGCCAAGAAAATCTCTACACAGAAACTCGCTGCATTTTATTAATAAATTTGTGCACTGCAAACAAATGATTGTCACTATTCAAAACTAACTGATACGAGTAGAAGATTTATTAAGGAACAGATTCTATAAAGACTTGTTAAACATTTCTGTAGAAGCAACTGAAAACTGACCCGCTCTGTGGCTCACTTGGTTGAGTCGCTCTCTACGATGCTAATCTAGAGGTCCGGAGATCGAATCTCGGCTTGGTCCAAAGTTTCCGTAAATATACAGGGTGTCCGGAAACTGCCGCATAAACGCACCGGATTATCATTCCTCAGTTGATTTCCAGCAAAAAAGTTGTATGGAACATACCCCCTCAGCTTAACCCTTTAGCTGCCACAGGCATTTAAAGATTTTTGAAAAAATCATTTTCTTGCGCGACTTAAAGCGTAATATCTTCAAAGCTAGACCAGCTAGAATAGTGGAATAAAATGATTATTACAGCCAACAAATTTACCTGTAAAACAAAACTAACCACACAAAAATCGGATAAAAGGTTTGGTTTTTACAGAGCTTCAAAGTCAAATTTGCGTGATTTGACCCAAAAACAATTTTCAATTTTCTCCAACTTCTGCCAAGGTGAGGTGCTTGTACGATTCTTTTAAAAATTGGCGCATAGTCTTACGATCATATCTTTCTTACATTATTTTATTCTAGCTCCATTATTTCTAACAGTTTTTTTACGTTAAGTGTCGAAAACTAGGGTTAATTTTAGCTCGAATTCAATACAATTCAATTTACACTGCCCCTAAAGATCTGCAATTGGTAAAATCTATTCAAAGTATGTATGTCGAAATCGAGCCAAAATTAACCCTAGTTTTCTGCACTTAAGGTACTAAAACTGTTAGAAATAATGGAGCTAGAATAAAATGATGTAAGAAAGATATGATCATAAGACTATGCGCCAATTTTTAAAGGAATCGTACAAGCACCTCACCTTGGTAGAAGTTGGAGAAAATTGAGATGGAAAAAAGATTGTTTTTGGGTCAAATCACGCAAATTTAACTTTGAAGCTCTGTAAAAACCAAACCTCTTATCCGATTTTAGTGTGGTTAGTTTTATTTTACAGGTAAATTTGTTGGCTGTAATAGTCATTTTATTTCACTATTCTGGCTAGTCTAGCTTTGGAAATATTAGGCTTTAAGTCGTGCAAGAAAATGATTTTTTCAAAAATCTTTAAATGCCTGTGGCAGCTAAAGGGTTAAGCTGAGGGGATATGTTCCGTACAACTTTTTTGCTGGAAATCAACTGAGGAATAATAATCCGGTCCGTTTATGCGGCAGTTTCCGGACACCCTGTATAGTGCTTGCAACATTATACAGGGTGTCCGGAAGCTGCCGCATAAACGCACCGGATTATGATTCCTCAGTTGATTTCCAGCAAAAAAGTTGTATGAACATACCGGCTTAGCTTAACCCTTTAGCTGCCACAGGCATTTGAAGATTTTTGAAAAAATCATTTTCTTGCACGACTTAAAGCTCAATATCTCCAAAGCGAGACCAGTTAGAATAGTGAAACAAAATTATTATTATAGCCAACAAATTTATCTATAAAATAAAGCTAGCGGTACTAAAATCGGATAAGACGGATAAGAGGTTTCGTTTTTACAGAACTTCAAAATCAAATTTGTGTGATTTTACCCAAAATCAATCTATTTTTCCATCTCAGTTTTCTCCAACTTCTGCCAAAGTGAGGTGCTTGTACGATTCTTTTAAAAATTGGCGCATAGTCTTATACGATCATATCTTTCTTACATCATTTTATTGTAGCTCCATTATTTCTAACAGTTTTTATACGTTAAGTGCACAAAACTAGGGTTAATTTTAGCTCGGATTCAATACAATTCAATTCAGACTGCCCCTAAAGATCTGCATTTGGAAAAATCTATTCAAATAATGTCGAAATCGAGCCAAAATTAACCCTAGTTTTCTGCACTTAAGGTATTTAAACTGTTAGAAATAATGGATCTAGAATAAAATGACGTAAGAAAGATTATGATCGTAAGAAATTGCGCCAATTTTTAAAAGAATCGTACAAGCACCTCTCCTTGGCCAAAGTTGGAGAAAATTGAGATGAAAAACTAGAATGTTTTTGGGTGAAATCACACAAATCAAACTTTGAAGCTCTGTAAAAACCAAACCAAACCTTATCCAATTTTATTGTGGTTAATTTCATTTTATAGGTAAATTTGTTGGCTGTAATAATCATTTTCAGTATTCTAGCTGGTCTAGCTTTGGAGCTATTGAGCTTTAAGTCCTGCAAGAATTTTTCATCGAAAATTCAAACAGTAATTGCATAACGGTGCTTTATACGTACAATTCTGCAAAGTTGATAAAAGTTGCTTCAACATGTTGGCTTTCCAACGGTATATCACTTTTCTAATTTATATTGCAGAATTTTAGGTAAACACGCATTGAATGGTAAAAATAATGGCTTCAGTGGAATCGTTAACAATTTTCCCTTGACGCGAAAAAAGACATACAAAGGCAATTATTCGGGGTAGAGTCTCGCTACATTATTTTGACCAGAACTGTAAGAAATTTGAAATTTGGTACATTGTTTTGCAAATGCAACGGTACTTATAACGGTTAAAATTTAATATTTGCTATTTATGGCAGATAGACGGGTGCCCGCTCATAATGCGAGACCTATCAAAGAATATTTGGAAAACGAATTTCCCGGAAAGTGGATTGGCAGATTTGGGACAGTTGCGTGCCCGACCTTACTCACCCAGATTTTTATTTATGGGGTAACTTAAAAAGCAATGTCTATTCCGAGCCGATCACCTTCCGGGAACAGCTGCTGCAGCGAATTAATGATGCTTGTGATAACATTAAGGAAACCCCTCCTGAAATCCTTCGGGACGTTTCTTCCATGCGCCGAAGGTATCGAGTCTGCATACAAAATGGAGGAGGCCAATTCCAGCAGCATTATTCCAATTCATCAAACAGACCCATTTAATCATTAGTTAATATTTTTAGGTTATTGGTTCTTTCTCATAGTCAAAACTTTATTTTCATTTGTATTAACAAATTTTCAAAATTGCGATAGTAAAATAAAACAAAAACGAGATCGAGTTCTAATCGTGCGAATAGCACGATGAGTGTATACCCTATACCCATGTACAGACCTAGAAGGCACGCAAAACCCCAAAAACCAATTTCATCTTTTTTGTAGGGGAGGGAGGGGTAGATGGTTGGGACCTGGCACATATTTAATATTATATCAAGGCTACCATTTGATACTAATTAGAAGTTTTTCGCGACATTCTAGCAAAAGATATGGCTGAATATAACTTTGTAGGGGAGGTAGGGGTAGGGGTAGTCGGACGTTCTCCACTTTACACCAACTTCAAGCATATGTCACAATTAGGTATTGATGAAAATTTCAGGTCACTAGCGATATTCTGTTGAAAAATATTGTCGAATTAAACTATCAAGGAGGGGTTATTTGTACGGGAGGTAGGGGAACCCTTGGTCCGAATTGGCCCATTTTCAATACCATCCAAGCTTTTATCAAAACAATCATCTGACCTAAATTTCAAAACGCTAGCTTCATTATTTCGGGAGTTATCGTGCGAACTGACAGACACGCGGACGGACAGACAGACAGACAGACAGACAGACGGACATGGCTTATTCGAATCAGGGACCGACCCTGATCATTTATATATATACTTTGCCATACCTCCGGTGGCTCCTTCGAGGTGTTACATAAATCGTCGTAACAAAAACAATATACCCTATACCATCTTATGGGTATAGGGTATAATGAATAGAATTTCAGTTTAAATAATCCGATAACAAAATAATTACCTCGTTTTTTTACATTCAATATGTGTAATTCCAAAATCCCGTAATGTAAATATGAAAAGTGATATACCGTTGCAAAGCCAACATGTTGAAGCAACTTTTATCAACTTTGCAGAGTTGTACGTATAAAGTACCGTTATGAAATTACTGTTTGAATTTTCGATGAAAAATCTATTTTAAAATTTCTATTAAGTTTGAGTAACTGTATCTTGAAAGTGCCGATAACGTTGGCAACAGAAAAAACTTCAGTTTTTGTGAAATTTTATGTAGTTTCTGAAACTTAAATCAAATCTTGGATTAAGTCATCAAGAATGCTGCAAATAACGATTTTGCGTGACAAGTCACGATTTTCGATGACTTTCACTAAAAAAGCGATAACAAGGTAACGGTAAAAAAAATTCCGATTGTATTGGTAATTTTCTTGCTGAAACAAGTTGCGCTATCAACCCTTACAGTATTGACCACCCAATGCGGGACACCCTGTATACTTACTTGGCTATATTTCCGGTTTGGATACAGTTATTCGAATGAAAATTCGTAGACATATTCCCTATGTAATTTGCTAAAAACCCTTAGCAGCATTTTCATATTTGAAAACCTAAGATGGGCTACACACGAACAAATTGAAATTTTACAAATTTACTGTTATTTATTTTTCCTTAGCAAAAGTCAACAGTCTTAATATTTAACGTATATAAGGCCATACTGACCAATATTTGTGCAAAGTTTCATATCGATCCCTATAACGGTTTAGAAAAACGGAGGTCGAAAAGGAAGTTTAACTTTAAACGCCAATAACTTTTTTACCGTTACTCCAAACTGAAAATTTTGAACTGATATGAGATGTACTCATTTAGATCTTTGATTTAAATACCCATACGTCAATCTCAGATAAAAACTAAAAAAGTCGACTTTTTTAAAACGTTCGGGACACCCTGTTATCTTCTTCCTACCAACTTCTAAGGTATTTGTGCCAAAGACTGTAACCATTCTACAAATTCCTACCAAATTTCATGACAATCGGTTGAGCCCTTCGCGAGTTATTTAGTGAACAGACGGACAGACGGACAGACGGACAGATATGTGTGTCGAACGAAAGTGGATGCTGGAAATAGCGCATTTTACAAGTTTAGGGAAAATTTCGTCCTTCGGAAGCTGCACCATAACTACAGTAAAACTTCCATAAGTTGACCACCTTAGGGCAAACCATTTTTGGTCAAGATAGAGAGTGTGGTAGTAGCCTGGCTGCTGTTGTGGTTAGTACGCACACTTTTGGTACACACCCTGTGGGTTCGAATCTCACGGTGAACCAATTCAATTTATGGTGTTTTTCGAACTTACGACCCATATGACGGACTATGGTCTCACTCAGATGTTAAACGAGTACCCATTTCTGGGGATAAATAACACTGCTGAGCATGCTGTTGATCTCAACACATCAACAAAAAAACAGTTAAGATCTTGGAAATTATGGATGTTACTAACAAATCTGCCGCTTTAATCCAATGTTAGACTGTCGCGACTGTTATTTATTTTTAGAGAGTATGGTCAAATTAAAGTTCATCCAGACTGATTTCCAAATGGTAGCACGTGCAACCAACTGGCAGTTGTCATTGCATCCAAACTGATCGCCATTTGGGTGTGTGTCCAGTTTTGATATTCAATATGGCAACTCAACCAACCGCTTTGACAACCGCTTGTCAAATTCAAAGTGACAATTTTGCAACTTTTGTTAATTAAATTTAAAAAAATCACCATTGTGAAATTTTGGTTATGTAATTTTCTGTCTTCAATTGGTTGCTAGTGTAGATGGTAAGTAGCAACCAAATGGTTGTTCGTGATGCCAGTTTTTGGACGCGCAACCATTTGGCGATCAGTCTGGATGGACCTTTACAGAGACTAATATAAAATTATGTTGAAGGTACAAGGGCGTGTTGAAGATACAATGTGGTCACTTATGAAGGTTCTGTATGAAGGAGGCTTGGTGTTTTTGCACAGTGGCGTATTTACAGGGGGGGCACAGGGGGCACGTGCCCCCCCTGTGAGCACATCAAACTTTTTTCACACCATACTAAAAATTGCAGTACCAAATGTTCCCTTTTATTTTGAGCGTTTCTATTACTAAGCTTTGTAAATCTTTTTCGAAACATTATCATCATCTTCATTCATCTTCTCAATTCGCCAGATCTCCTCGTTGATGAACCCTTTCCGTTTTTCGAACAGGTTGAGTTTATTTTCATAGACGCGTGGTTTCAAGAACAAGAACTCTCAGAGATTAGGTACAAGCTATGATTATGTCGAGGCCACGAGGTGGTCATGAAACGTTGCCCAATCTCGACATGAATTTGTTCGGAAACAAGGACTGCTATTGAAAGTCTCGTCATGTGTGAAGTGACCACATCTTATGTTGATATAAGTTGAGGAGATTTTGTTGCGGTATCGATGTCTTGGAAGCCGCTGAATTGATAAATAATTGAAACAATCGGTCTGATTTTTCGATCGGGTTTGTGTATTTTAATTTGGCCGTAAATTCGTGTTGGGCTGCTATAAAGGTCTTCAAACCAGATGCTTCTCTTTCTGTTAAAATGCTAAAAATTGAAGTGTTTTGGTGGGAAAGCATTTTTAGCATACATTTTCGAATTCCTGCGGTTCGGTGTCTGTGGTGCCCTGCCTGGGGTACTTTCTTCAATGCTTCAATTTTCACGAAGTAAACATCATCGTATCCATTCCTTCTCATTTATATTCCGCAATTGATTTGTTAAAGCATGTTGCTTCAGTTTACCATCTAGGACTCGTTTTAAAAGGTATTGCAGATACTATAGATTTGAAGCTAGTCTAGTACATATGGAAATAACAAACAATCACACCTTCCTGCTGACTTTTGTTGCTTCATTTTAATTAATCGATTGCTCTATGCCACGGATAGCTCCTACACGGCTGAAAATTTTGGTGTAATTTTTATAGAAAAATATATTCATACATTTCCATATAAAAACTTTACCAAAAGTATATATAATTGAACTACATATATTAAAAGTATAAGTATTCTTGATAAAAATTTTACTCTTCAATAGTATAAAATTGATAAGCAAATTTATACAAACCGCTCGAAAAAATAAAAATTCTAATACGAGTGCAGTCGGCTTCGAATCCACAATTCTGTGATTTGTAGGCAAGCGCGCACTGAACCAGACAGACTACAAATCAATCGATTTCTAGGTTGAATGGGTTTCTTTCGTTGATAGTGTAGATTTGATAACATAGTAGGATTGATTCTACCCTTTTATGTTATAACAACATTCAATGCAATTTATTCTATCCCGAACAGTGTAAAATGTATAATATTAAAAGGGTATTTGGATAGTTTTATTCTGTAGCGGTTATAATTAATATAATTTTTTAATAAACTAAAATTATAAGTTGAAAAGGGTCAAATTTGATTCAAGTTTTGGAATAGATATCAAATTTACTCCCGGTTTACACCAAAATTTACAACCGTGTAGTATTCTGGATTGTACTTGTAAAATATTATTCGGCACTTGTTACAATTTTATAGAATCTGTTACTAGATTTTTGACAAAACATACAAAGACCTCTTTTTCAGTAAATCCTAATTTTGCATTCAAATTTGCTTAATTTTACCCATGGAATTCAAGACCACAATGTCAGCCAAAATTTGTTGTATCAGCTTTTCATCTGTGTTTCTTTCAAAAGTTAGCAGAACTACTTTTTGCGCGGAATTTGGCCGAAATTTGGCAGAATTTCGGATTTCGGACGATGTATGAAATTTCTCTTCAAAAGAAAAGTGTTCCGTCTGGAATCCGTTTTGTCATATGGAAACAGTCTCTTTGGTCATTGCATTAATTCCATAGCCAATTGAGTACATATTCGTAAAATTCCTTTTCGGCTTCAGGCTCCCTCGAACTACACTACGCAAACTTTTTTTAGGCCCTCCGTATTTTGGTTCAGGAAAAGCCAAAAGCAGTTAATGAGTGTTATTCTAAGATCTGTCAGGAAAACTAAACTTTTGGTGTAATAAACCTGAAATGCAAAGGACTCTCAGGCCCGTACCTTAACTCAAGGAGTCCTTGAGTCAAGGATGCCGAAATTAAAATAAATGTCATTTTCCATACTTTTTCATAGAAATCACTTATATTCACGAGTCAATGCATCCTTGATTTAAGGAGACCTTGAAATTGTCTATAGTCAACCTCACTTGAAGTTAACCCACCTACCTTCAAATATTATATTTCAAGTCTATTGAAAACTTAAGTCTCCTTGAGTTTCGCCTTAAATCAAGGATCAAGGATCAACGATCCCTCAGTCTTGCCAATGTTTTTCCTATGTAGCTGCTCTCGGGTATCCCCACACCAAAACTTTATGTAACAAATTAGCCCTGTACTCTGTGCCCCACCTTTGAGAATTTTCTAAATACGCCACTGTTTTTGCATGATTGTATTTTCATAGTAGGCCATGAAATTAAATGACAATTAAAAAATAAAATAGAATCGGTCATTTTTCCTAGCGGAACGTCAAGCGCTTTTATGTTCCTGGTGTGGTTTTGCTATATTTCTGTGGTCAAATTACGCGAATAATAATCGACGCGTAGAATTAAGTTTATTTCACACGATCGTGTTTCGCATCAAGTGTTTTTCCGGGGTGTTTGTGAAGTGTGCCGCGAGAAAATCCATTTCAAGATATCACGACACATTCGATAGTTGTTGGCTGCTGCTAAGGTGTCCCATCGTCTTCTTTCGGTCTTTTGCGGTGACAACAAGGAATCGGTAGGAAAAAACGTTGTGCGTAGGTGAGTACACTGAGCTTGTAGTTGCTTGTATTGTTGTTATACTAATTGTGTAAGATCTGATTTATGGCGGACTATGTTTGCTGTGTGTACAGCACGGAAAATTACCAAGAGGTATTCTAAGATACAGTATTGAGTGAGTGTTGTATGGAAAGGTTGTGGTTTCCCCCTTTCCGGAAAGTTATGATAGTTTGAGAGGTTGTGGTGTCTCCCCTCTCAGTGAGATGTTTAGAGCCGTGTGGGCTTCACCTCGGAGTTGGTCCCCTCCGATTGAGTCGTTGAGAGGTTGTGGTCGTCCCGCTCTCAGCGTTGTGTTTGTAGAAAGGTTGTGGTGTCTCCCCTTTCTACTTGTGATAAACTCGAGAGGGTGTGGTGTTCCCCCTCTTTGCACAGAGTTTACGTTTTGGAGAGGTTGTGGTGTTTCCCCTCTTCATGTGGTGTTGACGTTCGTAGAAAGGTTGTGGTGTCTCCCCTTTCTATTGGTGGTAAACTCGAGAGGTTGCGGTGTTTCCCCTCTTTGCACAGAGTTTACGTGTTGGAGAGGTTGTGGTGTCTCCCCTCTCCATGTTGAGTTGATGTTTGAAGAGGTTGTGGTGTCTCCCCTCTTCGTGTTGTGTGATTGAGAGGTTGTGGTGTCCCCTCTCTGAAATTTGAGTAGAGGCGCGGTGCTCCGCTCCGGAGTTGATCCCCCTCTGTAATAGCTAGGAGGTTGTGGTTTCCCCCTCCGCAGTCTACCATAGAATACCGAATTAGAATGTTTTCGACAGAAGTTGTGTGCCTTAGGTAGAAAGGCTTTACTTCTGGATATAGAAGAATTGAGGATGGTAGTGAAGTGGGATTGAACCAAGGAGAAGCAGCCGAATCAACCGATACATCCATCCTGCGTCTACCTCGCATTGCCGTTTGAATACCTGAGCCAGAATCAACCGATACAACGAGAAGCCGATGACCTATGCTGCGATGACCGATGCTGAGACGACGACGCCGACAAGTGGTTCTCCTTCGCTCTCCTCTTCTTCCTGTTTGTTGGCCGGGCCAACATAAAGATTTGAATTATTATTCGTTTTCGTTTCAAATAACTTAATATCTTCAATGCGTGTAACTGCAGGCTCATTGGTTGTCTTTTTCTTATTACAGATGGTATCAGGCGGTATAGATCAGGTGAGTACCGTATTTTATGCATACAAATGTCCAGTACGCCATGTTCATTACAAAAAAGAAAAAAATTATATAACAAAATAAAGTTTGAGTCTCTTACATGTATTATTCCTATTATGAAACATTGAAAATTTTACTTTCTAGCACCATCTGCAGCCTTTGAAACCAAATTTTTATTTAGAGTAATAAGCAAAATACAGCTGAATTCTTCTAAGTCATTCAGGTATTCAGGACCGAATGTCATTTTTCACCTTGAAAGTGGTACATAGTCAATATGGGCGTCAAAAGATACAGGATTTGTAAGAGTTAGTTTATAAACCGATCCATCCAACCGATCTTATATCCAAAAAGGACATTCTTTGCACTTAGTCATTATATGGGCAAGATGAATTTAATTTGAAAAAAGCTGATCAGGAGAATGCTTTTGATAAGTTTTTTAATTCTTTACGTACTCTGGAAGCGGCAAGATATTGGAAAATCCCAGAGAGAATCAAGGAAATTGTGAATATTGGATACTATTTATGTAATCTTTGTTTAATACCCTCTCCATAAAATTTAAAGATTTTACTGAGAACCGATCAGTTATATTAGAAAGAACGAATTGTAATTTTCTTCCTCAAGTTGAACATTATCAAAACATAAGACGAAAGAATTGACAATTTTCTTTATTCGGGTAGTTATGGCTTTAGAAAAGATACAGATGATAAATTACGGGAAACACGGAAATTTTTCATTTGAGCGCGATTTTCTCCTTTGGGTCCTTGAAACCAGATATGTAATGTACTCAGCGCTCCCTTTAATATGATACCCCGCATGCCAACCTCTGATCAAGGATTAATTAGTGCTTTTTTTGTCCATTTTGGGACCGTTCCGATCAACATTTTTCTTAGCAAAATGAGTTTTTAGATCCCTGGCGCCCTACTGAATCGAAAACAATCAAAATTAGCCTTACTCTACTATTTTCTATTTAGAGGCCTGAATTGGGATATTTTGACTGAACTACTTGTGAAATGTGGGACGTGGGACGGATATGCTGACAAGTCACAGTGTATGTACACTGTGTGCTTTTAAAAAAATGAACATTGTTGACTGATTCTAATTCTTCCAAAAGTCATATTTATATTTCGATTGGACTATAATCAATGCATCTCAAACAAGTTGTCCAACTTCTGTTTACACGATGTATTTGGTGTCCAACTAGTTTGAATGCTCAAAAGTTGGACGACAAATCCATCGTGAAAACAGCGCTTAACATTTTTCCCTTCGCCTTTTTTTTCAAGTGCTTTCCAAAAAGCCGCCCCGGCAACCGCCTGGCTAGCCCCCCCCCCCCCCCCCCCGTTAAAAAATATAAAATATTTTAACCCCACAAACTTTTCGGGAACACCACAGAAAACCTATATCTATACTATATTAATCAAAACACGCGGTTGATAAACGCCATACAAGTATTGTTCAGTGTATGTAATTTATTATCGATCTGAATGTGAAAAACCATAAAACAGAATATTTGACATCATGTAATAGAGTGTATCATGTGGTCAGTACGTATAATAGTAATAATTGATCGTGCTTGCAATATTATGGAATGGAATGTATACACTGTATTATAAATTATCAACTTTCGTTTGCTGAATAGCCAGCCACACGCCTCACATTACGTAGGAGCTTGTGAATTTAGTTTGAGTTATGAACATTATTTAATATCGTGATAACTTCGAGCGTATTGATTTACTCAGCCAGCACTACTTACGTACTGCTCCTCTATCTCATATTAGCTTCATCCAGACAGATCCATCGAAATTATTAATTATGATTAATTATGATACATCATACATGAAAACCAGAAACCTGGGAGGTTTCTGGTTTTCATGTATCATAATTAACATTATGGGTTGTATGAATAAAAAGTAGTACATAGTTACTATTTGCTTGACCACACGTGTTTGGCTAAAAAAAATGGGTGCAATTGAATTTTTTAAAAGCAAAATAGTAATGTTAGTATTTGTTTTATCGTATAGTCGCAACAAGTAAAATTGCTCTGATTTCTTTGTTTGCTAAGTACTTAATTAGCTTCATTATGGGATTTTTCAAGGTGGTCTGCTACTTACTACTTTCTACGGACTACCGCCATACATGTTACTAAATAAGTACATCCTTAATTTTTATGCAAACAATTCATTGTGGATTGTGTACAGTAAAGCGAGTGTAAACCAACACATCATGAATGCATCTGAAATCATCCTAATAACATGACTTCAAAAATACTGCTATTATATATTTGGGTTATATTGTTTTTAATTATTTTATAATACATATATACAGCATTATAATATAATAATTAAAAGCAATAATATATGATAAAAAGAATCAATAAAACAGTAAGATAATGCTTTCATTTTGATTTATTTTTAATATGAGTTTTTTAACACTTTTTTTTCTTTCAAAGAGGAGAAAAGGATTCAAGCAATTATTGGGAAATGTATTTTTATTTTTATTTGTTTAATTCATTTATTTCGTAAAATTGTCATTATTTGGAATTTGAACGGTTAACTATACAGGAACACACTCAAAAGAGAACATTTTTATGTTGTGTTTAGTAAAAATATCAAATTAGTAATTTAATATTTCAGTGAAGAATAACTTTTAATGGATTCTATCCCATTTTGAGAAATTTCATATAGAGAAGAATTTAATATATTAAAATAACAATATCGTATAACTGTGAGGCCCGTATTTACGAACACACCTTGACTCAAGTCAAGTATGCCAAAATTTAAGGAATTAAATGTCATTTCCAGTAGATTTTCATTAAAATAATTTACTTTTATGAGTCAATGCATCCTTGATTTGTTGATTTCAAGGAAGCCTTGAAATTTTCTACAGTCAACCTCACTTGAAGTCAAGTTAGCTAGTTTAGTTACCTACCTTGAGTTATTATATTACAATTCAATTAAAAAAGGTGTCCTTGAGTTTCGCCTTAAATCAAGGATACATTGACCCGTAAAAATAAATTATTTCAATGAAAAACTGCTGGAAATGACATTTCATTCCTTGAATTTTGGCATACTTGACTTGAATCAAGGTATGTTCATAAATACGGTCCTAAATGTTTGATTTGATTTAATTTTCTGTAATCTGTAATCTGATAGTGAAACGTTTCGGCATTTTTATTTTGAATTTTAAAATCTAACTACTTAAGATTGAACATCTTGTAAAAAATATTTCTTGTCGTACAAAACTACTAAGTAATTTAAAATTATGGAAAGCTTAGGCAATCGTAAATTTGAATTTATTTGTCTTTCTGTAGCCATTTATTTTTATGTCGTAATAAAAAAAGGACATAGTAATTGAAATTGAATAAAGTGAATCAAAGCAATACAATAATAAAATTTAGATACGTGTAGTTGCGCGTTGTCGTAGTTCAAGCAACAGCTTAAATATTGTAGATTGTTTATCTTTAAGGGATCGTTGTGACTACGTGGTGTATGCCTTTAAATTGTATTTCTCTCTCCTAAATTAATTGATGAGTAACAACCGACAGTCTGTGTTCTGTCTGTCTCTATTTTGTGAGGGCCATGGCCACATTTAGCGTATATGTAACGTTTTTAACTATCCAGTACAGGAAAGAACAGCATAACTTCCATATACAAATTTGACAGTTGCGTTACATATAGAACAATTCGTACCCACACTGAGAAAAAAATCACCACTTACATTTGAAGTGAAACATATTAAAAACAAAATTGGAATACATCAATAAATAATTTTAAAAACAAATAGTTTTATATTAATTTTAATAGGATTCACTTTAATGATCTGTTCAAAATTGACTGAAACATCGATTTAAATATGTTCAACTTTGTTTTAAAGTTGCTTCATTTTGAAGGCTGTGTCCGTCACATGTACATAAGCCCGCCGCTATTTTGTTCAGTGATAGTCATCTCAGATAGCTTAGGTGTAGGAAGTAGGACTACGAAACGATAGGTACCCGGTTCGATTCCCAGGAGAAGCAAAGTGAGAAAATAAAGTTTTAAAAATATTGGATAAATAAAAATAAATAAAAAAAAATAAAAAAAAAATTTAAAAATTTAAAAAATTAAAAATAAAAAAAAAATATAAAAAAAGGAAAAAAAAATTTTTTCACTTTTTTAATCTTACAATCAAAACATTTTAAATGTAAAGTGAAACAAACACTAGAGCCAAATCATTTTTGTAAATTTTTGAATCATAGCTATTATTATACCCTTCGCTCATAGAGTGAAAGGGTATATTAACTTTGTCATGAAGTTTGTAACGCATTAAAGGAAGCATCTCCGACCATATAAAAAGTATACATATATGATCAGCATGACTTGGGGAGTCGATTGGAGCATGTCCGTCTGTCTGTCTGTCTGTCGGTTGCGACGCGTTTTACTCGGCGGGTATTGAAGCTAGCCAGCTGAAATTTCGCACACGTGCTTCTTATTGTTGCAGGCTATTTGTATGTTTGATTCATTCAAATTGGATCACTGGGTCATGGGGCTGCCATACAAACCTAGCTCCCCAATTTGAGTTCTTCTAAGAAAAACTTTTTTATTTGAGTACAAATTTCAACCAAATTTCACACAAATGTGCAGGGATTTGGAGCGGAGCGGAGCGACCTAAAATTTCGGAGCGAAAGAGCGGAGCGTGGAGCGGTTTTTCGCAGGCTGGAGCGGAGCGATTTTTGCTTTAAAAGTCGCTCCGCTCCGAAGTAAAAAATCAAAAAAAAATTCAAGAAAAAAATGAATTTTCGCGATGAAATTTTTCATTTTTGATGATTTTTGACGATTTAAAGGCAAAGAATTCGTTCAGAGACTCGGATTATTGTGAAATTCATTGTGGTAAAAGAGGTTATGCGTTTAGTCTTAATCATCACTCTTCACTATTAAGAAATTCAAGATCATCCATGCCAGAAAAGTCCTGCCCTGTACTGATGAATGAAACGCCCTTTTTATACCCTTCGCTCATAGAGTGAAAGGGTATATTAACTTTGTCATGAAGTTTGTAACGCATTGAAGGAAGCATCTCCGACCATATAAAAAGTATACATATATGATCAGCATGACGAGATGAATCGATTGGGCGATGTCCGTCTGTCTGTCTGTCTGTCTGTCTGTCCGTCTGTCCGTCTGTCCGTCTGTTGCAGTGCGTTTTTCTCGGCCACTATAGACGCTAGGGAGCTGAAATTTTGCACACGTGCTTCTTATTGTTGCAGGCTGTTTGTATGTTTGATTCACCCAAATTGGATCACTGGGTCATGGGGCTGCCATACAAACCTAGCTCCCCAATTTGAGTTCTTCTAAGAAAAACTTTTTTATTTGTGTACCAATTTCAACCAAATTTCACACAAATGTGTTTCTATAGATAACACAAAATATATGCAAGAATGGATCAAATCGGACTATGGGGTCATGGGGCTGCCATACAAACTTAACCCCCTAAATTAGGTTCTTCTAAGAAAAACTTTTTTATTCGTTCACCAATTTCAACCAAATTTCACACAAATGTATTTCTATTGTTGACACAAAACATATGCAAGAATGGATAAAATCGGAGCATGGGGTCATGGGGCTGCCATACAAATCCAACCCCCCAAATTAGGTCTTCTAAGAAAAACTTTTTTATTTGTGCACCAATTTCCACAAAATTACACACAAACGTGTTTCTCTTGATGACACAAAACATATCTAAGAATTGATCAAATCTGACCATGGGGTCATGGGGTGGCCATACAAACCCAACCCCCATTTTGGTTCTTCTAAGAAACACTTGCTGCACCAATTTCACAAAACCTTGAATTAACGTGTCTTTACTAAAGCAACAAAAAAGTTAAAAACGAATGGAATCGTACTGTGGGGTCATGCTCCCGCAACCCCAATAAAATTTTCCGAGTAAATATTTTTATTTGCCCAGTTATTTCAACCAAGCCCAAAACTTTTGTTAAGACGGAAGAAAAAGAATGAGGCGGGGGAATTAAATACAAGTCATAGGAACGCCCGAAAAAAACTTTTAGCCCAAGCGAAGGGTATCCAAATTTCGGCCGCGCCCGAAATTAGCATCGGCCCCGGGGTTGGCGAGCGAAGCGAGCAGGGGGCGAAGCCCCCTAGTTAATTTTAATTAGCTATTAGGTGCGTCTTATTGAATTGAGTACAGGACAGCGCAGCTTCCATAATAATTTTACATATCTCGTTCTGTACGGGATGTCCGGAAACTATCACATAAAGGCACCCATATATGATTCCTCGTGATATTTTCAGCAAAAAGGAGTATAAAAAAGCCTGAATTATTAACTCTTCAGCTACTACAGACATTTAAAGACTTTTCAAAAACTTAATACTCATAATACCTACATATTTTCTTTCGGTCATGGCCAACAGTTTTTCCTAAGAATAAACCCAATAAAAATCGGATAATTATAAACTGCTGTGTAAAAAAGTTTCAAAGACAAAATTTGGTGATCTTACTTCGTATACATTTTTTTTCCACACAGGTCTTAGTGATAATATTTTTGTAAAATCTTTAAATGCTTTTGGTAGCTAAGGAGTTAAGAATTCGGGACATTCCCAGTACACCTTTTTTACTGGAATGACATTAACAATCATATTTCGGTGCGCTTTTGCGATAGTTTAGTTTCCGGACACCCTGCCTGGAACAACTGAATTGTATGTTGAAATTTGTACGAAATTGGTGCTATCCTGTTTTGTACTTGATCGAATAAAACGCACCTATGAAGTCATATTCTATAGAACGTGAGCAGATATAAGTTGAATTGATGAATTCGCGAAAAATAATAAATATTTACAAAGAATAATGAAATTTTGTTGTATTTTTGTAATGGAGCGGAGCGGAGCGTGGAGCGGAGCGGAGCGAACAAATTTTAGTCGGAGCGGAGCGCTGGAGCGGAGCGGTTTCAAATTGGTCGGAGCGGGAGCGGAGCGGAGCGAAAAAAAGTGGCGCTCCAAATCCCTGCAAATGTGTTTCTATAGATAACACAAAATATATGCAAGAATGGATCAAATCGGACCATGGGGTCATGGGGCTGCCATACAAACTTAACTCCCCAAATTAGGTTCTTCTAAGAAAAACTTTTTTATTTATGCACCAATTTCAACCAAATTTCACACAAATGTATTTCTATTGTTAACACAAAACATATGTAAGAATGGATAAAATCGGACCATGGGGTCATGGGGCTGCCATACAAATCCAACCCCCCAAATTAGGTTCTTCTAAGGAAAACATTTTTTATTTGTGCACCAATTTCAACCAAATTCCACACAAATGTATTTCTATTGATGATACAAAACATACGTAAGATTGAATCAAATCGGACCATGGGGTCATGGGGCTGCCATACAAACCCGACCCATCATATTGGTTCTTCTAAGAAACATTTTTTACACCAATTTCACAAAACCTTGAATTAATGTGTCTTTATCAAAGCAACTAAAAAGTTCAAAACGAATGGAATCGTACTGTGGGGTCATGCTCCGGCAACCCCAATAAAATTTTCCAAGTAAATATTTTTATTTGCCCACTTATTTCAACCAAGCCCAAAACTTTTGTCAAGACGGAAGAAAAAGAATGAGGAGGGGGATTAAATACAAGTCATAGGTACGCCGGAAAAAACTTTTAGCCCAAGCGAAGGGTATCCAAATTTCGGCCGCGCCCGAAATTAGCCTCGGCCCCGGGGTTGGCGAGCGAAGCGAGCAGCGGGCGAAGCCCCCTAGTTTTTGATTTTATAACGATTTTTTTCTCTGTGATGTACTTCATGTTCAAATTTGTATGGAAGTTGCGCTGTTTTGTTCTCTACTGGATAGTTAAAAATTCCTTGGGGGAACAAGCGTCCATCTTTTGAAGCTAAGAATGAGTCTCGCTAGTTTTCGATACCCTGTTTTGAAGTGAGCGTATTCAAGTCAACGCGTTCTGCATCAATCATCGACAAATAGCCCGCTCTAGCACTTACGCCGCTCCAGGCGAGAGGACAAAATGCCGCCCCTTAGGTACTGTACCAGGCACATTGATAGAAGATACTACATATTATGTCTTTGTTATTGAAGAAGCGATTTGTGGGGTTTTTATTCTTAAATCGAGTGATTTTGGCAGCTCTTGGTCTTTGGAACGCGGTTCCAGGATGGCTACCGGCTATAAGTAATTCAGAGAAAAGAATGTCTCACTGAGAAGGTCCAGATAGTATTCAGTAGAAACTTCTTCCGTCACCGTCATCATTCATACTTTAGAGCGATTCACCTCTGTACAGCAAGTCCTTCTAGAGAGTTTGTTTGAAATTCCAGAATTAAAGCTAAAGTGTCTCCGAGCCACATATTATTCACCACCGGCGAACAATTTTAGAAAGACGTAAAACTCAAGGACTCAACACATTTTAGAAGACTCCGCTCTCGAAAATGGTCGGCCCAAAAAGGAGGGAGCTGTGAACTTCATTTCGCTGGGTCTTTTCGTAGACCATCATAAATGCATCATCTCGCGAGTGGCTATAGAGAATAAGGTCAGGACTAGTTAAATCGGGGGAACCTAGCCAAATGCCGATATTAGCCTGTCCGGACACATATTAGGGAGGACTGCTATTGCGGCTCTGGCAATGTGTACTGTGTTTGTATCCCTCATCTTGCTGAAATCCAAACTACCTTGCCCAAAGTTTGCCCATTAAATGCTAGATGAATCAATGAATCCATTCGCGAGGAGAACGGGCGAATTAGTCAAGGAATTTATCACAGAAGATTTGTAACAGTTTTAAGTGTTTTTATGCGACTAATTATTGCTCATTTCTTATTATTTCTCCGGATGGTTAAATATTTATTTAATGGACGTTATTTCCTTGATTCAACAGACTAAAAAAAAATTATTTGGCCGCAACCAGACTGACCAGGGTTTGCGAAACAGCGTGCAAAAGATTACAGTTGTGGGCAACACACGGGCAATTGTAATTCGTATAACGGACATGTAGGGAAAATATCTAAACACAAAAGTTATGAGAATGGATAGCAGAACAAGCCATTGCGGCATATCGCATATACATATTTGCAATTATAAAGTAACGTGATATATTTTCGCCCATCATTTAAAAATCAGAAAGCCCTTGCCTTTGCCCTTGGTTTACGCAATTTTTATACCCGTAACTATGTGAAAGGGTATATTAACTTTGTCATGAAGTTTGCAACGCACAGAAGGAAGCACCTCCGACTATATAAAGTACATATATATATTATTCATCGGCGTGACGAGAGAAATCAATTGAGCCATGTCTGTGTGTCTGTCCGTCAGTTGCAACGCAAACTAGTCCCTCAGTTTTGAAGCTATCTGGCTGAAATTTGGTATACAAGTTTCTTTTTAGTGCACGCTGTATATATGTCGGAACGAATGGAATCGGACCATGGGATCATGGGGTTGCCATTGAAAATTAGACTTTTCTAATAAAAACTTTTTTTATGTACCAATCTTAACCAAACTTCACCCAAGTGAGTTCCTAGTGAAGCCTAAAGGAACGGATGGAATCGGAACATTACGTCATAGGGCTGCCATACAAACGAACCATTGAAAATTAAGTTCTTCTAAGAAAATCTTTTTCCTTTTTAATCCGACCGTAACCAAACTGCACCCAAATGTGTTTTTAGTAAAGCCATCAAACATATCTAGGAACAGATGAAATCGGAACACTACGTCATAGGGCTCTCATACAAACCAACCGCTGGAAATTAGGTTCTTGTATGAAAAACTTTTTCTTTGTAAATCAATCTTAACAAAACTTCACCCAAATGTGTTCCTAGTAAAGCCTCAAAACATATCTAGGAATGGATGGAATCGGAACATTACGTCATAGGGCTGTCAAACAAAACAACCCCCCAATATTAGGTTAATGTAAGAAAAGCTTTTGTTCTTTTTGAATCTTAACCAAAATAAATCCATGTGTGTTCCTGGATTACCCCAACGCATTCAGGAACAGATGGAATCGGAACACGTCATAGGGCTACGGTATAAATTTTGAACACAAAAGAAGCTAAGGTTTCATTCAAATGTGACGGGTATTCAAATTTCGGTCTCGTTTTTTTTTTATTGGATAGCATTTTGGAACGGTTGTAACTTCAGAATACAGACAGATAAGACTCAGAAAATATCACCAACATTTGTACCGCAACATTAGCTGCGAAATTGGAAAATTGTCCCCGTGTGCGCTTGGTTCCCTCTTTAGGATTGTTTTGCTCATTGGTCCTATGAAAATTTGACACCGATTGCCCTTGGGCCCTTACTTGCGTTGTTATTTTTAGGTCGCATCTTTGAACGGCTGCAAATTCTGGCTTTGGCTTTTGAATCGGCTGAAATTGCATGCCTTTGTGGTGAAAAGACCCAAAAGCTACTGTTAACCGGAATGTTACCCGCTATAGTTTTTTTCTGCCGATTCATAGTCACCGTACCGTCATCGAACACGAGCAGCAGTTGAAACTTTGAAATTTTTTGGTTATGAACGAGAAAAAGAGCGATCCCATCGGGCAGAAAGTTGAGGTCAACGAGGCAAAAAATATGTATGTTACAATTATTTACAATTTTCCCAGAATTTACAGAATTGAAAATCCCAGAGAAGGAGTTTTCTCTAATGGTGGTCCGCAGCACTTCACTTTTAGGCAAAGTGGTCCGCCGATATCGTCGAATATAGATCTCCGTTGCACATGATCTTTGTTGATTTTGAAAAGGCTTTCGTGAGTGTGAATCGAGAATGTATATGGGCGGCATTACCCAAGAGTTGTATCCCAGAGAAAATAATGGCTATTATTAGGTGTCGGAGGGTTTCGAAGTTCATAGCGGGGTCAGCCAGGGTTGCATCCTATCACCCATTCTGATTCTTATAGTGATAGGTAATGTGCTCCATGTAGCAAGCCTGAAGAACGTAACCGTGGCAATCAATGAACTCTGAAATCCCTGCCATTCCTACAACATTTGGACTATGCTGACGACATTTGCTTACTCTCGGATAAGATCATGGAGCTGAGCGAAATTGCTCTGGATCTCGAGAGAGAGAGGCAAAGGTTGTCGGGCTAAAGATTAATACCAGCAAGACCAAAATCCTTAGCCTGACTGGGAACTCCACAAGTATCAATGGACAACTTGTAGAACAGGTAGACGAATTTGTCTATTTACGTAGCAATGTTGCTGTTGATGGTGGCTCTAATCAGGACGTCGTTCGCCGCATTAAAAATGCCAAGTGTTGTTTCGGCATGTTGTCCAAACTCTGACAAAGCAGTTGTGTTAAGCATTTGACGACCAGAGGCAAATATGTTTGCCCGGAGTCTTTTGACATTTAAATTTGTTCACGTAAAAAATATGACAGAATGCTCTTAAAGAAATTCATAAAGGAGTGTTGGGGCAACAACATTATTATGGGTATAATTTCCAAACTGACCCCCCCCCCCCCAGGTCCCCCAAAGTTAAGTAAAAAGTAATCACACTTCAAGGGGCTGTAAAGTAACGGTAAAAGCGAAAAATGAATCAGGCCCAAATAATGCATTTGGTCTTTCCCTTCCCTTTCTGAAACTGCAACGTTCCAGGTTTTTCGAAGTTCAGTGCACTCATACAGGACTAAAATAAGTTGGGCAAATATATTTGCCTATGGTCTGAAACGGAACAAAATGCACTATGTGTTTTTTTATTACATTTGCAACATTTAGAATTAGGTTCGCGAAAATGAATAGTGTAAGAAGAGAGACAGTTTCAAAAAGAAGGCCAGCTTTATTTACTCCCTCAGAGCAATTCGGTGCCTCTTTGTGTCTGAAACTGGCTACACAACATGAACGTCTACACAGAAAAAAAGAAACATTTATAACCTCGATGACCGACAGCAAAGAAAATGGGTGAAATTTACGTTGACAGTTTTTTGTAAGTGTCAACCAATTTCAGATTCTCTAGCAACATTCTAGTATGGCAGGTGAACAATTTCCGACCGATAAAGAAGCGAGGACACTTCGGTCTCTATACTCTATGCAGTGGGGAGCACAACTGCATATATGGGCATTCGGTGGCTCAGTGGTAGAGATGTCACTCTATCTCTAAGTTACCGGAGCGTGGGTTCGAATCCCACTGTAACCATGGATGTTTGTGTTGTCCCTCACTCGATCCTATACCCTAATTTCCCTTCTGCCAAGACTATGCTTGCATTAAAGGGTTATCCCGTTAAAAGTTGACATCGACATAAAACAAAATGTGAGGGACATAACATCTTCATCTGACCGCATGATACAATTCAATTTAAACGGGCGCAGTTTGCCGCTGCATAATTTAGCAAAATATAATAATGTGCCTGTTTGCTTGGCGGACGGGAAAGCTATCACATACAAAAAGGCAAGTTTGCTCTTGGATATTATAGGAATTAAGGTTACTCTACCGTAACCTATAGCTATCCTACAGTAATCCGATAAAAGTCGCACTGAATATCGAGTCGGTTTGGCGGGGGAACACATCAATTTAGTAGACCACGAGTCCACCCTTTTCCAGGCAATGTATGGTCCTCAAAGGGTTAAGACCCAACTGGTGCTGTTTCACTCCCTGATACTTTCAGTGCTGTTTTACGGGAGCCCTTGGAAAGTTTTCGCTGCAGTTTCCAAGAACCTGCAAACTTGCGTCAACACTTGTCTTCGTCGAGTCTTAAGAATTTTTTGACCCGAAAGAATTTCGAATGAAGATCGGCGCACGGGTCAAATACTTATCGACGAATTGACTCGCAGGCGAAAGTGGTCAGTAGTCATACGTTGCGGAAGGGTGATAACTGCATTGCTGGTCGCGCTATGCGATGGGACCTCTTCTCCCAACGACGTCGACAAAGGGCCGCCCTAAAATCACGTGGCGCAGATCTGTGGAAGGGAAATATGCGTCTTTGATAAAGAACTGGAGTCAAATACGATACATGGCTAGAAGCCGTACGCGATGGCGAGTAGATGTAGTAGACGCGCTATCCACCACCCCCCACTGTTTTAGAGTCTCCACTACTCGCGGAATCTCACGGTTAGAAATTCCGTACGAAACGCCTAGCGATTTACGGAAAGAAATGCTTGTGTCTTGTCATTTTATTTATATGCATATTTATTGATATTTCAGGGAACCTCATAACTAAACTCGATAAGTCGAAGTTTTAACATGCTCGAAGGTATTTTTCGGTCATTTGGAATTCCCTTTTTGTATGTGATACCTCCTGATCATTCTACTGTAGCAAAGAAGAGTACAGAGTAGCATAGAAATACATCAATAATTTTGACAAAAGATAAAAGTATCTCGTTATTACACTACCCCTTCGTTTAAACGACGGAAGCGCCGTAGATATCTATTCCAAGTCCCACCAACATCACAGTAAAAAGCTAATTTCGAAAACGTACAACGCAAAAACAAAGAAAGAAATCATTTTAAATACACCATTGGAATAAACAAAACTGAAATGTATAGTTTGATTAGTACTCTTTTTATTATTTTAAAAATAAACAAAAGTGATAAATTATTACCAACAAGAAAGAAAGAAATACATAATCATAATTAAGATGTTTCTTATCCAAATGTAATAGAAGTAAAAAAATTAAGCAGCAGTGTAATTCATGTTTTTAGGGAATAGAAAAAATCACGCATTTTTGGTAAACCAAAGAGATAAATTAAAAAAACAAAATACCATCGTACAGTGTAAATAAAAGAACTTAATTATGCACTGCATTTTTTTTAGCTGTTTATCGGATTGCTAGAAATTTCTTACAATCTCGATTTTTCATCCTACTATTACTGACAAATGTTTGTTTGTTTTTGTTTTAACAATTTTATTTTATATACTTTAAATAAATTATTGTGCAATTAAATTTTTAGGTTCTCAGAATTTGCTTTTTGCTTTCTTTTAACTTATGTAAGAACACATCCACCTTTCGTATAAATGCAAAAAAATTTTATATATAGAAGCGGTTAAATGAATCGAACATTTTTTTTTTAATATGCAATTTTCTTACATATCAATACATATAACAGTTTTGCGTGTCATTTGAGAGTATAATAGTGTAGCCATAAAACGAAATTTATCAATTTTAAATTCACAAAAATTTTCTATAGTAGACACCACTTAGATTCGCAATTAGCATTACATACTTTCAGTACCTATCAGTAATCTTATCTTAGAGATTTATAATTTACGTACATTCAAATTGAACTAATATAAATATTAGGGGGTTCATATTCATTCCATTCGTTCACCAAGGGGTTTTAAAGGACAAATAAATTAGAAAAAGAGTAATCACTTGAACAAGGCATATAAAGTTATGGTTGGCCTTTACAGACGGCAACTTGGGTGTCAGAATCATATTTATTTTTTCATATGACTATAAATTGTGAGCGACTTTGAGTGTGACGAGAGCGTGGATTCACACAAACCAACTTATGGTATGAAATGTGTCAGATTGGCGACCATTTTTCCGTGATCGCTTCAAAAGGCTAAGAGGAGTTCTCATTTCGTTCGCAACTAAATGATTTTCTCGCATCATCATCTCGAAATAAGTGTTTCATTACGAACGTTTTATGAGATGAGTTTGTTTAGCGCCTCTATAATCGAAACTAGTGAGAGGATAATACTTTTCAAACGCATTGTTGAGGCGATTGGAAAATGTATGTATTTCATCTTTCTGACGATTCTATTGGTTACATTAGATACCACAATTTTTTGCTAATATATCGTATTTTTTAAATTTCTTTTTCTAAATCATTACTAACTGTGGAATTTTCATGTTACAGTTTCATGTTTTTTTATATTTTTTTTACGGTTTGCTATTTTTTTTATTTGAAATTTTGTAACTGTATACTGGCGTTGTTTAAGTTAAACTGTGGCTTTTCTTTTGTTTTCCGTTCTCAATAGAATTATATAAAAAATAAAATAAATATTTCTTAATGGTACTCTTAGAACTAGAGAGCATTTCCATCACGTCATATTAACACCAAGGGCACGGCTAGAATACTCGTAGACAACATAACTAATCGATACAGCTGGCAGGACTTTAATAAAGTTGGGCGTAATACCACGATAGAGGCCAGTTAATCCTTCGGTTCGAACGATGTGAGAGAAAATACCGCGCATTGTGTTTTGTGTTTGTAGTGCCAAACCATTAACGACCACTGAAACAAAGATGAAAAAATATTTATTAGCACACTCAGGTAAAAAAGAATCAAGAAATAATCAAAATAAATTTATTGGCTTGATTCAAAAACCAATGCGGCATATTACTGAAAATCTGATTTTAATTAAACAATTGGGCGACATTACAGATCCGATGCTGTAACAGAAAACTGCTCTAAACACTATACAGTTGCTGTCAAATCGATTCCGCACCAGATATTTCCCTAAATTTCTGGACAAAATTGACGTTCCAGCAGTATGCCAACGGCTAAGATCTCTAAAAAATAATTACCTTGTGCTTGAAGTCGTGTTCGGACCAATGCCAACGGATACGAGCATACTTGTCCCAGTGTGCTTGATGCACTACCGCACGCCAATAGTACGAGAATATTTGGTTGTTGCGTGTTATGCGTACTCAAATATTTACGCTTTAACGTTTCGTACACGGCCAAATCGATACCGGCATACGGTACAATGCCCAACATATTCGGAATGTAGCCGCGATAGAAACTACGCACGCCCTCATAGCGATATATCTTCATCATAGCATCCAGGATACCTTTATATTGGCCTGTTTTACGTAGCGCTAAACGTGTTTTCAACACTTCTAGTGGATAAATTGCCGTTTGACTAATACCACCGGCCGCTGCGCCGGCAAGAAATCGTTCATAAATCGACATTTGTCGTTTATCATTGCCACGCAAAAATCGTTTGACTTGTTCGTAGGCGGCAAATTTAATGGCTGACTCGGGTGCAATTTTCAGCACATTAATACCATTGCCACGCCAAAAGCTTCTAGCGCCACCTTCCTGGAGCATATATCTAAAACTATCTGAGATTCTAGTCTTTGTGGATTGCACCTGCGAGAAAAAGAGACAAAAAGAGAATTGCACGTCAGTCACTTCGTTCATTGATCAAATCAATCAATTTCAAAAATTACCTGTAAAAATACTTTTATCCTATCTAAAGGAGCTGTACACGTACGCGACACTGCGCCTGCCACTCCACCGCCCGCCAAATGCCTCCACCACATTCCTGTTTGCATTTCATTTTGGGTGAAGTCATCAGGTACGTTCAAATCCTCTCCAATGTCGAGGTACTGTAAAATATAAATGAAAATGTTGAAAAGTTAACGTGATACTTGTTATGGTGGGTTTAAGAAAAGAAGAACGTTATCAACTGCTGTGCAAATTAAGCCTTGCACTAAATAGCAAAGAACACTCAAAAATCGAGTTCTAACATAATTTCCTAAATTACACTAAAGTGTGTGCTTGTTTTGTGACGCAGCCAACCAGGCAGACAGACAGCATGCAAAATTCTGCTTTAAAATTAAACATTTGGCAGAGAGGAGGGATCAACCTCCAAAGTGGGTGTTGACTTTAAAACTTATCATGTGAATTGGATGATTATAAAAAGAAATGTGTTAATGACCGAACCTTAATTTTTCTTTTCTTCAACGTGCGTAAAACTGTTAAATGATTTAGAACGTCTCCGAATTTTCTTAATGTTGGCGGGTACATCTCTAAAGTTCTTTGGAGTGAACCACTTTGATGGTTATGTATGTATCAATTTTAGTTTACTTCTTTAGCTAGTGGGGATTTAAATGAAAATTTGATTTTGATGACAGCTAAAATACTGTCAAAAATACTATGTCAAGAATTACTATGAAAAACGATTTTATACTTTTTTTTACGTTTAATAAAAATACTGTTTTTTGCCTCTATACCTTCATTCTGGTGAAATGAAATTGAATTAAACGTTGTCTGCGCCTAATTTTATGCAACTCAAAACACTTCCAATCATTAACAGAAATGACATTTTTTTAGGTACAGGCAGTTTGGAAAGACTTTTAACATTTGTTTCTGAATGTATTTAAATAATCAGTCTGAACGATACAAAAGCAGATTACCATTAAAGTCACATCAGTCGCAGTCAATCAATTCAATGGAAAATGACTGTGACTGATGACTGAAAGAGTGGATCGACCTTAAATGCTCATCATCAATTTGGCACGATAGCCCGACGTCGGGCTTTAGCCGCCTGAAACTAAACTTAAACTTAATGGTAATGATTTTTTTAATAGGAGAAAGTTTCCGCATGGTATCACATTGCAACCAGTGTTCACAATACAAAAGGGATAAATCATGGCCTTTCACGCGTTAAAGTTTTGCTTCTTCGAAATTTATAAAAGTGGGTTTCATGAATTTTTCAGCGCTGGATGGTTCAGATGCGTTTAATGCATCGAGCATAGTCACTTTTACCGAAGGTTGACTAGAATAAGCTGCTTCAAGACAATGTGACTCTTATCATCAATTTCACAAAAAAACGAGACCGAGGCTAATTTCGGGCGCGGCCGAAATTTGAATACCCTTCACTCTCTTCGGGCTAAAAGTTTTTTGGGGCAAACCTATGACTTGTATTTAATCCTTCCCCATTCTTTTCCTTCTGTTTTCGCATAATATTTGATATTGACAAATTCTGTGGCGTCGATAAAACAATATTTGTGTGAGGTTTGGTTGGAATAAGTGGTAAAATAAAAAAAAATATCTCAGAAAACTTTATTGGGGGGATGCGGGAGCATGGCCCCATAGTACGATTCCATTTGTTTTACTTTTTTTTTGTTTTGATAAAGACGCATTGAGGTTTTTTTAAATTGGTGTAGAAAAAATGTTTCTTAGAAGATCCAAAATGGGGAGGTTGGGCTTGTATGGTAGCCCCATGACTCCATAGTCCGATTATTTATGGCATCAATTGAAGTGCACTTTTACGAGTTTTGGTTGAAAGTGGTGCACAAATAAAAAAGTTGTTCGTAGAAGAACTCAATTTAGGGGATTGGCTTTGTATGATAGCCCCATGACCCCATCGTCCGATTCCATTCATTTTTACACATGTTTTGTGGCATCAAATGAAATGCACTTTTATGAGGTTTGATTGAAATTGGTGGACAAATAAAAAAGTTTTTCTTAGAAAAACTCAATTTGGGGGCTGGGTTTGTATGACAGCCCCATGACCCCACAGTCTGATTCCATTTATTCTTACATATATTTTGTGGCATCAATAGAAACACATTTGTGTGAAATTTGGTTCAAATTGGTGCACAAATGAAAAAGTTTTTCTTAGAAGAACCTAATTTTGGGGGTTAGGTTTGTATGGCAGCCCCATGACCCCATTGTCCGATTTGATCCATTCTTACATATATTTTGTGTTATCAATAGAAACACATTTGTGTGAAATTTCGTTGAAATTAGTAAACACATGAAAAAGTTTTTCTTAGAAAAACCAAATTGGGGGGGTTAGGTTTGTATGGCAGCCCCATGACCCCACGGTCCGATTTTAGCGATTCAAACATACAAACTGCCTGCAATAAAAAGAAACATGTGTGCAAAATTTCAGCTCGATAGCTTTTAAACTGGCCGAGTAAAACGCGTAGCAACAGACGGACAGACGGACAGACGGACAGACAGACAGACGGACATCGTCCAATCGACTCAGCTCGTCATGCTGATCATATATATACATATTTTATATGGTCGGAGATGCTTCCTTCAATGCGTTACAAACTTCATGACAAAGTTAATATACCCTTTACTCTACGAGTGAAGGGTATAAAAAAGACGAACGAAATGTTCTTCTTTGTAGTCTGTTTGATGACTTTGAATGTACGAGTAATATGCCTATAGTCAAGGCTACTCCTGCGAACAGGCAAAGCTATTTATTATGACTTTTTTGCACCAGATTTAACCAATGCGAATTAACACTAACTGCACTGATCCTGAAAACATTTACTGAAACTGGAGGTCAAAGTTTATGTTTGCATATTCTACATACTGAAAAAGATGCCGATCGAATATGCATTTAGTGATCTCTCACGTTTTTGTTTCAACTGGCCACCACGGCTTAGCACATGTGCTGTACACAAATAAATCAAAAACTAGCAAACATTATAAAGTACAAAACGTGACTCAAAACTGACAAAAGCTTTTTTATATAGGAATGATTCAGCAGCAATTTGATTTTATTATATTATCATTTTGTCGTTTGTGTTTAGTATACAAACGACAAAATGATCATGACCTGTATCATTATAATCGTCTCATTGCGCCACAAATTTTTTACAGTATTATCCCCACTAATAAAATATGACATGTTTCATTCAAAAATAAAACCGCGTACACGTGTCGTTGTCATTATATATTTTACTGCGCACGAAAAAAGTGTGATAAACAAACGTAAGACCTGTTGCACTTAAAAATAAATTTAAATTAATTTTTCAAGCAACAGTGATCATACGTCGACGTCTTTTAAAAGTTTTACATAGTACTTATTTACATTTCATAAAACTTATTTGGCAAACTGACAAATACTAAGTTGCATAAATTATTAATGCGCGGGGCGACATAATGCATCCGTCTGACAGACAATTGTGTAACGTAAAATTTATAGATGTTTTAATACATTTTGTGGTCGCAAAAGTATTTTTTCTAAATTCTTAAATTTTTATTTATTTTTGTAATCGCTGCATTGCACTTGGCGGGGAATTCATTATTTAATGCCAAGGATTCGGAAGGCGTCTATATATTGGTCACGAAAGAAAATTTACAACTCTACAGACATCTGCACTGTAGAGATGACAAAATCAGAACGAACACTCTAATTTATTGTCATCGCGCTTATTAGTTCAATTTTGAAAATATTCTCCCAACTCAGTTGGCTCCTATGACTAAATTAAAGAAAGCTGCTACGTTTCTCTAATAGACATCTCATTCTCAAGTTTCACACTCAGCTATATAAGTGGATACCCTAAGAATATAAAGTCATCAACGAGTTCATCAGGTGCAGCTTGATGACTTTGTCAGTGAACATAATGTCATCACACAGTCATGTAGAATGTCACGTGCATAGCGAAACATACGGTAATTGTCAGTAAGGAAAATGGAGATATGTCAATGAATAAGAAAATCTAAAAAGGAAATGCAAATAACCGCATAATACACTAGATATGCTACCTTAAACCGAGACCAACATATTTTCTATGGTGATTGGATTTTGTAGCTTCGATGACATTTCGCATACGAATTTTATATGGAAAATTAATTGTAAACAAAATCATGCACATGCGCAGCTTAATGCTGCAACTTCGTAGTAGGGGCGGGCGTCCGAAAAATGAACACGAAATTTCAAAATTATTAGATGCTTAAAATTAAATAATCAGCAACGTTCCTGTTGCATAACTGTATACCAACAGCATCAAAATGTACACTATGGCCAAAAGTACATTTAAATGGAATTGCAAAGCGTTGCGTGATACAAATTCGTTTAAATACAAAATGTTTAATAGTGTGTATTACAGTACATTGCGGTTGAATACTCCAACCAATGAAAAAGCGAAAAAGTATTAAACCATACCAGCCCCAAGCACTAAATTTCTTACGCCACTGCTAGCTATAAAAAAAATCAAATTGTCCCCTTTATTTTCAGATATTTCGTTTCCTTCATTTTCTTCTTCATTGATACATATATGTACATATGTAATGTAATGGCTATGGTAATACACATAACTTCTCATACAATTCGATTTGTTCCCACATACCACAAGGGGATACAATGAGACCTCGATAACTCGGAAACTTATTAACTCGAAAAACACCTTAAGCCGAAGAAACCCCGATTTTTTAAGCTAGTTTAATCAATAAATATTGAAAAATAAACTCGATAACTCAAAGAACGAACTATAACTCGAAGTTAAATTCCTTGTTTGGCAGTTGGCGAGACTGCATTAGTCGAAGTGTTTTTACGAGTCAATGGCCGGCGTATGAATAAAGTAGTAAATTGCACTTTACTACTTTTTTTGAAGTAAACATAGATTTCTAGTATTGTTGCTATGATTAAAATGAGGTTTACTGCACTACAACTTTCGAACATACTACAAAGGGGAAACATTAGTAGATTTCATATGAATAAAAGTAGCTTTACTACAGTTTTCCTGTAGGTATCAATTTGCAAACTACAAATAGGTATTGATTTGTAGTAATCAAACAAGGCAAAATCTTGTTTACAAACCGATACGCCATTTCAACGCGAGGACGTATGCAATCCCTTCGATTTTTATTATGACACATGTGGCAGCGCCTACTTTTTGAATTGTAGCAGATGCTACTATTGCATTTTCGAAGTAGTAGTTTCAGTATTTCCGAAAAAAAATTATTATTCATACTACTACTTTTGAGTAGTTTCTACAAATTAGAAAAATTTACTACTTTATATTCATACGGACCAATAAGTCATTACAATTAAATATTCAATTCGTTGAAACAATAACACAAAAAAGTTATCGAGTGACATTCAGTTAACTCGTTACATTCGTATCCACAAAAAAAAATTATGAAATTTCGTATGGATTCTAGTCTAGGGCGTATTTTTGTTTCGAAAATTACTTAACTAATAAAATGCTCAAAAAGTTGTAAAAGAGTTTACTCTATATCTCGAATTTTCTTTTATTTAGACTCAAAGACTCCATAACTTTAAGTCAAACTCATTTCCCTTCAGCTTGTATTAATCAATTTTTTTGCGTCCAGTGGGGCACAACTGCAACTTGACCTAGGTTAACCCATTCTTTGACTCCCATGTTGTTAGGCTAGTTTCCCCAAGTATGCACAACAAATCTCGCCCACTATTAAGGAACTTGAATACAAATGACTTGTTCAAAAATATAACCGTAGAGGCACAACAATTTGATTTTTTGCTTACATAATAAATTTATCAAAATTACAAATCAGTATGATTTGAGATAATTTAATATTATCGATGAAATGCAGAAACCTTTTTTCTTTTTAATTTTATTGATCCGACTTGGAAAGCTTAGTTAAATAAAATGTCTTATCGCAGCGTTATATGGGATTTTTTCGGGGCACCGCACCGAACAGCCATCCAACCAACCAATCATCGGCCGCCCCCTTTATATTTAATTATATCAATTCATAAAAAAAATGTCGTTTGACGTCAATACGGAACTATGTGGCATGTGGCTAGACTTTCACATCTAATTTATTTATTTATTGTCGCTTAAACTCAAAACAATTGTACAGTCTTATCGGACATACGAAAAAGATTTAAGCTTTCCTGACTGTTAACCCTTGCAGAAATGAATGAAAAATCAAAAAGGAAGATAGCTTATCTTCAATCAAAGTGCTTCGTGAAAAGAAAGCCATCAAGGACATGATCTTGAGAAACATACATATATCTCTTATAGGGAAAAAAGATAAGCACATAATATAATTGCAAAAAAAAATAATGTAAGTAAATAAAAAAATAAAAATAAAAGTAACTTGTAGATAAACGGTTAAAAATTGCATTTTTATATTAGTGTTATTATTTGACGTCAAAGATTTGACGGAAATTTGAGCACCGTTTCTGCAGCAGCCGCTCTAGGGGCGTTACTTTGATTAACACTATACATAGCAAAAATAACAAAAAGCCATGTTGGCTTAAGCTAAAAACTAGGGGGCTTTGCCCCCTGCTCGCTTCGCTCGCCAACCCATGGGGCCGAGGCTAATTTCGGCCGCGGCCGAAATTTGGATACCCTTCGCTTGGGCTAAAAGTTTTTTCGGGCGTACCTTTGACTTGTATTTAATCCCTCTCCTCATTCTTTTTCTTCCGTCTTGACAAAAGTTTTGGGCTTGGTTGAAATAAGTGGGCAAATAAAAATATTTACTCGGAAAATTTTATTGGGGTTGCCGGAGCATGACCCCACAGTACGATCCCATTCGTTTTGAACTTTTTAGTTGCTTTGATAAGGACATATTAATTCAAGGTTTTGTGAAATTGGTGTAAAAAAATGTTTCTTAGCAGAACCAATATGGGGGGTTTGGTTTGTATGGCAGCCCCATGACCCCATGGTCCGATTTGATTCAATCTTACATATGATTTGTGTCATCAATAGAAATACATTTGTGTGAAATTTGGTTGAAATTGGTGCACAAATAAAAAAGTTTTTCTTAGAAGAACCTAATTTGGGGGGTTGGATTTGTATGGCAGCCCCATTACTCCATGCTCCGATTTTATCCATTCTTACATATGTTTTGTGTCAACAATAGAAATACATTTGTGGGAAATTTGGTTGAAATTGGTACACAAATAAAAAAGTTTTTCTTAGAAGAACTCAAATTGGGGAGCTAGGTTTGTATGGCAGCCCCATGACCCAGTGATCCAATTTGGGTGAATCAAACATACAAACAGCCTGCAACAATAAGAAGCACGTGTGCAAAATTTCAGCTCCGTAGCTTTTATAGTGGCCGAGAAAAACGCACTGCAACAGACGGACAGACAGACAGACAGACAGACAGACGGACATCGCCCAATCGATTCATCTCGTCATGCTGATCATATATGTATACTTTTTATATAGTCGGAGATGCTTCCTTCAATGCGTTACAAACTTCATGACAAAGTTAATATACCCTTTCACTCTATGAGCGAAGGGTATAATTAGATCATATATTTATATGACAAACATGTTGACGATTTTTTCTGAACCTACCACGCACGACTCTGACAGAAGAAACAGAGATGGGATTCTGTAAGGCGATAGGCGACAGCCACCTTCATTTTTCCGATTTTCCATTTCCTATATATGTATAATGCAGATCTTGCTAAAAATTTAGCATTTTATTCAGTACAAAAATGTTGAAACCACTAATTTAACTGGCTGTCTGATAAACAGTGCAGAGCGAGATTAGAGCCATTGTGCAAAATATCTCAGGCGCATTTTACAGCAGCAACAGCTTCTCCCACGGAATTTAAATTTAAGTTCAAATCGATGTTGTGGGCCTTCGCAAAATGCTTTCAAAATAAACAAAAACTCAATTCAATATAATGTAAAAGCTTTCTGAAAATAGTGTGCTTCTCATCTATGCAATAAGACTAACCAGCCGACAGGTACTAGAAAAGAGTTATGAGAAATCGGCCCAATGGCTAGTACGTCTTTCTCTCTTTTGCTTTTCGTATCGAAATTTAAGCAGTGAGATGCATAAATAATATGTAGTTCATATTTGCATAGAAAACCCACAGTCAAATATCTTCACCGCATAATATTACATACATCTGAGTGAGTAGCATTTGATAAAAGCAATGGCGTTGCATAGTGACTCACAACAACTTAGCAAGATCGCAATTCGCTCGCATCTTCTTTGTACGTCATTCAACCAGTAACTATGTCTTTTATTATTTTTCTTGTATATTTTGCAAATTTCGCGGATTACGTTAGCAGTCGTAGTCGTAGATTCCAAGAAAAAAAGTTCGATCACGAGTCTTGGAAATTTCGCACTCAATTATAATGTAAACAAATTTTTTTTTTTGTGTATTCACGACTGATGTGAATGAAACTTTTGAATGCATAGTGATATACCTATGTATGTACGTACGGGTATTTGCATATGTGAATCCCAATTTAAGAAATGTGTTTTTTTTTCATCAAGATATCACACATAACATCGGTCTTATGAATGTGGGACAAAGTACGATTGAAATTTCCGATTCAAACTAAGCTGTACCAGATTCAATATGTAGCCTTCTATAGTGTTATTTTATAATACATAATAGTGACTGACAGTGATAATTACATAGTTTCGCATGTGGGGTTGAACTAATATACTGTCTTGATAGACATCCCACAGTTTAAAGTCCACATAATGCACAAAGTGCTAATCAATTAGTTAATATGTTAGATAAGCTACATCCACCATAAAGTGGATTTGACCGATTTGCTTGATACGCTTTATTTTATTCAGTCAAGGATTATACGGAGTTCCCTATAACTACAGATATGTAAAAAAAAATATTTTTAAACACTACATAATTCAACTGCAAACAATATTTTACACAAAAATTAAATTGGTAAAACTAGTTTGTAGTCTGGTTGGTGTAGTGTGCACACCTTCGGTGCACAGGGTCATGGGACGAATTCAGTTAATGGTGTTTTTCAAACTCACGATCCATGTGACAGACTATGTTCTCACTTTAAACGAGTACCCATTTATGGGGATAAATAACACTGCTGAACATGCTGTTGAACTCAATCTCAACCCCTCAACAAAAAAGCTGCTAAAAGCGGCTGCTAAATCTTACACAAAAGTCAGTTACTTCAAGGTATCTTAAATTTTTTGTTAGTTCGACACAATAGACGCAAACATTCATGTTTCAAATCCGGAAAGGTAAAACGTTAAAACAATGTAAGTAATCTGAAATTTTCATCAGCTAGAGATCATGATCAAATTATTTCTTGGGAAATCTGGAAAACAACCAATGCGGAAGGATAAAAAAATGATCTCCTCATACTATAATTAAAACCGTCCCGTTTCATGAAGGCACAGCGCAAAAAGAGCAAAACGTACGAGTATTATAAAACGGTAACACTTTCAATCAACCTCGAACTTTCGTCAGTACAATCTAAGCATTGTCGTAAGTTTATACATAAAATGATAACACCGCAACTTACGTAGTATCAGCGTACCTATCTGTTTCTTCATTTTCTATTATGCCACACTACAGGGCGGAATCAATCCTCGTCATGCATCATGCATTCCTAAATGTGTACAGTGAACAAACAAGACAATCTGAGCTTGTTAAATTTGCAATTATTAATTCGTTGCAAGTGCATTCAAATGAATGTATGTAAATAAATTACACTTGATTATAGCCTGTACTCGTATAGCGTGTAAACTGTGGAAATGTTTGCAATTTGCGTTCTTCATAAGCTCAGCAGCGTATGGATGATACTACACACTTTTGATACGACAAATGATTGATAACAGATTCGTAGTCGTTTTGTTTGATAACAATGGCCTTTTTATTGGTGATCTCCCTTTTTGATATAGGGATTTCTATACATACCATATAGGTTGTGATCATGTTCATACTTAATGATAGCTACTTATCATCGATGATTCGACTATTCAATGACCGTGGTAGTCTAGAAATAACTGTGTTAAGATTTTACATAAATATTGACTATATTATAGGACATATAGGAATGACAGGGCGGTTTTCGCTTCAATTGCTGATGCAATGTTTGTGGAGTAACCGGAATTTCCCTGAGATCATCTAGAAAATAAAAATATTTTACAGATCCGTATATGGCCTATGAACAAAACATTCGAGCACGAGCGGACATTATCGGTCATTTGGCCAGCTCAAGCCGTTTTTTTCTTTTGAAAAGTGCGCTTACACGATCAACTAAAATTTTAGCACACATGAAGCATTGGATAAAACCATGAGCGCTTTTTAACTACGAAAAACTTGAGTTGAGTGACGGCGCGCGTAGCTATTAATTCGCACTAAAGATTTGAGAGCTTGCAAATCCCAATTCTTAGTGTAACGACATGCCAGCTTAGCGCATTCATTACAATCAGATCTTTCTTAATTTTTTAATGCGGACGCTATTTTTGCGCAATTTTAACCCATTAAATGCACTTTTCGCTCGATTTTAGTCAAATGATTTACAAATAAAAATTATGCACAAACATATTTTGAAAAAAAAAATTCTTATGCTGGCCCACACTCTTATGCTGTGCGGAGTTAGCCAGACCCAGGGCCAAATATCGACCCAAGATCGGTACCTTGGATAGATGAATGGAACCACACTGCTATCAGTTGCCGGGTATAATCTGCCCGGAAAGTCTGAGATTTTACCAATTCAAATTAATTGAATTCTCCTTTCGAAATGCATGTGATTGTTTTTGGAAAAATGGTAATTTTTATCTGAAAAGTCGTTAATATGATTTGGAAATACTATCGAAGCATGATATGTATGTACTACAAAAAGTTGAATTCGGAAATTATTCAAATTAATAAATTGTAAATGTTTAAAAAAAATAATTTATAATTTAAATAATTTTAACTAATTAGCCGAGATCGAGGTAACTAATTATACGCTTACAACTTAAAAGGTCTAAACTGTTAGTGTTCAAATCAACGAGTGCTTAAACAGCATTAATTTTTGCTTAGGTCATTATTCTTAATAAACTTTTGTCACGATACACTATAAAATTAAGCATTTATTATCCCCATTTAATTGACCGATAATTATAATTACATGTTACACTTTGCGAAAATGCAGGAAAATGCAAAAACAATCATTTTTCCCTTATCATTATTACTCGTTATAATGTACTGTGTCTAGTCATAAAATGATTGAGAAGACTCGAACTTTCGATACAACAACAACACCAAAAAATCAGCAAATCATCAACAGGCAAAATCGATTATGATGTCACTTGGTTCTATTACTACATCGAACAGCTGAAGCCAGCCAAGTTATCCATTCTTTTTTGTCTCTTTCGGAGGGCAGGGGGGAAATACCGACAATTGCAACAAGATAATGAAAGTAACAGACACCAAAAAGATAATTGTATGTAATTAAAACAATAAGGCGCGACAAGCTAAAAATAGCAATGCCAACAGTAGGACTGGATTATATATTGTTCTTTATTAATTGGAAATAAAAAAATAGAAATGGCTACGATATAAGTGACATTTGGAATTGAATGGATTATTATCACCCCCTGGGTTTGTAAAGTTGTCAATTATGTGTTTATTACTATGACAAAAACACTAGCCCAAGCCCAAAGTCTTTAAGGGAAGTGTTGGAGGATCGGTGTGCTTGTGTTTTCTATAAAGCTTTCCACCTCAAATTAACGACTTACCAGACAAAAAAAAACATTTCCAAAGTTACTAAATTTGAATTAAAAAATAATAATTTGATTTGGAATGTCATGGATATCTTCTGAAAGCGATCTACAAGATCTCAATAAGGACCTTTATGCGTCTATGTACCGCGTTGCACATAAGAAGATCAAAACTAAATCACCGGACAGTGTTGTTGCTGTTCTTTACAAAGTTTTTAAAATGTACATAAATCGTGTAAATGTAACAAGACTTTTATATATGTATATGTACAACAAAGGACCATAAATTGATCGTAATTTTCAAAAACATTGGAATCTACCGAAAATTATGGCACGCGAAATTGATTGTTGGTCGATCAGGTCTACAGATACACTCGGCTTCACAAAAATCGGGCCACTCGCCACTTTCGAACTCAAATTAAATTTTTTCAAAAAGTATGAAACTTACAACTATGAAAGTTATATGTACAGAAAGTACATTTAATGGCAATTCAAATGACTATGATTTTTATCTGAAGTACCGTTAACTCACGCAACAAACACAATGCCTGTTTTGATTAGAGTTCGCGCTTACCGTGTGGCCCAGTTTCATTGAAGCTCAGTGTATTTGTATTAATGAAAAATGTTGTATGCAAATAGCACCAATCTAAAAGAATAAATTCTTATAGATGTGCATAATGCCAGGGACAATTGGAAAGATCATCGAATTTGCCGTTTAAAACGGTTACAATGCCGCAGATAATAATTCAAAACAATCAACACTTATCCTTGGCATATATTATCCCGGAACAGTTTTCAGAAGAATCGCAAAGAATAAACACTGCTCGATCAACCAAACAAAGCTTATGTGAAACTCGGAAATTGTGTTCACAAATACTGGTTCAGAATGTAAACGTCCTTCAATGAGAAACCGTTTATAGATTATACTAGTCGTAATCAACCCAAGCTACTTATTTATTGATGATTTAACGGACATTTGTCCTTTTACATTAATGTACAATTATGCTGTCTTATTAAATTCGGTGAATATAATTCAATATAAAGTAATTTACTGCTAATAAAAAATAATAAAAATAACAATCATATAAAAAAAAATAAAATAAAAAATAAAAATTTGCAAATACGAGTAATTCAAAAGTTCCTATAAAATATGGTGAACAAAAAAAATAATTAAAATCTACTCTAACACATTAAAAACTATTTGTTTGAATTCAAATTTATTTGTATTGAAAAAGTCGCAATAATTCGCAATTAAATTTCCGATTGATTTCATTCGTTCAATTGGGGAGTTACATAGGTAATTAGATCCAAGTGTAAGTTTATAGAAAAGCTCGTGTTTCCTTGTATTTTTAGTTGGAATTTTAAATGAAATATCGCACAGGATGTTAGGAGCATCAATAGCTCCATTGATTAAGTTATGTAAAAAGATTGCATCGAAATAACTTCTACGGGTTTCGAGGGAACTTATATTTAATAGCTTCTGGATATATGAATAATTTATGTCAACAAAGGATATATGAAGCTTATATGCGATATATCTGAGAAATTTATGCTGTATTGTTTCAATAGTTTTACTGTGGCAATAGTAAAAAGGATTCCAAACTATAGATAAGTATTCTAATTTACTTCGTACTAACGAAAAATATAATGACTTAAGCGCGTGTATGTTACTAAATTCAGATGAGCTTCTTATTATGAATCCTAAATTACGTCGTGCTTGTTCTGCAATCTCCTTGATATGTTCGTTAAAATTTAGGGATGAATCAAATAAAATACCAAGATCTTTTATCAAACTCACTTGATTGAGCGGAATATTATTTAAATAATACACGTTATCAAGATTAGCTCGGCCTCTATTAAATATAATATATTGGCATTTAGACAAATTAAGTTCTAAAAGATTATTGGCGCAATATGAATAAAATTTGTTTAGATTATTTTGAAGAATTGAAATATCATTTAAATTATTAATTTCTTTGAAAATTTTGCAGTCGTCTGCGAACAATAAAAATTCAACATCATCGAAAACATTAGCTAAATCATTAATAAAAAGTAAAAATAAAAGAGGACCAATATGAGACCCTTGAGGAACACCCGAAGTTGGAAAAAACTTATCTGAGTAAGACTGATTGATGTTTACAATCAGAGAACGGTTTCTTATGTAGTCATCTATCCAATTAACGATTGGTCCACCAAATCCAAAGTTTTTCAGTTTAATTATTAAAATTTCAAAATTGACTTTATCGAACGCTTTGCTAAAGTCTGTGTATATCGAGTGCACCTGCGATCGATTTTTGAATGATTTAAAAATATAGTTTTCATAAGATATAAGATTTGTGGCCGTGGATTTGCCTCTGCAAAAACCGTGCTGATTAGAAATTATTAGTGGTCGAACGAGGGAGGTTAAACGCTCGGTTACGAGGCTATCAAATAACTTAGGGATTGATGAAATAATGCTAATTGGTCGATAATTTTGAATATCAGCTCTATCGCCAGTTTTATGTATAGGGACTATATAGCTTAAGTTCCATTGTTTCGGAAAGTGCCCAGAAGAAAGTGATTTGTTAAAAATTACATAAAGTGGATATGTTATTTTTTCTGCGCATTTTTTTAACAATATTGGAGGAATACCATCTGGACCGGCGCCTTTAGAAATGTCTAATTCAATTATTTTATTAAAAATAGAGTCAGAGCTGATGGTGAGATTTGATACATTAATTTGGTTGTTATTCGATGTAATCAAAGGAGGAAGGAACTGAGCAACTTGAGAGCTGTATACTTTAGAAAAATTTTGTGCGAATAGATTAGCAATTACGGAATGATCTGAGCTTGTGACACCGTTAAGAGACAAATTGCTTGGAAGCCCATGTTCTGTTTTGAGAGAATTTATGTACTTCCAAAAGTATTTTACATCAGTGGAAACTTGCGATTCCAATTTGCAAATAAAGCGGTGAAAATCAATTTTAGATTGTGCCTTGCATTTGGATCTTAAGTTGGAAAAATCTGAGTAAAATGTAAGACTATGTGTAGATTTATAATTCAAATGAGCTATTTTCTTTTCTTTGATTAAATTTTTCAGCTCCACCGAAAACCAATTAGGAAATTTATCATTACTAAGGTGAATACAAGGAATATGTTCATTAATTAGATTACTCATAATATTATGGAAAAACGCTACTGCATCATCTAATGGTAAAGAATCTAAATGCGTCCAATCAATTTTATCCAACGCGGTATTAATTTGTGCATAATCTGCAGTTTTGAAATTTAAAAAAGTAGATGACTCACCTTGTTTTGAATTATTTTTTAAAATGGGAAGGACTACATCAATTTCTAAGGGCGGGTGGTAGCAATCAATAGGAACTATTGGATAACTCGTTCGTGACACGGAAACACAATTCAAATTTGAAAAAATTAAATCAAGTAAATTATTAGATATATTATATTGATAATTAAATTGCTTGAAATTTAAAAATGAAAATGATTCTATTATTTCCAGACTTTTAGAGTTATTGTTATTAATAGACCATGTATTGGAAGACCAGTCAACTCCTGGTAAGTTGAAGTCGCCCGTTACAATAAGGTTGGCTGTAGGAAATTTCTCTGAATAGTTGAGTAGTTCCTCGGCATGCTTATGATACATTTCGGGTGAAGCACTTGCTTCAATATAAAAAAAATAGAAATTAGCTGATCGAAATAAATTTAATTAATGCCAATTTATTAATTCGCGTATATAAATTATAATTACGCACAGGTAAAGGAAAAAGAAATGCTTTTTTTTTGCCGTTTTATTCTTCCGCGTGTTCTGTCTGCCAACAACAACAAGAAACTCGTGTGTTGACTAAATTATGTGCCAATTCGACATTTTCTTATAACATATTAGTCAAATAGTATCACAGTTCGAAACACGCCAAAATGTACATATTAGAATCGAAATCTTAAAGAACCGGTATATTCCCGATTGTAAGATAGATAGATAAATTGAATTTTCTCGAATCTTGAGTGCTTGTATCTTGGAGATAAAAATAGTAACGTCTCCGTCAATGCTTGTGGGGTATCAACCGCGATATCAAGATGTACAGAGCCTAGAGGCGACCTTACTCTAAAATTTTGCGGAAATTAGCTCGACAAATGCGAAATATATGTTCGTCGCAGATTTTAACGCACCACACAAAAGAAAGAAAAATTTCTAAGCCAACAGCACTAACTCTATTATTATAATATGAAAGAAATGCAGATACACTCACCATCTACTTCTAGTTCTATGGGGATTTTAAGAAGAAATAAGAAGTGAACAAAATAATTACATACTATGCACGGCTGACTATTTTTAAGCATAATCAATCAGTGCATGTAAGCATCCCTACTCTTACAATTTTTTATTGCATCAGCAAATGCTTCTGAACCACTCGTATGCAATTCAGAAGCAATGAATTCTCTATGCAGAATAATTTTCTTGACGCAAAGATTGCCATGCCATTTATTATTCTACCATTTCGGTACACAGTGCTATTGACGAAAAAGCCTGAATGAACTCAAAACTGAGTTCGTAAATGTTGTACGTTAAGACCTTCACGGCAATTTCGTGTAAATCCACTTTAGCTTCAATTTTGAAAAAAAAAATCATACCAACGAAAATCCATCAAGCTGACCTACTTGAAAAAATCAGTAAACCCGTTTACGTTACAAGGTCGTGTAATTAGACACTTGAAATTCTTCATCTAACACCCATTTATTGAGTATCTTTAAGCCCCTTCGGTTAATGACTTTTCATAAGAATATACAATCGTTGGCGCTATAGCTAGTAGCGTCAATACACAATACGTACATATACGGTGATTAATTCAGTATCCACATTGGTTGCATAACAAGAGACGATAGCACTGAGGTTGAAATGAGCGCATTGATCGTGCCAAAAAACCAGCACGATTCATTCTTGGCTTGGTAACACTGCGCCACTACTTGCTGATATGGAAAGAGCTTTAATGCTAGCAGCTGGCTGGCAGTCAAACTCACGCTGTTGCTATGCGCGATTCAAGACGGGGTGATACAATTTTCCCCTCATGTGTTCGGTTGATCGACTTTAAAGTATGTGAGCGACTGCAGTAGACAGATGATGACGAATTGCTCGCAATTCGCGGTTCTCAGTTAATAAATATGAAAGTCAGGGGCGGGTTTTTCCTATTTTGGAAATAAGGGAAAAATGTACTGATTTCTTATCAAATAATGCATGATTTTACTGGCAGTTTCAGATTAGGTTTATGGTGCAAATTATTAACATTTCGATAAACTCTAGAGAATACCATCTGTTCCCTCCCCACTATATTTGGACTACTACTACTTTGGACTAGTAATTTCCGTTGAAAAACCGTCATTAGTCAGCAGTAGTTAATCAATTCTGGGAAACTAGATACGAAAAAAAATAACTGTAAAGATAAGATATTTCATATTAATCGAAACGTATTGAACGGAAGTTGTGCAAAATTTTCGTAGGGGGCTTAATTTCCTGCGCTGCATTTTATAACGAGACAAAAAAGATGGAAATTTACCTTTCTCATAAGCTCCCGGAATACAATAACGAGATCCTCAAATATATCACCGGCAATCGCCACTTGATTTGAATGCTGATCCAACATGTTGGCCATTTTTATTTTATTTTATTATTATCTTTTATTTTATTTAAAACTTTTTTGTGTCCTTTTAAGCGACAACTGACTTTTTTTTTTACACTATCACTGAGCTTCTATTTTATTTCTATTTTTTTCACAATTTTTAATCACAGTCGTCAGTCTTTCTTATCGATATCAAATGTCCATAGGACACAATTTAATTAAGAAATTTAATTTGTTTTACTTTTTTCACAAAAAAAATGCATTTATTTCCTAATTCATTGCATTAAAATACATTCACGAATGCAAACACGCGTTTTCTAACACCAAAAAACGACCGTGAAATATGATTACCAACAATAGACGATGGATGGTATGTATTATGTGCAGCAGCAATATTGAGCAATTTACTATTATCTAACTTTCACTTTTTCAACAAAGTGATTTTCAAAATGCTTGCAACACTGCAACCACGGTAGTTACAATCAAGCACTTTTTAATTTACGCGAACAAAAAAAAATCGTTTTAACGATTTTTAGATTTTGACAATAGACCCGTTTGAAATTTTTTTAAATATTTTGCGCCCCGCCAGGCAACAAATTACGGGAAAGAACAAAATGCTTCCAAACGCACCGCTCACTCAGACACAACTGATCACAGACTAGCTCGCAAACGCGACTTTTGAGATTTTGAAAATGCGCGCTGAATTGCAGATACGAGATACGACGGCGCTCGATTTCCGGCTGAATAAAGTACACGAGGCATACTCATACTCAACTTGTGTTGTAGTATGTGGTTGCCAAGAAAAAAAAAACGCGAAAAGCTTGAGTTCGCGGTAATTGTCAACGACTTTATGTGCTTGATAGCTGCCACTCAGTGATAAGAGACCATTTAGTTATATAGATTGATATGGATCGATGGTTGTTATAAAGTTGCCGAACTCGTCGTTTCCAGACCCGTACCACTCTTAACAACAGCCAAGATAACAAAGTTGAAAGAAAGCGAGCTTTGTTACTTGGATGAATGAAATTTGGACTATGCGCACGAGCCCCTCTTCCCAGATAATAAGTAGACACTTCCAAAAAAATGCATGTTAGAATTTTCTGCACCACTTGGCAACAAAATTGAAATTACATATTTATTTTTTATTAAAAACTTACATTTTATGTGTGGATATAAAAAAACATGAACAACTGAATCATACTGCCTCATGCATCGGTACTTGCAGTTACAGTTGATAGCCTATGAAAAATTGATAAATGGCCAGCAAGCGACAAAAATTGTGTATCTCTGCGGGAATTGAGAGACCCAGAATCGTCAGTTATCTCTGAATTTCATAGGAGTAATTTTCGGGCGTTAAAGCCTTCTGACCTGATGCCATTTTCAAGGTAGTGACAGACAGGGAAACACTTAACAAGGCGATAACGACCGAATTCCGAATAGGGAAGTAAGTCACTCAAACCGAAGCTATCCTGCATGACTTAGGTACACCGGGAGCGTATACGCCATTGCACCATGGGACGCCGCACAGTGGTGCCGTAGAGGCAAAAATTCAAAAAATTGATACTATTGTAGAGCTTTTGTGAATAGTTTATCTTATAGTAAACATTATGAAGATTCTTTCTGCAAAAAAAAAATGGACCGATATCTTTCATAGATAAAAGTCAGCGGCTCTCAAAGTGTAGAGAATTGATTTTGCAGTTTTTGCACATTTTTCCATAATCAAGTTTCAATGAAAACCCTGACTATAAATTAGGATAAAACTTTGTTTTATGATTTTATTTTCAATATTTAGATTATAATTAATATGTTTGCACAAAAAAAGTAAAAAAAAAAATTTGGAAAAAAAAATTATTTAATTTTAATCATTGATGGTCAAATTGACCCTAACTGGATTTTTCACATTGAGTTTTAACAACTACCTCCACGTGCCTCCAAGCGTCTGTTTATGCTACATTATTCCAGAAAGTCTCAAGATTACTAATATGTAAGAATCATAACCCCACAGGACCCCAGGCTACTTTTATAACCCATTGTGTTATGTCATGTTGGCTGTTTTAGACACGATTTTTGAATATCTACTGTAAAATATGTTGGGTCCTTTGAACCGGAGATAACCGTAGTTTTCATCCTATTGAACTAGTTTTTGGTGGAGAGTATAAAGGGACTCTGTCTTGACGCTCAGCCAAAATTTACCACCTCCCTTCCCCCTGGAGAGGAGCTATGGACGTTTTGACTTGAACAAGTTTTAGTAGGCGAATCAGGCGTGTCCCTGGTCGGAGCAACTCAATTTTTGGCAAACATCAACTTCATTTTATTAAGAATATTTCCCTAAATTATGCTGGCTCAACTAGCAATTCTTGCAGGGTTATAGTAAAAAATGTAAATGTCAAACAATGATAATATCCAATTTTATTTTTTGGTCTAGGGTATAATTTATCAAAATAAGTCAATTTTATTATATGTCATTGCAAAGGTAATTTTGAGTAGTTTAATAAGTCCTCGAACCATTTTGCTGTAACTCTTAGTTTTTCAAATAATTAGGAAAAACTGAAAAATTATCCCCTCTCCCCCCTTAAAATCGAAATAACTTCAAAACGGCTGATCCTATCTGCGTGAAACCAATTCCATTCGATTTAGAATCGCCAAAAACATTAAGATTGACCTGTTTTTATAATTTTTTCCAAAATTCGGGTTTTTCGCCCCACTGTGCGCCGGTCCTCCTGTGTGGACAAAGAAAATTATCAAATGACGCCAACAATCTTCATCCGTTCTTTCACATTCGTCGGGAGACAACTGTGTCAATATTTGCCCTTAAGCAGCATTGTGGCAATATTCTCGGTTGAAATCTCTACCCACGCTCTGTGGCTCACTTGGTTGAGTCGCACTCTACGATGCTGGTAATCTAGAGGTCCGGAGATCGAATCTCGGCGTGGTCCAAAATTGTCCGTACATGTGCGGATAGGAAATATATATATAGTTCTTCCAACATTATATACACTCGGAAATGATATACAATGTAACGTTGACTCGAAATTGCCTATAAACGTCTGAGTTAACGCACCATTCATAAACGGCTGAGTTAACGCACCCCACACGGGGCTATACGGTACTGAGAAGAAGAAGAAATCTCTACCCACGCACCCTGGCAATTAGTACGGTTCCGTTTTCCTTAATCTCCATCGTCCGCATACGCCCAACACTGCACTGAAGCATTCACTCAGTAGGCAGCTGATATACATTTGAAGTCTGAAATGGGCCAGATGCGCTTACACAAATGACGGGTCATTCCATCCAACCCTACCGTTGTACTATACATACTCTACAAAAAAATCGCTACACTATACAATGTTTGAAGGCGTAATGCAGGTTTGACCCTGGCACAAATATAAAATATTCTAGTACTGAGACTCTATTCGCCGAAACTAAAATATTCGTAATATTCAGGCCTTTGATATCCGGGACTGGGAACTAACTTTGTGAGTGTCATTAATCGATAACATAATGCAATCTCTCGTTTCGTCTAGTCTTGCTTTCTCTTAGTAAGACCTTAAGTCTTTCGTGTTTGGTCATTATAGTTAGCCTAAATGGAACAAATTAGAAGAGAAAGGTGGTGTTTCATACGACGAGGTTTCCATTCGTTGTTGGCTGGATTTATATATCTGAAAATTCAAAAGTAACAATACCTATTACGGGTTGAAAGTGGGGAATTCCTTTTCGCAGAAGTTGGCGCCGTTCCACTCCATGATTCACCGCCTTTACAACTTTCCCCTGAGCAAAGAGAGATTCGAAAAGGAGCAAACGTCTATAATCGAGACAGGCCATAGGAACGGATACGACCCACGGGTGATGTCGAACCTTATCCGAAAGAAGAAGATGAGGGAAGGAGCATTGACGACGTTAACGCGCAACCAAGAGCCGATAAGGAGGATTGGAGTAACGCATGCACGGATATCAAGGCAACTACGGAAAACAATGAAGAGCATAGGTCTGGAAATGGTTTCGACGAGCAGACAACACCAGCTAGGCTCGACCAAGGACAAAACGGAGAACAACATCATTCATGGAGGAGTTAATCAGAGAAAATAACTCAGAAAGCCTGGCCATTCTCAAGGAACCGGAATACCGTAGGATGAACCATGACACCGGCAACATACAATCAAGGTTTCTGAGGAAATTGGTTGAGCCAGATACTCGTCCCTCCGCTTACAAGTTCGAGGTGAGGTGTACCGGTTCCCATTGTTACTTTTGAATTTCCAGGTATATAAATCCAGCCAACAACGAATGGAAACCAGTGGATCTGCACTGAAGAAGGGCATAACTGGTGCCCGAAATGATCATATGCAACCAAAAATAATAATCCCACTTTTAATTTGTTTTATAGGCGAGGAAAACAACGACACAACTGGCAGTTTTTATAAATGGAACATTTATAACATTTTTTCCTGAACAGAATGTTTTATCTTTAGAATAAAGGATATGTCACGTGAAGGCGTCTCTGAGAAGTTAAAGGAATTTAACATAATTCTCATTTGACTGACCATGTTAAGAATGAGTGTCATACTTCCAATCTTCCGAATATTTTAAACTATTCATGATGACTTGGAAACCACGTTAATCCTTTTCTTAGGGTACACTTTTCAACAATTATGACCCTATAGCACTACGTACTAGCACGATCCACGGGTCTAAAAAGAATTCGGATGTAACAAAGTCAAAACATGTGCAGGTGGCACTTATTGCTAAAAGGCGAACAATGGTATTTTCATAAAATTTGGATCTAAAATTTCCCAAGCAATATTTTTTGACACCAACAATTTGAAATTTGTTGATTTAAATGACATGCTCCTACCCTCATGAAACTCATGATTTTTAAAAAATGTTGATTTGGAAACACAAAATATTCAATTTCTGTTTTTTTTTTTGTCGTGGAGGAAGGGCTAGATGGGTCGCATCCGGCCTACCTTTAATATTTTATAAGGACATCCAACAGCTATCATTTGATAGTACAAATGTTGTTCGCAACTTTCTATCAAAAGACACGGCTGAATATAGCTTTGTAGGGGAGGAAAGAGTAGGGGTAGTCAGACCCACTCCACTTTCCATCAAATCAAAGTATGCATGTGAATTTAGCAGTGATCAACATTTCGTTGTGAAAATTATGTCCGAATTAAACTATAAAGGAGAGGTCTTTTGTTTGAGAGATAGAGGAACCCTTGTTGCGATTTGGCCTATTTTGAATACCGTCAAAGATTTTATCAAAACAAACATCTGGCCAATGTTTAATACAGCTAGCTTAATTTTTTTTTTGGAAATTATTGTGCGAACAGACACACAGACGTGGCATATTCGAATCAGGGACCGACCCTGATCACATATTATATACTTTGCCTTACCTCCAGCTCCGGTGCTTCTTTGAGGTGCTACATAAAATCTGCGTGACAAAAACAGTATACCCTATACCATCTTATGGGTATAGGATATTATTAATCCAACAACGCAATTTTGCTATAGTGCAAATGTAAATTTAACTTGCATAAACCTTATAGAATATCGGGGACTATCCAAATTGTGTTTTGCCTTGACTGAGTCTTCAATTTCCCACCCTCATGTTCCCAATAAGTTAGATATTAAGATTGGAAAGTAAATTAATCAATGGCCAACTCCCAAACATAAACCTCCTGAATAACATAAAATATGAATTACCGAACTTTGAAAGTTGCCCGATAATAATTTTAAACGAAAAATTGGTAAGAATTTATGAATTTGTACTTATTTTTAGCAAGGTTTATTTACATAAAAATAAAACAACAAACTTTTAAAATTGTAAATGTAACAATACGAAAACAAAGTCAACCAAAAGCATATTCACCTTTTGATAGAAGAAAACAATTTAAAATTTCAAAAGAATAACAACAAGGTGCTGATAAAAATGCTAAATATTCCTCAGTCACGCCATTTTAATCTCTGCAAAAAATACATATACACCCTCTTTTTCTTATCAGGTCATTTGCTCAATACTTTGAGGTCGTGTCTGAATTAATTGCCTTGACATCTCCTCATTAAAAAAAAGAAATTTATATTTTTCATGTCTATATAAGGGCATGGCAACAAAAAAAGATATCCGCGTTATGCATAAGAAAATGAAATAATGAATTAGAAAAGTAATAGGAATAGCTATCTCAACTCAACATAATTGCACTACTGTTCATTTTAAATAATATTAGTCAACAAATTAAGAGCTTTATCATAACTTTGAAAAAATGTATGTAAGAATACTTCATCAGATAGTCCACGGGGAATTAAAAATACATCATTGGCTTACCCAACAAACATGTTGTCAGGAGCGCAGACACATGAGACTTTAAAAGGATATAGCCAAACTTTTAGCAGACCATAAAAAAGTTTCAATGACGTTTTGTCACCCAATAGTGGCAGAGTGACGAAACGCTGAGTATGCCGGAATTGGAGATAACGGATACCACGTATAAAGAATCGGAAATTCCAGTCTCCATATCGCCCATTTTACGTCAACTCATTTTCAACATCATTATCACACTTTTCAATATTATATTATCCATTATAATAATAATTGTATTAGATTTTTTCGTTGCATCGACAATCTAGCTGATATTACTGCGAACCAGTTTAACACACTCCCGACAAAAGTGATAAACAGAATAAATGGATCAGAGAGAAGGAGGTAGTAAATATTTACTACTTCGCGGAAATTTTTGCGATACTTGACACATTCTATTGATGTAAAATTTCTAATGAAAAGCACATACTGATGGCGTTATCGCTATTATTATATGATAGTTGATAATGAATAAAGTCCCAAATTTAATAATATTAAAAACATGTTTAGCTTCCTGCAAAAACAATGATGATGATGAACTAGTTGCTATGAGTAAACATTGACGATCTGATGGCATGACCCTTGAAATCAGTATAAATAAAGTTTAAAAAACCGCCGACAGGAGAAAGCAATAAAGTGTTTAAAATAGTGTCTATTTTTTACTAAATAAATCTGGAATAAATGCAAATTTTAAGAAATAATTTTTTTTTGTATGTATGCGAAACGACGCTGACGTGGACATAATAATCCCATCCCTTAGCAGCGTCGTAATGAACAAAAATACATATTAGAGTTTTTTAGCATACAACTTACGTTGAAATTACTCTATGAAATTCTAAACGAAAAATTTGGTTGTGTAGCGTTCACAAAACAGCATACGAGTACCACAAATTTGCTTGTCCCAAGTAGGCGTAAGTTTTTTTACGCACGGTAAACAGTTGAGACACTGCCATCTAGATCTAGATAGACAGGCCGAACTGCAGAAATTTTTTCGTCCACGAGTGGACAAAGTGCGTTCGTGACGAGTGACAGTTGACATTTCTATAGCTCACAAACTCCAGTGCTTCGGAACCCAAAAGTTTAAATGTGCCGAACGTTTATTATGAAACAAAGGTTATGGTGTGCTTTAGTATGTTTTTGATGTGCAAGTGGTAAAATAGTATACATCAACTTCGTAATTACCATATTTATCTTAAAAATCAACGCACTGGCATGTGTATATCATAGCAAGTCACACGAAATGACAGGCTGACAGCCACTGATATTTGGATTGTGGACAATTTGTGGATTGTACTGAGCGGAACTTTGGCAGTACTAAGCGCTCACCATGACCGTACTTGTGTTGCATGACGACTGACAGATCAGCTGATAATCCGGCCTGTATATCTAGATGGCAGTGGTTGAGACCGTCGGGTCCTGTCACGATTAAAGTTGCAATTTTTCGATCCTTTTTTTACGGTACGCTCTCGATTTTATATATAGTTAATTCAATATCTTTCCGTAAAGCGTTAAAGTGTACGACATGCTAAAACTCTCTATACACAGGGTTACTGGTAACTTGACGTATTCCTTGAAACACAGTGGCAATGTGCACACACAATCTATATTAGATTTGTTCTATTCGAATTGTTTCAAATGTGAAACAATTTTTAAAGCTTCTGATACATTGAAACACTTTCCGCCAGAAAATGATGCCGTTTCCAAACGTGAAAGCAAATCTGGTAGGTAAGCCTTTTCATCCATGCCAAATTATGGGACAATTAAATTGCCGTATTATTATTATTCCGAATGCAGCATTCACAAACGCAAATAATTATCATATTGAAACGATTTATGGGATAACTTTCCTATGGAAAACGCATTGGCATGGCAAAAAAAAGCATACATTTTGAAGCATTTTATTTACAAGTTTACTATATTAGAATTACTGTACTATAAATTATCAAATTTAATTAATTAATTAAAAGTTAGATTGTTACGGTACATTTTCCTCGACACGACCGCAGCAGCCCTAGCGACTCCAGCGGCTCTAGCTGTGGACTATCACCTAGTGGTGTTTTCCTCACACAGCTTTTCCATTATATTGAATAGAATTTTTGTTTATTTTGTATAGTTATGCTATGTTTTGCGTTTACGCCATTGTATGAAATTGCGCAATGATATTTTCAATCTCAGATGATAGCAAAATATGGCATAACTATGCAAAAAGAATAAAAATTCAATTCAATATGATGGAAAAGCTTTCTGAAAATTGTGTGTCTTCTCTATACGATAAGACTAACCAGCCGACAGGTACTAGATAAGAATTATAAGAAACCGGGCCTATATGTAATAATTGTCTCCCCTCGCACACCGGAAGTTGGCTTTCATTAGGAAACTTTTTGGCTCTTCTCGCAACGCCTTGAAGTCTCCTTTTATGGTGAGCAAATTTTATAACTAAGCTAATATGGTTGTTCACATATAGTGCCAATTTCTCGTAAATCTTATCGGCTGGTTAGTCTTATCGTATAGACAAGACGCACACCACTTTCCGAAAGCTTGCAATTATATTGCATGGACTGTTTGTTTCCTTTGTTAGTTAAGCCATATTTTGCAACGCAATTTCATTCAATGGCGGAACCAAGCAAAATATGGCGATACTATGCAAAATAAACAAAAATTCAATTGGCCGGTTTCTCATAACTCTCATCAAATTGTTAGTTCGTATAGAGAAGACGCACACCATTTTCAGAAAGCTTTTCCATTATATTGAATTGAATTTTTGTTTATTTTGTATAGTTATGCCATGTTTTGCTTGATTTCGCCATTGTATGAAATTCCAAACGCTTCTTTCAATTTCAGATGATGGCGTAACGAAGGAAAATATGACATGACTATGCGAAATAAACAAAAATTCAATTCAATATAATGGAAAAGCTTTTTGAAAATTGTGTGTGTCTTCTCTATACGATAAGACTAGCCATTTGCTAAGAGTTATCAGAAACCGGCAAAATATATTGTAAAAGCTCCCACTACGTGAAAATTATATGATCAGAGATTGCAACTCCCGCCGTGGTGTTTCCTAATGATAAGTTGCACGATCTATGGTCGACTTTTGCAAACAATAAGTTGGCCAACTTATTGTATACGAGGATAATGCAACATTTGGGAGTGACTATTTTAAATTCTCATCGTTCATTTACATAAATATATCATTATAAAGACACGTTTTTCAAAGAAGAGATATATCATGAAAGTAAGAAAGATACGATCATGTGACTCTGTGCATATTGTCTGATATTTAATAAATAAATATTTGAAGCAGTACGCAATCTATTATAAAAACAGACAGCACGCGAGGTGTTTAATGAATTGTGAAGATAAAAAAGACAATAAGAAAATACGTATAAAATCTATGATTATATTAAATAAAAAAAAAAACAAAATTAGCAAGAAAAAAAAACACAAACACCACGAAAACGAAAGCATTAAAAACCGTCACAATTAGTCGGTGTCATTTTTCGCTGAATAGTATCTTGAAATGCTTACTAGTACATTATAGTGTTCTTAATTCAAAAAGAAATTTTTGCAATGAATTATTATTTCATTATAATTTTTTTAAAAACGTTGGATCTAAAAAAGCCCATTTATGTATGTACCCTTTTTTACATGGCCTTAAAACTAGGTTAGACCAAGTACAAAAATCTTCTTTTCCTTAATATCGATTAAACAATATTCTTCGGTTCAACTCCTAGGTCTAGTCCAACCTTAAGCATGGAAACATTCACGATAGTACGGGATATGATAATCCTACCTCCCCTACATTACGTTTGAATATTGGCATAGGCTACTGCTAAATGCACATCATGTACAGGGTGTCCCGCCATAGACCTATAGTAGATTCTACACTTTGTTGTTGGAAAAAAATCGCTGAAATGATTAGTTTTTACCGTTTAAGTAATTGAATTTTTTTCAAAGTGCTTGTCAAAAAGGATTACTTTCTGTAAATTAGATTGAATCGCATATGAAAATAAATATACGAGTTTACTCCTCAAAACAAAATAAGGGCCACTAATGTCCGTTGATTTTAACAACGTCTTTAGGCGAATGTTTGGTGTGATAATTAATTTCAAAAATGCCATTCTGTACCTGAATGTGATGTGAGTTATCACAGTATGATTCGTCAACATTAGCATTAACGGAACTGGCTTAAACAGTTCTTTTGGGGTCACGAGTCATACATTTGGTAGTTTTGTTTATTTCTCATTTTGATTGAGAGTTAGTTTTCGCCAAGTTCTTTAACTGCACCGTTGTTGTTGCACTTTTAAAGATAAGAAGAGTCTGTAAAATACAAAATGCCAGCAATTCGGCGCCATTTAAATTTAAATGCTTCGTCCAGAGCCTTAGAAATGTTGGATGAAGGTCGTTTGCAACGTTCTGTGGCCCTGCAATTAGGGTATTCGCGAAGAGCCATTCAAAATCTTTGGAACCGTTACCAGGAGACATGAAGTATCTCCCGTCGTCATGGTTCAGGCCGAGTGCTAATAACCACCCCCGCAGAAGACCGATATGTGAGACTTTGCGCGCGACGGGATCGTACCATGAGTGCTTGTGGACCTCAAAGTAGGCTATTAAGGACGACTGGGACCATTGTTAGCACCCAAACAATCAGAAATCGTTTGCACGAAGACCAACAACGGTCAAGAAGACGTGTTACCAGAACACAACTGACCAGGGCGCGTCGTACGAATCGTTTAAGATTTTTTTCGTCGACACATCCAATGGGACATGCAACAATGGCGCAAGGTGCTCTTCTCGGATGAGTGCAAAGCACATTTTTTTAGAGACGACCGACGCATAAGATTCTGGCGGAGAACCGGAGAATAATTTTTGGATCCTTGCATTAATCAAGTTGAGAGGCAAGGCGGTCCCAGTGTGATGGTCTGGGCCGGAATTAGCTTGCAAGGCAAAACTGACCTTGTTATCATAAATAACGGGACAATTACGCCCGAAAGTTATATTGAAAGGATTGTTAGGCCACATATCATTCCTTTTCCACAACAGGCGTTGGATGGTCTTATCCTCATGCAGGATAATGCACGACTACATACTGCCCGGGCGACAATGCCTGTTTTCGAGGAGGCCAATATTGAGGTCATGGAGTGGCCTGCCAACAGTCCGGACCTAAATCCGATAGAGCATCTTTGGGATCAATTAAAACGCCGGATGCGGACCGCTGAAAAGGACATACACAATGAGCAACAGCTTATTCAAAAGTTAAAAATGTTTTGGGGCGAGTCAAATGAAAGCTTCGATCGGCTTATTGAAAGCGTTCCGTATAAGCTTCAAGACTGCATATCAAAAAGTGGGGGCCGTACTCGATACTAAAAAAGCAAAGAATCAATTTTTTTTACAGATTAGACATACAAATTAATTGTTATTGTTACGATTACTTGACCGCAAAAAGGAAGCAATCCGAAAAAATGTGCAACTTTTGGTCAAAATTCAACAAAATTTAATTAAAATTTATATTAAATTAGACCAACAAAACTATGATTTCCCTTTTCCACAGAAAAATAATCAGAAAATTATTAGTGGCCCTTATTTTGTTTTGAGCAGTATACATACATAGGTACTTAGTCATGTCAGTTTTTGAATAATACATTCGCTGCCTTAACAGAATACCACCAAGATGGCATTTTAAATGAAAACAAAACAATTATCTTAAATTTGTAGGTCTACAGGAGTCTAAAAATCACATTGAAAGGAAAAAAATGTGGAAAAGTTTAAAAACGGACACGAATTTAGCATTAACTCAAGTATGTTGGGTAATGTTAAAGGGGACATCGGGATCATTCCATTTAAAAAAAATACCGGCGTACAGAGGGCTGCGCCCGCAATACGAGGGTTTTTTTTAATGCATAGTGAATATTTTGTGTACATATATTTTATAAGCAATAAATAAGTATTGTGCACAACATTAATGAAATGCTTCCTGTAAATCTATTTTTGGATTGGTCTAAATAAACGCGTTCCAGAATGAAAGGCTAGCGCCTTTTATTCTGTTCCACCTTTAATTAGACCAATCCAAAAATAGACTCACTATGTATTTGTATATTTTTCGATTTAAGATTTCTGATGATTGTTTCATCAAGTTAAAAGATATGCATTGAAGAAATGCTTAAGAGGCTTGCATTGTGAAAGGCCCTTACTAAATACTTATTTGGCTATATTTCCGGTTTGGATACAGTTATTCGAATGAAAATTCGTAGACATATTCTATATGTAATTTTCTAAAAACCCTTAGCAGAATTTTCATATTTGAGGGGCTACACACGAACAAATTGAAATTTTACAAATTTACTGTTATTTACTTTTCCTTAGCAAAAGTCAACAGTCTTAATATTTAACGTATATAAGGCCCTACTGACCAATCTTCGTACAAAGTTTCATATCGATCCCTATAACGGTTTAGAAAAACGGAGCTCGAAAAGGAAGTTTAACTTTAAACGCCAATAACTTTTTACCGTTACTCAAAACTGTAAAATTTTAACTGATATGAGGTGTACTCGTTTAGATCTTTGATTTAAATACCCATATATCAATTTCCGATAAAAACTAAAAAAGTCGACTTTTTTCAAACGTTCGGGACACCCTGTTGTCTTCTTCTTACCAACTTCTAAGGCATATGTGCCAAAGACTGTAACCATTCTACACATTCCTACCAAATTTCATGACAATTGGTTGAGCCGTTCGCGAGTTATTTACTGAACAGACGGACAGACGGACGGACGGACAGACGGACAAAATCGATTTCATAAGGGTTTTTTGAAAAAAATTTTCTAAAAAACCCTAAAAATTGAATTCATATTTTCATACTCGTAATTTGTCGGGCTCTGTGGCCGTGATCGTTCGGTCGCCACTCTGTGAAATAGACACTCATAGAGAAACGAGTTTCCAAACTCGGCACGACTCGTCGCAAGTAATTATTCAGAAGAAGATGATAAGAAATATCCTTATCGTAGAATAATAAACTAACAATGCGACTAGGAAGTGGTAGGGCTGACAACCGTATCACACTCCGAATACAATTGTCTTTGTAACGTTGATGGACTACACACGGTAGTCATCAACGCACCATGCTCCACTAGGAGTTACGGTAATCGCGAGAGAATTTGTAGTTCTAGTTGGAAAGCTAAGGCATTGTCAACTTTGCACATTTAACAATTAAATTTAGCGTCACTTAAAATTGGGTTTAATTTTTGCATTTAAAGTTGATTTTGACATTATTGCAAGACTCAAGCGGTTGTACCACAAAAGATAAAAATGAGATGTAATCTTTTGGTAAGTAAGCCAGTAAGTAGAAAATCAAAGGTTGGTCAACGGATATCATGATTTTTGAAAAGGCTTACAAAAAAAATTAAATTTACTGCAAAACGGTAAAATTTAGAGGCATAACTTGGGCAACATTACATTCACATGCTGTAGAATCTACCAACGGGGAAATATTTGTTCAACTCATATGAAAGGAAAATTTTCTGATTAACATCTAGAAAAAGTCGTACACAAAATATTTGCAAAAATGGAATAAATTCATAGTCTAGATTCCAATTATTGCCGTCGTGTGAACTTTAGTGGATAGGTGTGAGATATAAATTTATTAATTCTCAAAATATACATACACATATGGCCAAAAAAATAAGTACACCCCTCATGTACTAGTTTATGCCAAATTTTCATAGCCTTTTTAAAATTGAATTACTCCAAATAGATAGCCATTACAACAATTAGGATACAACAATGCCAACGGAACCTTAAAACTAAATGGCAACCCCCTATTATTTTAGTCCCTCCCGATATTAGCTTTGAAGTAGGTTTTCAGCTTGGTCAAAATAATAAGTACATTATCGGTTTTTTAAATATTTTGACAACAACTTACTATTTTCCGTAAGGATTTGTTTTTTTTATTCATTGGTGTATGCAACAAGCGTTAAATTAAAAACAAACAAAAATTCTTAAGGGGCGAAAAACGCATGGTAGGTACGAAAAAAGACGTTTTGAGTCCGAAAATTTTAAATAGTGGAAAAATTATTCTCTCATTAACGAAATAAACCAGCTAAACATTGTATTTACTGTGTAATTCATTAAACTAAATAAAAGCAGTCTCAAATGCGTCAAATAGGTCCATGTAGGGGCCTTAGGGATAACTGTCGATCTTAACTATGGCGAGAAAAGTTACCTTGGCTTGACTGATGATTTTCGCGGTAAATATTGAAAATAGAGAATCCCTTTGAAAAGTTAATCGGAGAATACAAGAATTAAAGCAGTTTTCGTAAAAAGTTTAGTTTAGTTTAGTTCTTCTTGTTTCAGACCGAACAATGAAAACTCACAGAATATTTTTTATGTATATGTATGTATATATTTTTTTTATTTATGAGATCGTAATAAATTTGATTGGAAACTACTCTTATCGTAATATTCTTCATTCAGGAAAAGAATAATATGATATACGGTACATCAACTGGCTATTTCCCATGGAGTCGGAAAAAACTTAGTCTATGGCTTAATTTTCATAGTTTGGTTTCGTTCAAATGTACCTAATAACCGTTACAATGAGGCAATTTCCATATAAGAATATTTTACTGATGAGCCCATACACTTTAAATGGGGATTTCAGCAGGATATTAACCCTAACCATACCTCACAAACTGGTCAAGGATCCGCTTCAACCAAATTGAGCCGCTTTTCACGTTATTACTAGAGTCGAATTGAATCCAGAATGTTTAGAGAGAGTTGAATCAATGAACTAGAAACAATGTTTTCAAAAAACGAACCAAATACGGAATTTCCTGGAAATAACTGGATATATGGATGTATGGGAGCTTAAGAGTAATTCTTCACCAGAGGACCAACAAAAACCTTTTTTTTTTTTTCAAAAGAATGGATCATTTACTTTTAAATAATAAAATAAATCAAATTCTTGTCGAATCAGAACATAATATTATAATTAAAACCAGTTTTAATCAAATTAACTGACATGTACTTATTATTTTGTCCAGCCTATTTTAGTCAGTTCGTACTTTTTCAAGGCAGATGAAAACTGTTATTTATTAAAATATGCTAATTTACATATTATTTGATTCCTCACCAATCAAGTATTTAAATCTTTCCATATGATTTTATTTTTTTGGCCATATGTGTATATAGTGAATAAAAAGCAATAATATAAATATTCAAGCATATGTATGTATTTGTAGAGAACTCATGCCCATGCGTAACCCAAATTGCTAGGAACAATATTGAGCGAAAAAAACCTTCCCCAAAGAAAATAATTTTATTTCTAACCGGAAACAACCATATAACATAAAACATCCAATATCTAAGTTTGTAATGTTAAATCTTTCACCCCTTATTGATTCTTCTTAGTTCTAAAAATTTAAAATTTTTAGGATTTATTGCGATACATACTTTTATCATGCGACATTGGCTAGGTTTACATTTTTCTAGTGAATTTTAAAGAGGACTTCAAGTTCATGTAAACATAATTGCATACAACAGTTTTCGATAAAGATAAATTTCAAATGTTATCAGCCGTCACATAATAGCTCAAGCAAACACTTAGATCGTTCATATGGATAAATATGTACATACATATATACATGTGTGTACATATGCAAAACATCACCCAATGTCATTTCCTTTTGTTAAGAAAAATAATAAAATTTACCATGTTAACAATTCAAATCGGTAAATGTAGACTTCTTATGAACGCAAGGTCAAACAACGCAAACGGTGAAGCGACTCAAAATACTTATGTGACGAACGAGAACAATGTTCATATGTGTTTATAATACAAAATCTCAACATTCCGTGTAAAATATTTAAACATTTACTTGCAAAAAAAAACATGTTTGATATACATAAATATACATATACATTATAGTAGCAAACTGTTATATTCTTCACATTATGTGAAAAAATAAATAAAATAAAAATAAAAGAGGATATTCTTCTTTTTCTCAGTACCATATAGCCCCATGTGATGCCATAGTGCGTTAACTCAGCCGTTTATAGGCAATTTAAAGTCAACGTTACATCATCATTATCATTTCGGAGTGTATATAATGTGGCAAGCACTATATACATATTTCCTATCCGCACATGTACGGACATTTTTGGACCACGCCGAGATTCGATCTCCGGTCCTCTAGATGACTAGCATCGTAGAGTGCGACTCAACCAAGTGAGCCACAGAGCGGGGAAAGGGGATATTATTAACATACTAACTATTATTGATGTTTGCATCGCACAGAAAGAAAGCTATTCGAACGTGCCACGACCGGAAGAAGCCTTATTGCACGGACGACCGAGAGCTCGATGAAAGCAATCAGTAGGGGAGGACGCCCATCAATGGCTAGGTTTCTCAAACTGGAGGACAAGATAGCGACAACTAGAGATCAAAGCGGCGAAAGCCGTATATTGGGCTAACATGGCACAATGATGATGAAAGATAGGGTCATAAAAATCCTATTCACATTTGTCGATTTAACAATTTCTATTTTTTCTAGCATGTGCAAATATGTATACCATGACGAGAATTGATGTCACGTCTATAGATTACAAGCATCTTAAAGTGCGGACTAATTCGTCTGAGCCACTACCAATACCCTTTACATTTGAGTTAAGTTTTAAAGAAAAAAAACTTAACTCAAATGTGAAGGGTATTAAACTTACGGTCTGAGCCGAACTAGTCTTTTTTCTCATCTCTACTAATATTGGTACGATGATAAAAATAGGATTATAATCTAAAGGCATGTGATTCGATGGCATATTGCCAGAAATTATTATGGACACTCAAGATGAAAAATGTCGCCTAAACACGGAACCATGTGTACGATTCCATAATATTGCTGTCGATTATTTTTTGTTTTAAATATTCATAAGTGTACTACATCCTCTTATCCTCAAAACACGAACCAGCAGACCTATTTGTACATTTATGTTGTACCTACATACAAACAAAAAAATTGTCAACCATTATCGCGATACAAAGCAATGCTGACCATGACCATTAAGGCAAATAGCCAATTAACACATATCATATGGCAGCTACACGCGTCAAAAATTGTATATGTTTACCACTTGATCACAAATAATGTGGAGACCATCATAGTTGACGCAATCACAGTTTCAGATTGCTTCACAACACATACCAAGCCAACAACAAAAAATAATTCTATCGTCTCGGTGGCACTGATAATGGTGGGCTCGTTCTGATTCTCGTGTTCCGATTGGTCAAGTTTCAGACTTTGCCCCTTTCATGATGCAAATAACAAAGTGTAAAGTGTCAGCAATGATGATGATGCTGTTTTAAGAGTTGAACGTTAATTTGAAAACAGGAACCACAGAGATAAAAAACGATGTGGGTAAGAGGTAAGGAAAGTTTTGCGTCCGAATATTGTTTTTGCTTGTCACAAATGCATTTCTGAAATAACTATAAACTGTATGTTAGTAGCCATCCATTATAGAATAGATGAATGTACATATTATGTATTAAATACAGCCTCGAAATTGTAGCAATTATGAAAGATATTCGCTCTTCATCTTGATGCAGTTGACAATCTCTCCAAAGAAGTACTTAAGTATCTTCATAAAAATTTACCTTATTTTTTCTGTATGGGATAATCCCAGCAGACATTCTGGCGGACGGAAGAGACACGGTTAATGAAACCAGATAGAATTGCCAATATTCAGAGTTCGAATTGTGCAGGAACATTTTCGGGTCTCCGCCAAAAAAGAAGGCGAAAACGATCAGGGTTGATGTCTAACGAACAATAAACTTAGGAAACAAAGTGAATTACTTGACGTCGCAGGACTTATGGCGATTTATGAAAATGATTGCTGGCTGATTTTGTTAAATAATTGCTTTTTATTCGTTCCCAACTAGCCTACATTAAACCTTTCACTTATCAAAATCGTATTCTATTATTGAGACAGGTCATCTGTAATCCTGGAATTAAAAAATATAAATCTGCGTCCGCATCAGCCGGCTATAGCCTTTGAATGATTTTTGATAAAAAAAAATACGGATTTTGCTCGATCCAGTAATATTAATATCAATTTTGCTGCTCGACGTATCACTGAAGCCATGATGACGCCCCAACTCACGAGCTGAAAAAGATTGGGAACCACTGGCCTAGATACTTGCGCGTAAATAACAAACACTCCGAGTTTTTATATACAAATTGTCCATAATCACTCCATAGGAGGGAAAAAGTGGTTTCCTGTCTTGCTCGATTCCTTAAATTTATCTTCAAAAATGTGCACGCAATTTTGTAAAAAGACACAGCAAATCCCTCAACTATACGTAAAACGAATTTGTTTTAAAGCATAAGGACCTAGAGACCGTGGTCGTTGCCTTGAATCTCCTAAACGTTGTTGTAGTAGCAATTAAAGAGATTTTTTTTCTTGAATTAAAGGGGGTTTAGCTCTTGGCCGTTGTAACAACGAGTAGCTCCGGGACGATTTACATCGAAGAACCGGCTACCGTAGGACATTTTTATAGACAACACAAACATCCATAGTAACAGTGGGACTCGAACTTATGTTCCGGTAACTCAGAGATAGAGTATCATTTCTAACACCGAATGACCAGAATATCCTAAATCACTTTCAACGCCGTAAAGTTAAAATTCCTCACATCCCTTTACGCACGCTTCTGGTCTTGCTTGTATGATATCAACCGCATGTTCTGCCAATCTATATATTTCTACAAATGGGTTCTTATTTAGCATAATACGCTATAAGTGCCCCGGATTCGAACACCATCATAAAATATACATAGTCAAACCCGCGACATTAGGTTTTATTAATAAAATAATAGACTTTGTTTAGTGCTTGGCTAAACCATTCGATTTAAATGTAAATTGTTTTTTGTGGTTTTTAGCCAAGTATTTAGCAAAGCATCTTTTTATTCATACGGCCTATTGGGCTTCAAAGACGAGCTCGCTAATACGCCAGCCAGACTCTCTCTCTTCATTACCGTAACTCCTAGTGGAGCATGGTGCGTTGATGACTACCGTGTGTAGTCATCAACGTTACAAAGACAACTGAATTCGGAGTGTGATACGGTTGTCAGCCATACCACTTCCTAGTCGCATTGTTAGTTTATTATTCTACGATAAGAATATTTCTTATCATCTTCTTCTGAATAATAACCTTGCGACGAGTCGTGCCGAGTTTGGAAACTCGTTTCTCTATGAGTGTCTATTTCACAGAGTGGCGACCGAACGATCACGGCCACAGAGCACGACAGCCAGACTACATCCTTCATATTTTAATGTGTCCAGGATAATGCAACCTCAAATTGTACTTCCTCAGTTTACGCCATAGTGTCGATAACGAGAAATAGAGTTCAGTGCATCGCCGAAGTTTCCGGAACAGTGGAAACGATTTATATAAGGGCATCGACTAGTGGCGAAGGGAGAGTCCAGTTTTAGCCGTGAATGATATCGGATCAGTAACTAGTAAAGTATGTTAACTGTATATATCCGTGAGTTGTAATAAATAGTTTTAAAGCAACGCGAGTGTTTTTATTGTGTACTCGAAAATCTGTCTAACCCTCTGGAACGTCTAGAAAAGACGGAAATATAACAATATTAAATTTAACGAACAGTCAGAAAATGTTGAGGGGCAATCAATATTTTCAGGACTTGATTTTATATAGTAAAATTCCATCGAACTTGCGAAATTTTTTTTTTACGATAATTGGAATGCGTAAATTTTGCTAATGTGCTTTATTTTATTCTAACACATGTCTTGCAGGCATCGAAAGGCATGTGCTAGAGTAGTAAACCTAAACCCATACAAACTGTCAACAATGTACATTCATTTTGAACAAATCTTCGGAATAGATTGACCAAACTCTGGAGGCTTCTGATAAGATCTTTCCATCGTTGCTAGAACATCACACAAATCTACAGTTTTCATAATAAATTTGTAGGAAATGCAATAATAAATTTGATTATAGTCCTGATTAAAAACCCTCTTAATTGGTAATAGTTGACAGAACCACTTTTACAAGTATACTTGATCTTGCGCTCGTCTATCCGAGTATATCGCATAGCTAATACATGCATATATCTGAGCACAATTTCTATTCCATCTTCATCTTCCATCAACATAATGCCATTAAGATGTAGGCGTACTACACACTGCAATAATAATATACTTCACATTTTTACTTCAATAATGAAATAAAAGAAATTGATGATCATTAATCAAGTATGAGTGAATTCTAAAAAAATGTTAAAATTTATTTATAAATGACGCTAATAAAATATGTTTTCAGACTTTATCCTCAATTTTTTATATGCAAGGAAAATTTTTATAAGCGGCTCGTATTTTCGGTATTTACCAACAAAGTGGTTTGATTCAATTATATACTTAAAAAAATAGAACACATACAGGGTGGACCAATTACAAGTTTTTAAAAATGCAATAAAATGAACAAAATTAAGTGGCTGCCCCGGCTGGCGTCGCAGTTGCGCATTCTGTCACACCAATTTTCCAAGACCCTGTTGATGGTTTCAGGCTGTAGCTCACGGATTGCTTGGATGATATTGGCCTTAAGTGCTTGAATCGTTTCTGGATTGTTGGCATTACATCGGTCCTTCACGGTTCCCAACAAAAAAAAGTCCAAAGGGGTCAAATCGCAGCTCCGAGGCGGCCAATTGACATCGTCAAGACGGCTGATAACACGATTTGGGAATTTGGTGCGTCAAAGATCGATTGTGGCATGGGCTGTGTGGCATGGCGAGCCATCCTGCATGAACCAGAGGTCGTTCAAATCCATGTCTTCAATTTCAGTAAAAAAAAAGTCGGATAACATGGCTCGGTAACGCGCACCGTTGACCGAAACGTTGTTACCAGCCTCATTTCGGAAAAAATGGTCCACCACTCCACAATCCGCACCAAACTGTCACTCTGTGTGGATGCATTGGCTTCTCGACAACAAGTGCGGGTTTTCCGAGCCCCAGATGCGGCAATTTTGTTTAATAACGTAGCCGCCGAAATGAAAATGCGCCTCATCAGAAAAGATAATTTTTCGCCCAAAATCGTTCTCCAATTCAAGCTGCTCTAAGGTCTAAGGCCCAAACTGCGAAGCGATAACGAAGTGGATGGACGTGCGACTTTAATTGCTGAGTCAATTGGACCTTGTAAGGGAATAATCCGAGATCTTTGTGCAGAATTCTTCACAGGCTAGTGCGTGAAATGTTTAACTGTTGAGATCGATGGCGTGTTGATGTTCGTGGATAGAGTCTCATACTCTGGGCTACAGCAGCCACATTTTCATCCGTGCGCACCGTACGACGACGGGGACCGTGAGTGTTGTCCACTAGCATGCCAGTCTCACGAACTTTTTGCGCAAACTTGCGTACGTGGCGCTCGGTGGGTGCTCCATTTCGGCCAAAACTTCTTTTCAATAAACGCACTGTTTGGGCTAGACAGCACTCACTTTAAAAATAAGTTTTCAGTATTTCCCAACGTTGTTCAAGCGTAAAGCGACTCATTTCGTTCTGCGGAGGTATGATACTGACTTTCTCTCCAGATTTCGAGCGAAAAACAGCTGTCAGTGTCAAACTAACCTATGATTTAAAAATGAGCTTGTAATTGGCCCACCCGTTATATGTTAAGCTAATATAATTTTTATTTACCAATCCATGGTCCAGGTTAGAATAAATGGTCATGAACCCATTTCGATTTGAATCACATGAACATGTTTTTATGATCTGTCTAGATTCAAGCAGTTAAACGTAATTGTAAGCGCTTAATTCGTGCAGTCATGCGCTGTGTTTAGTCAGTTGACTTGGTTTAATTCTGTTAAAAGTGACAAGTGCATCCATGTGCCGAGTACGTGTGACATGATGATTGACTATGTCACAAGGAATAAATTTCATGAAAATTAACCGACTAATCTCTAATGTACTCGTATATACCCATTCGCTTAAATTGTACGTTGATTTGCATATTTTCTGTATCTATTGATATCATAGCAATTACCAACAACTAGTATGTAATACTTTTATTATTCAACTCATTGAATTCGGTTAATAACCGGTGCCGAAATATGTTTATAAATAGTTTATTCAGCACGTGAAAACTCTAGTATGTACCTACTTGAGATTGCAAAATGTGGTGGAACAAAAAACTTAGAATCTTATGGGACTACAAACACAAAAACTTTTTTAGCTGTTTCTCCGTTACCGTTATACCGAATTAACTAATAATAATACCTGATATGAAATGTTTTCAATGAGCACTTTGATATGAGTAGCCATACCCCTCTCTAATGAATAACAAAAAAGTCGCCTTTGGCACCCATGCAGCGACACTCTGTTAAAAATAAAATAAAATAAATAACAGGCGCGACAATCCAGCATTGGACTAAGGCCGCAGGATGTGTTAGTGACATCCTATTTCCAAGATCTTATCTGCTTTTTGTTGAGGTAATGAGATCAGCATCACGTTCAGCAGTGTTATTTATCCCCATAAATGGGTACTCGTTTAACATCTGAGTGAGATCATAGTCCGTCACAAGCTCGTGAGTTCGAAAAACACCATGGAACACGGTGAGATTCGAACTCACAAGCCTGTGCACCGAAGGTGCGCGCACTAACCGCTAGACCAGCCAGACTACGACACTCTGTTAATTAGGGCTAAATTGGGTGCCAAAGGCGACAAACTTAAAACAAAATATGCAATCATACCAAATTGCATATCAATCGGTTGAACCGATCACGAGATTCAGTGAACAGGTGAATAGACGCCAGTTTGGCATTGTGAATCACCCTCATCAAATATAAGATTTGCTATATTTCCGGTTTGAACAAAGCTTTTCGAATGAAAATTTGCAGAAATATTCCTTACATCATTTTCAAAGAATCCTCATCAATCTTTTTTGGTTTAGATTTGCAAACCTAAGGGGGGCTACACACGCATTTTCAATTTCACAAATTTACTGTTATTTACTTTTTCTTAGCAAAACTCAACATGCTTAGTATTTAAAATATATATGCTTATACGGACCAATCCCTGTGCCAAGTTTCATATCAGTACCTATAGTGGTTTAGAAAAACCGAGGGCGGAACTGCAAACGCAACTTCAAAACTCCGTTACGGTTACTCGAAACTGGAAAAAAAAATAACTGATATGAAATGTACTCTTCGTTCCATTTGATTTGAGTGCTCATACGCCCATCTTCAATAAAAAAATTAAAAAGTCGACTATTTTCGCGGCTGTCCTATCAACTTCTAATGTAATTCGTGCCAAAGACTGTTACCATTCTACACATTCCTACCGAATTTCATGTCGATCGGTTTAGCCGTTTGCAAGCTGTTTAGTGAACAGAAAGACGGACAAAATCAATTTTAAAAAAATTTAAAAAAATTACAAAATGTTCGTGACTTGTCATGCAAAATCATAATTTGCAGCCCTGGTGATGACTTAATCCAAGATTTGATTTTAGTTTCAGAAACTACATAAAATTTCACGAAAACTGAAGTATTTTCTGTTGCCAACACTATTGCCACTTTCAAGATACAGTTACTGAAACTTAATAGAAATTTTAAAATAGATTTTTCATCGAAAATTCAAAAAGTAATTTCATAACGGTGCTTTATACGTACAACTCTGCAAAGTTGATAAAAGTTGCTTCAACATGTTGGCTTTCCAACGGTATATCACTTTTTATATTTCCAATCCAATGATATCCTAACCACTTTTGTAGGTCAAATATTGACGGAGATACAGGTTTTCCAAAATAGAGTATTTTCCACAAAAAAGGCGAATTCTAAGCTTATGTTGTTTGCCGAAACGACATTTACTTGAAATTCTCAATTTTTTGGTAAAAAATAACCTATTTTTTGAAACCTGTAATTCCATCAATATTTGACCTATAAAAATGGTTAGGATATCATTGGATTTCAAAATGCCAAACACAGTTTTTATCCAAGACAATTATTTTAAAAAATATTGTTGAAAACTTAAAAAAAAGGGCAAAAAATTACTCTTTTTCGCTCGCGAAAAAATTAGCACAGGGTCCCCAGGGTTGCAAATCTGGATTTATATAGCCAGTAATACTCTAAAACAGATAAGCGAAAGAACGGTAGTATTCCATTTATCCTGAGGTTAGGCCTTTTTTTGTAAAGTTTTGCTGGCGTATAAGTTATCAGGAGGGCTGCAAATTATGATTTTGCATGACAAGTCACGATTTTCGATGACATTCACAAAAAGAGCGATAGGAAGGTAACGGTAAAAAAAATCCGATTGTATTGGCAATTTTCTTGCTTAAACAAGTTGCGCTAGCAACCTTTACAGTATTGACCACCTAATTGTGCCCCAATGACATGAGGCATGAAGAATAACGGTTTCAGGTAAACAGTAAACATTTTTTTAGGGTTTATCGAGAAATGAGAGGACTGGAATTATCCTTGGGCTGATCGGGAGTCAAAATACATAATATATGGCATTGGGCGAGTTAATCTAACAGATTCAGAGTCAAGTTAAAAAATTAGTTGTAATTTGCATAGTATGGATATGAAAATTTTTTCCTGAGGCAATTTTTGTCGTTTTAGTAGCAACTCAAGACATTTTTTTGCTCTTGAAAAAAGACAACAAAAAGATGATTTTAACAGTCTTGTTCATTATTATTGTGCCTCGGTACGATTTACATGATCGTCCCGAAATGTTACCTTACCGATGTCACAAAAGATACAATAAATCATTAGAAAAAATGCTAATTTTGAATAGGATCATAATGGTATGAATAGTTTGTTTGTTTTTGATTTATGTATAAAATTTAATAATGGTTAAATAAACTTAAAGGTATCAAACGTGAAACAACAATTCTAAACATCGTCACAAGACAACACGAATGACTTTACGGTCCATATAATGTACTATGCAGTGCAACATAAACTGTCTTCTAAAGCAGCATTGTGACATATTGTGCCAAAACATATTTATGATCATACCCAGTTTGAAAACAACAATTCCAATTGATCTTAAAATGCGATGTGACAAATAATATTATGTATGATTCAAACGATGAATATAAACGAAATATAAAATACAATTTAATGTAATGATGCCAAAAGAGATCAACTGACTGACAAAAAAAATGTGTTTACAGTAGGTCAGCACAACAGTTCGATGACTTAAGCGCATCGTATCCCATACCGAAACTGTACAGAAGCCCGAAAGAGAATCGTAGCTATTTATGGAACAAATAACAATATGCCTCCCGTTGAAATAGAATTTGCTGCGCAACATTTTCCATAAACGAGCGCGATTGGTTTATCATGCCAATATTAGTCGTTATGAGTATGACGTGTATCTATTATAAATCCAATTTTCATATACGTACATACATACAAATGGATATTAATACACAGGACTAGGCGAAACCCTAGCCTACATATTATTAAAGGATTATTTACGCCTATCAGGAATATGTTGTAACAATTTGTAACAAGGACTAAGTCGATCGTCATTTAAGAGATAAGTGTCAAATTGGTTTAAGCAAAAACAAATACATTTGGGGACACATTTGTTAACTATGATCTTAAAAATACTCATCTCATAGCACTGTCTAGCGTGCTGCTTATTCGCCAACCACAACACAATGCGCTAAGGGATTACATCGAATATCGAATGAAATAACAAACTCGCGTTCAACGTACTGGTAAATTCGTGCAATGATACGGCAAATTGACTTCAAAAACACAAAAAAAAATGCATATCATTCGAATTTATAGAATTGAACAAATTACTATCAGCTGGCGTATGTCATATGTCGGTCACCAGATACTAGAGGTCGGAAAAAATGCTTAAATTTATATTAAAAACGAGACCGAGGCTAATTTCGACCGCGGCCGAAATTTGGATACCCTTCGCTCTCCTCGGGCGTACCTAAAACTTGTATTTAATCCCCCCCCCCCCCCATTCTTTTCCGTCCGTCTTCACAAAAGCTCCGTTGCGTCGACAAAATAATATTTGTGTGGTTTGGTTGGAATAAGTGGGCAAATAAAAATATTTACTCTGAAAATTTTGTTGGGGGATGCGGGAGCATGGCCCCATAGTACGAATCCATTCGTTTTGACCTTTTTTGTTGCTTTGATTAAAACATATTAATTCAAGGTTTTGTGAAATTGGCGTAAAAAATGATTCTTAGAAGAACCAAAATGGGGGGGGGGGTTTGTATGGCAGCCCCATGACCCCATGGTTCGATTTAATCCATTCTTACGCTTGTTTTGTGTCATCAATACACTCAGAGAAAAAAACGCACATTCATATTAAAAGCTCCACATTTAAATTGAACGCAGTATTCGTTTGAAAAATCTCGTTTGATTTGAACGAGTTCTCATTTACGCTAAAAGAATTTCTTTTAAAACAAAAGAGTAGCTAAGCCGCAAACGGCGGTCGTTTAAATCAAAAGATTCCGCATTACATAGTAATGTGTATGCATTCCTTTACGTAACAAATACACATACATAAAGGACGCGATGCCAAAATATCATTTGTTTCAACGTAGCACAACAGGTAGTTAATACTTCTGGCCGGTCCGATGAGTCTCACGTGTTCATGTTCATTGTGTACAAATGTGTAGTGTCTAACAACAAACGTGTATTTCATTAGTTAGAATCTTCGTCGATGTTAAGAGTGTTTTCGAGAATGTACTTTTGCATTCATCTGGAGGAATGGACGCTTCCATACGTGCAATTTAAGTTTAGCGGGTGTTAAAATAAAGTGTTAAGTATTAATCATATTAAAATTAGACATAAATAAAAAATAAAGTGCTTTCCTGAAGTTTTCATAAGTTTTATTATTTATTGATTTGTCAACCCAGGTAACAGTGAGTATCTAATCGAATGGAGAATGGACAATCAAACGAAATGTATTATTTTATTTCAGCAGAGTTTGCTTTTAATTCCATGTAAAACTCAATTATTTTGAATGGGGTAATTTCTATGAAATGAAAACGGGATATGTTACTTTCGAAATACATATCGTTTCATTAAAAAGAATGCTTCGTTTAATTTAAATAACAAAAATGTTCAATATAAAAACGAAGACGTTTGATACAATTGCCTTTCATTTATTCAAAATGCGTTACCCGTTTACAATCAAAGAATAAGTGTTTATTTCAATGAAGAATACGTTTAAATCGACTGGCTCCTTCTTTTCAGGTAAACGCAAATTCTTTTAATTCAAACGCCTTTTTACAACTCACTAGGGGGCTTCGCCCCCTGCTCGCCACGCTCGTCAACCCCTGCCCCCCCCCCGCCCTGCACGGCCCCTGCCCTGCCACAGCCATGAGCTGACGTGCTCGCGCTGCGCGCTCGCAGCACTGACTGACTGCTTTTCGTTCTTGCATGCTATACTTATCGACATTCGGGATTGATCGTAGCCAATCAGAACATTCATCAGATTTTGCCATTTCCGAAGTTAGCATTTTTATATATAGAAGGATTATGCTTTTGAAAAAAACGCCACTCGTTAGAATTAAACGCCTTTGCTTGTGGAGCCAAATCAAAAGCGCAAATCGTTTGATTTAAATATATTTCGTTCAATATGAGTGAATATTTCTCTGAGTGTAGGAACACATTTGTGTCAAATTCGGTTGAAATTGATGCACAAATAAAAAAGTTTTTCTTAGAAGAACCTAATTTGGGGGGGGGGGGTAGGTTTGTATGGTCCGATTTGATCCATTCTTACATATGTTTTGTGTCAAGAGAAACACATTAGTGTGAAATTTGGTTGAAATTGGTGCAGAAATAGAAAAGTTTTTCTTAGAAGAACCTAACTTGGGGAGTTGGGTTTGTAAGGCAGTTCCATGACCCCTTTGTCCAATTTTACTGATTCAAACATACAAAAACTTCATGAGAAAGTTAATATACTTTTTCACTCTATGAGCGAAGGGTATAATTATGACGCCAATTTATCCTGACAAAGAAGTTCATTCTCATCAAATATGAACTTCATAGGGTTGGCATCTTCCCGAAAACATAATAAAAAGAAGTTGAAAAAAAAACATACTGCCGTACTCCAAACTGGCTAATAAACAACTAACCAACAAGACTTAAATTAAATCCCATAAATTTGTTAAATCCAATTGAAATCTTGACATCTCCTCCTAGAGAACAATGGCAAACACACATACATATGAATGAATGATTTCGATGGATGCTCAATTTAGTATCAACTGTGTATGATCATACAATCGCATTGCTATCGGCTGAAATATTTCAGAATTGGCATTTGCTTATTTTGCTTATGATTGCAATTTCGAAATACCTTTTTGAATTCCAATCCCTTTAATAACACCTTGGTTAAGTGCACATAAAATACCAAAAATGTGTCTAGGAAAGTATTTCGTATTCCGTTTCGTTTCAGTGGGTTTTACGAATTTTAAAATTGACAAAAGAACAATTATTCAGACACAGAATTTCTATTATAGACCGAAAAAAATGATTTTGTAATACAAAAATAATACTTACAGTAGAATGCCGCCAAAACTTAATTAAATCATGAATATCGGTTGATGGCGCAAGCAATAAAAAGTCACGCCATTCATCAAAGCTAATATTAAGGCTACCATCTTGATCCATTCTGAAATGAGAGTTTATTTAAATAAACAATGATATTCGAAAGTATGAATGAAAGTTTACCGCTTAAGCAATTTCTTTGCTTCGACTTGATCCATTTCTATACCTAAATCTTTAAAGGCGGATATCAGCTCCTCCATATCGACTTTTCCTGAAATTAAATGCAGGCATTAAATAGACTCACGTTCATATAAAATCTGTAACTTGAATATTATCTTACCATCCCTATTTTTGTCCAAATGCGAGAATTGCAATCGGAGATTTTTCTCGTGTTCGCGTACATAATATACAAATTCGGCAAGGCCAACATCACCGCTTTGCGTTTGATCCGATTGCTGTAGGAATGTCTGAAAACAAAAAAAAATCAAAATTATAACAAGTATTTCAAAATTTGGTCATTCAAACTAGTAAAGAGATGTCCGTAACTAATACCAATTGAAACAAATACAACAGTTACAACAAGAAGATTGTTCGAACAATATTAATTGTTTAAGGTTTAGCAAAAATTAATGATTTAAACTAAACGCTACAAAATGCAAACGCAACCCCGAAATATTTTGAATAGGATGGCAATCCTCCGGAGGAGAACCTGCTTTAGGTCGCGTACGCATACAGTGCAATGTCATGCTGTTCCATACAGGTCGAAACGATGCGATTCTCATCAATGACAAACAAATTGAAGGGAAGTTTATACGAGAGGTTTATTTCACTAACTACATACATATATATTTCTTCTGGTGCATAAACATATTGCATCATGGGCGTTTTTCGCTACGATACTATATCATCGCATTTGACAATCAAACCATAACTAATGAATTTCCTTTGTATATCGGCTTGTTAAATAAAATATCCAAAATAATCTCATAAATATCCAATAAATGAAATAATCCTAGCTGACAGTTGTAAAGCAGTATTCTTATGGAAAAGATAAGATAGCAATATTATCAAATTATGAAGAGCTCAAAGAATATCATATTCATTTCGGTTTTTAGTACAGGTGTCTAGAGTTTATCGAACGACAAATGAATAGGTTGTCACGAACGGTTATATAACATAGAAAGTATGTATACATAATGTATTGAACAATATCTAGAAATGTTATTCGCTCAAACTGATCAGATATTGCGGCTAGACTGTACATGAAATTTAACGATTTTTTTTTTTTTTTTTGAGTACTAAACATAAATAACTAACATTAAAATTTGCCAAATTGAAAATGAGTACAAAACTTGTTTCAAAAAGAACGTCATTAAAAAAATGGAGTTACGATCGATCTGCTGCGCCTCTTCGCAGACCAGGAATAAGGCATTACTCTTTTGTGGATCCCTGAAGATATTTGGCAACTGTTCTCCTAAATCAGTTTTGTGGGCGTCTATAGAAGAGACTGTATTGCTTTTCTTTCCAAGAACAACATTTTTAAAATCTTAAGAGTTCCGAAATTATTCGGACTATTATCAAAATTTGAACTCGATTGCCAAAATTCAAATTTTTTTTTGCGCTAAACGAAAACGAATCTAACGACCGAGCTATACCGTTTGCTGGATAACTTTTAATCGAAGTTAGCTCTTCCAGACCAGAATAGGTGTCTTCCTGTAAGGTAAAAATCTCCGCTGGTGAGGCAAGTGTTGACGTAAAGAAAACAGTTTTCCCCCTTCTCTTAACCTGGCAAACATGCAAATCATATATCATAATGCTCCCTACAAGATGGTGTTACTATAAAAATTCAAGCCCAAAGACAATCGGTTGCGTCGGGAGTTTGTGAGCTGCGCCTTCGACGAGATGGAAGCCGAACCTAATTTTCAATAATTCATCTTCCTGAGACTAAAGCACCAATATCATGTATGCGAAGGATTTTTATGAAGAAAATAACCAACAAACAAATAATAAGGGCAATTTGTGATGGGATATAGAGCGTGAGCTTTTGAATACAATACCTCAACAAAAAAATCGAGATCTTAATTCGTTTCATTATTATTGAATCGTCGAGATTCATGTTCAAATGGTCCGTAGACGTTTCTGAGTTAGGAACCACTGCTCCAGGGTGTTCGCTTCTGAATTTATTAGCCGATACAGACTACCAACAAATCGTGGAGTTGATAAAAATTAATCCAGACCTGTCCTTAGTCTAAATCTCCTACGGATATAAGGGGAGAAGAGTAGGCTTCATTTTCAGATTTTGATAATTATTCAGCAAATGAGGACGAGTTAAACTAACTAATACCTTTGCAGATATACAGTGTGTCCCGCAACCGGTTCGCCATAGACCCATGGTAGGCTCTAGATTTTGTTTTAGGAAAATTGCCGCCAAAATTATGCCCCTGCCCTTACTGTTACGTAGTATGTAATTGCATTTTGTCTGACTCTTGCGGAAAACTAAAATTCTCTCGCTTTAAGTAAACTGAAGCAAGTTTTTAATACAATCTTCTGAAAGTACACAAAATTTCCAATAAAATGACATCCCGAACGTTTCGAAGTTCTTCGTATCTTCCGAGATAGAAAGTGTTTAAATTTTGCCAAAATTTCCTGATCAACTTTTTATGCCAAACTTATATATTTCCTAAGCGTACATGGAAGTGGAAACTCTGTAAAGTTGACAAAAGTAGGCGTAGCTTTCGAATGAAATATAAAAAGGGGGAGGGGGGTGCTGTCATGCAGTTTATGAGTAATAATTGTAAAATTGTCTGGCTGGTGTTGTAGTTAGTGCATACACTTTCGGTGCACAGGGTCGTCTGTTCGAGTCTGACCGTGAACGAATTCAGTTTATATATTTTTCGATCTCACGACCCATGTGACGGACTATGATCTCACCCAGATGTTAAACGAGTATTTATGGGGTAAATAACACGGCTGAACGTGCTGATCTCATCACCTGAACAAAAAAGCTGTTAAGATCTTGGAAATTGGATGTCACTAACACCATTGTGTCCAACTGTCGCGCCTGTTATTTATTTTTTAAATAGAACAAACTGTGCTCTTACATGTGAATGATATTTACACTAGCCGTAATTCGCTATGTGTTTTTTGTTAATGAGTAAACAAGCAATTGACTTTATTATTCATTAGCAAAAACAAAATCAAAAATTAAATAAAATTCATTAAACAAGCTCAATAAAACAAATCAATTAACATATCAAGTCGACTTCAAAGTCCAAAGATGGTAACCTAACCTAAAGATATTGCTTAAAATGCGCTCCTTCATGTTTGATGCACAATTGGCACCTTTTACCAGTTAAAGAAACTGCTGTAAGGACTTCTTCCGGTTTTACTTTCATATCATCGAATGCCGTTTGTATTTTTTCCTACAGTTGCTCCCGAGATACGATCTGTTGACTGTAAACTTCGATTTCAACTTTACCTCAAACATAGAAGTCCAAATGTGTTGAATCCGGGCTCTTGGGTAACCATGCGACTGGCCCAAATCTTCCTATCCATTTTTTTTTCGAATTCCTCGTCCAAATAGTCTGTAACCACCCTTCTGCACATTCATCCACTTCCCACCAAAGATTCATTTGTTGGGTAATGGGCAAATCGTTCAATATTGAGGATACAATTTGGTCCCTTAATATTGGGCGAAAAGCCGAGGAATTCATCCGATGTGGAAGAAAAATTTTCCCCAAGAACCCCCAACCGAGCATTTACACTAAATTCATACTGATAAGTGGACGTACGTACAGCATGAGAGTTGTTGGAACTGCAAATGTGACTGTTCCAACTAATGAAAACGTCACTTCGAGTGAAAGTCGCCTCATCCTTCCAAAGATTTTTTTTCGGGAAATTGCGGTCGGCTGCTTTTTTATCTAAGAACCATCTACAGAACGTAATTCTTAACGCATAGTCTGTAGCGAGTATATCCTGTACTTCCATAAGATGGTATGGGTGACGGTTATGGAAACGAAGCATCCAAAGGATCGTTGTTCGTGGAATATGTAGCCAAAGCGCTCCTCTTCTTGTGCTAAGCCTAGGGCTTTCGCTGAACATCTGCAGAATCTCTTCCTCCCTTCTGATATTTGTACGCCTAAACGTTCGAGATGCCATTAATTTGGAAATTTTGTGTACTTTAGGAAAATTATTATAAAAACTTGTTTCAGTAACAGGAACGGAGAGAATCCGAGTTTTCCACAGAAAGTCGTGTTTTTTTACAATATTGACAAAACTAGGGGACTTCGCCCCCTGCTTGCTACGCTCGGCAACCCCTCGAGACCGAGGCTAATTTCGGACGATGCCGAAATTTGGATACCCTTCGCTATCCTCGGGCTAAAAGTTTTTTCGGGCGTACCTATGACTTGTATTTAATCCCAACTCCTCATTCTTTTTCTTCCGTCTTGACAAAAGTTTTGGGCTTGGTTGAAATAAGTGGGCAAATAAAAATATTTAATCAGAAAATTTTATTGGGGTTGCGGGAACATGAACCCACAGTACGATTCTATTTGTTTTGAACTTTTTTGTTGCTTTGGTAAAGCCACATTTTTCAAGGTTTTGGAAAATTGGTACAAAAAATGTTTTTAGAAGAACCAAAATGGGGGGTTGGGTTTGTATGGCCACCCCATGATCCCATGGTCAGATTTGATCAATTCTTAGATATGTTTTGTGTTACCAAGAGAAACACACACACATTTGTGTGAAATTTAGTTGAAATTGGTGCACAATTAAAAAAGTTTTTCTAGATGAACTTAAATTGGGGGACGTGGTTTGTATGGCAGCCCCATGACCCAGTGATCCCATTTCGGTAATTCAAACATACAAACAGCCTGCAACAATAATAAGCACGTGTGCAAAATTTCAGCTCCATAGCTTTTATAGTGGCCGAGAAAAACGCGCTGCGTCTGTTGCAGCGCGACAGACATCGTCCAATCGACTCATCTCGTCATGCTGATCATAACTTTTTATATGGTCGGAGATGCTTCCTTCAATGCGTTACAAACTTCATGACAAAGTTAATACATATACCCTTTCACTCTATGAGCGAAGGGTATAAAAATGCAATTACTACGTAACGGAAAAAGCTAGGGACATAATGTTGGCGGTTATTTTCCTAAAACAAAATGTAGTCTATGGCGAACCGGTTGCGGGACACCCTGTATAATTCCATAAACTTATTCGTTAACTTGATCCTTGGGCTAAAATAATGTCATTTATAGACCATTATTATATTCACCTTAACTCCGAAAGAAATGTAAGTTGAGCCAGGATATTTTGGGGGTATATTTCCACCAATATGGAGTGGTCTTCAGCCAAAAAGGGATGCAATCCGACCAAGGACACGCTTGCTTATAAAGACCACCACAGACCTAGCGATTTATTGGTAAATCTAACAAAACCACCGTTACTGACAGCCCGGAAGTAGAATTTGTTTATGTGCTAGTTGGCCTTTCGTGACATACAATTTTGAATGAGTTCGATGAGTGCAGTTGAGAAGAGTACTTTGTCTATGTATTTTGGACTCTCGTACCACAATGCTGTGCATTAGTGAGAATAGCGGCAATTGTTTGTTATGACTATTATTTTGCATTATGTATTTAGAAAGAGAAGCTACACTTAAGGACAAAAGTATCGAACCTATATTCGCGTATATTTGTACGTGTTTTTGGAAAAGTAAGATAGTTATCCATAAAAGCCGTATGTAATTTGAAAGTTTAAAACCTTAGCTACCTGTTGGTACCCTTTTTATCGATATCGATATGACTGACGGTCAGGTAAATTAGCCCTATAAAAGCGCCCGTAATCGGTTTCTCATTATCAGTGGCAAGCGGCTCAAGTTGTATCCCCTATTGTCTGAAGGTCTTAGTCAGCAAACCGTCGCTCGCCGTCTTAGAATGAATCAGTCTGCTGTCTCGACAGTTAGCAGGAGATTTCGAGAGACCAAGAACGGGCCGCTCTCGATCCACTTCAGAGAGATGACCGTTTCATTGTTACGAAATCGGTTCCTCACGGGTGTTGCTGCGCAACAGAACCTGAGGCGTGTTCGCGGTTTAGCCGTCAGTGCCCAGACAGTGAGGAGACGATTAAGGGAAGCTAATATCACTCCAAGACGGCCTGCCACGGGCCCCAAATTGACTGCACGATACCGACAAGCGCACCTCTTATTTGCTCCAGATCATCTGAATTGGAGCGTTACGTAATGGAGCTCAGTATTGTTCACTGACGAGTCGAGAATGTGTGTGCATGGCAGGGACAGAAGATGCAGTTTACAGGCGTCCCGGTGAGCGATTTGCGCAGTGCCGTTTCATTGAAACGGTTGCATACGGCCGCGGTTCCTGTATGATGTGGGCTGGCATTTCCTTAGAGGAGGGCTGACAGCTGATCGATACGTTACCGATATTTTCCGTGCCCACTTTGTACCCTATGCAGCATTTATTGTCGAGAACTTCACTTTGATGCCCGACAAGGCCCAGTGTCACGCATCGCGTCTCACTCGGCAGTGAATGAAGCCAATATGTCAACACTTAACTCGCCTGCACGCACTCCAGACATCAACCACATTGAACACTTATGGGACGAGCTCCAGAGAAGAGTCTGAGCCAGAAATCCAGTCCGTTCGTCCACTGAAGAATTGAAGGCAGACCTATTAGAGGAGTGGAACGGTATTCCTCAATATACCATCAGCAACTTGATCAGATCAATGAAGAATCGACTGGAAGCTGTCATTAGAGCAAGAGGAGGCAATACCAAATACTGAAATAATAAATACTTAAGTTATTTTCCAACAGTGTTTTTTTTTTCAAAACCTAACCACAAACCATTTTCATACTTTCCCATTTTCCCTACGATTTCGTTCAAAGAGCATTCATTTTAAAAGTACTCACCAAATATTGGTTGAAATGGTACCAACATAAAGCTGAGGTCTCAAGCTTTTGAATGACATACGATTTTTATCGATAACTACCGCCCTTTTCTAAAAACACGAACAAATATACGCGTTTATAGATTGAGTCGATATAATTTTGTCCGTAAATGTATATTGGCTTTTTCTAGTTCCGGGCTATGTTTTTAAATGGCTTGGGTAACCAAACTGTTGTTTTCTTGTTTGGGTTTTTAATCAGCTGTTTGACTTCGTTCGACATTTCCATCATTTCCAACTTTCAGCGAATTCGAAACGTTGCAAACAATTTAAAATGAGCCAACAAATTAAAGGTTTCAACGCCTGAATGATTAGTTTTGAAACGTGTTTCAATTATATTTTACAGTGGAAAAGAAATTGAAGTAATCCTTTGATATTTAACAGTTGAAAAACATTTCGTACAGAAGGTGAAACATAAAACTCATCGCAAAATGTTCAACAGTTTGCAACTTTTCGAAAGTTCTGAACGCACTTGTTGACTCGCATGTCAGCTGATTGACTTCGATTGAAAAGAGTACAAGGGAGTAGCGCAAAAGGTTCATTCGTTCAGGTGGTAGCCCCCAACATTCAAATAATGCCTCTAATCCACTGGTTGATGTCAATGGGTTACGAAATGGTTACCAAACATTTTTCCATGACTTAATCCTTATATGCTTCATCATTGCATAGCATGAAGAATAACAACCGGTTTATGTCAGAAAATCAGCAAATGAAAACTCATGTAGTTTTCCAGATATTTGCAAAAAAGTGAATTTTTACCCCTTTGCCACCCCCTCTCCCCTTAACCCATGGCGCAAATTGGTGTAACTTTTTACTGCGTATATTGGGCAGTGTAATCAACAATTTGGCATCAAACATTTCTTTTTTTTTTATGTTTGGGTTTGGGACTATTTTCAATCTATTGTACTAGAACTAGACTAATGATTGTCATGATAGATTGTCCGTAAAATTGCATGGCAATATGTTCCACACATCAAATCAAAAAATTGAATTCGATGGTCACATACACTTTCCAATTTATCTCGCAATCAAAACATCTCTTCAAAACGACATTTTCACAGCTCTTCGCAAGGTGGTGGGAAGGTGGAATCGCGTAGAACAAAATGTGGTCACTTTGTTTGTATGTAGTTCAATTTTGTCAAATTTAAATAACAGCTCGACCGTGGAATAGGAACATCCCCAGTATACAAAAATGTTTTATAAACACAATTGAATTTTGAAATACACTTTAAAATGTGAATCTTCTAACAATTTACACAGTTATAAATTACTACTTCACACTTGAATTTTGGGATTATATCAATTTAAAAAGACAATCGTTTGAAATATAGATAAGATAACATGCGCTTGATTTATAACAAAAACAAATCAACTGACTTATCCCCTCATAGAAAAGTCAAATTAAAATTGATTTCCTCTAGACATCTTGGCTATATGTACTTAAAATTGCATAACAAGGTCATAACTTGGCGATGCACACACGACACGACCGACAAAGTTGTCCTATCGACATATAAATTTTCTCTCTTACTGAATCTATGTATAATATTGAGTTGTAATGCGGTATTTTTTTCACAGTCCATTAGATATCTGTTTCGTTGTTCTTTGAATGAAAACGACATCCTAACCCACTTCCATGACACCTAGACACGTTGATGAGACAGGAGACACGTTTATTCTAATCTCTATGATTATGTCACCGCATATTTTCATACAAACTGACTACCATCCGTACACTTTAGTTTATTTCCTGCACGCAATTATCGATTAAAGAAAAATTACATTACAGCGGGCTCTAATTAAAATGCAAATATGTAGTATGTTGTACGTAAGTGGATAGGATGGTTAATAAGATCAGGAAGCACTTGACTATTGTTTCAAGGTTGACATAATTCTGTTCTGTCTTGTATTACATGGATTCTGACCCCACTTTCTTTTACTGTTCATATGGAATGAATTAAATCAGCTGATGCTAAAAATTGTTATTATTCAGGTCAGTAAATTAGTATGTTCAGTAGTTGGAGTTCCTATTTTCACCCCCTTATTTTGAACAGTAGTAGTCTGGCTGGTCTAGCGGTTAGTGCGCGCACCTTCGGTGCACAGGGTCATGAGTTCGAATCTCACCGTGTTCCATGGTGTTTTTCGAACTCACGAGCTTGTGACGGACTATGATCTCACTCAGATGTTAAACGAGTACCCATGTATGGGGATAAATAACACTGCTGAGCGTGATGCTGATCTCATTACCTCAACAAAAGCAGATAAGATCTTGGAAATAGGATTTCACTAATACATCCTGCGGCCTTAGTCCAATGCTGGATTGTCGCGCCTGTTATTTTTTTTTTATTTTGAACACATCAGAAATCAAGACCGTGCCGTGCTCTGTGGTCGAGATAGATTCAAAGAGAAACGAATTTTCGAAATTCGACAGGACCCGTCGCAAGTTGATTATTCACAAGAAGTTAAGAAATTTTCTTATCGAAAATAATAAATTGAAATGCAACTACACGTAATCGACAACGCTAAATCCTCCTCAAGGAGTTTGGGTTAAACGTGAAGAAATTAAGACTCGGCGCAGGTGAAATTGAGATGGTTTTCTTCGAAAGGGTTTTCTTCTATACGCCCCACACTATCTACAAAATTTTGTATACAAATTTGTCTTCTAATTTTTTCATAAATAACATATGGCGGCCACCTGTTTGCTACTGTCTATGTTGCCCATTCCCCTAAATTAACGGTTCTTAAAACGCACCATGCGGTACAGAGAAAAAGAAGCGAAAGTCCGCGGACCACTATGTGTTTTGTGTGGTGTTTCTTGTGGTTCTCTCTTATTAAAATTTATCTATTTTCATTGAGCTCAAATATATTTTCATAAAATTTAAATACACTTCACCTTTTTGAAGATCAGAAGCCAACCAAACAAATAATTCGATATGTTTCCATTACCATTGTATATGTCTGGTATTTAGTGCAGGGATTTGGGCTTTATTTCGGGCATTTTTGCCTCGACCGGTTAGTCCAATACATAAATTTGCACAACACAAAATCACGAGGCTCCGCGCGTGCTAAACAATTTTTCAACCCCCCTACGAATGTTTACTTTATGCAGAGTAGTTACTAAGCTAAAGTACCAAAACCGAAGGACGAGGGCGCCATAATTTATAGGTAAGCGATTGAGGCCGTCAATGCCGAAATGGGGCTGCAGCGCCACTTTTATTAAAATTCTTATAAGGAAAATTGTTCTGTTTCGATTTATATTTTTAATTATTCGTATGTTGATTCGACAATAAGTATGTAATACGAAGTTGTCCCCGTGTTAAGGCTCCTTACACCTTGGCTTTGTCCACCGGCATACTTATACTAATCAGTAGCCTACTAGACTAGTCGCAGACGCAGTATGCATTTTCTATGGTAGAAAGGCAACACCGGTTTCAAATGGCGTAAGTTAAAGATGGCCTGCCTGAGCAGTCGTACTTGTATCACTCTTCCATAGTCATCTTCCGAGTCAGCGGAACATTCTTGGCAATGAGCTTGACAGTGTTCTTAACGAAAGCAATCAGCGTGTATTTCGCTAATTGTTACGGCATTCTATAAGGCTTAAAATTCCTTACAATTCTCACTGTCGAAACTGTGACAATTAGCTGATTGAGGAACTTTAAGCAACTTTTAATTCCAATACCAGCAAGAACATTTATTCCAAATTCATTTTCTAGCCTAGAGCAAATATTGGACAATTTTTACTTTTGCATCAAGCCTCTAAAATAAAATTCATGAGGTTTCTGTTATCGAAACGTCTTCTTCGTCAATTGCTTTAGCTGGTCGTGAGCTAACTGTCATTTTAACCAACCAATCAGCTAATAGTCGTTGATTTATCAGCAGAGTTGTTACTTCTGACCCTGCTAGTGATACTGCTATGACGTGACAAAGGACTTTGTCATCTGATGCTAATTGATTGCGCCAATGAGACAAAGAGCTGTTCAGCTTTCAGTTAGCAGAGAAAAAAGTATACATATGTACTTTTGACATTGGGTTATACAATAATAAGCCAAAGAAATTCCAAATTAAGGCGAATATCTTTACAAAGAAAATCAATTACTATCGATTACTATGTGCGATACCTAATTAGGTACATACTTATATCATTCTGAATAAAAGAAAACAGGAAATGAAAGTGGAAATGGATAAACTGGCATTGCAAATCGACATATATAACTGACGCAATCCCCATTCAGCCAAGATGATCCAAGGTGGTTCAGTGAAACCCAAAAAAAAAATCTAAAAAACTTTGAATGAGAATCAGTCCTCCCCGGTTTGATTTCTGTCACACAAAATAATGTTGGATACCGTCGGCAGCGGAACACCCCTAAAACCGATATCCGTTTGGGCTTATTTCTAGCCGTAACCACATTGACTATACATTATGACCTCATCCAATCCACTCGTAGATTTACAGGATTGGGATATGTTGAATTAAAATTAAAAACAACGGAGGCGATTATTATATTATGTACATAAAAGGTTGTATTCGTTATAAGTCACGATTTGTATGAATATTCGCCGAATTACCATTTGAGGGTCCGTGACAATTAAGGGGGTCCCTTGTGCACAAAAAGTTAAGAACCACTGCCCCAAGTGGTAATTGCAATCGGTGGGTGAGCTCACCGCGGATAGGATTATGATTTTATAGAAGAAGGGAAAAATGGCAAAAGCGTTGTCTTTTTGTTGTACATAATCGCAATAGTAAAGCGCGGTTTACAATCTAAAAATTGTGCAAGTTGATATCTGGTTTCAGATTGATATGTATCACCAGCAACGATAATCAAAATTAAAACGTAATATTCATTTAGAGCACACGGGAAGCAGCTGGCTAACAAGCATCTCGCTGATAGTTCACTCGCTATTCGTTCCATATGTGATGTAGTGAAAATCTCCGTAAGGACGCAACTAGACAGTCATATTTCTATTATCCTATCTTTAAGCCTACTCGATTCATTCGGTTTAAATTTGTATACCCCTACTTTCTCTTCTAAAAATTAGAATTTGGAATTTTTTTCAAAAAATCCATCTTCCAAAATTTGTGCAAACTCTCCTTAGAAAAATATCGCGATGTCTTCAAAATAAATATTCAAGGTAAAAGATGAACAAAAGGCCAACGTAACTACATTCGTGGGGTATTTTTCTACCCCACCGTGCATTTACCGAGAATACTATTGCATGTAGAAGGACTCAATTCTGCACTCAGAGAGACCACAACGTCAGCAGAGATTACGTGAAGTTTGCACGAACATGGTGCAATACGAAGTTAGCTATGATAAAAAAAATGACGACTGGGGTAGAAAACTACCCCACGAATGTAGTTAAACTGATTTCTTATCCAAATATTATCACTAGAGGTACGGAAATTTCGCAAATAAAAAACAGGAATTTCGCATAAACTAATTTTGAAAATTAGAAATTTCGCTGAAATTCGCATAAAAAGATAATTTTGTACATTTTGTTGCTGTTAAAATTTATTAAACTAGAAATTTTAGAAAATCACAATGAAACGAATATTCAAAAATCACGATCACATTTCATTCAGAAATTTTCAATAATAATAAAAGCAAAAAAATCGACTAGGAAGTATAGTGTGTCTGACAACTGAATCATACTACGAGTTCAGTTGTCGAGAAATATTTTTGACAATACATACGACAAAGTCGACTACCTCAAGAAGTCACGGTAAAAAGAGAAAACGAGACCGAGTTCTAATCGTGTGAATAGCACGATGAGTGTATACCCTATACCCATGTACAGACCTAGAATGCTCGTAAAACCGAAAATATTCAATTTAATTTTTTTTAAGGGGTAGGGGTAGATGGGCTGAATCTCGCACATCTTTAATATCTTATAACGGCATCCAGCAGCTATCATTTGCGATAAATTTCAAGTTTTTCGGGACATTCTATCAAAAGATATGGCGGAATATTACTTTGTAGGGGAGGTAGGGGTAGGGGTAGTCTGACGTTCTCCACTTTGCACCAACTTCAAGCATATGTCACAATTAGGTAATGATGAAAATTTCAGGTCGCTAGCGATATTCTGTTGAAAAATATGGGCGAATTAAACTATCACGGAGGGGTCATTTGTACGGGAGGTAGGGGAACCTTTGGTCCGATTTGGCCCATTTTCAATACCATCCAAGCTTTTATCAAAACAATCATCTGACCTAAATTTCAAAACGCTACCTTCATTATTACGGGAGTTATCGTGCGAACTGACAGACACACGGACGGACAGACAGACAGACAGACAGACAGACAGACAGACGGACATGGCTTATTCGAATCAGGGACCGACCCTGATCATTTATATATATACTTTGCCATACCTCCGGTGGCTCCTTTGAGGTGTTACATAAATCGTCGTAACAAAAACAATATACCCTATACCATCTTATGGGTATAGGGTATAATTATGAGGCAGAACTCGCTAGTACTGTTTCTCTTTTTTATGTACAGTACATTTCAATTTTGGGGTTCGTTTTCCAGGAGAAAAGCTCTACCTTCAAAAATCGCGATAACAAAGAAAACAAAGTTCATTCATCCAACCTCCGACTAAACACCTTACTCGGTGTGTGGCAAGCCATCCTACTCGTCACCAAACTCTTGCATTTTTGGAAATTTTTCTATTCTTATTAATGGGAATCTTTTGACAAAATATAAATCTGAAAAACTTCCATTATTGATTCTTTTTACGAGAAAAATTAACTTTTCGTGGGAAAAGTACAAATTCGAACATTTCGCATCAATTCGCGAAAATGAGCAAATTTCGCTGAAATTCGCATCTATTTCGTAAAAACGAAATTTCCGTACGTCTAATATCACCAAATTTAGGAGGGAGTGAGAACCCCCAAACCCATATGTAGGATCGCCACTAGTTTCAAGTCATTTATTGTGAGTCCGTTCGGCCATGTAAAAAACCAAACTGCCACCCTGAACGGGAACGTTTTTATCGTGACTTTAAGAGCGACAGCGATAGTTTCATATCTCCGTTCTCGATTTATTGTCAATATCTGGTAGTAAAGATACAATATCTTACAGTTGCATAAAGGTAAAACCGAATTTACAAATAAATCAATATTTTTCGCCCTTCTTTCAATTTTTTCCACATTTTTTAGAAATATGTACTGTGTTTCCACCGGAAAAAAGATAAATTCATTTATAAATCGTGGATTACTAATTACTATTTGCAATTTAATTTATTGTTGACACTATGGCCAAAAGGTTCCAAGTTGTTGAGAAAAAAAAAATACGACCAGAAAAGTTCGAGAAATTTATTGAAACGGCGCGCGTGCGTCTACCAACATTTTTTTTTATAGAGATGAGATCGCCAAACTAGAGTTGTGTTCTGAACACGCAGATTGTTCCAGTCGAAGCTATTACCGAGAGTTTATCAAAAACATTTTCTTCGATGTAATTTCACGGATTAATTCGAATTTTGAATTTTCCAATATCCCGCAGTTTGCAAACAAAAATATAAAATTGTCTCTATTTGTTATAATGTTATATTGATCATTAAATGCACCCAATCGAGTCATTTCGTTTGACCACCATGGGTCACACACAAAATTGGTAATTTTTGAATGACCGTATGACCAAAAACTGCAAAATAAATTTAACCAAGGATGTGTTTTGTTATTAGTATTAAGGAGGTATTACACTATCAAATAAAATTTGACCAATTAAGCAAAAAGTTTGTCCCACTAGTGTAATAGCAAAATAAATGACCAAAAATGTGATTGACCAAAAATGAATGACCATCGTGGTCATTCATTTCTTGTACGATTTATAAATGAATTAATATTTTTTCCAGAGGACAGAAGGTGGTATTACACTATCAAATAAAGTTTGTCGAGTGGGTCACACAAAATTTGTCCAACTTTTGCAATGACCAAAAGTGTTTTTCGAGACCTATTACACTATGGGACAAACAAATGACCAACTGGTTTGGCCAATGACGTAGTCAGTCAGGTTTCAAGTCAGTTGTTTGACCGAAGCAAATTTACCTATCACACTAGTATGACCGTTTCAGAAAAATGACCAAAGGTAACTTAGCTCCAATATGTATTTAGAGTGGTTATTGTGCATTGTTTCATTTGTTTATCGAATTTGCAAAGGTTAAGTTGAAAAAAGTGTTTCTTTAGTAAATCAGTTTAATTTTGCTTGAAGGCGTAATCTTGCCTCTTGCGATTTAAAATTTAAGAAGACGAAAAGTGACCCCGGAGAATGAAAAGAAAGTTAGATTCAAAAAGGGGTGTACGGAGAACTTAGGGAAAATTAGAGTAGCAGCTAGCTCTTTCTAGACATTTTCTGTGTGTTTCATGCAGGGGTGTACTCAAGAAAATATTTCGAAAGGGGGTTTCGGAATAAGGTTGGCGGTGCTCATATTTTATAACTGCTCAGTGCATCCAAATCACTGAGTTGAAGAACACTGGGAAATTATCGTTAGAGTTATAGGGACAATCAGATTTTTGAACTTCCAAAAATGTTCTCTGCCTTCTCGTTTGTAGCTTGAATAATATGGTCCTCTTTTATTTCTTAAAAAAAATATTTGTTCTTGATCGATAAAGCGAAGGTTTTACTAAACTTACATACTAGCGACTTATTGGTAAAGGTAAAAATCAAGTGTTTCGTATTCCGTGATCCTCGAAATTAGTATTCGATTTCCTTTTAGTTTAATTTGTATTGGAGATTTTTCTGTAATATTTGTTTACTAAGCAACTTCACCGCTCTATACGGTTGTAAAGAAAGCATTAAAAGCGCTGCAAAGCTTCATAGTACATAGACCACCCTTGGGGTCTTCTAGTCACTGATCAGGTTCTTTCTCCCGTCTCATCTAAAATTGCGGAAAGACAAATTCAAAATTAACTGCGGATCTTAGTCTCAAGCTAGTGGAAAAAATGACAAACACCGAGGAGTAGTTTTAGTTGCCCTAATTCTAACCTGAGAGTCCCTACAATCAATCTTTTTCCAATGATCAGCCTGGGTTCATATTAAAATTCTGAAAGTGATTACCTGATAATTTTTGTGAAAGAAGAAATAGAAGAAACATCTTGCTATCATCCATGTATTGTTATATCCCTTGCTCTTGCTTACTGTTAAGTTGCTACAGATTACTTGTATGCCGGGCTCGAAACTTGGACATTGTGCTTTTGAAGTTGCGGTGCGTGTTTTATTTTAAGCCGATTTCTCATGCAAATATCATCACCAAATTAAAGAGGGGGTTGGAACCTCGAAACCCATATGTAGGATCGACACTAGCAACTCAACCAACCGCTTGACAACCGCTTGTCAAATTCAAAGTGACAATTTTACAACTTTTGTTCGTTCTTTTGTGTGAAAATGAATAATTCTTGAATGGCCGTGTAATAATACAATCGCGCAGAGTCCGATTTTGATAATTAAATTTAAAAAAATCACCAAAAGGAAATTTAGGTTATGTCATTTTCTGTCTATATTTGGCTGCTAGTGTGGATGCTAAGTAGCAGCCAAATGGCTGCACGCGATGCCAGTTTTTGGACGCGCAGCCATTTGGCGCCTAATCTAGAGGGACCTTAAGAGCGACAGCGATAGTTTCATATTTCCGTTCTCGATTTATTGCCAATATCTGGTAATAAGATACAATATCTAACAGTTGCCTAATCTGGTATCTGCCAATATCTGGTAATATGATACAATACCTAACAGTTGCCTAAAGGTAAACCCAAATTTACAAATAAATCAATATTTTGCGTCCTTTCAATTCAATGTTCCAGTCGAAGCTATTACTGAAAGTTTATTAAAAACATTTTCTTCGATGTAATTCCACGGATTAATTTAAATTTTGAATTTTCCAATATCCCACAGTTTGCAAAAAGTATAAAATTGTCGTTATTTTTTATATTGATCATTAAATGCACCCAATCGAAACATTTCGTTTGACCACCATGGGTCACACAAGAAATTGCTAATTTTGGAATGACCGTATGACCAAAAACTGCAAAATAAATTTGACTACAGATGTGTTTTGTTATTACACTAAGGGCATATGTTTGACCCAAAATGAATGACCACGATTGTCATTCATTTTTGGTCAAACACATTTTTGGTCATTTATTTTGCTATTACACTAGTAGGACAAACTTTTTGCGTCATTGGTCAAACTTTATTTGATAGTGTAATACCTCCTTAAAAGTGCATATTTCCCATTAAAAAAGTTGAAAAATTTGAAGAATAATGAAAAATATTGATTTATTTGTAAATTATAACTGTTAGATATTGTAAATATACTATCACTATCAGATATTCGAGAACGGAGATATGAAACTATCGTTGTCATTGGCACTCTTAATGTCACGATAAACTCGTTCCCGTGCTCTAATTATTTCGCTCAGGATGGTAGCTTTTTTTTAATGGTCGAACGAAATCACAATAAAATTATGACTTGATACTAGACGCGATCCAAAATATATGTACATATATGAATTTGGGGGTTCCAAACCCCTCCGAAATTTGATGATGACGTTTGGATGAGAAATCGGATTAATATAAAGCGCACCTTCAAAAGAACAACGTCCAAATTTCGAGCCCGGCATACAAGTAATCTGTAGCAACCTAACTGGCAATGAGCAAGAGCAAGGGATACAACATTACATAGATGATATTAAGATGTTTTTGCTGTTTCAGAGGTGCTTCTTCTTTCACAAAAATTAACACGGAATTAAATTCCAAATTTTATTATAAAAAACTGGACTAAGATTGAGTGTAGGGTCTCTCAGGTTCGAAATAGGACAACTGAAACTACTCCCCGGTGTTTCTCAATTTTTTTCCTAGCTTGAGGCTAAGATCCGCAGTTAATTTTGAATTTTGTCTTTCGGTAATTTTAGATGGGTGGAGAGAAAGAACCTGATTAGTAACTAGAAGCTCCAAGGGTCGTCCAATTATGTACTATGAACCTTTGCAGCACTTTTAACGTTTTCTTTACTACCGTATAGAGCGGTGAAGAAAATCTCCAATGCAAATTATACTACAGCCCCTGGCCATTGAATTAGGACCACTCGCAAAACTGTGGGTTTTCCCTAATTATTATTGCGAAACGAACAGTATATGATCCTTACATAAAAAATAGTTTATGACAGTAGAAGGACAATTATATATGCATAGTAATTAGTCAATGAATTTTTATTTTTCCTGATTTTAATCTGGGTACGACGACTAAACCCAATTTTTGTCATATGGGGGTATAAACATTAAGTCGTGATAAAGTATATAAAGGGTTGCATTTTGAAGCGTACATCATGCGTTTATTGATTTCAAAGTATACAGCAGTTATAAGTGAACTTGCTAATACCAGATACTGTTTTTTTGCCAGTTAGAAGGATTTGTTGTTGTTGTTTTAGCAGGCGACGTAAACCAAACCAAGAAAACCAAAATGGGCAACAATAAGGACATTTCCCCTGAAAATAAAGCCTGTATTTGCGGGCTAATCAATAGCGGACAATACATCTTTCAAGAAATGGCCAAAAACGAGAATAGCCAAGAGCAACAAGGAGAATAGTCCGTGGACATCAAACAAGCGGAAAAACTGCCGCCGAAAACGGATAACGACTTCACGGACTGATCGGCGGATCCTCGAATGTGCTTTAGAGAACCGCAACGCAACTGTAAAAACAATAAACGAGCAACTAAAGGAGCGTAATATCGATATAGCGACGCGGACGTTGCGGAGACGGTGTTATGAAAATAACATAAAATGTTGTCGGCCCGCCAAAAACCAAAATTGACGCCCAGGATGTAAAAAACTCGTTTAGAATGGGCTCAAGCACATAGCAGCTGGACTACGGCAGACTCGGAAAAGCTAAAATATAAAAAAAAAATTGAGAAAATATTTTTTGTGCTTAATTTTTTACCATAGAATTCGAGGACTAATTTTTGAGTCCTAACGTTCATTTTTTAGGTACTTTTTAGAGATGAGTCCCGATCGAAAACCGTCATAGAAAGAGCGCAATTTGTTAGAAGAAGGCCTCAACAAGGATTTAACGAAGATTGCGTCCAAAAAACTGTGAAACATCCGTCAGCAGTTACGATTTGATCCTGCATTTCGAGCGAACGATCGGGTTCCCTATATTTTGTCAATTGAACTATGGACGCAAAGCAGTATCAGGATGTAAAAACGGTTTTATTACCATATTATAAGACACTGAATTCTCCGAGATGCAAATTTACTTACATGCAGGATGGAGCACCTTGTCACAGGGCCAAAACCGTAATGAATTGAATGTCTGCAAGGAAGATTAAAGTATTGCCGTGGCCTGGCAACTCCCCGGACCTGAACCCTATTGAAAATGTATGGAACATGCTCAATTCGATCGTGTATTCAACTCCCAATAATAATGTGGCCGATTTTAAATCGAGAATTTTACAGGTTTGGCAAAATGATTATAACATCAAAAACATGATACGGTCATGTATTTGGAGTATGCCCGAAAGAGTCCGAGCTGTCATTGCAGCAAAGGATGGGAATACTACTTATTAGTTTATAATGATTCATAACAGTATATGTTAATCCATTTTTAAGTTGAAATTGATCGTTTGTTTTTCTTCGTTGAAATAATGCGGAAAATGTTGAAAAATTGAAGTGGTCCTAATTCAATGGCCAGGGGCTGTAAAAGAAAATCGAATACTTCTTCTAATATCGAGGATCTCGGAACACGAAACACTTGAGTTTGACCTTTATCTATATTAATTGCTAGTCTGTAAGTTTAGTAAAACGTTCGTTTTATTGCCCAAAAACAAACACTTTTCTTAGAAATAAAAGAGGACTATATTTTTCAAGCTAAAAACGAGAAGGCGGAGAACATTTTTTGACGGTGTAAGGATCAGATGATCCATATAACTCTCAAGATAATTTTCCAGTGCTCTTTAGTATAAGCTCAGTTATTTGTATGCACAGAACAGTTATAAAATATGGTAACCGTCAACCTTATTCCTAAGACCTCTTTCGAAATATTTTCTTGCGTACGCCTCTGCATGAAACATACAGAAAATTTGTGAAAAGAGCTGGCTGCTTTTCTAATCTGTTTCTAACATTCACGAACCCAAACTCTTCTTTTTATTCTCCCGGCGGCCACTTTTCGTCGGCCAAAGCCCGAGGTCGAGGTTCCACATTGATGATTGATGAAATAACACGAGTCCTTTTAAATAACAAGATTACGCCTTCAAGCAAAATTAAACTGATTTACTATATAACAACAATTTCTTAAACTAAACCTTTGCAAATTCCACAAAGGAATGAAACAATACCATAATAACCACTAAATGCATATTGAATTTAAGTTAGCTTTGGTCATTTTTTTAAAACGGTCATACTAGTGTGATAGGGAAATTTGCTTTGGTCAAACAAATGACCCAAAACCCGACTGACTACGTCGTTGGCCAAACTAATTAATCTGTTACTATTTTTCTTGATTAATATATTTTATTTTCTTATTTTTATTATTATAGTAACATTTTATTTAATTATAATTTGTTTATTATTTTATATTTATATAAACATTTTTAAATATTGAAATCATATTATTTTTATAATAAGTGCTATCGTTTTGAATGTTTTACAAAAACTTAAATTTATTTTTTTTTTAAATTTGACTTATTAAAAAAAATCAGTGATAGAATTGATTTTTTTAAATTTTGCAATTTTCACAAAGTGAAACTAGATAGAGACGCCACAATACTCCCCCCTTAGCGAAGGCTAAATTTCGCGATATGAATTTGGAACAGAAGTTACTCTACCTGCACGTGTTTTGATCAAACGTGAAGGAATAGTATGTACTGTGTTATTTTTCAAATTGAATGATACATGTTTCTGATTACGACGAATAGATTTTGTGGTACTATTATTTAATTGTTGCTGACTAACCATGTTAGAACTCTCATCAGTAGAAAGATAACTCGGTTTAAGTCTGTTGAGAGCAACATTGACATCTCGATCTTTAATTTTTAAAGTGTAAAAATGTTTACCACGTTTAATAATAGGAAATGGACCTTCATAGGGAGTTTGTAAAGAAGAACGAACAGCATCTGTCCTAACAAAAGCATGGGAACAAGAAGCTAAATCTTTGAAAACAAAATATTTATTAGACGAGTGATTTGAAGAATTTGTAGGTTTAATTTGAGAAAGATGAGATTTCAAGTCGTTAACGAAATCACTTTGAGGTTTTAATTGAGAAGAATGCTCACTAGGTAATCTAGGATTTTGGCCAAATACTAGTTGTGCTGCTGAAGACGATAGATCTTCCTTGTAAATAGACCTGAGACCTAACAAAACTAATGGTAGAGTTTTAGTCCATGATGGATTGTTATGAGCCATGATAGCAGCCTTCAGTGTTCTATGCCAACGTTCAACAATTCCATTAGATTGTGGGTGATATGCGGTAGTGCGATTTCTACTGAACCCTAACATACGTCCTAATTCTGCAAATAACTCAGATTCGAACTGTCTACCTTGATCGGTCACTATGATATGAGGCACGCCAAAACGAGAAATCCACTCCCTGACTAAAGCTTCTGCACATGATTGAGCTGTAATACCAGAAAGTGGAATTGCTTCGGGCCAACGAGTGAAACGATCTATAATAGTAAGGGCTCTCTTCCACTGCAAGCGTAAACTTGAGCGGCGCGGCGCTCCAGCGGCAAAGCTTTCACAAAATGTGCGAAAAAAAGCTTTTACTAGTAAAAGGTATAAGCACACACAATATTCAGAAAGCTTTTCCATTGTATTGAATGGAATTTTTGTTTATTTTGCATAGTTACGCCATATTTTGCTTGGTTACGCCATTCAAATTCGGAAAAGCTTTAAACGCGGGAGCGCCGCGCCGCTCGAAGCATGTAATGGACGGCAGGCGTAAGACAGTACGAGAAACCTTGTGAAGTAGGCAAAGGACCTATGATATCTAGATGAATAATTTGAAATCGCTCTGAAGTTTGAGAAAAGTTACCAAGTGGTGCCTTGACGTGTCGAGAAACTTTAGCTTTTTGACAGGCTAAACATTGGCGAGACCACATGGTTATATCTTTGTTCATGGATGGCCAGAAATATTTAGTGGTAATTAAGCGTTTCGTGGAACGAATACCAGGATGTGCTAAATTATGTATTGACGAAAAAATTAATTTACGAAAAGTTTGGGGAACAAATATTCTGATATTATTGTCTGAAATTTCACAATAAATTTGATAATCAGTGTCCGGAAAGGAAATTTGTTTCAGGGAATATTTTGAATTTTTTAAAAGTTCTTGAAGAGATGGATCTGATAATTGTGAAGTGGCCATAGCTTTAAAATCTATGTTACTGGGAACCTTAATTTCCTCAAGACGGGATAAAGTATCAGCAGTAACATTATCACTGCCAGCTATGTGACGAATATCCGAAGTAAATTCGCTTATATAGGAAAGATGTCGAAGTTGTCTTGGATTTGCCTTGTCTGGATTTTGTTTTAAAGCGAAAGTTAATGGTTTATGATCTGTAAAAATGGTAAAAGATCTACCTTCAACAAAGTACCTAAAGAATTTAATAGCCAAATATATAGCAAGAAGTTCTCTGTCATAAGTACTATAATTTTGCTGTGTCTTGTCGAGTTTCTTTGAAAAGAAATTTAATGGTTGCCAAGCACCGTTGACAAATTGTTGCAGAGCTGCACCAACAGCTATATTTGAGGCATCAACGAAAATAGCTAATGGGGCCTCGGAAATAGGGAAGGCGAGGTAGGAAGCTTCGAACATATTGTTGTTTGGTAAATTCAAAAGCTTCAATTGCTTGAGGTGTCCAATCAACTTTTCTTTTATCAGATTTCCGAGAGCCAATAAGATATTCATTCAAAACAGCTTGTTGATGGGCAGCCTGAGGTAAAAAACGACGATAAAAATTTATCATGCCGAGAAAACGTCTAAGTTCCAGAATGGTAACAGGTAATTTTATATCTTTAATAACTTGACATTTGTATGTTGAAGGTTTAATGCCATCACAAGAGATCAAATGACCAAGAAATTTGATTTGTTGTTTGAAAAACGAACACTTTTCAACGTTGATTATCAAACCATATTTAACTAGTCGCTCAAAGACAATAGACAAATGTCTAATATGTTCTGTCTCTGATTTTGAAGCGATGAGAATATCATCAAGGTATGAAAAACAAAAATCTAAGTCTTTAAGTACCTCGTGAATAAAACGCTGAAATGTCTGAGCAGCGTTACAAAGACCAAATGTCATGCGGGTAAATTCAAATAAGCCAAAAGGTGTGCAGATGGCAGTTTTGGGAATATCCACAGGATCTAATGGAACCTGATGATAAGCCTTTACCAAATCCAATGTTGTAAAAATTGTACTACCTGTGAGGTATGTGTAATATCTTGGATATTTGGAATAGGATATCGATCTGGCGTAGTTTGAGCATTTAAACGTCGATAGTCTCCACAAGGACGCCATTCTCCATTATTTTTCTTCACCATATGCAGTGGAGAAGACCAAGGACTGTTTGAATGACGACAAATTCCTTGTTGAAGGAGGAAGTCAAACTCTTTCTTAGCTGCAACAAGTCTGTCTGGAGCTAAACGTCTAACTTTGGATGTCACAGGAGAACCAAATGTATGTATTGTATGTGTGACATTGTGTTTAACAGGTTGTATGAAATTGCTAGGAATGGTAATTGCTCTAAATGTAGCGAGAAGTTCTTTTACACGAGGATCTAAGGTCCCGTCTACTTGTATAGAAAGAGTAGATAAGGGATCTTTCGAAATTAATCCAACTGTGTGAAGATTAGTAGAAGGATCAATGAGCATTTTCTTCGCAATATCAACCAACAAACCAAAGTGACATAAGAAATCTGCTCCAATAATGGGTTTTTCTATATCAGCAATGACAAACTCCCATGTAAAAACTCTTCTTAGACCGAGGTCAAGAGAGAGACGTTTTCTACCGTAAGTATTGATCGTAGAAGAGTTAGCGGCCAAAAGCTTTAGAGACTCAGGGAAACGTTTATTCCAAGTTGATGCAGGAATTACTGAAATATCAGCACCTGTGTCTATCAGGAAACGTAATTTTGAAGAATTATCAAAAAGTGTAAGGCGACATGAATTAGATCTGGTGAAATCAGTCGCCGTGGACTTCACGCAATTTAGTTTTTTTGATTTTGATTCTAAAGAATTATTTTTAATATCAGACGAATTTATGTTTTTGAATGAACATGGTTTAATACATTTATGTGCTTGTACACCGAATTTATAATGATACCAACAATAAGGTTTTTGACTTTTTCGATTACGTGAACTACTACGAGAACGAGAATTTGAATGCTCACGTAAACGAGAATTAGTCATGGCTTGTGTAAGAGCCGAAATTTGTACCTTAAGTTCATTTAATTCACATTTTAAAGAAGTATTTTCGGTTTCAACACTGAAAATTGGAGGTTTAATAATAACTTCATTAATTTTATCTGCGCTATCAATCATCTCTTTAACTGAACTGGATTGATTACATGCTAAAATAGCTTGAATGTTGTCAGGAAGATGCTGCAGCCATAAAGACTTCAGTAAATCTTCACTGATACGTTCTCCTGCAAGTTGCTGCATATCACGAAATAATTGTGACGGCAACTTATCTCCCAATGAAATATTATTAAATAATTGTCGTAATTTAGTCGTTTCGCTTACAGTTAATCGAGAAATCAATGCTTCTCTCAACGAAGTGTACGGTCGTTCTTGAGGAGGAGAATTAACTAAATCAGCAACAATCTTAATAGAATCTGAATCTAGCATGGCAAGTATATGATTAAATTTCGTTGTTTCGGATCTCAAACCAGAAATTTCGAATTGAGCTTCCGCACGTTTAAACCATAAGTCAGGTAAATCCTTCCAAAAAGGTGGCAGTTTAATGCTCACCCGACCTATATTAGAAGCGGCAGCGGAAGAGGTATTGTCGGTCTCCACAGACATTTTGAATCAACGAGAAAAATAAACTATCAATTCTATCACTGTAACAAAAGTGGAGGAATGAAATAGTAATATTAATATCTAATACTTAGAATGTATTAATTTTTAAACAAGTCTTCGGATTCCAATAGAAGATTGATGATGAAGTTGCAGTTAGAAGATTGATTCTTCAATCATCAACATAAATATTCAAAAGTTGGCTTGACTTTGAGGATGTCAACGAAGATCGTATATGAATTCTTCCAATAAATTGTTCGATGTTGTTACCGTAAAAATGTTAACGAACCCGTAGTGGACTTATTAATGAATTACCTGAAACTATTTATGCAGATTGACCATAACTCGTTCTCGAAACGAAATTTATTCAGTAGCTGTTATTGCAGATTCGACGATAGCAGCTTCAATGGTAATTTCGCAATCGTGGTTGGGTCCTAATATTTTTATTGGATTCTTCCTTGTCCAGTTGGGTTCGGCTCAGGTTAAGGATAGGTTTCCTTGTCGACATCGGTTCCGGTTCGGGTTAAGGATATGTTTCGTTGTCGACGTCGGTTCCGGTTCGGGGTCACCAATTGTTACTATTTTTCTTGATTAATATATTTTATTTTCTTATTTTTATTATTATAGTAACATTTTATTTAATTATAATTTGTTTATTATTTTATATTTATATAAACATTTTTAAATATTGAAATCATATTATGATTTTTATAATAAGTGCTATCGTTTTGAATGTTTTACAAAAACTTAAATTTATTTTTTTTTAAATTTGACTTATTAAAAAAAAATCAGTGATAGAATTGATTTTTTTAAATTTTGCAATTTTCACAAAGTGAAACTAGATAGAGACGCCACAAATCTATAGTGTAATAGGTCTCGAAAAACGATTTTGGTCATTTCAAAAGTTGGACAAATTTTGTGTGACCCACTGGACAAACTTTATTTGATAGTGTAATACCACCTTTACACTATGGCCATATGTTTGACCGGAATTGAATGACCACGATTGTCATTCATTTTTAGTCAAACACATTTTTGGTCATTTATTTTGCTATTACACTAGTGGGACAAACTTTTTGCGTTATTGGTCAAACTTTATTTGATAGTGTCATACCTCCTTAAATGTCAAAAATTCTAAAATCAGTGGGGTAGTCTTGAACCAATCCCTGGCACCGGCGCGCGTGGTCACAAGCCGTATGTTACAAAAACTGAAACAAGATCCAGGCATGTCAGAATACCGCTCTACATATCGCTTCGCTACGGGTTGCCGGCTCCTGATGTCGTCCCAGCATCATCTACATGAAGAAACTAGAATGTTACCAGTGGAAGATCATAATTCCCTGGAGGAGATACAACATTGTTCTCTGATATTTCCCTCCTTTTACGCCAATAACTGGCTCAACTTAGGTTAGGCTGGTGTACGTTTTCGCCTGAATTCCTATCTGTCTCGACTAGACCCGAGCATCCAGAATATTTGTACGAGCTGCTGTGGTGGGCCCCATGATATGGACCACCATTTCGCAGGACGAAGCAAGACATGCTTTTCGAAAACTAGATCATATTTTCGTATTGATAGTACACCAAATATACAATTTTTTTCTTTCTCTCAGGAGCAAAGAAGAGCTCTCAATTCTATTAAACTGATGTTGATGGCGTACATACTCGTATTTCCACCATAATTTACGATTGTATTAAAAACGAAATCTTAATTCCATTGACCACAAGTCTAAATTTCCTTCCATTTAAACTTATATAATCTGCCTAGAAGCCGTGCGGCGTTGTGTCTGTGATGCCTATGAGTCAGCCTAACCAGGGAGCATCAAATATTTGCTTAGTGAAGCTCTATCTAGCCTAGCGTAAATGTCTTGATATCTAATAAAGTGAATAGCGAAAGTATTGAGACGACTCTGTGAACACAGCCATGTGTGAACAAATTTACTTTCTAATTACCAGATGGTGTGGACTTTCGGCTAATTAGCCACATTCCAATTGGCAAATGCCGTGCACATGTGTACGCAACCTTGAGATTGGGATGCACACCGTTTGCGACTAAAAATAAATCAATTTGAGATGGGTAATTGGGTAATGAGAGGGATTTTATGAATAATTTAATATTTCGCAACAACCAACCAGTTTCAGTTGCTAATTATGAGCTTGCGCCAATTTAAACAATTCACCTAGACATGAAAGCATTGCAATTAGCTGCAAGTTGCCGGCATGTGTCGTGTGTTGCTTTTTAAATTTTGTTGGATTTATTTGGAGAGTACCTTGTACGATGCGACTCAATACTCACTCCACGCACGCACATCGAAACTCTTTCCATTCTCATATGCAAATAAGGGAGCAAAGTACGGAATGATGTTCGGCGAAAGATGTAGAAAGTGCCGAGCCACCTGGAATCTATGAGAAAGCACGTTGTCCGGGGGCCTAATGAATGACTCACCTCAGCATAGACGCTGGACAATCCGAATTCCTTAAGTGCACTGGATAAGTCGTGGATATCGATGCGGCCGTCTCCATTGCGATCGAGTGTCTTGAACAGCTTCTCTAGACGCTCCTCGTCCGCCTGGGGCAACTCATGGAGATAATGGACCGGCAAATAATTGTTGTGATTATGAGCGTGTGAAATATGCTGCGGAGCTGATGCGTCGATATGTTGATTGTTGAACTGACTCACACTGCTGCCAGCTGTCGCGTCGACATGGTCAGTGGGCGCCCCGGAAGATGCTGCAGATGTCGCGGTTGATGATGATGATCGAATGTCGTTGAAATTCTGCAATGTGTTTAGCACAAACTCGTCCTTATCGATTTTGTTAACCATTCTACTCTCCTAGTGTTTATAGCAATCGCGACAATTTCTCCGGGGAACAATTATTGGCACAGCGCTAGTTTTCTATTCGCTGATTTTTAGCGTATATCACGTTACTTTTTCTTGGCTGCGAGAAAGTCACGGAACACACAATTCACTAAAATTGCGCAAATGTGCTGCACACTGCTACGGCAACCGCATGAGGAACAATTTGCACAAACACTTTGTATTCGCGAACGCACTAGCGGCTAAAATTTTCCACGGTCACTAATTGATGGGTGCTTGCGTGCAATCAGGGTCAACCGAAATTCGAGTGGCTGTGGGCAAGCCTGCGAAAACGGGCGACAAAAGCGGGTGACACGTCTAGCGAGCACTTGTTGGCATTCTGAGAACGGTGAAATTACTCAGGCTTCCGTAAACGGAAGACGACATCCAAGATAAACGGGTAACCGTTCAGGCGAGTCACCCGTAGCCGTAACTTGCTATCGGGGGGCACTTTGATCAATTCAGAAGGCTTCTACTATCCTTGACCGCGTATCCTTCACCCTTATTGGAAACCGCAAAGTACGTACATTCTCCGACAACTGACTGACTGAGAATGGCTCAACGGAAGAGTACACGCGACGAAATTTGTGAATTTATAGCACCAAAGCGATTAATTTTACAGAACTCCACTTGTCCATGGATATTCGCTTGTGACGGTGAAACCGAACGAGGACGAATCTCCCTCGGCGACTTTTTGACAACTGCGAAATCTGGATTATTCGCAAAAAAAATATGCGACATATGGAACGCACACATGTTTAAATATGATGTACGTACACGCTGGCGCTTTCAAAATAGTTTAGTGTGTGTGAAGGCAGGTCAAGTTTCTATTTTAAGTTCAGTGGAATTTCGAGGTATGACAGAGCCATCTAAATGTGAAATGATAACTGGTTGAATTTAGTTTAAAGGTCCATCTAGACAAGTCGCCAAATGGCGCCACGTGCAGTCTGTTGTCATTCCATCGAAACTAGTCGCAATTTGGCTGTGCGTCCAGTTTTGATATTCAATATGGCAATTCAACCAACCTTTTTGACAACCGCTTGTGGGCATTCGGTGGCTCAGTGGCAGAGATCTCTGAGTTGCCGGTGCGTGGTTCGAATCCCACTGTGACCCATGGATGTTTGTGTTGTCCATAAAAATGCTCCTACGGCAGCCGGTTCTTCGATGTAAATCGTCCCGGAGCTACCCGTTGTTAAAACGGCCAAGAGCTGCCAAGACCCTCTTCAATTCAAGAGAAAAAAATCTCTTGAATCGCTACAACAACAACAACAACCGCATGTCAAATTCAAAGTGACAATTTTGCAACTTTTGTTCTTTCTTTTGTGTGAAATTGAATAATTCTTGAATGGCCGTGTGTAATGGCCCTCTGCCGAGGTTTACGGCCTACCTAAACATCCCTTCCGGTTCCGCTAACTCAACCGTCGAGGTATACTTGGTCGCAGGTTATTTGAATCAATGCAGAAATCGTTGGCCGCCATTACATTATTTTTACTGGGATGTTTTGGGGTTTTTATTCGTTACTCGTTTATGCAACTCATCTCCTCCTGGGCAAACTACCTCTCTCTCCGTTACCTATTCGCTTTTAAACAATCATGATTTCTATACGCTAACAAAATTTATTCACCATATCAAGATTTTTACAATAAAGTGCTCTTGGTCGGATATATTTTTTTTCTGTTAAGTCTTTTTCTTCTATTATATATTTTTTTCTTTGAAGTACTATATTTTAGTTATTACTCCTGCACGATTATTCGATTCAATCATTTAAAAACAATTTTTTCTCTTTTTATACTCGACTACTAGGACAACACACAGCAACGGCCGATACTACGTGGACAATATTTCCCCAGTGGGATGGACAACTAATAATTACTTAACTACAAAAGGAGAGAAGACTCCCGTCGTGCAGGATGCACTTACTTTACATCTTCGCAGTAATAATTATAATTTTATTCTTTGTTTTTTTTTTATATCAAACACAACCCGAATTTAAACACAACCCGAATTTAAATTGTAAAAAAAAAAACCGATTACACTGAATTTACTAAAAAAATTTGAGAGTTTTCTTTTTCTTATTTACGTGTGGACTAGTTTTGATACGGACAACATTTAACATTTAATAAGAATACATGAGGTGTGTTTTTTTGGTTATCCCGTGTAGGTTTGGGTAACGAAACTCCATATAAAAAAAATGACAGCTGACGCACCTGTCATTTTTTTTATATGAAGTTTCGTTACCCAAACCCCCACGGGATAACCAAAAAAACACACCTATGGATTGATCACACCTTGGATTTTTTTTGTCGTTTTCCCTCCGCTTGACGTTTGGCAGTTTGTGTCTGGTCTGAACGCTGGTTGACTGCAAATACTGACGCCGAAACTAACCACAATCTCTCCCGCAGGGGCACTTTCGGGGTTGCCCAGCCAGCATTGGCGTAATGTACCGTGAAAATAGCCACAAATAAGTTTTACTTCATGAATCACGAATCGGCATTATGTATCGATAGGACGCATTGAAAATTAGATACATGATGGTCAGCTGAAGGAATGTCGACGGATCATGCATATAGGAAATATAATGGTTTTCTCCTCAAGTGTGATTTTTGTTGCTGGGGTGAATAGAATCGCGAATAAAAGATGATCATTCGTATAGTCTGGCTGGAGTAGTGGTTAAGGCGCGCACCTTCGGTGCATAGGATTATGAGTTCGAGGCTCACCGTCGCACGTGTTTTTTTTTAATTATTTATTGATGCATTGAATATATATGATACTTAACTATTACATAATGTTTACGAATAACGATTTTATAATGATTATCCGTAATAAGGCGGAAATGCGTATATACATGAAATAGGGGGACATCGTGATATACTGCTTGTATGAAAACGTGATGAATGAATAAACAATATGTGCTCACGCGTGTTGCATGAAATAATAGGGACGTTTTATTGTGTTTATCCCGTGCAGGTTTGGGTAGAACTTCATATAAAAAAATGACACTTACCCAGGTAAAGTTAACCCGTGCAACTACCCTACACGGGATAGAGCTCAAATGTAGATGGCGGCCGCATAGGGGAAATATGAGGGAATTTGTTTTTTCAAACCAAATGTGAGAGTTTTTCTACTTACGAGAAAAGATTTTGCAAAGAAATAATCATCTTTTGTGATAAAATCCACCACATCTAAAAAATAAGCCGACGAAGGTGAGTCAAAGATGCGCAAAAACTGTCAAATGTCAGCTGTTTGGTCTTAACCGGGATGTTACCCGCGATCGTTTTTTTCGAGTCAGACTTACACGCGATACGAAAAAAACGTCGCTAATGATTACAAATATGTTAAATGCTGGCTGGGTGACTACGTCCTAACTTCAATCTCTTGCAGGGCAACTTTTGTGCCGACTTCCAAGCCCACTTGCTTTACAGCTGAGGAAAACGCCATTAGGTACGTTTTATTGTGTTTATCCCGTGCAGGTTTGGGTAGAACTTCATATAAAAAAATGACACTTACCCAGGTAGAGCTTACGCGTGTAACTACCCTACACGGGATAGAGCTCAAATGTAGGTGGCGGACGCATAGGGGAAATTTGAGGGAATTTGTTTTTTCAAACCAAATGTGAGAGTTTTTCTCATCACGAGAAAAGATTTTGCAAAGAAATAATCATCTTTTGTGATAAAATCCACCACATCTAAAAAATAAGCCGACAAAGGTGAGTGAAAGATGCGCAAAAACCAAAGCCATCTTTATACAAAGCCCGGAAGCAGAACACGTTCATATACTTAAGCGCCAAATCATAGGCCTGTTCAGATCGAAAATTTACATTGCGGTAAAGGCAAATCGGGTTGGGTCGCGACAAACTTTACACGAAAAGTATTGGTTCCCGGTCGATTTTCGTCGCGAAAAGTGGAATGTGTCGTGAATTAAAGTGTCTAGAATGCAGTGAAAGAACAAAATCCCGACAAAAAGTGAATTTTCCACATGTTTTCGCGATTTTTATCAGAGCAGACACGGTTTTTTTACATGCGCTGTGCTTGTGTTAGTGCATCGTGCAACGTATATACGACATGTTCATAGGCTCGTTTTGTGTGCATGCATTGCTGCTTCCCGGCTTCTAGTGAAGGTGGCTTTGGCAAAAACTGTCAAGTGTCAGCTGTTTGGTCTTAAGCGCAGTATAGACCTCGGGCGGAATGAAAATGAAATTTTTGTCCGCTGCGATTTTTTCAATGAAAATGCATGCTTACTGTCGTGGAACATGTCGGAAATGATGGGGAATTCCATAAGCTGCAATCCGAATATGGTTCCAAAATTTTTCTCGGCCATTTTATGTATTATTTTTCGATTCCCCGGTCATTTCACCGTGGAAAATATCTAATGACGGGGGAATCGAAAAATAATACATAAAATGGCCGAGAAAAAATTTGGAACCATATTCGGATTGTAGCTTATGGAATTCCCCATCATTACCGACATGTTCCACGACAGTAAGCATGCATTTTCATTGAGAAAATCGCAGCGGACAAAAATTTCATTTTCATTCCGCCCGAGGTCTATTCAGGCCTTTAACCCTTTGAGGACCATACATTTTTGGCCGAAGCGATTTTGTTTTTTGTTTTATTTTCGTGGTCACTAGGTCAATAGTAGCTATGTCACTAAAAATTGTGCCCCTAGCCCCCCATTTTTCCCCTCATTTCGCATGGCAAATATATTTGCCTGTGGGTTGAAAGGGAATTTATCACCTAAAAACGACTGAACATAATAACGGCATTGTGACGTGTAATTCATGTATTTGAAGAGTAAAGATCCTAATTGAAAACAATTAATGTTAGGTATGGTAAATATTGAAGCAATCTCGAGATGTTGTGGAGCAAAAGGACACATTATGTTGGGTACAAAGTACATCTGTGCAGTCATATTCATCCATAAAAGTACCACAAGCACAAACTTTCAAATTCTATCGGTTTCCCATTTTATGAAGAGTTATTTCCTGAAAAGTCCAGTCCTCATCATCTCTGGAAAAGGGTGGACTCGTGGTCTACCAAAGTAGATGTGTTCCTCCGGCCAACCGGCTCGATATTCAGTGCGGATTTCTGTAAGATAGCTATAGGTTACGGTGGAGTATTGTAAATGCTTACGTAATTCGAAAAATATCCAAGAGCAAACTTGCCTTTTTGTATGTAGTAGCTGACAGCAAACAGGCACATTACGTATATTTTGCTAAATTATGCAGCGACAAATCGAGCCCGTTTAAGTTTAATTGTATCAGTCGGTCAGATGAAGATATTATGCCCCTTGCATTTTTCTTTATGTCGATGTCAAGGCTTTACGGGATAACCCTTAAATTCAAGCATAGTCTTGGTGGAAGGAAAATTAGGGTAATTAGGGTAAAGGATCGAAAGGGGGACAACACAAACATCCATGATCACAGTGTGACTCGAACCCACGCTCCGGAAACTTAGAGATGAGTGACTTCTCTTCCACTGAGCCGCCGAATGCCCACATATGCATAGAAACCGATGTACCCTCGCTTCATTATCTGCCAGAAATTGTCCACCTGCCATATTAGAATGTTGCTAGAGAATGGGAAATTTATTGATCCTTACAAAAAACTGTCTACATAAATTTCAACCATTTTCTTTGCTGTCGATGGGCATTAATATAATACAGCAAACTCATCGAGGTTATAAATGTTTTTTTTTTTCAGTGTAGACGTCAAAGTTGTGTAGCTAGTTTCAGACACATAAAGGCGCCAAATTGCTTTGAGGGAGTAAATAAAGCTGGGCTTCTTCTTGAAACTGTATATATTAGGAGTAGATTAGGCGTTTTGGAGATACAGCGGATTTTGTCAATGACAATTTTTAGACTTAGCCTTGATTTTTAAAATATTATTTCCAGAATATACCACATGTAGTAATATAATTTGACAACGTTTTCTTCGCCATAATCACTAGATTCGTAAAGCAGTAGTTTCTATATTTCGTTTGGTTGCTGAAAAAAAAACAGCTGTCGTGATGTAGAAGGTTTTTACATTTATGAACGCTATGTACCGCAAATTATTTGACCTTTCAGATTTATAAAATTTTAAATTTACCCCATTACAAATCCGATAAACTCACCACAATTAAGTGTAAGTGCGAAAACCTTCTTACACTATTCATTTTCGAGACTCTAACTCTAAATATTGCAAATGTAATAAAAAAAAGACATAGTGCGTTTTGTTCCGTTTCAGACCATAGGCAAATATATTTGCCCAACTTATTTTAGGCCTGTACGAGTTCACTGAATTTCGAAAAACCTGGAAATTACACAAAGAGAAGGGATAGACCAAATGCACTGTTTGAGGCTCATCCATTTTTTCGATTTTACCGTTACATTACAGCCCCTTGAACTGTGACTACTTTTTACTAAACTTTGAGGGCCCCTGGGGGGCAAAGCGGGTCAGATAGGAAATTATACCCATAATAATGTTGTTGCCCCAGCTCTCATTTATGAATTTCTTTCCGAGTATTTTGTTATATTTTTAACGTGAACAATTTTAAATGTCAAAAACCTCCGGGCAAACATATTTGCCTATAGTCGTCAAAGGGTTAACCGGGATGTTACCCGCGATCGTTTTTTTCGAGTCAGACTTACACGCGATACGAAAAAAACGTCGCTATTATTGAGTCTTGACACCTGAAACCAAAGCCACCTTAATTTAGAAAGCCGGGAAGCAGCAATACATGCACACAAATCAAGCCTATGAATATGTCGTATACAGGGTGTCCGGAAACTGCCGCATAAACGCACCGGATTATGATTCCTCAATTGATTTCCGGCAAAAAATTTGTACGGAACATACCCCATTAGCTTAACCCTGCCACAGGCATTTGAAGATTTTTGAAAAAATCATTTTCTTGCACGACCTAAAGCTCAATATCTCCAAAGCTAGACCAGCTAGAATAGTGAAACAAGATGATTATTACAGCCTAAAAAATAAAACTAACCGCACTGAAATCGGATAAGAGGTTTGGTTTTTACAAAGCTTCAAAGTCAAATTTATGTGATTTTACCCGAAAACAATCTATTTTTTTCATCTCAATTTTCTCCAACTTCTGCCAAGGAGAGGTGCTTGTACGATTCTTTTAAAAATTGGCGCAGTCTTACGATGATATCTTCCTTACATGATTTTATTCAAGCTCCATTATTTCTAACAGTTTTAATACCTTAAGCCCAAAAACTAGGGTTAATTTTGGCAGTCTGAATTGAATTGTATTGAATTCGATTTAAAATTAACCCTAGTTTTCGACACTTAACGTATAAAAACTGTTAGAAATAATGGAGCTAGAATAAAATGATGTAGGAAAGATATGATCGTAAGATTATGCGCCAATTTTTAAAAGAATCGTACAAGCACCTTTCCTTGGCAGAAGTTGGAGAAGATTCAGATAAAAAAATTGATTGTTTTTTGGTCAAATCACACTAATTTGATTTTAAAGCTCTGTAAAAACCAAACCTCTTATCCGATTTTGGTGTGGTTAGTTTTGTTTTTAGGTAAATTTGTTGGCTGCAGTAATCATCTTATTTCGCTATTTTAGATTAGACAATCTAAAATAGCTTTGGAGATATTGAGGTTTAAGTCAAGAAAATGATTTTTTAAAGAATTTTCAAATACCTGTGGCAGCTAAAGGGTTAAGAATTGGGAGTATGTTTTCTTCAACTTTTTCGTGGGAAATGCGGAATCTCAATCCGGTGTGTTTATGCGGCAGTTTCCCGACACCCTGTATACTTCGATTTTATTTACTGAACTGAGAACCCTGCTCCTAACTCCTTACAAGGCCAAACATGCGATTGGCAATGTACCCAAATCCGAGATTAAATTGAGTTTAATAGTCGGACCCTTGGTCATCTGTTCGTGTTTCCCCTGATGACGCGATAGAACTGCAGGGACATTTTAATCGGTAAATGTCCTGCACTGAAAGGGGACTGCTATGAGCACAAAAAAAAAATTGTTAAGCAATCAATCGTTTTCATTTAAAGCTAACTGTGCTCAAAATACATACATATGTATAAGATTTTAAAACAAATCTTCGACTTTCTTAATTCTTAGCAATATGCGTCGGATAAACTTAAAAACATCCAATAGAACAAACTCCTTAAATGTCCTGTTTTCACGATGAAGCTTCTGATATATTTGATTGACACAGCTTTACAATTTCGTTTAGTTTCATACAGTATACAATTTTAAAACTTAACATTAATACAAATTATCATCATCATTTGGAATACATAAGACATCTTCAATAAACACATTGACAATAGTTATCCAGTTCAAGTGAAAAGCCAACTTCAATCGTTTAATAAGTTCCAGGCATCATCTTCCAGCTTATTCGTTTTCGTCGGGCCGGTCGTTTTCGCCTTTGCCGTCTTCACATCCAACGACTCTAAGGTATCTGAGTTTGATGCTAGTTGCATGCTTGCTTTTTTCGATTGTGATTTACTCTCCGATCGATTATTGTTACTGACATTATTATCGATAGCGGTGGAATGTTGTTGATAGCCAGATGAAATATGATAGCTCGTATCGAATCCATTCCAATCATCGTTGCCGCTATTCTGATAGGAAGTTGTCGTGGACTTTTCTTCGTTCCATCCCCAATCGTTTGCTCCGTTTCCACCGCTTAGCGATTGTGATCGTTGATAGCCGTCCGATGAGTTATTGTAGTTTTCCGAGAAGCCCGAGTAACCGCCCTGAGGCGATGAAATGTTGCTGCCGGCCAAACTGTTCCAGCCTTTTTTGCTAATGTCACCGACCTAGATATGTTAAAGAAATTAAGAATTATAAGAATTGAATGAACTTGTTATAAATTTTTGAAAAACAATTATGAAAAGCGCGTATGACCTACGAAACAAAACTAAAAATAAAACCAACCTTTGATGCTACACTAGTTACTTGCTCGCCAAGGGAATCTAGCAAATTACCTTCTTTAACCTTTCAAATCAAATAAACAAAATCAAGTGAATCAAGAATAATAAATAAACATAAAACTGAAAAAATAAATGAATCATTCAATTAAATATACCTTCGACGATGCAATATTTCCGTAAGTTACAGCTTTTTCCTTCGCAACGGAGGCTACTTTTGAAGCACCCAACGAAAGAATACTCCATCCCTTTAATAATAGAAATGATTAGTTAAAGAAGAAAAATAAAGAAAATTAAAACACTTTACACTAGCCAGTGATGAAAGTGTTGTGTCAAAAAGCTCTTGTGATTGGCTTTTTGGCGGTGCTTCTCTTGTATATCCGAATCCCGCGTATTTTCCACCTTGACTGGGTGGCAAATTTCTGGAAAAAAAAAATTAACTTCAGAATAACAACTTAATTCGAAAAAAAAACTTTTAAGGTCGATTTTCACACATCAAGTCACAATAGCAGTCAACGGTAAATTTGACTTTATGCCTGTTATAAAAAATGCATGAAAATTACCGATTTCTGTTACTGACTGTGTGGAAATCGGGACTTTAAAGATACATACTCCGGACGCATGGCATTCTCTTCTTGTCGCTTGGAAAAGAAAGCTTCTTTCTGATCCTTAAATGCAGGCGTATCGAATTTTTGATAGCCACCATTATCGCCGTAGCCATTTCCACCGCTCTGATAGCCGCCACCGCCACCCGAACTAGAGTAGTTGGGCATGGAGCCAGTGCTTCGTGAGTGCGACATTTGAGATACATTGCTACTACTGGATGAATACGATGTTGTTGAGGACGAGGAACATCTCTTCTCAGCCTCCTTGCGATCCCATGACTTTCCTTGTGCCATACATGAAATTTTATCACGATACAGAGCGGCTGCTTTAGTATTGTATCTCTGCTGGATGGGAGAACGATCATTCCAGTCAGGTTGATCTTCTAAAAATTCCCGTGCATTTCTATTTCCACCAACTTTCATTTTTTCCAATTCAATATCTTTCCATTTGTCCATTGTAACGGATCGAACAAAAGAAAGATGCACGCCCAAGCTTCGGTGTTGACCCGAACATTCCAGACATATCCATATTCCGTAGGTGACAGAAACCCATTGTGGATTATGTGCACCGCACTCGAAACATTTCTGAAATGATGAAAAAGTTAAGGAATTATGAATAAATAAGTTTAATAGACAATCTGCTTCCTTACTTGCTAAACACAAACAGTCTTGAATCTAGAGAGCAAACAGACATTGCAAAATGAAAAGAAGGATTCGCAGTCGAGCGGTTCACTTCATACCAGTGTATACAGCGAACCAAGTAACAGTAACTATAAAGAATTTTAAATACTCTATGGCCATTGATCCAGATCCTGTCTCAATTTTGGAAAAAAACCCTCGACTCACTCTACGTATACGATACGGTCATTCTCTCCGCGTTGCTGAGAAGTCTCCTTAACATGTATTCCAGCAAAATATATTATATGGATTGCCAACTATCTAGTTGGGAGTTAATACTACGCAGAGTTTCGAGGCAAATGTTTAAAGCATAAGACAATCAAGCAGAGAGTGCAAGAGGGTAGCGTTCTCTCTCCTACCTTGGCCTTCCAAAACAACCAAAAGGCTTTGAACTGTTCTGAACCGGTAGTCCGCGGACTACTGGTGGTTTCTCAGATGACTTTTGGCGGTCCACAAAGTATACTCCGAATTCATTGCACCATTCTCCACTTGGAGTTAGGGCAAATCAAGACAAAGTGGTTGCTGTGGTTCTGATATTCGATGTAATGATAATGTACATATACATAAAACGAAAAAACGCTGATCACATGCTCAAAAAGATATTATTGAGTTCAAGACAAGTACGAGGAACAACAGTTGAGAATTTTCACTTATGCAGAATAGATAGTAGGGCCGACTATCTAAATCAGGCTGTAACGCTCTTTAATGACAATTCTTAGCAAGTCAAATCGGTCATGTTTCGATAATAACTTTTAAAATATTATGTTTTAGGTCCACGAAATATGCTCATTTAAATATGTTAAGACAGCATTGACTCTTTCCAAGTCGACTTCTCATTTGAGCAAGCCTTACTTCCTATCGCGGCCGGGTCTTCGCCCCGGAACCACCCATGCATTTTATGCATGGCCAAGAGCCGCACACCCCCTCGACACATACAGGAAACAAAAGTTGCATCACATCTTTTTTACACTATCGGAGCAACCCATGCCGGCCCAGTTGCTCCAAATTTTACTTATACGCGCCGGCATCGAAATAAATCCTGGTCCATGGATGTGCTGCGTCTGTGGTAAGAGGATTTATTCTAACGTACAATCCTCAGTGCAGTGCTCATGCTGTATGGAATGGTGCCATTTCAAAAATTGTTCTGGGCTCAACAAGACGGATTTACGATCAACAACAACGATCAGCACCTTCATAGCACCAAATTGCAAAATCTGTGGCCAACAGTCTTCATCGACCTCACAGCAACCTACGAATCAGGGCCAACAATCATCACCTGTCACCCCCACAGTCTCTGCACACCACACAGCACCACGACACACTCTTACACCAGCACCACCACTGCAAGTTGCAAACTACTCCACCACAAAGATAGTTCAACTAAATTGTAATGGTCTACAACATAAAATTGTTGAGATCACTGACCTTATGGACAGACATCACATACTAGTTGCTGCAATCCAAGAAACCAAACTAAATGCCGATTCATCGCTAAATTCTTACGGAGGCTTCAACATCATCCGACGCGATCGACCCACTCACTGGCTCAGGAGGAGGTTTGGCTTTCTTGATACATAACTCGCTGCCATATTCATTAATCGATATCGCTGCCGCCGATACCACAACAGAATTACAAGCGATATCAATCAGGTCGGGAAATGTTGATATAGATATTCTCAATATCTATATACCACCAGCATCAAGTTGTCCCACTGGTTTCCAGGCCAACATTTCCCCCCTACTCACCGGGCGATATCGTCTATTACTGGGCGATTTCAATGCTCACCATGATTTATGGCACTCAAACCTCAACAACGACACCAGAGGCAACCACATCGCAAACCAACTAGATGATTCCGATTTCTGTCCATTGAATGACGACTCACCAACCCGCATTGCAGGATCATGCAGAAGCTCGCCTGACATATCCATCGCCAGCCCTGGGCTCATAAACAGCATTACTTGGGAACCGTTCATAACTTTCTCGTCAGACCATTTGCCTATTGTCCTCACGATTGATAAACCGTTTACGTTTACGTACACTGAGAAGAAGACATATTCGAATTTCAGCAAAGCCGACTGGATTGGCTTCCAAACCTAATACAAATGAAGCGTTTTCTGCCCTTCCAACCCCTACTGCTGAAAAAAACCTGAGATGGATTATCCAGAATGCAGCCAAAAGATACATTCCAGCGGGCCGCATCCCAATCATGAGACCGCATTTCCCATCATCTGCTGCAGAATTGGCAAAAACGAGAGATGAACTCCGAACAGCAGACCCAAATGATCCTCGCATCGGCGATCTCAACAACATTATAACCCAGCAAGTCAACGACCACAGGAAACAGTTATGGAATTCGCATTTAAAAACATGCCACGTAAAATCCGGCGTAAGCAACCTTTGGAGAACGGTACGTGCTCTATCAAACCCCACAAAACCCAAAGGTAAGGTAGCTATAAAATTCGGTGATACAACATACAACAACGACGACATATGCGCTCACAAATTTAACCAACAATTCGTCGAACATCCCGAAAAAGATAAGCTCAAGCGCAAAATTACCAGAGCTATCCGAAACAGCACCACTGACCAACACCTCCAGATTACCTCAAACGAAGTCAAGTTTGCAATAAAAAATGCGAAAAACTCCAAAGCGTACGGACTAGACGGTATTGCCATGATTATGCCCAAACACATCGACTCTCCGGCCATTGAGTATATCACTGCTACGATGAACCTGTCGCTGAAAACCTTCATCATACCCGAGCTATGGAAAAAAGGCCGTATCACCCCCATACCGAAGCCAGGCAAAGATCATACTCTAGCAGAATCATACCGTCCAATAACGCTACTGTCCCCCGTGGCCAAAATACTTGAGGCACTAGTGTTGCCTAAACTCCTGGAGAACGTCCAGCTTGCCAATCATCAACACGGTTTCCGGAAAATGCATAGCACTACAACCGCTATAGACAGGATTACCTCCAACATTTTCAATGGACTCAATCAGCCGAAACCCTGCAAGCGCACTATCCTCGTAGCTCTCGATTTGTCAAAAGCATTTGACACTGTTAACCACACAGTACTTTTGACAGACCTACGCAACACTACCCCTCCGTATATCCACAAATGGATCGCGAATTATCTTGCCGGTCGTCAATCCTGCACCGAGTTTAGGAATGGAAAGTCCAAACTCAGGAAAATTAAACAAGGCGTTCCACAGGGCGGAGTCTTATCTCCCACCCTCTTCAACCTTTACATGTCAGGACTGCCCACACCACCCACGGGACTCGAAATCATCTCTTATGCTGACGACTGTACCATCATGGCGACTGGCAACGACATTCCCGAAATGTGCGACCACATCAACGAATACCTGCTGACACTCAACGACTTGTGAGTAAAGGCTTGAAGCTCTCAGCACCAAAGTCCTCCGCCACCTTATTCACCAGCTTCAACCAGGAGTACAATATGCAACTCCCTATATCTATCGACACCAACGTCATCCCTACTATTCGGACTCCCAAGATCCTAGGTGTCACGATAGACAACTCCGGCAAATTTAACACACACGCTGAGAACATCTGCTCTAAACTCAGGAGCAGAAACAAAATTCTTAAAGCTCTTGCCGGTAGTACTTGGGGCACCGACAAAGAAACACTTCTGACTACCTATAAAGCCATCGGTCGCCCCCTAGTCAATTATGCAGCACCGACGTGGTCAAATGGTCTCTGCAACACAAAATGGGGCCACATACAAATCTGCCAGAACACGGCACTTCGCACCATCACCGGCTGTGTTAAGATGTCCTCAGTGGATCATCCGCACCAGGAGACTAAGATGATGACTTTGAGAAACCACAACGAACTTCTTACCAAACAGTATCTAGTCGGATGCTATCGTACAAATCACCCGAACAATGAACTCATGGACAAAACACCACCGCCACGACGAAAAGGACGCTCTATCAGAGACAAAGAGCGCGAAGTCCAGCGATACAAAAAGGTTCCCTTCGATAACTCCGACTACAAGGCGGCGATTGCAGACATACACACACAAGACGTTCGTAAAGCTACTCAAAGCCTCACAAATAATCGTGTACTTGGCACCAAACCTCCAGCCATATCTCCTGACGAAGAACAATTACCGAGAGCTACCCGTACCACCTTAGCTCAGCTCCGATCCGGTTGGTGCCCGCGACTAAATTCTTATTTATCGCGTATAAATAATGAAGTTGCAAACACCTGCCCAGTCTGCGGAACCAGTCCACACGATGTAGACCACATTTTCGATTGTCCAGCTGCTCCCACGCAACTTACACCACTTGCGTTATGGTTACAACCAATCGAAGCAGCTTTCTTTCTAAACCTCGACATCGAGGATGGAATGCCCACCATCTTCGAATAAATATGATGCAACTAATTAAACGTTTCCTGTCTGTGCCGCTAATACAACAACAACAACAACAGTGGTAGCTCAATTAGAGAGAGAGAGGAAGTGTGTTGTTCGGTTGGAAGAAACTTTTACTCATGTTTAATGCGAATACAAGCTCTAGCAACTTTAAATTATCGAGGCATAATACGATAACCAAAATGAATTTTGAAGTTAGTGGTCCGCGACCATTAGCAAGATTTATCAAGTGGTCCTTCGTTTACAAAAGGTTTAGAACCACTGATCCAGATCAGCTAAGATGGTGTGCTGGCATGGCTTTGGTTGATTTAGACTATTCAAGAACTTGTGGTAGTGCTGTGCATTTTTCCAAAGACATGTTCGTTACTAGCAAGATTTCTATATGTGAAAAGTATTAGCAGTATCAGCGATTCAAGTATTTTGGCCACAGAGATTAAAAGCGAAGCCCGACGGTATACTTGTTCAAGATGGGAGATGGATATACGTATTGGCAACAATTCTGTTCCTACTGTTAAAAACCCCAAAATTCTCGGGCTTCACCTAGAGAATATGATGACGTCTGTGAATCATGCAGCTTCAGTCTGTGTAGGAACGCAGTAGGAACAACATCTTAAAAGCTCTAGCTGGTAGCACCTGAGGCAAAGATAAAGAAACCATGCTAGCTACTTATAAAGCGGTGGGTCGAGCGGCCGCTGATTATGCAGCCCCAGTTTGGACACATAGTCTATGTGACACAAACTGGTCCAAAGTTCAGGTCTGCTAAAATGCCGCTCTACGCATCGCGACAGGTTGCCTTCTGATGTCTGCCCAGGATCACTTACAGGAGACAAAATTGATGCCAATACGTGACCACAATCTCCTACTCTCAAAACAGTATCTTGTTGGTTGCTACCAATAATCATCTCATGGACCGAATTCCTCCACCACGACATGTCAGGCGTGGTTTACGAGACCTTGAGAGAGAGGTTCAGGGATACAAACGGGACCCTTACGATGAAGTTACATATCGAGCCGCCATTGCAGCGATCCACACTGAAGAAGTGAATCGGCCTATCGCGAGTTTAGGTGCGAATAGAGTCCTCTCAGAGCGCCCACCACCAATTTCGCCTGAGGAGATTAGGCTCCCGAGAGCCACTAGAGTAACACTAGCTCAACTTCGGTCGGGCTTTTGTTCACGCCTTAATTCGTACCTTTCTCGCATAAACCCGGACATCCAAAACATCTGTCCAAACTGCAATGGTACTCCTCATGATGTGGGTCACTTGTTTCAATGCCCCGCTGCGCCCACTGATCTTACCCCTATATCGCTGTGGGAAAACCCTATCGCAGCAGCTACGTTTTTGTCCTTAGACCTCACGGACACAAACATTGACGAAGCATAAACCGTACCCACATAGATGCACAGAGGTTTCACACCTGTCTGCACCGCTACAAGAAGAAGAAGAAGAAGAAGAAGAGTGTGATGTTTTACCAGATTTGGGTAATGGAATAATGCAATCATACATTCTTCCAATACTCAAGAATTTAAGATAATGCGAATTTCAAGCGATTAAGACTATGTTTACACGACGGAACAAATACGAGTATTCGGACCTCTGTAGCTAGGACCCTGGTTGGTCCTTAGTGTTCAAATTTGGTAGAGGTTGTCGCTGGCGCCGCTTAACGAAGTGCAGAAAAAGCAAGAAGATACGATGAAAAACACCGGAGATATAAGTTTTAAAATTGCATTTTTTCGAAAATCTAGTTCTCGTTGTTCTTGTTGTTCATTGACAGGGCTAAAGCCTCGTAGAGAGCATATCGGGATTTACTCTCTTTTCCCATGGACAGAGTCTGTCCTGAGGGTGTGCATAGGCCATGATTTGCTCCGATCCATGCGGTAGAAAAAAGATACAACCGAAAATGTGAAATTGCATAAAGTTTCTCGCTTTTTTTATATGTTTCAAAGAAAGCATTTTGCAAAAGTCGGGGATAGGCCCGAAAAATACCTAGAAAAGAATCGCATAGTTTTGCGATTTGACAGGATTGTTGAGAACAATCCCTCCAAAGTTTTCAATTGTAGAGAGTCTGGAAGAGTAGGGGCAAAGGGGTCAAAGTTCCTGTTTTGATTCGTCTCATATACGAGTAGGTACATATTAATATTATATTGGATGAGCATCAAATAAAAGCATTGAAAACCTAAACAGACAACCGTCAAAACAATTGGATATCTGGAGAACCGTTACGATTTCGCGAAAAAGGATTGCAGATTCGGTCGTTTCAGACCAATATTTTGGCGCAGCAGATACTGACATCGTTCCTGGAGCAGTCATTCAAATATGTGGAACCAACTCCATATACATAAAGTGCTTCCTATCTCGTTTCCACTCCCGACCAGTACTCTACTCTAGAGGAAACAAGTTCTTAATAAAATTCAAAAGTAAAATGCATCGACTTGTAACTGATGAAGTTATTTCCGGTTTCGGTATTTGCTTGCCAGCTCAAACAGTGCGTTAAGCACATTTTTTGTTGCTATTAAAACAAAACATAATTTCCCAATCAAGGCCGTTTGCAATCTGCACGTCACTTCGTGCGGCAATTGAGTAAACTACAGCATCGCACAGTCGAAGTAAATGAAGCAAAACAGCACACTCAGACCATAAATCGCCACGAAGATGTTGCGATAAAAAACAGCCACCAAAAAAACTGAACGCGACCGTATCAACAACCTTGTGCAGCTCGTGCTGAGCTGGTGAGTACCACGGTCGATAACTGCGAGTACTGAACTGAGATTGTCGAACTCGCGAAAAGCGCGACAAATGACGACACTGTCTGGTCCACGTGAACGAAAGTGCTGCATTGTTTGCACGTCTTTGCAAATTCCGAGCGATATCGCTAATTTGTCATTTGTAAGTGAAAGTTTTCTTCTGTTTAATCACTTACCACTTTGGGTCATTACGCAGGGGACGTGGGTGTTGGGACACAACTGTGACGCAAATTAACACAAATCCGGGGCATTAGCGCTATCGTAATACATTTCCTTCTTGCAGTTGACCCACTTATTGCTAAATTAAGAAACGGCAATGATATTTTACTTACGTTATTGTCATCGTTGGGCTTCAATTCCTGAAGGACACGTCTTGTTCGTGGACTAGCCATGGTCGCGACACTTAGCAGGAATTGATTGGACGAAGAATGCGTTTAATCCGTTTGCTGAGTTCGTTGCTGCGGGTCGAACAACAAAATACACCTCACGGAATGTTTAAGTAGTCAGCAGTCAGACTGATATTCATCACAATGTGCCTAGTTTCGTGAAAATATGTAAAAATCACAAAAACTTAACTCCTTCCCGATTGCTGTTTGCTGGCAGCAATGACACTTCTTCAGCTGTCAATTGAAAAGAAAATTTTGAAGACGTGTAAAGGGTTGTCGAAAATAATGCTAAGACGAAACTCTAGATGGCACTGTTCACTATTTAGATTAAAGCTTAGTTTACACGGTGTCATCCAGACCATGTGAACATTCTCCTTTTTGCGGCGCACAATAGAAACGTCACTATGACACAGCAAATATTAAGTATTCTCCACTAATTGACAAAATTATGAAATGTGAAAGTTTGTTTTCTTATTGGTTTTTCTTGGCGGAAATTTTTTATAAATTCCTCTACAAATCAAACAACTAGGGCATCCCATACCCAAATGCAATCCATAGAATCCACGCTTACTACACAGTGTGCACCCTTCCCTTTGCTCTGATTGGTTATTACATCTGTCATTCCTATGACGTTTATTGTGTTATGCGTATATGTATATACAGTGTGCAGTGTTGATCAGATTCTTTCCTGTACTTTTTGTAAAATTTTCGAATTATATTAATATTTTAAGATTACGACAATCATTGTGCGAAGGGCGGGCGACACAATATGATGTGACGTCAATCGATCGTCGCATCTAATTGACCCAATAAAAGGCGATAACGTCATTGCAAAGTGATTGCATTGTGACGAGGGGTGGCTGGTTGGCTTACGCCAGAACTTTTCCGATTGTAAACAATTTTTTATTGATTTGTTTGGCTGTGGGACAGAAAGTGTTTAATTGTTGCTAATTTGCAATTATTGTGTTGTGGTATGGTCGTGTGAATTGTTATGGCTCTGTCTGGATCCCGCGGAGTGTTTTCGTCGTGTCGATAGTGCCCCAGACAACATAACGAGGCAAACATTAAATCTGGGAAATAATCAGAACAAATTTGCCTGATCGATCGTAAATTACATCAAGGCCATAAAGAGCAAAAAAGTGATACGCGGATAACGAAGTCGAGGATCCTGCACTCATACGATTCACTAATCCTCAATAGTGGAGTTTACCTCACAGACTTCGCGGACCAACGTCTAGAGAACCGCAACAAAGACATGGAATAAAATTTTCAATGAAATGCTGGCATATTACTGGACTTTTACTTTTTGCAATGCAATCATCCCTGGCGTTGTATGGTGATTTATGATTATGATAATCGCCAGCCAGTGAATCGGAAGAGTTTGAGGTAAGCATGGGATATTTTGAAAATGTCCATATGCAAAACATTAGACACGTTTTATTCCCATCTAAGGAAAGTCGATTTTAATTATTTTCTTCTCTATAGGTTCGCGATGGCACTTGTACAATAGCAGTATGAACATGTCAGGTGTCATTAAACAATTGTGACTTTGAACTCGACGAGATCACGAACCACCTACCACAACTTGTCTTTCTCGTAGCCATCGAGATCGTGGGCGTATGGTGACGGTGTCATAACACAGAGCAATTAGCGCTAGCGGACTTCAAGGCTCAGAACAACAACTACGTCAAATTTACGCCAGCTTAGCCTCCTAGAGGAGAGAATTAGCTAGGGCGGCGCCGTAAGGATTGGATTGGATTTGCAACATAATGGGCGGATCAGTGAGCCAGGTATTTCGGTCCGGCAGTGCTCTCCTGTCCAACCGGGACGGACATAAAGTCTCCAAGGCCACCGAAGATAAGATCCAGACAATTTTCGAGATTCTTAGAGCCAATCCCAAAATATCAATTCACACTCTTGAAGGGTTGCTCCTGTTAATTCCAAAAGTAAGTATAATTTTGAATTATTGATTTTAGCACATTATGAATATCTTTTCATAAGATAAAATTTAAAATGAAAGAGACTAGTGATCTCAAAATTCTACGAACCAGGCTGAAGGACCTTTTTCATCCTGCCTCCATGTGATGATGGTTTGTGTGATCCTCTCGATAACAACCGACCAGATATTGATGAGAAAAGAGAAGGATTATGATCACGCATTGGTAACATGCTGGTTTCCTGATGAAGATATTCTGGGACGACATCGGATGGCAACCTGTAGTGGTACGTGGAGCAGCAGTCTGGTATGCCTGTATCTTATTCCAGTTTGTGTCAAAAACGGTTTGTGGCCACAACGCTGCTGCATAGCTAGGGATTGCTCTACCTATCGCTTTGCAAGTGGCCAGCATGGTTTCTTGGAACTTGCCCCAGGAGCTGCCGGTCAGTGTTTCTAGAACATTGTTCCTAGTGTGCATTTTATTGATTACGTCCTCGACATGACGGTTCGTTTTCATAATGGTGTCTAAGTAGACCTCAAGCATCTTTGGATTTGTAACAGTAGGAACAACGTTATCCTCATGCTTTACCAGTAAGGATCATAAGCTCCTCCGAAAAAATCCTGCGTATAGGTGGTGAGAAGTGTCGCAGGTTGCGGATATACTCCACCGGTTTTTCTAATCTTTCAGTCGGACGCACATACCTTTAAATCATTCCCCGTGGTGAGTACAGTGCAGTCATCCGCATAGGAAATTAGTTCGATACCTTCCGGGGGTGTTGGAAGGCTCGCCAGGTAGATGTTAACAACGTAGGAGAAAGTACGCTACCTTGTGGAACGACACCTTCATTCGGATTAGATATGGTGCTCGGACTGCTCCCATTGGACGTTTTTAGTCAACGGATGGCTGCATACACTGCCTTACGCCTACGTGAAACTGGCCTATGGCGAGCACTGGATTATGGGCACTCGTCGATACTTTGGAACTTTAACCTGCCCCCATCGACGGACTACATTGTTCCCAATCACTTTTTTGGTAGGAACCATTGTAGCTTGATCCCGTCAAGGGAAACTTGGGATACTAATAACAGGCAGCTGGTCAGTGGATCCATTGCAATCTATACTGATGCCTCCAAGACGGATGCGGGAGTTGGTATGGGAGTTCACTCGGATGAATTGGATATCAATTTGTCTTACCACCTTCCTAATTTCCAAGCGGAGGTTACAGCGATATTCGAAGCCCTAACCTGGTTGGGCTGCCACGTCATTGGTAAAGACGTCGTTGTATTTACCGATAGTCAGCCTGCAATTCGATCTCTTGATTCAGTGCTAACCACATGAAGAACTATTGAGAATTGCCGCGCATTTTTTAGAGAGATGGGTCGCTTCTTCAACATTACTCTATGCTGGATACCGGGCCATAGTGGCTTTGTAGGCAATCGCTACGCAGATGGATTGGCCCGATATGCGTCAGCAGGTAAGCCGCGTCGACTTGAAAATGCCTATTGTCACATGTGCAGTTATAATAGAAGATGCTGCAGACCACAGAACCAACGCAAGATGGACTAATGGCTGGACTTGCGACACGACAGAATGATCTGGCCTAAACTAGACAATGTCCGTTCTAACATGCTACTGTCTTTGGACAGAAAGCATATTCGCAATGTTGTAAGGATAATAACGGGGCATTGCCCTATTGGGAAGCACACAAGAAGACTCCGAATTCCTCACAACGACTTTTGCAGAAGTTGTGATGACGAAGAAGAGGAAGAGAGTGTGCACCACTTACTTTGTCACTGTCCCGCCCTGTCCGAGAAACGGAGGCGTTTTCTGGGCTCAAGGTATTTTTACGATACCGACGACCTTCGTGATGTGAGCCCAATATTGCTCAATAGATATATTGCTAGCACGGGCTGGTTGCCTATCATAAGCAGTTAGTAGAGGCACGATTCTCTCGGTGGTATCACAATGGACCAAATTCTGGTCTAAGTGCGCTGGGTGTAGAACCTAGAGGCCACTGAACCTAACCTAACCTAACCAGTTGTCGTTTGACTCTCGTCATTGACGGACGCGTTCTCAAATCGTTCCAAAAATTATTGAATTCTGCTGTTTTTACAATTGAAAAAATGTCTCTTATTCAAAACTGTTTCGCATGGATACCTTTTTTATTCATGGACTACTCGTATTAATGCGGTTGTGAATCAATATCAGTTAACTTGACAATTTTCCCATTGCAATACACGAATTAGATATTACAATTCGTCGGTAACGGTTTATCTGCTTGTGAGTGATAGTGGCTATTGAAACACGCCTATCATCTTGTGTGCAATATCCCCAAATTTCTTATCAGTGACCCCTCGCGGAAATGATCGTATTGTGAACACCTGTTTATTTTCTAAGAGCCAAACTATATTATGAACAATATGGCAAGCGGTGTCAATGGGGATAAAGATGACAAAAGCGAACTCTACGACGTATCGTCCGGATTGATTTGTATGATCAAACAGCTGGTGGAGTACGCGCAAAAAAAAGACTGGAGTTGCAAAAGACTACAAGTCGTATCTAACACAAGCCTCGGAATTCGCTGCTCGCATCAAGAACGTTGCAAACAACATCACCACAACAAGCTCATCTAATTCCATCAGCGATAAACTCGATGCGATCATAAATGCCCTCGACATAAATGATGAGCCGTTCAGCGTTGTTCGTCGGAAGAAAAACTCGCCACCAAAATTAGACATAACCAAGCCTACAATTGTAGTGCGCTCCGCTATTACTAAAACCCATGCAGAAGTTACTAAAGAGGTGAGCACCGCCGTGAACTTCAGAAAATGTGCGTTTGCTCCTCTGAAGATAAAGCCTACATCAAACGGCACTATCCGCATGACCTTTGAAAACGAGCAGCAACGAGATCAAGTCATTCGGAAAATCGAGAATCAACCCAATATATCCGCGGAGATAGCAAAGCGCCGGCAGCCTCTGATCATTTTGAAAGGTATTAGCTCTGACGTTAGCTTGGAACAGTTAATCGCCACTATCATCGAACAAAATCCATTAGTCAAAAGTGCAACAGTTACACCAGATGATATCAAAATGCGTTTTAAACGCAAAAATAGGAACGATAAGCTGTACAATGCTGTCTTAGAAGTAACACCGGCTGTCAGACGCGCTGTATTGATGAACGAGAAGCGAGTCAACATTGAATACCAGAGAATCCATGCTGATGATTTTTCGCCCTTTCTGCAATGCTACAAATGTCTTCGCTATGGTCACACCCAAATTAAATGCTCAGCCGATGAGAATACTTGCTCTCATTGTGGTATGATAGGTCATAAATACAATGAATGCACTTCCAGAAAATTGCCTAGCAAATGTTCAAACTGTATGAGCCATAATTTGAAGGCTAACGCTAGCATTGCTGCAGTTGACCACAATGCTACATCTCACAAATGTCCCCAAATAAAAGCCATGATGAAGATACTCAGCGATCGAATCGACTATGGCTGTTGAACAGATTATGAAAATCAAATTTATTCAGGCTAATCTCGCTCGTTGTTACACCACACAGCATGCATTTTTGCAACACTTTTTAAAAAATAATTATGACATCGCTCTAGTTCAAGAGCCATATGTTGGTAATAGCAAAACGATGCGCTCCATTACTGGTATCAATATCTTCCAATTCGCTTCAAATGATCTTCACACTAAAGCTGCTGTACTTATGAATGCTAACATTGGAGCGACATTAGGACTTTCTCATCTGTCTACACCCAACTTAGCAGCCGTGCAACTCCAGTTCGAACAACGTCATCTAATAATTGCCAGCGTTTACATTGAACCAAATGAGGATCGTCATAACACTCTTACTGCTGTATGCACTTTGCTTGAAGGTACAAGAGGAAAATACGCTATTGTTGCTGGTGATATTAATGGAAAGCATGCAGATTGGGGCTGTGACTATAGTGATCACAGGGGCGACAGTGTTGCCGTTCTAATGGACTCGAACTCCTTTCACGTGGTCAATGTGGGGCGCACTCCTACTTTTGACATAGTGCGCCAAAATCAACGGTATACCTCTATCCCGGATGTAACATTCGCATCAACTAACGTGATTGACATGATACATAATTGGACGGTCGACTTAAAAGGTGTACCAAGTTCCGACCATAATGCCATTACATTCAGTTTTCATTCATCAGACAAAATCAAAGCGTGTGCAAAAACATCAACTTACACTTTCAAAACACGAGAAGCAAACTGGGAACTTTTCCGATCCTGTCTACATCGTGAGCTAACCTTAAGGAATATTACTGCGAATGTAACAAACATCAATACACCGCTCGAATTAGAAAAGCATGTTCAATCTCTTACAAAGGCAATTCGATCTGCTTGTTTTGCTTCTATGAAGTTACGAGGTCCTCCTGCAAAGTTTAACCCCTGGTGGACGGCCGAATTGGAAGAAATGAAAAAAGAGGTAATTCGTTTACATCACCAACTTGCTAGACATAAGAACTCTCCTCAAGTAAGCGATTTTGCTAAAATGCTTAAGGAAGAAAAGGAAAAATATGCTAATGCGCTTCATGCCGCATCTACACAGCACTTTCGCGAATTCTGCTCCAACCAAGGGAAAGAAGATGTGTTCTCGCTCACTAATCGAATCATTAAGGATGCTCCTATTACCGCAACTATAAATAAAACGCTTAAAATTGGGGAGACCTATACAACGTCAAGTCACGAGACTGCTCGATGTCTACTCAACCATTTCTATCCAGATGACACGGAAGATTCGCTAGCAAGCCATACAGATTTACGACTTAAACAACTGGAGGAACCTGTTTCTTTCGACGAAGAATATTTTACACCTGACGAAGTACTTGAATGTTTGAAGTCAATGAGCCCAAACAGAGCTCCTGGTGTTGATGGTTTGACATCAGATATATGTTTAGAACTTGCTTGCGCTCATCCTTTAATTCTGACATCAATCATGAACAAATGCCTTGAACTAAGCTATTTTCCCAAGACATGGAAGAAAGCGTTCGTCAAAATAATCCCAAAAGCAGGAAAAGACGACTATAGTGACATGACCTCATATCGCCCCATTGGGCTTCTGCCAATTCTAGGTAAATTACTAGAAAAATTGTTCACCAGAAGGCTTGTTCATCACTTGGAGGTCAGCAACCAATACTCCGACCGCCAATTCGCTTTTAGACAACAACGATCCACTATTGATGTTTTACGGCACGGTCTCCAACTCGTCGAAGAGAAAAAGAGAAATCATCAAGTTGTAGCAGTATCCCTCGATATTAAAGCAGCATTTGACAACGCATGGTGGCCAGCTCTTATGGAACAATTACGCAAAATCAAGTGTCCGGTAAATATATTTAAATTAATTACAAATTATCTAAAGCACAGGGAAGTGATTCTGCATTACGGTGACGCTCGAGTTTGTAAAATTATGACGAAAGGCTGTGTTCAAGGATCCGTTTGTGGTCCAACTTTTTGGAACTTGATTAGTCAAGAGGTACTCCAGAAATCTTTACCAGATGGATGCATTCTCCAAGCATTTGCCGACGACTTATTATTGATATGCTTTGACAAGAACCTAACAAGGCTACAAGAAAAGACTAACTACTGCCTACAAGCCGTGGAAAAATGGGGCCAAGAAGTTAAACTTTGTTTTAACCCAATTAAAACTAAAGCTATTGCTTTTACTAATAAAGCTCAATCCATCGACATCTGCATGAATAATATTAATGTGCCTTTTCAAAGCGAGTTCAATATCCTCGGCATCGTTGTTGATCGATGTCTTAAATTCGCCTCCCATGCAAAGCATATAACTGAACGAGCTCAACATACGTTTAATAACATCTGTAAATTTGTTCGTCCTACCTGGGGCCTTCAGTCCGAAAATATTGAAATCCTGTACCATCGAGTCGTTGTACCTATGATCACTTACGGTTCAGCTATATGGGCACGTGCTACAAAATTCGTTTATGTAAGGAAGTGGCTTCGCCAGCTCGAACGCAAATACGCTATAAAGGCTATTCGTGGTTTTCATACCGTTTCTGGCGTCTCAGCGTTGGCTCTTGCGGACCTCAAACCCCTGTACTTAGTGGTCAGGGATATCGCTCAAATCGAAGATGTCAAATTTCACGGAACGTATGCACAACTGGGCACGCATGAAAGCCGTACACCTGCCAAAGATATGCTCCATCCAGCTCATCGACAGACGATAACATACGAAAAGTGCGATTGCCAAGAAGACGTAAGCGCAGTTTCTCAAGGTACTTCAACTACAATTTTTACTGATGGATCGAAACTTGAGAATGGTAACGTTGGGTGTGCGATAGTTATACACAACGACGGAGAGTCCGATGTGAGAAAGTACCAATTAGCATCAGCTTGCAGTGTATATCAAGCCGAGCTCTACGCGATCCTCAAAGCTCTTCTATGGATTCTAGACACAGATGTACTCAGTTCCTGCATTTTCACAGATAGTTTGTCGTCGCTCAAGTCTATTGAAAACCGAAGTAACACGAATCCGATTGTAAATTCTATCCACAAAGCGCTATATTCCATTAATCAGACGAATCGCCAAGTCAAGTTTTCATGGGTAAAGGCCCATTGCAATATTAGCGGAAACGAAGCTGCCGATGTTGCAGCTAAGGAAGCCGCAAATGAATTTCGAGAACAAACTAGCTACTCATTATTTCCTATATCACACATAAAACAACTCGTCAAAGAAGAGAGCGACAACGAGTGGAGAGTCGAATATCGAAATCCCAACAGCAAGGGCAGACACTGTTTTTCCATGTTGCCATCGATGCAACTAGTGCGGCGATTGCGAGGTATTGGCGGAATATCCTTCGAGACCACGCAATTCCTAACAAATCACGGCTATCACCTCGAATATTTGTTTCGGTTCAAACGGGCTCGAACAGATCGTTGTCCATGCGACAACTCAAGCATTCAATCGGTACAACATCTACTCCGCGACTGTGAGAAATTCGAGGGAGAACGAGCGCGCCATATAAGCAGATGTGGCAGTACAACACCAGAACCACTTAATCTCGAATCTCTACTTCGTCATGATTGCGATCAACATATTCACTCTTATTTGCAATTCATTAAACATATAGTTTCTAAACTCAAAGATATTAATAAGAATTTCACAGCAGGATAAAATATTTGTAACTGCCGCACGTATGATATGCCATGGTCCTTTCGGGTCGAGATCGACAACTCATGTATTCAATATGGACATCATCTACTCCGCGCTTGGCAGAGGTTCGAACTAGAACGAGAGTGTTATATCAACAATCAACATAATTTCGAATCTCTATTTCGTAAAATTTTATCCAAAAGTTTCCTTCATATTTTTGAAAACATTTAACATTTTGTATCCAAACTCATTCAAATGAATAATCATCTAATAACAGTAAAATGTATGTAAACTTTATTCTTTTTATACAATTGCCGTATCCTTTAGCGGCTTAAAATATTTACTTAAACTATTCCATATTCTTTGTATATTTTTGTAAAAAATTGGAAATCTTTAGTTTAAATAAATGTCCCGTATGTGTCTTCCACAACGGTTAAAGCAAAAAAAAAACCTAACCTACCTTGTGGAACTCTATGCATAATTTTTCTATGTTTTGAACAATTCTTTCGAAGCTCGGCATAGGATTGCCTCCCGGTTAGATGGCAATCCATCTGACCTCTTGTACAGGAATATGCATATTGAGAAGATCGGCCAACAGCCCAGAGTGAATGACTGTGTCGAAGGCTTTCGATAGGTTAAGAACCATTAGGACTGTTCTATTACAGGGCTTTTTCTGGTTGAGGCCATTTTGGATGTGATGGGTGATCAGATCCAGAGCTATTGTGGTACTATGCATATTCCTGAAGCCTGGTGGGAAGCTACCTCAGCATGTGCTACAAGGGTGGGGTGGATGAGTGCTTCGAGCGTCTTTGCAACGGATGATAGAATTGTTATTGGACGGTAGGATTCGGCGTAAGCAAATGACACCATATTTGATGCCCGCTTAAAAAAAGGAAAACAGAGTCGACAAAATCGCTAAAAGTACCACCCACTCCTCTTTTTCTATGTTGCGGACTTTTTTCGGTGCGAACTTTTTCCCCCTAATCAGGGGAGGGCCTTCCACAACAATCCTGCAAAAATCCAGGATATAACGACTAAAATTCCAGGTCCCGAGATCTAAAAAGCTCGTACGGTAAATTTTTTTACGAATATAGCGACCGATCAGTTATAAACGAAGAAATTTTTCCCGTCCGTCTCTTATATCGACGAACGTTCGTCGCCGGTCTTTTTTTGTATGTGAAATTATTGCTTTTCCTGCATACAAAGATAAGTTTAAAATAAAATTCGAAATGCCGTTTAGAGGTTCGGTCATATGAAAACGCCAAAAATTCAAAAGCGCTTGGTCCGGACGCTATAGCAATGATAATGCTCAAACAACTCGAGATATCGGCCTTAGAGTATTTCACTGCTACGATGAACCTTTCACTCCGAACATTCATTATAGCCGAGATTTGGAAGAGAGGCCGGCCGCATTATTCCTACACCCAAACCTGGCAAACACCACTCCTTAGGAGAATCCTACCGCCCGATCACGCTCTTATCTCCTGTGGCAATCGCTGATACACGAAACTCTTGCGACGCATATACAACTCGTTAATCACCATCATGGCTTTAGGGAAATGCACAGCACCACCACTGCATTAGACCGAATCATGTCAAGTCTTGAATGGAATCAACCAGACCAAGCCGTTTAAGCGTACCATCCTAGTGGCTTTGGATCTGTCGAAAGCGTTTGATATGGTGAATCACTCGCTCCCACTGACAGACCTCCATAACTCATTCACACCGTCGCATATGGTTAAATGGATCGCAAACTACCTTGCCCGACGTCATTCCAGCACAGAGTTTAGAAATGGGAAATCTAAACTAAGAAGGATCAAAAGGGAATACCACAAGGTGGAGTTCACTTTGTTCAACCTCTACATGTCAGGGCTTCCCACCCCACCCGAAGGAATCGACATATTATGCTACGCTGACGACTGCACCATCATGACATCCGGCAACGATATTTCCGTGTTACATGTGTGATCTTATAAACGGGTACTTGGAACAGCTCAACTTATTATGCAATAACAAGAACCTAAAGCTATCAGAGCCCAAATCCTCGGCCACCCTCTTTACCACGTACAACCAGGAATACAACCTACGGCTACGGCACACCGAAGTCCTCACTATCTGTCACCCTAAAATTCTCGGCGTCACAATTGACAATCATGGCATCTTTAACAGCCAATATCTGAGACAAAATGAAGAGTAGAAACAAGATCTTAAAATTTCTTGCTGGCAGCAAATAAGGAACAGATAAGCCATCGGTCGTTCAGTGGTAAACTACGCAGCACCCATATGGACAAACAATCTCTGCATATTATTATATTATTATTATTAATTACTGGATGTGTACGCATGACATCACAAGATCACCTCCACCAAGAGACAAAGCTGCTAAATCTGAAAACTCATAATGAGCCACTCGCAAAGCAATATCCTGTTGGTTGTTATCGTAATCAACACCCGTCTTATGGACAAAACCCCACCTCCACGTCATGTTAGAAGTACATTAAGGGACAAGGAAAGGGAAGTCCAACGATTCAAAAGAGTTCCTCTGGATAACACCAACAGCTACAAGACGGTTCTAAAGCAGTTGCATACCAGCGAGGTAACAAAAGCCACTATCTGTAAATCGTGTCCTACGAGCTCGACCACGGATATCTCCAATGATGAACTACAGCTACCTAGAGCCACACGTACCACCTTGGCTCAGCTTCGCTCTGGATGGTGCTCCAGATCTAACACCCATTGAGCTTTGGGAAAATCCCATTGAGGTGGCAATCTTCTTAGGCATCGAACTTGAGGAGAAGATGCCAACCATTTACGAATGACACTAGTTTTTTTTCGAATAAAACATTCAGCACAGTCGAGGATTTGAACTCCCCTGTGAAAAATTGCACGCCGAAAAATCGTGCCCTTACTTAACTTTTTTCAGCAGATCCACTTCAATTCGCTACCATCGTCCAGGATAACTACCATTCCATTCCTTGGCTGAAAGCTTCCATTTCTGTGCACCGTATATAAGTCGTACAAACCGTTTTGGTGTACGACTTGACATTGTATGTGTTTAAAGAGGTAGTGATTAAGTTCCAAAATGTCATGTCGTGCGCTGTGGCCGTGATCGTTCGGTCGCCACTTTGTGAATTAGACACTCATAGAGAAACGAGTTTCCAAACTCGGCACGACTCGTCGCAAGTTTATTATTCAAAAGAAGACGATAAGAAATATTCTTATCGTAGAATAATAAACTAACAATGCGACAAGGAAGTGGTATGGCTGACAACCGTATCACATTCCGAATTCAGTTTTCTTTGTAACGTTGATGACTACACACGGTAGGTTACGCTGTTAATAAAATATACACTAATCAATAGGATAGTTCCACCTGAAAAATGGCTGTATGTCGGCAAGCGATAACGGTATGTTCTTCAAACTTGGTGAAATTTCGTACAAAATCGTTTTGTACACGCGGAGCTTCGTGTTCCTGTGCGCAAGTTTCAAAATAATTATAGAGAGGACCGAGAAATATGTCTTATTGGCTAGGTGTATCCGTCGCTTAATTTCGTCGGTTTCGTTGGCGTCCTTTGATAAGTTACAACCCAGATAGTTGAAGTTGGCAACATACTCGATATTGAGGTCCTCCACTGTGATGCTTGAATTTGCTGGCGTCCTTGTTTTCAATTGCATCATTGCCTTTGTTTTGCTTTCGTTGATATGTAGTCCAACTTCCTTTTCGGCGTTATTGAGGTTATGCAGAAGGCTTTCTGCATCACCCAATCTTCGAGACATGATGTTGATATCGTCGGCGTACGCTACTAATTGAGTCGACTTGATGAGTAGCGTTCTACTGCTGTCCATATTGTGGATTGGGCAGATTATGCTTTTGCGCCAATCTTCGGGGATTACCTCGTCGTTTCCTATTTTCAGCAGTAGCACATGTATAGCGTTGGTCAGGCACTTTCCACCATGCCTCAGCAGTTCTGCTGGAATCTCGTCAGCGCCGGGCGCTACTGTTGGGGGTACAACGGGAGGGCCTGGTTCGGCTAACTGCTCAAGAGCTGGCTCCGCGGGGGATGTTGATGGTGCATTTAGGAGCTCTTCAAAATGCGAGTACCATCGTTTGTTGACGCTTTCGATGTCGCTGATGATGTTACCATCTTTGTCCTTACATAGGCTTGTCCTGGGTTGATATCCGTTCTTATGACATTATTTATAAGTTTGTACGCCTGTTTAATGTTCTTACTGGCTGATCTTTGGTTTATTTGCTGTAACTGCTCGTCAAAATGTTTGCGTTTCTTACGTCTAATTAACCTATTAGATACTCGCCGAAGTTTGTTGTATCTTTCTTTCTTGGCTCGGGATGCGCGTTGTGTGTATTGGCGATAGGCTTCATTTTTCGCCTCAATCGAACCAGTCTGCTCGTCTACGCCGGCCTTTATAGCCCACTACCTCTTCTGCGACTCCTTTGATGCTGTCTTCGAGCTCCTCCCAGAACTCATGGATGCCTAAATTATTGATGTTATCAAGCATGGGCGACAGTTTTTCCTCAAGTGCTGTAGTATACGCAGCCGCCGTGGCATCATCAATCAAATTGTCAACCTCGAAGATCTTGGCAGGGTTGATTCTCGTTAGGTCGTTAGGTAGGTTAGGTCGTTTTCACCAAACAGTGATCGGAGTCGCAGTTGGCTCCTCGATAGGATCCAACATCTAAGACATTAGAAGCCCATCTCTTGCTGTTCATCTGGAGACTTCCATGTCTGCTTATGGATTCGTCGATGAGGGAAGTATGTAGAGCTTATGACCAGGTTTCTGCCGCTCGCGAAGTCGATAAGTCGCTGACCGTTGTTGTTGTTTTCGTCGTGGAGCGTATGACCTCCAGTAGTTCCCCTATGCCACCTTTAGTTTCCGACTTTGGCGTTAAAGTCTCCTAGCAGCCGCTTGACGTCGTTTGGTGGAAGTGAGTCGAAGAGTGTTTCTAGGTCGTTGTAGAACTCGTCCTTAATCGCGTCTTCTTTTACTTCTGTAGGGGCATGCGCATTAATGAGCCAGAGATTAGCGAAACGGGTCTTAATGCGGATCGCACATAGCCGCTCGTTGATGGGTTTGAAGCCGATAACGTGGTCCTTGAGCTGCTTACTCACGATGAAAGCTACTCCAAACTCCTTGTTGCCCTCCTCTTTAGTACTCGTAAAAATAGTGTGCGAATTGAGGTCGATAATCTCGCTTTTGAGCCATTTAGTTTCCTGGATTGCAACTAGGCTCAGCTTTTATTGTTCTACCTGATCCAGCAGGGACCTTAGGCTCCCGGTCTATTCAGGGAGCGTACATTCCAGGATCCGAAAGAGTAATCAGTTGTTCGTTTGCGGGGTCGTCGTTGTTTTGTATCCGTCCAATCCGAGGCTTTTGTTTCAGGTTTCTTGACTTGAAGTTTTTCTTAGGATGAGTTGTAGGCACATCGCTAAACCATCTCTCTCTCTCTCTCTCTCTCTCTCTCTCGATTACCGTAACTCCTAGTGGAGTATGGTGCGTTGATGACTACCGTGTGTAGTCATCAACGTTACAAAGACAATTGAATTCGGAGTGTGATACGGTTGTCAGCCATACCACTTCCTAGTCGCATTGTTAGTTTATTATTCTACGATAAGAATATTTCTTATCATCTTCTTCTGAATAATAAACTTGCAACGAGTCGTGCCGAGTTTGGAAACTCGATTCTCTATGAGTATCTATTTCATAGAGTGGCGACCGAACGATCATGGCCACAGAGCACGACTAAACCATGATAGGGTTTAATCGTTTAGTAAAGGCCATCATGTGCATGCCTCGAAGATGCTGCTTTAGTGGTTGCATTAAATGTTTTCTGTCACCTATCACGTTAAGTAACCTGAGACGCTGCAGATGTTAATACAGCACTCAGGCGCAGCGGTTACTCGGATAATGCGGGAAAGTAACGCCCCGTAGAGAGACATAGGAATTGGCCGAAGCCTCTGAAACTCCTCCTGGAGTATGAACAAGTATACTTTTGCAGCTATTCAGGGACACCCTGTTAACTTGGTCCTACAAACTTCAAAAATATTTGTGGCAAACACTATTACCCTTCTATGCATTTCCTCCAAATTGCATGTTCATTGTTTCATCAAGTTAAAAGATATGCATTGAAGAAATGCTTAAGAGGCTTTCCTTGCATTGTGAAAGGCCCTTACTAAATACTTCTCTCTCTTCATTACCGTAACTCCTAGTGGAGCATGGTGCGTTGATGACTACCGTGTGTAGACAATTGAATTCGGAGTGTGATACGGTTGTCAGCCATACCACTTCCTAGTCGCATTGTTAGTTTATTATTCTACGATAAGAATATTTCTTATCATCTTCTTCTGAATAATAAACTTGCGACGAGTCGTGCCGAGTTTGGAAACTCGTTTCTCTATGAGTGTCTATTTCACAGAGTGGCGACCAAACGATCACGGCCACAGAGCACGACTAAATACTTACTTGGCTATATTTTCACACGAACAAATTGAAATTTTACAAATTTACTGCTATTTACTTTTCCTTAGCAAAAGTCAGCAGTCTTAATATTTAACGTATATAAGGCCATACTGACCAATCTTTGTGCAAAGTTTCATATCGATCCCTATAACGGTTTAGAAAAACGGGGGTCGAAAAGGAAGTTTAACTTTAAGCGCCAATAACTTTTTTACCGTTACTCACAACTGGAATTGATATTAGTTTAGATCTTTGATTTAAATACCCATACGTCAATCTCCGATAAAAACTAAAAAGTTTTCAAACGTTCGGGACACTCTATTATATTCTTCCTACCAACTTCTAGGGTATTTGTGCCAAAGACTGTAATCATTCTACACATTCCTACCAAATTTCATGACAATCGGTTGAGCCGTTCGCGAATTATTAAGTGAACAGACGGACGGACGGACAAAAACGATTTCATAAGGGTTTTTTGAAAAAAAAAAATCTAAAAAACCCTAAAAATTGGAACTACCGCTAATGACCAGAGATCGTCAGACCTGAAGTCGATGGCACAAAATAGAACGAGGTGGAAAGTAGGCGTAGTTGATGCCCTATGCCCCACCAGGAACCACAGAGACCACAAATGTTTGATCACAGAACTACATTTGCACTGGGCTAAAAATGTCTGGAGTAAATTAAAATTACTAATATTTGCTAAACAAGTTCTGTCTTCACACAATTGATGTCAATTGAACTTAGCATAAAACGTTAGCCGTGTATTCAAAGCATACTCACATAACCCTTTCTTATTTCGATTTCGTCCACGCTTTCAAGTATTTTGTGTGTTCGATAGGAACACATTAATGTGAAGTAGAAAACCAATTTTCCTTAGAAGAACCTCCTTTTGGGGGTGGAAGTTCTATAGCAGTCCTCTGATTTCATTCAATTATAGCGTGATTTTTGAGTAAAAATGCATTTTTTATTGCTCTACGGTTATTTTTTTATTAAAATATTCAATTTTAAATGATTCTACTTATTTCTTTCAGAATGAAAATATCCTGGCTATTCACGACGAATCCGGCTATAATTTATTGCAAAAGAGCGTAGGTCTGAATCACATCGATCTTGCACGTTGGCTGTTACAGCGTCATCGTCCCGACGTGAATCGTAGTCCCTGCTCACTGCCCTTGCACATTGCCTGCCTGAAGGGCTACGAAGAATGCGTCGAACTACTTCTTAAGCATGGGGCTCGAATCGATTCCGAGGCACGTATGTGCTTTCCCGGTCCGCATTGTCATAATTGCGAGGAGAGTGGCAAATATCGCGGTAACCAAGAGGAAGTTGGTGTCTGCGAACGACTTTATACTAAACTCCAGAATGCTGTGTGCTATGCAATTGATGGTGATCAAATCAACGTACTAAATATTCTCTCGCAAAAGATGGAGGATCCTTGGGTAAGATTGTTTATTTTTAGTGTGAACTATCGCGGTATTGATTAGTATCTGTTTATTCGGAATGTTTGCAGGTTCCTTTTCGTGTTAAAAAGCCTTTACTACATTTAGCCTGCGAGCGCGGTGCTTGGAAATGTGTTCAGCAATTAGTTATCACACGTACGGAAGAAATTAATTTAATAAAAGATGAATACTATCCGATTCATCAGGCTGTGTTGCATGATGGACGATTTTTAGAATTGTTGATACAGCATGGCGCTGTTACAACAGTTCGAACATGTACACAACAGATGACATTATTACATGTTGGTATGTTGAATCAAATTATATTTTCATGTTCATTATTTATGTTGTTTACTTGAGAGCTTGATTCTGAGCTATTTCATTTAAACAATATCGTTTATACTTCACAGTAATAATTGCTGCCCGTAAATCAGCCGAAGATACACTGAATACGTTACGAATTTTATTAGATAGAGGTTGTAAGGAACTAATTAATGAACCTGACACATTAGGGAATACACCTTTACATGCGCTTATTGTTCGATACGCTTTAGAGGAGGCAAGGTGAGTAATTTAAATTTGATGCATTTTGTTATCAACATTGCATCGAGATATCACAATGCATTGGCTTACATGAGTAGCGGCGACGGCTCGTGCTTGCGAGCTGTAAAGCTTTCCAAGCAGCTCGAACCGTGAATTGGCTCGTGGTACACGAGATGTGAAAACACGTCTCGTCAGCCATCAAAACAAGTCTTGTCAAGCGTCAAAACACGGGTCGCAAGCCGTCGCGACTCCCCACCGTCCCATATAAGCCAATGTATTTTGATGTCTCGAGCTTGCGAGCCGTACTGCCTGTTCTTTGAATAGCCTAATGGTGCTATCAGAGAGCAATCATAATTTTCTGATATCATTTTGTTATATTAGGTACGGTTACGATAAATGGAGTAAATGGGATGCACTGCATTTGGTTCGTTTCTTGCTACAAAATGGTGCGAAAAGTTCCATAAACCAAGCAGGTAATAGTGCTTTAGCATGTGTTTTTCGCCATGTCCGTGACTGGGAAGTATGCTTCGAACTACTTAATATGCTCATTAAGGAGGATGGTAAGATTAGCCTCTTTTAACCATTTTTTAAGAAGAAAGTACTTATTATATCCCCCACTTTTCACAGGCGATCCTAATATTGTTGGCCGTGATGGATCCGTGCCAATTATGGTGTGCCTAGTCCCTCTTATTAATAAAGATCAACTGCATCACTTTACTCATTCTATGAAGGTACGGTTCTATAATATCTCCGGTCTATCTCATTCAACTAATTTAATTTATTTCTTAGGTCTGCTATCTTAACTGTATTCGGATACTACTGCAGCATGGTGCAAATCCGAATTGTTCGTATCGTTCAAATTTGACGCCTTTACACGTACTAGTGTTTACCGTTAGTGAGAATTTCACACTGAACTGCGACAATTTAAAGCGTGTTAATTTCGATTTTATAAAAAATATTCTGTTGCTTTTGCTTCAGCATGGACTAGATTGCAATCAAACATATCAGCACATATTACAAGCGGTTGTGGATATGGTTCAAAGTGTTCGCACATTCCCCGATGTACAGTGCATTTATGAATTAACGCTCACTCTCATACAGTACGGTGCCGATCCGAACATTGTTCTTAGTTGCAAACAAACACAAGGCAGTACGATTTTTTCAAATGAAATTGCCAATTTCGGTCTGGATGCCAACAGTGGTAGTGCAGATGGTACGGGCGCGGCAGGACCGTCCGGTGCAAATGGTTCGCGACCCGGCGAAGGTTTTCGTAATTCATTTCGTACAAATTCCAGATATATACTTTTCTACTTTATTATACTGTTAACGAAAAAGGAATTTCTTCTTAGCGATCCGGAACAAACGTATACGCGAATCATTTATTTATTCTACTTGTCAATGCAACACGAACCCTTGTACAATTGCTTAAAATCTTTGCACAATTTCTATGTAGCTCAAGTTCCAAATAAGAAAACGGAAGCATTAATCTCTCTAATATCGTCGTTATATAAGAAACCCAGAAGTCTCAAACAATTATGTCGTGTAGCCATATTCGAAAGTGTAAATAAGAAACTCGCGCAAAATATTAATCGACTGAATTTACCGGGACCTCTTAAAGAATACGTATTGAATTTTGAACGATAACTTAGCAATTTTCGTGATCCTCTTTCGTATATTCAATGAGACCCTCTTAACATATTCTGTTGTTTATATGTATATAATGTGCTTTTCAGATTAGGCAGCCAAGACTGGATGGATTAGTAAATCCACAAGCTTGTTCACACTATCAAATCTTAGGGAAATCGGACATTACAGTAGTGTCCTTCTAAGTTCTCATTATTTTTCCATCAGATCAGAGTTTATGTTAAAATGTATATACGAAGAATTGAGTGAATATTCCTAGTTACATGCCCAGACGACTTCTTCTTTAGTTTTAAAATTAATTTTTGAAATGTTGCATTGCATACATTTGGGCGGAAACTTGGTTAAACCCAGATTGCCAAGACTACAGTTAGGTTCTTTTGCTTAAACTTACCAATGGAAGTTCTACTTGATGGACCCAAGGCCAGAGGCAGACCGAAGAATACCTGGATGTGTCAATTGAAAAAGCAACAACAACGCATTGGTCTCGGCGATGACACGATCCAAGATAGAGCTGCCTGTGGAAATGTGCTGAGATATTACCGCCAAAACGGACGATGCGCCTACACCGCAGGTCGAGCAACGCGAAACCATGGAGCGGTATAAGGAACGAGGCAAGGAAGAAGAAGCTTAAACTTAAACTCAATTGCAAGCAATTCGGAAAAGATTTTAATCACATCCTAAATCGCGGAATATGTTTAAATTTACTGCTAAATCTCAGAAACTGTCATAACCTCCTATAGTATGTAAAGTGTTTAAGATAATATGTTTCTATTATATCAATCAATTCAGACTTTTGTACTTTTATGTATTATTGCCAATTTTTAAAAATTGGTAGAATTTATTATTGTCAATTTGCATTGTTTTTATATTGTGCTTGGTCTCTATGTGCAAAAAACTCGTACGATTCTCTTAATGTTCATATTCTAAATATAAATTCTCTGAAGTGTGAATGATTATTATTTTTTAATGAAATATTCTCTACTAAATAAAATATTGTTAATGCCTTTCCATTTCGTTTGTAAATAACATTTATTGATTTATTGTAAGTATTGTAGTATTTCTGCTCACATAATTCATTACAGCATAATGACCTTGCATCACATTTAAAAATTTCTAGTAATGTATAATAATCTTAGAAGAAGTAAATTACTTCCAGAATCGCTTTGAAAATGTACAGTTTAACCTATCAAAAAATCAATAAATTTATGGGTAATATTTCCTTTTCTCTCTATCAAAAGTTTTGTCGAAAATAAAAAACGTTACAATTTTGAAAATTGTGTATTTTGTGAGAAATTAAAAATGTACCATTAATATACGAGTGTATTATAAAAAAAAATATACATTGTTGTGATATTCAACTGAAATCTAAAAGAAACAAAACTGTTAAAAAAACATGTCGTTAGCAAAACAAAACAAAAATACGAGTGAAACTTTTGACTTGAAAATAATGAAGATAAAATAAACATTCGCCAATGATATAAGTAGTTCTAAACATTGTTATTAAGTGAGGATCATTGAAAATTAATTTTTAATATTGTTCAATTTATGATATAAATACATTATATTCTACAAAGTTATTTATTGTGTTTCATTATTTCGATTCTGTAAAATTCTTCGCAAAAGTCCAAGGTTGGGACGATCTGCGCCAATCCTTAGACAATGTCAAACGCTCAGCAAGAATTTGTAAGATTTTGTTCAAAGTAAAGTTGTGTCCGTCATTGATAAAAGGAGCGGACTGAACTTTGGCGGAATCTACTCTTTTCCTTCTGATGAATACGTGTTCGCATAGTGAAGGCGACGGGCAGAATGACTGCGTATTCTCCATTATTACTGAGGAGAAGATTACCTGGGCAATTAAAAGTTTTTCTCCCTATAAATCTCCAGAACCAGATGGCATACTACCGATCATGTTTCCGGAAATGTAAGAACTTGTATTTCCTTTACTGCTGGTCCTTTTTAGAAGTCTTCTGATACTTAACCACGACCCTAGTCGTGACGACGAGTTCGAGTGGTTTTCACACCGACGGTAGGCAAACGAGGGCATGAAACTGCAACTGGATTTCAGACCGATCAGCTTATCCTCCTTCGTACTCAAAACTTTGGAGCGCTTATATGACTTATACATCTGACTGAGGGCGCTATTACACAGTCATATATTGGTAATATATATTATAATAGATATTATCATATCCTTAAGCCTACTTGATTTCGGTTACTGCACGTCTAAAAATGTATACTGAATGAATTGAGTAGGCTTAGGCATATGACATACATATTATAATATAAATATGACTGTGTAATGGAGCCCTGACAAAGGCTTTGGAGCTCAGAACATTCTAAATTCTAAGTCACAGCACGCATACGTCAAGGGAAAGTCCGCAGAAACGGCTCTCCATGAGGTGGTGCGTATTGCCATGAACAGCCTTGAATATAAACAATACATATGCACTATCCGCTTTCCTCGACATAGAGGGGACATTCAACAATGTTCGCATTGAATCTATTCATGATGCCCTCTCACACTTACGAGTTGAGCCAGGGCTTGGTAATTGGATAGTAACACTTCGACTTCGTTAACTAACGACCAGAGTAATGTCGAAGACGTAGTCGACAAAATGCACAGTATAAACAACGTCCTAAAGGCACTAGCCGGGAGTTCCTGGGGCAAGGACAAGGAAACTATGTTGGTCACCTACAAAGCGATAGGTAGAGCAATTCCCAGCTACGCAGCACCGGTATGGTCACAAACCGTTTGTGAAACAAACTGGAACAAGATCCAGACATGCCAAAACGCTGCTCCACGTATCGCTACAGGTTGTCACCTAATGTCGTCCCAGGATCATCTTCATCAAGAAACCAGCATGTTGCCAATACGTGATCACAATCTTCTCCTGTCTTTACAATATCTGGTCGGTTGCTATCGGGAGAATCACTCAAACCATCATCTCATGGACAATACTCCCCCTCCACGACATGTCAGGAGTGGAATCAGAGATCTCGAGAGAGACGTCCAGGGATACAAACGGGTACCTCTCGATATATTTGATGACACAGCATACCATGCGGCCATCGCAGATATTCACACAACCGTTGTGAATCGGTCAGTATTGAGATTAAGTATGAATAGAGTCCTCTCAGCGCCCCCACCACCTATATCACCTGAGGAGACTAGGCTCCCGGGAGCCAAAAGAGCGACACTAGCCCAGCTTAGGTCGGGTTTTTGCTCGCGCCTCAATTCATACTTATCTCGAATAGACCCGGACATTCAGAACATTTGTCCGAGCTGCGGTGGTGCGCCCCATGATGTGGACCACATGTTCCGATGCCCCGCTGCATTCACTAACCTCACTCCGAGGGCGTTATGGGACAACCCTATTGCAGCTGATATATTTTTCTTGTCGCTTGAGACAATAGGCGAGAATGACGACGAAACATAAAGTACTTCCACAGACATACACAGCGGTTCACGCCTTTCTGCACCGCTACTACAACAACACCAGAGTAATCCATGGTTACTTAGGAAACTGCCATCTGACTAAATGCGTGTGCAGTGGAACATCTCAGGGTGGTGCTATCTCTCCAATCCTGTGGCTAGTAGTAATTAATAAAATCTTAACTACACACTAAAAAATTTTGGTATAAATTTTATAAATTTTCTTATCTATATAGGTCCATAGGAAAATTCGTATTAAATTTATAAGTTTCAATCTTATAAATTAAATTTATTCTATAAACTATAAAATTAATAGGAGTTATAGTGTAAATCTAACAATACCAATGGTTTATTTTCTATAGGAAATCATTTAGAAGTGTTTTATAAGAATTTGGTATAAAAATTATAAAGAATCGATAGATCCTGGTTATAGGACAGATTATACAAATTATAAGAGAACAGGTATAAATCGAAGAATACGACTGGTATAACTTTCATAGGCAATCATATAGAAATAGCTTAGAGGAATTCGATATAAAAATTATAAAGAGTAGATGGTCCTGCACTGAACGAAAACAATAGTACCATGGACTATTTTCCATATTAACCTAACTATTTTACCCCATGATTCTCAGCCTATCATGTCATAGTCAGTACAACTATGAAACCTAGTTGATTTTTCACTTGATAGCAAATGAAAAATAAAAATAAAAAAATCGCGAGCGCGCAGAGCGCGAACGCTGGGTTGGTGAGCGTAGCGAGCAGGGGGCGAAGCCCCCTTGTAACTCATAAATAATATAACTCATTGACCTCTTCTATATTTTATTAACCTCTTTACGCTCCTGCCTACAGTGGGATTCGATCCCGAGACCCTATGATTTGGAGACCAACGCCCTACGTACTAGACCAACCAGACTCTATGAGTGATGAAGTTTGTAATTAATACATGTGCATGGCATCTTCAACGCAATTCGCACAAAATTTTATACTAGAAAAGAATAAAATAAATATTAACTTAGTATAGATGAGCCTTTCTAAACCATTTTGTATAAAATTTATCTGAGTTTTGGTATAAATCGCAACGAAAAGAAAAGTTCATAAGAACTTTGATAAAATTTATACCATTTTTGGTATACACTGACTTTATACTTTCAACGTTATAAAAATGTATATTCAAATTGGCATATATAACTTTATATTAAAAATGGTATAAATAATTTTATCTTTTATCCCAAAATTTGTTACCGTGTAGGCTTGATAGGAGGGTATTAAGGTGATCGCCTATGCGGATGATCTGGCGATAGTAGTATGTATTAGAAAAGTGTCTCTTCGTGATCAGTCAGATCACAGAAAGAGTCCTTGGTTTGGGGCCTGGGCGCAAACCCGGGTAAGACAAAGCTGATGCTGTTAACTAAAATAAAAAAATGGAGCCTTTCACGCTCCCGAAATGAAACTGGTATAAACTCCAATTATCATCCCCTCGAAGTATTTGGGCGTTATTTTGGACTCAAAACTCGATTGGAAGTTGAACATTAAAGAAGCCTGCATTGCTTTTTACGCCTGCAGAACAGTATTCAGTAGGAAATGGAAGCTCACGCCAAGCATTTCACTATGGGTTTACACAGCGGTAGTTCGGCCCATCCTAACATACGGATCACTAGTCTGGTGCCCAGCGATCAGTTAACGATATAATCTAACAAAACTTCGGCTTGTCTCAGCATCACAGGTGGCATGCGAACATGTCCGAGGGATGCGCTGAATGTAATCCTGCATCTTCCACCCATGGAATAATGGAATAATATTTCAGTTTGGTGTTTTTAAATTATTTTTTTAACCAACATGCCTAAGAAACTTTTGTCAACTTTGCAGATTCGATAGTGTATGAAATTATTGTTTGAAATTTTTCTTTGCCAGCAATATCAGCATTTAAAACTACGATAAAGTTAGTTTTTGCGTAGTTTCTGAAACTGAAATCATATTTTTCATTTTCAAGTATTGCTCACCCAATGCGGGACACCCTGTGTATACACAATTTTTCTTTACTTTACCCCGAAACCAATTACTTCATCTCAACTTTCTCAAGCATGTGCTGATAAAATTAAGTGTGAGGTGGTTGTATGATTCGATTCGGCGTATTGTATTACGTTTTGGAACAAATTCTGCGGTCGTAGGCCCCAAAATTCAAACCTAATTATTTAAAAAAAATATTTATTCAACCAAATATTCCATTGCCTTCAAAAACCTTGTGCCAATACGTTTTAGCGAGAACTTTACAAATTCTCCGTTCTGGAAAAGAGAATTAATCCGTACGCCAAATCATTGGCGAATACCAAGGCGGCTTCAGACCTGTTCGTTCAACGACCGATCAGCTTTTTACCGTGAAGCTGTTTCTCCTCGACGTATACCAAATCTTTGTCGACTTCAAGCCGGCATAAACAACTTCAATTACCTAGGTTGTAATTTATCAAAGGACGCCAACGAAACCGACGAGATTAAGCGACGGATACAACTCCCAATTATTAACTCAAAGTATACGCACAGGAACATGAAGCTCCGCGTGTACTGGAGGACAAGTTCGCGTAACCGCGATTTAGACGGCCAAAGCCCGACGTTGGGCTCTGTCCTCTGTGTCTGTATATAGTATGTATTCTGAGAAAATGGTCCGGTCATTTTTGATGGCTTCTATGAATAAGAATTAATTCTCAACCGATTGATTTTGAAGAAACCCGTAAGGGTGGTTTTATAAAAGCGAAACAATCGATGATTATGGTGAATTCAGATTGGTTTTCAATAAAAACTCAAATGCGTTCTTCTCGTTTAACAATAAACTTGGCCTAATTTTGGAACGGAAAACTCTATCCCCATGTTTGACATCAATAAAGTCAAATGCGACGAAATTCGCCCCCATTATGATATTGTAATGGGAGGTAATTTCAATTCATTTGACCCTTTAAAAAATTGTTAGCAGCACACATATTGGTGGAAACTTTTGGGGACTTACCAGGTTTTCAATATGCGATGTTTCTTTACTTTATTCGCCACATATCTGAAGTATGCACATTATTTCAACCCCCACAATTTCAGCTCATGTTAATTTATAAATTATAAATCACTTATGTAGATTTAATTCGTTGATATAAACTAACGACGACATAACAAATACGTTATTGTATACTATGTTCTACGTATTATATAAGGGGTCCCGCATTAGGTGGTCAATACTGTAAGGGTTGATAGCACAAATTGTTTCAGCAAGAAAATTACCAATACAATCGGATTTTTTACTGTTACCTTGTTATCGCTCTTTTTGTGAAAGTCATTGAAAATCGTGACTTGTCATGCAAAATCATAATTTGCAGCCCTCCTAAGGACTTAATCCAAGATTTGATTTCAGTTTCAGAAACTACATAAAATACCACAAAAACTGAAGTTTTTCCTGTTGCCAACATTATCGCCACTTTCAATATACAGTTACTCAAACTTAATTGAAATTTTAAAATAGATTATTCATCAAAAATTCAAACAGTAATTTCATAACGGTGCTTTATGCGTAAAACTCTGCAAAGTTGATAAAAGTTGCTTCAACATGTTGGCTTTCCTTCCAACGATATATCACTTTTCATATTTACATTGCGGAATTTTAGGGAAACACGCATTGAATGGTAAAAATCAAGGCTTCAGTGGAATCGCTAACAATTTTCCCTTTACTCGAAAAAAAGACAAACAAAGAGAAGACTCTTCAGTCGGACAACCGGTATCCGTACCATGCAATAAGTCCCAGGAATTACTACCGAACGACTATCAGAGGAGGATAACATTTTGCAATTGGTTTCTTCGAAAAATCCGGGAAAGATCGTGATTTTCAAACTAAAATAGTGTGGACGGATGAAGCCACGTTTACACGAAGTGGCATTTTCAACACTCGGAATAATCACATCTGAGCTCAAAGCAATCCCCATTAAACTCGGCAATCTCGATTTCAATATGAATTTCGAGTCAATGTTTGGGTAGGTCTTGTGAGTGATAAACTTATTGGCCTTTTGATCCTTCCCCCTGGAATAAATTCCAGAAGGTTTCTCGAGTTAATACAAAACGAAATATTGCCCATAAATCAATCAGATGCCTCAGCGTCGTGAAATCTGGTGGCAGATGGACGGATGCCCCGCTCATAACGCGAGACCTATTAAAGATTATTTGGAAAACGAATTTCCCGGAAAGTGGATTGGCAGATTTGGGACAGATGCGTGGCCTGCGTGAAGTCCCTACCTTACTCCCCTAGATTTTTATTAATGGGGTGACTTAAAAAACAATGTTTATTCCGAGCCGATTACCTCCCGGGAACAGCTGCTGCAGCGAATTAATGATGCTTGTGACAACCTAAAGGAAAACCCTCCTGACATCCTTCGGACCGTTTCTTCCATAGCCTTCGTTTGTCTTTTTTCGAGTAAAGGAAAAATTGTTAGCGATTCCACTGAAGCCTTGAATTTTACCATTCAATGCGTGTTTCCCTAAAATTCTGCAATGTAAATATAAAAAGTGATATATCGTTGGAAAGCCAACATGTTGAAGCAACTTTTATCAACTTTGCAGAGTTGTACGTATAAAGCACCGTTATGAAATTACTGTTTGAATTTTTGATGTAAAATCTATTTTAAATTTTGTTTAAGTAACTGTATCTTGAAAGTGGCGATAATTTTGGCAACCGAAATATCTTCAGTTTCGTTGAAATTTTATGTAGTTTCTGAAACTGAAATCAAATCTTAGATTAAGTCGTCATAGTGTAGTTCCGAGGTGATTTCAGATTGCAAAGTCTGGTGGAGACAATTTTTTTTTTGTTTCTTATGTTTTTTGGGGTGCTGAGCTCGAATCCGGAGCTTCCCACCAAAATTTCGTTGCGGAACAGGGTCAAAACCGCGAAAAAACCCTAAACTTTCGGAGTTTTCCTTTTTTTTTGTTTGTAACTCCGAAAGTGTACATTTCTCCGAACACCTGTCTATGAAAATATTAGAGAAAACATAACTGCGGGTCCAACGCGCCATTAATCATTAAAATGTGTTAAGCGGTATTGCTACAATTGATAGTCATTTTTTTGGCGTTTTTTGCAATTTTAACCCTGTTTTGCAACGAAATTTTGGTGGGAAATTTCAGATTCAGGTTCTGCACTCCAAAATACATAATGTACAAGAAAAATTCAACTTTTACGACCAAAAATGAAAAACCGTTCAATCTCAAAATTTTATCCATAAAATGGAACTATGTTAAAAATGGCAAATTTAAATTATCCATTGTAGTAATACCGCTCAACAGATTTATAATATTTATGTGTCTTTGGACGCGCAATTATGTGCTCTCTAAAATATTCATGGAGAGCTTTTCGCACAAATAAACAGTTTCAGAATTAGGGGCCAAATAACGGAAAAACCGCAAAAATTTAAGGGTTTTTCGCGATTTTGACCCTGTTCCGCAACGAAATTTTGGTGGGAAGCTCCGGATTCGTGCTCAGCACCCCAAAAAACATAAGAAACAAAAAAAAATTTGTCTCCACCACATTTTGCAATCTGATGTACTAGGTTTATCACGTAGTAACTACACTATCAGGAGAGCTGCAAATTATGATTTTATATGACAATTCACGATTTTTGATGACTTTCACAAAAAGAGTGATAACAACGGTCAAAAAAATTCCGATTGTATTGGTAATTTTCTTGCTGAAACAAGTTGTGCTATAAACCCTTACAGTATTGACCACCTAATGCGGGACACCCTGTATAAAATTTTATTCTTTAATGCTGCTGATGTGAATGAATATTTTGGGAAAATACTTAGCGTAATAAGTATTTATTATGCAATGCATTTGGTTTATTTTTGCAAACTTATAATAATCGCAATGGTTTTTTTTTTACAAAACGGGTTTGTGGACTTTTCGCGGTCTTGAGTGAATGTACTATGAGTCATGAAATGATGATACGATGCGGTGCACTATGATGAATTATGCTTAATGAATGGTTGGCGGTTTGTTTAGGAAAATCTGTTTATGCTGAAAGATGAATTCGGATCTTGCTGAATGGGTGAATTCAGATTGTAAGACGGAACCGGACGGGTAACCTTGCAAGACAAGAGAGCTTTTGTAGTGGCCAGTAGACAAGCATTGTGCATTTCACATTGTAAGAACGCGTCTTACGAAAGAAAAAAATCGTGACACAATTGTTTTTCTTTCGTAAGAATCGTACGATTGATAAGACGATTGCATCTACCAATAGTTCAGGCGTTCTGCAAAGACAATTAGCGCGTGTTTTACTTGCATTTTAATCTTGTCGACTCGTTACTTCATTGTACACTAACTTTGGAGCATGCATGGCAACATTTATACATACTTACTGTGTGATTATTGTTCGCCGGTCCGTGTTTTGATCGGATAGTGTGAAATGATCATACGATGGTTCTTGTCGTGCAAGTTTACCCGTCCGGTCGTTTTCTTACAATTTGAATTCAGCCAATGATATACGATCAATATGTAGGTAAATACTATTGATCAGTCAATTTACTTTGGTTTACAATATACATAAAAACATTGTTAAATCATGAAATACACACATATTTGTATTTATTTTATTGTGTTAAATATTGTATGATAATTTTAAATTTGTATAGGGTTATTAAACAACGTTTAGTCTGGCTGGTCTAGCGGTTAGTGCGCGCACCTTCGGTGCACAGGCTCATGAGTTCGAATCTCACCGTGTTCCATGGTGTTTTTCGAACTCACGAGCTTGTGACGGACTATGATCTAACACTAACACATCCTGCGGCCTTAGTCCAATGCTGGATTGTCGCGCCTGTTATTTTTTTTATTAAACAACGTACAGTAAATGCCTCTTCTCTGAGTCAAAGGTGTCATCACCGAGACTAATGCGTTGTTGTTGTTGCTTCAATCACGGTTTCTAATGGACTTGATTGCTTCCCGTAGTTATCCTTCTTAGGCGGACGTCTTTGAAGAAAAGGGTCAGGCATCGGTTGGTCAATAGACAAGCTTGGTTTTTGATTCGACCAACGGGTATCCGTGACAATAGGATTAATTTGCCAATAATTCCATTAAATTATCTCAGGAAATTATAACAGCAATGCTTTAAAAAAACATATTGACTTCATCCTGAATCTCCAAATAAGTGATATGTACTGTATTCGTAATGTATCAGGAACTAGCACTGCTTGATACATACCTACTAATCTTGAACGTAATGTACAGCAAATTGTGCAACAATTTATTTTATAATTCTTATTCACGAAACGGAACAAATCACATAATTGATGGCGCATTTTGTTCACCTGTGTGTGTTCTCTTTGTTAAAATGTTCTTAATAAATTTCCGTTCTAGACTTTCTCGGACAATAATCCCGGAACTGTAGAATACTTATTATTCGTAGGTAATTTACTGATATCTTACCTACTTATATGTATATACGCCCCCCACATGCAAGTATTCTAACTATAGTGACAATTTGCTTATAGTCTTAGCTTTCAGGCGACAAAAACCTAATGCATGAAGTTGAACTTGTTTACCATGTACCTACATGATTTCAGTCATGCAAAAACTCCTCATATTTAGTGAATTGCTAAAAATCAGTTAATTCTTTAAAATCACAAATTGGTATTATTAATGCCGGACATTCAATGCTTACGTGGATAATGAATTGAAAATGTATCTTTTTTATGAAGCCGGTCGCAAAAATCATAAATTAAAGCTGAATAGAAGTTTAAATCCAAATTCTTCCGTGTTCAAGTTTTTAATTCACATTTTGCCGACAAAACACAAATTAAAAATGTAAGTATGAGATATGAGTTAGCAAATCGAACATTTTGACGGGAACAATCTGAAATTAGGCACCCATGCAATGATGACTGAGCGACCTTTTAATATGGACGGGTGTTATATTGTTAAGATGCATATAGAGACGAGAAAAAGAAAATTTGTCGCGTTTTTTGACTACAGTGATTTTTTTTGTAAAATTACTTTTCATGTTCTTTAGAAATGTATAGAAGTTTTCCGACAAACTTAATATGAGGAAGTACATTACTGCAAGAGGAAGTTAAATTATTAACATACATATACATAATTTGTATACATATTGGCTTATTGTAAAATTCAGTTTACATTTTATTACGTACATGTGCGCCAGGGCGTTAGCATCAACGTAGTAAAAATAACATATTCAAGTAACTCATTTAGTATGTACTTAAATATTCAGTTCACCATATCCGTATAGGCATAATTGTTGCAGAGTAGTATGTACTTAGCTTATGTGTGTATATATTAAGGAAACTATGGGATATTATTTCAAACATTTCTTGTGTTGTTCTGAAATAGGTACGTATTCTTATGCTACATTTCTTTGCTCTACAGAATAAAAATACAATTTTCTATAAGTTTTGAGTACATAATTCGACATTGAAGTATGTACTCAAACTATTTACCAAAATATATTTCAATTTAAGAAAAATAAAATTTCCGGGTTTAAATTATAAATGTATAAGTATCTAGATACTTAAACAAAGTTAAGTTGAAGTTTAAGTTATAAAGCACAAAATAAAGTTATACCTACTTTCATAAATGTAGCTAAATGTCGTTGATAGAAAGATTTTCTTAAAAAAACTCACCCCCTGACGTTCAATTACACTAAAGTGAGAGGACCAAAACAAATTAAAAAAAACGACTTTTTATACAAATAAAACCTTACATTAATTTTGGGTGACCCTTTATTTTTAAAGTGGATATCGATTCTTTAACAAATGGCAACATTTTAAATTAAGGACTTTACACTATAAAATCCAGGCATTTGATCTGCTTGTATTTGGGCATTAGCCATCTTTTTTGCAGAATGTAAATCTGTCACACAGCTGATGATAAACAAATTTAAATATTTTGTCCAACTTTTAGTAAATAATGTATGTATATGAGAAACACGTTCCTATAGACACTATTGGACTATATCAATTTATTTCTTAACACTTATTAAACATTTGTAATTATTTTATAAAAACACCGGTTTTTTAAATTTGCAGGATAATTTAATCTTATTAATCTGTATGCATTTCGAGTGGCGTTCCACCCATCTTCAGCAACACGATTGAAACAATGTTTAGTTCATGTGTATAGGAAAAGAGATTAGCGGTATTGCGAATAATAGGAAGTTACAAATGTGTGTGGTTAACAAAGATATTTGGACATTTCAAATAAATAAGAAATAATGTAAAGGCAAATGTTATGAAAATATTGCACGAATTTTCTTAAAGCTACGTTAAAGAATGGTAAAATGAAATAAATTAAAGCTCTAAATTTACTTAACAATATAACATAAAAAAAGAGCTTTTTTTTATTGCAGGTCCTAAATTGTATAATAGTCTTTCACATAATTTTAGAAATGAATTACACATACATAATTATAAGATCAAGTTTAAAAAATATATTTTTGAAAACAGGCAAATTTTTAACTAGCTTAATTTATAAACAGGCTCTAAAAATCATAAAAAAAAATTTTCCTACAATTTGAATTTATTTATTATAAAAATTTAATTTAATAATTGAAAACGAGACCGAGGCTAATTTCGGGCGCGGCCGAATTTTGAATACCCTTCACTCTCCTCGGGCGGAAAGGTTTTTGGGGCAAACCTATGACTTGTATTTAATTCCCCATTCTTTTCCTTCTGTTTTCGCATAATATTTGATATTGACAAATTCTGTGGTGTCGATAAAACAATATTTGTGTGAGGTTTGGTTGGAATAAGGGGTAAAATAAAAAAAAATATCTCAGAAAACTTTATTGGGGGGATGCGGGAGCATGGCCCCATAGTACGATTCCATTTGTTTTACTTTTTTTTTTTTGATAAAGACGCATTGAGGTTTTTTTAAATTGGTGTAGAAAAAATGTTTCTTAGAAGATCCAAAATGGGGAGGTTGGGCTTGTATGGTAGCCCCATGACTCCATAGTCCGATTATTTATGGCATCAATTGAAGTGCCCCATGGTCCGATTTGATCCATTCTTACATATGATTTGTGTTATCAATAGAAACACATTTGTGTGAAATTTCGTTGAAATTAGTAAACACATGAAAAAGTTTTTCTTAGAAAAACCAAATTGGCGGGATTAGGTTTGTATGGCAGCCCCATGACCCCACGGTCCGATTTTAGCGATTCAAACATACAAACTGCCTGCAATAAAAAGAAACATGTGTGCAAAATTTCAGCTCGATAGCTTTTAAACTGGCCGAGTAAAACGCGTAGCAACAGACGGACAGACAGACAGACGGACATCGCCCAATCGACTCAGCTCGTTATGCTGATCATATATATACATATTTTATATGGTCGGAGATGCTTCCTTCAATGCGTTACAAACTTCATGACAAAGTTAATATACCCTTTACTCTACGAGTGAAGGGTATAATTAGTATGTTGATGTAAAAAAAAAACTGTATTTAGTTGCAGCTCTCATGCTCAAGCTTAGGCTTATGTGAGTTGCTTATAACGCTTACCTTATTTAATTTTTATTTTTACTAATAAATGAATCATTTGTAATAATGTAAAATATGGAATATGGAATAAAGCAACACTTATAAAAAAACATGAACTAAACATTGTTTCAATCGTATTGCTGAAGATGGGTGGAACGCCACTCGAAATACATACAGATTAATAAAATTAAATTTTCCTGCAAATTTAAAAAACCGGTGTTTTTATAAAACAATTACAAATATATCGGAATTTGCGATAATCATTCCATAATTAAAATTTTTAATAACTTATTAAACATTTTCTCATCATTGGATGGGGTAGGTTGTGGGACGCAACAGTTGTGATTTATAGTCGATCCACGCTTTTCAGTCATCACTCATCAGTTACAGTCACAAGTTGACATGTCAAACTGTCATGACTGTGACTGATGACTGAAAGTTATGGATCGACCGTTAATCGTATTTATACACAGCCTTCTCCGTTTACTTACTTACTTTATGGGTAGATTTTTGTTCCTTCCGCATGAACGGAAAAGGGAACATGTTGTGCAAAATGACAACTGTTGCGTTTCATACCTCATCCATTAACGACATTAGTAACGTAAGGTAAGATTAAATATTTGTACACTAAACTTATCATTTCCGGAATTATTCCCACTAATGCTGATCTATAAAAATCGGAAAACAGAATCAATCAACGCTTCTTTCTTTTCCGGCACTTTTACTATATATGTATTATAAAAAGTGAAAAATTATTTATCCGGAATTGGCAGATTTTTTAAAAATATGAACATGTTCAATTAAATTATATCAATTAATCCACACATAATTGAATTGAAGGATTTTCAATTTAAGTCGATTGGAATAAATTACATTGATATGTATTTAGACCATGGAATTACATCGACCTAGGATTGCTTACAATATCATTAGAACTCTTTGCAAAACAGGTGCCAATAGAATTGCAATAGCTACTGGTAAATATAGTATCTAAATGTTTCATCGTGGAATACGTAAACCTATCATTGGTGCATAGACAAATATGTGCATACAAGTATGCAGGTAACTTTAATTCACAGTCGCATAGTAATAATTAGCCTTAAATATTCACTCCAATAAAACTGAACAAAACTATCCAATTGAGAAGGAACATTCACTACATAGATGTTACATCGACCTTGTCTAGTTAAAATTCATATGAAATAAATTATAATTAAAATGTAATTTAACTATTTTAAATGTATAGGTATGAATAAGGTGGGACTCAATATGCACGGCTAAGAATTTATCTATGGGGGTCTAAAATGGCAGTTCTGCATTCTCGCCATCAGTATATTTATGACATGATTTGGAGCGTCGAAGTCAAATTAAGGAATTTTAATACTAAATAATTGCCTCCAGCTGGCAAATACACGGACGAAAACTCTTTTGTCTTTACCAAGAAAAATCATGGCGTTGTTAATTTTTTAGATGATTTAGATTGGTTCACAATTAATTAGTTAGAGGAAATTCAAAACAGCAAAAAATTTTAATCTTTTTTTCACAAAAAAAGTGAATTATAGCAAAAAAGTGGGAAGACATGGAAAAATACATACTTTTTTATATTTTGTTACTTTATGGGTAGATTTTTTGAACAAAATATTTAATTCATTTGCATTTTCTATTTCTAAATTAAAGACAGAAAACCTTTTATCTTAATCACGTCACATTTTCCCGTTCGCATTGAAATGTACGGATAACATGTCATGTTTTTTGCTGTTGAACAGCGGCATTAGAACTATTTTAGACCAACAATAATTTGAATAATAGCTTGCAGATGACGGTTTTGAGAGGAAAAATGAAATATCGAACATCGTTGTTTCGAGTCGAGTAGCTTTTTGTTGGCTTTTGGACGTCAACACTTGAGTGTCTTGCCCAAAATTATTTTTTTGTACATTTTCAATTACAATTTATGAAAATCAATATTATCACCTTGCTTGCACAAATTTTGGAAAAACAACATATACCAAAAAATGTGGTTCCCAAAAAAATTCTAACAACCGAATGACTATCTTAGGAGAAGTCCTGCGATCATGTTATCAACAAAGAAGGAGACTGGCTGAGACTGATAACATGAACGCTGAAATCACAAAAAAATACCGTCGTACAGAGGGCTGCGCCCGCAATACGAGGGTTTTTTTAGAATTTTGATGCATAGTGAATATTTTTTGTACATATATTTTATAAGCAATAAATAAGAATTGTGCACAACATTAATGAAATGCTTCCTGTAAATCTATTTCTGGATTGGTCTAAATAAACGCGTTCCACCTTTAATTAGACCAATCCAAAAATAGATTTACTATTTACTCAGTTTGTATAAAAGTACTCCAAGGCAAATCTACAGGCATTTTTCGATTTAAGATTTCTGATGGCCTTTGAGCAAAAAGAAACTCAGGCAAACGTAAGGATGGCTTGGCTTTATATATGAAATGAATTGTTAGCTGTAAATCTACTGCTACTGTTTTTTTAATCAAGGAAAAGCAACTTATATGAAATGATTCCATTGTGTCCCCTGACATAGATTTCCTATGAGTATTGAACAAGTATACTTTTGCAGCTATTCAGGGACACCCTGTTAACTTGGTCCTACAAACTTCAAAAATATTTGTGGCAAACACTATTACCATTCTATGCATTTCGACCAAATTTCATGCTCATTGTTTCATCAAGTTAAAAGATATACATACATTGAAGAAATGCTTAAGAGGCTTTTCTTGCATTGTGAAAGGCCCTTACTAAATACTTACTTGGCTATATTTCCGGTTTGGATACAGTTATTCGAATGAAAATTCGTAGACATATTCCCTGTGTAATTTTCTAAAAACCCTTAGCAGAATTTTCATATTTGGAAACCTAAAAGGGGCTACACACGAACAAATTGAAATTTTACGAATTTACTGTTATTTACTTTTCCTTAACAAAGGAAGTTTACCTTTAAACGCTAATAACTTTTTTACCGTTACTCGAAACTGGAAAATTTTAACTGATCTAAGATGTACTCGTTTAGATCTTTGATTGAAATACCCATACGTAAATCTCCGATAAAAACTAAAAAAGTCAACTTTTTTCAACCGTTCGGGACACCCTGTTATCTTCTTTCTACCAACTTCAAGGTATTTGTGGCAAAGACTGTAATCATTCTACACATTCCTACCAAATTTCATGACAATCGGTTGAGCCGTTCGCGAGTTATTTAGTGAACAGACGGACGGACAGACGAACACACGGACAGACGGACGGACGGACAAAATCGATTTCATAAGGGTTTTTTGAAAAACAATTTTCTAAAAAAACCTAAAAACTGCCACTTTTTCTAAACATTTTTTTACACACTCTGCTTTTTAAGCGAAATGGGTATAATAACTTTGTCAAGTTTTTTAAGTTTGTAACGCATTGAAGAAAGCTCCGACCATATAAAATATATATATATATGTATATGATCAGCATGTAGAGGGGAGTCGATTCGATTGGTCTGTCTGTCCGTCTGTTGCTACGCGTTTTATTTGGCCAGTTTAAAAGCTATGGAGCTGAAATTTTGCACACATGCTTCTTTTTATTGCAGGCAGCTTGTATGCTTGAATCGGTAAAATCGGACAATGGGGTCATGGGGCTGCCATACAAACCCAACCCCTGAATTTCAACCACACTTCACATGAATATGTTTCTAATGATGGGGCATAACATACGTGACAATGCATGGAATAAGCCCATGGGGTCACGGGGCTGCCATACAAACCAATGTTTCGAAACGTCTGCTCTAATTAATTTTTGCAATGCACATGTGATCTTATCCATCATGAATCGTGTGCAAATGTTGTTAATAGTGCCAAACAATTGCATGCTCTTAAGGGTGTTGTGCAATTAATTATCCGTTGGTTTATCAGTGCTGAAATGTATTGAATATCGCACTGGATAGATGGTGCATGAAAATGGTGTGCCCTATTCGAGTTTTGCACTTAAGCGTGTTTCACTGTAATTACTCTTTTAACGAAGCATTTTACTGTAAGAAAAAGGGTCTCCGTGGATTTTATTTATCCGTTTTATTTGTGATATTCTGTAGTTTCAGAAAAAAATATTAGTGAACCGGATAGCCTCCTTTACCGTTGCCTACAATGAAATATCGTTGTTTTGTTATATACACTCCCAATCAATAGGATGGATGAATGGATATGGATACGGCGCTATGATGGGTTGGGCTGGTTACGCCCAATACTGCAGCCTATTGGCTTATTGTATTTCCAATCTAAGCGAAAAAGTTTAAGGTGCAATGGCTTTTATGGCAACTTGACTGTCGGAGAGAATATAAATGGTCTTGTTGGTATATCCCTTTCGAGTACTCTACGCTGCTGCAAGGTTTATGGCTATAAGTTCTGCCTGGAAGACAGTTGTGTATTGACCTAGGGGTTTGGAGATACTATAGTTGTTGGAGTTGGAGATTATACTATCTCCTGCCTTGCAGCTGCCTGTTCCACGTGAGTTTGTTATCAAGAGTGACTCCCAGATATTTTACCTCCGTGGTAAACTGCAATCGTTGGTTGAATAACGTTGGAGCGTTGAGCCCTTCCAAGTTGTGTTTGTGACTGAAGGCTATTAGTGTTGTTTTGGTGGGATTGACCGATAGGCCACCTTCCTGCACCAATCCTTCACTTGGGTTAGAGCTTGTTGCATGAGTTCAGAAAGAACCTCTGGAAATTTCCCCTTATCAGGAGGCTGATGTCATCGGCATATCCTTAGGTATAGAATGCTATTTCGCTGGACCAGTAGGCTGTCCACTACAAGGTTCCACAGGAGGGGTATATACCCCTGTGGGCATCCTTTGAGGACAGCTGTATACATGGTTTCACCGAATAAATTTGCATTTACTTGTCGTCCTTGATGCATTAATTTTATCGACCGACAGAGGGTGTTTTGGATTCAATGACTCGAGGCGCGCCGTGTACAAGAAATTCAAAATAAGTGTTGTCGAAGGCCCCCTCTATATCTAGAAAGGCCGCGAGCCCTATCTCTTTGATTTCTAGTGTGGTCTCAATGTTCCCAACTAAATGGTGTAGTACTGATTCACACGATGTCCCTTTCTGATAAGCATGTTGGTTTGGATGCAAAGGGAAAAGCGACAGGCAACTGTCCCTGATATATTTATCGATGAGATCAATAGGATAGTTCCACTTGAAAAAGGGCTGTATGACGGAAAGTGCGATAACGTTATTTTCTTCAAACTTGGTGACAATGTTTTCAGTAGCCTGCTTGTTCTTTTAATAATACAAGGTCTCAGATCCGAAGTACCGTTAGGATTTTATTACGAGAATTCTTAAAAACAGTACAAATGTGAAAGTCGTTAGGATATTTTTTTCACAGCAAATAAAACACAACAAACTTAACGGTATACAAAATTATTTTATTTTAGAAAATGTGGCTAAGAATAACATGAACTTCCGTTAAGTGATATTAGCTAAAAATGTTATCAAGGATAAAATTGAATAGATTTTGAAGGCAATTTAAGTTAATATCATCCCAAGTTCCCCTAATCGCTTGCAGAAGCGCTTCCGTTTTGTCAAAATGTCGTCTGGTATAGATCTCTCCTGTCATCCAACCCCATTTTTGATGAAATTTAGGTCTAGGAAGTATGGCCTTTCATAACCTTGATGGATTAGTCTCGAAACCAATCTTTTATCAGCCTTGCTTTACGAATTGGGGCATTATCCTGTTAAAATTTAAAAGGAGTTGCATAGAAAATGTCGGTAATTTTAGGCATTACATTAGGCACATTTTGTTTTAAACTTGGGCGTTTTAAATACTTTCAATTTTCACAAGCTTAATAGCTCAACACCGAGATAGTCAACCCCATACCACGACATTTCTTACTCTTGAGTGATGTGTTTACAAAACGAATTCCTTCTTACTGAAATTGCGGAAATAACACCTAAATCCATCTGGACCGACGAGATTGATATTTTTCGTCAGTGAAAATAACGCATTTCCACTCATATTTGTCCAGTTCATACAGTTTCTGCATTGGGGTTGAATAGCTTGATATGGAACTATTAAGCTTATGTAAATCAGGGGTATTCAGAGCACCCAGAATTACAAAAATATTCTTCCTAATGTAATGCCTAAGATTACCGACTTATTCCATGAAACGCCGTTAAAATTTTACGAAGATAATGGCCCCATTCATAAAGTAAGCATGGTCAGTGATTGGTTTCAAGACTAATCTATCAATGTGAAATGACCACCATACTCCCTAGATCTAAATATCATCAAAAAGGTTTGGGAATAGATGACAAGTAAGATCTATACCGATACACGACAATATAAGAACACTGATGAGCTTCTGCTAGCGAATAGGGGAATTTGGAAATTAACTTTAATTAGCCCCAAAACTTTTACAATTTGATCCAAGATAATTTTTTTAGCTAACATAACTTAACGGAAGTTACTACTGAAAATATTGTCACCAAGTATGAAGAAAATATCGTTATCACCGACATACAGCCATTTTTCAAGTGGAGCTATCCTATTGATTGGGAGTGTGTGTTATATACAAATGAATATACTTTTAGGGTGGGGGCTTTTATGGCAGCCCCATGACCCCATAATGGTCCGTTTTCATATGCGCTTACCTGGGTCTTGTGACATCGATAGATACGCATTGTTGTCAAAATAGTTTTTCCAAGATAAAAACTGCTTTTATGGGGTGCAGCCCCATGACTCCATTGGCCGATTCCGTTTGTTTTCAAATATTTTTCTAGATTTTCTATAAATTCATTCCTGTGGGTTTGATTAGCTCATAAATAAAACAGTTGTTCTTATAAGAATCTTTTGGGAATAGGGTTAGCTCCATGGACCGATCTCGTTCGTATTGTGGATTCGATTGAAACACATTCATGTGGGGTTTGTTTTAGATTAATGTACAAATCTACTTTTTTTAGAAGAACCTTTTTTGGAGTTGAGGTTTGTATGGCAGCCCTATGACCCCATCATACAATTTCTGTAACTCAAAAATAGAAACACCCTGCAATATATGAAAAGACGGACAGACACACAAACAAGCAGACGGTCATCGTCATTAGGGAAATTTTCTAAAAATTAACAATACAGATTCAACATATAAAAAAATCTTCCTGTCAACTGCAGATAAACCTGCCATTGGTAAGGGTTATTTTTTGTTTGAAATTGCTGCATTCTTTTCCCCAACAGATATCCCACACAACTTCCGCATCTTTGATTAGTTTCGCTTCAATAAGGTTCATTTTCTCTATCGGATGACATCAGTCCTTGGTGGTTTAGTATACGTTAAATTAAATCTGTAGATACTAAAGACAAACTATCTAAAATACAAAATCTCTTCTAAATCAATAAAATTATCTGATTTCGTTCATATATGTACCTTGTTTAGACAACTGAAGGTTTTATTGGTCCATTGCGCATTAATCAATAAATTTATTATTACTACGATTACCACTAACATACTTTGACGTCTACTAAACAGTTTTCCACCTGTCTGCCGTGAAAATCTCCAATCTAATTAAACAAACTAAGTGTACAGATTTTTAAGCGTCAAAGAGTTTCTTAGCTAAATACATAATTATTGTACACAACGCACTCTGCTGTGATATGGCCCGGCTCCAAGATTTCGTGATGGCCATCATCAGTGCAACCAGTTTGTAGTGGTGTTGTGGCTATAATGGCCATCGGCTGAATCGTCGGAATGAATCAAAGTTTGTTGTATACATACTATACTACATATTCGCTTTGGAAGCAAAGAACAAAATCTTAGCGAATCTAGATGTTGGCGCGGACTAAGCTGAGCCAACTGACTCATGTGTTACTATAAAACAAAAGTTTACTAATGGCACTGATCAGTTCAGTGAGGCTTGTACGAGTGGCTACTTCGGCGCACCGTTTTTTCAGGAATTGGCCAAGAGCGCGCGAAGGCCTAGTCCTGATACAGGAATAGTTACAAAATCTAGGGTCTAATTAACCTAGTACTGGTTCTATTCCTTTTTGTGAATTTTTCGTAATTATCGTTTTATCAAAGTTGCTTTCTTTGTGAAATTTATGTGTTTGTGTTGGTGGTCTTTGTTCTAAAGAAAGAAACCTCTGATTGAAAGTAATATACCGTGTAATAGACAAAAGAATAAAAATTATTTAAAAAATGGCACCAAAACCTGAAGATAATAATGTTTCGTTGAAAAGTGTGAAAATCAAGCCTGAAAATGGTTTTGTCAACAGTGGATTCGAGGAGGATAGTGTCGTTAGCAAGAACCCCACTATTGACAATAATTTGGAAATTTGCAAGTTACCTGGAAAGGATGATAGTGAAAAACCATTGATGGATTTCGATGAGCTGTTACCACACATCGGTGAATTCGGACTATATCAGAAGCTTCTGTTCTTGTGTATGATCCCGTTCGCGTTCTTTGTTGCTTTTGTGTATTTCTCGCAAATTTTCATGACCGTTGTACCGGAAGAGCATTGGTGTCGCGTTCCGGAATTGGAACACCTTAACGTAACTGAAAGGTAAATTAATTACTGTGATCGATTTAAATAATGTGCATTAACGATAGTAGTTGTCTCCTTGAAGTGGAAAATTAATTGACAGCGACAGTAATAGATCTGGTAAATTATTCAATCAGTGCATGAGAGAAAAGTCTTTTGTTATAATTAATTGTCAAGGACTTACGTTTCTTATAAGCAGTCAATTAGTAATCTGGATTTATTTGACATGTTCATGAAACAAGAAATCATATTTGTTATGATAATACCTTAATACTATATTGATTGTTGTATAATATTTAGTTGAACAAATTGAAAGAAATGTGCTTTGATATAATTTCGCTCTTAGAGTAGGTGCTAACATCGGCATTTCGCGTGGAATAATACAAATACATACTGTCAAAAAAGATCTACTAAATTACTTTAAGCCAAAAGGTCGTCCTTGAAATTTTGATGACATTTAATCAAGAGTGCATGTCCACCTGTTGTGGGATGCAAATCTATGCTGTTTAATTGTAATTGCTTTTTGGCGGAATCATTTTTATAATACAAAGCCTCTCTTGGCTATGGTGTACCTACATTGTCCGTAGAAGGCGGTTGAAGAGCGTATGTGGCGTGCTAAGGAATCTGATAAAGGCTCTTTGTGAAGGTACTGTGCGCAAGCGGACGATCCTTGTAAGTTATGAAAAATAATGATCGATTCAAACAATACAGTCTTCAGCCACAGTCACATAGATTTTTCATACATTTCGACATATTATATACTAAACAGTCATACAATTTGTGAATCAAATCGTAGTGACTGTCTTATGTGAAATGGCTTTAACCCATTTTTGGCCAAATTTTAGATATTCGATGTTAGGCTTTTTTGTGATTGTTTATAATCAAAAACTAACGGGCAAATTTAAAAATAATTTCCATGCAGTTTTTCGGTGTGTTCCAATATTGGAGCACTGGGCATAGGTAAAGGTTATGACATCAAACATGATTCAAGAGAAAGTACCGAAATAGAATGGTTTTCGGTATGATTCTTATATTACGTTAAAAAAAAAAATAAAAAATAAATAAATCGTCCCTTAATTAATAAACGGAAACGGAAATTCAATGAACTCTGGCGGACTATTGTCGCTGTCTGAGTAGTATCCTTGTTTTCTCTTGATTTGCTTTTTATTCTATGATAAGAACATTTCTTATCTTCTTCTGAATAAACGTGCGAGCACGTTCTGGTTCAACCAAAAGTGATAGACGGCTCCGCAATTCAGATAGTGGGATGAGATCGCCAACTTCGTTATGACTTTCTTCTCCAAAAATGCACTGTAATCGCTAGTGCAACACTTGCTCGAATTTGACTACCACTGAAATGATTGATGTATCATATGATGTATTCCTCTATGCCGCCCCAGTTGTCTCCTTCACACTCTTTGGCTTAAATAAACTGTCGAAACTCTAAAATCAAGAGACTTGGAATCGATTTAAATGTACAAGTCAGTGTCTCACGGCTTACAAGGATAAAGGTACAGGGATAGACCTATTAGCCGGTCCGCACTGTCCGGATTTTGTCAAACCGTGCGGTACGAAAAATCAAAGAGACAGAGACGATGAAGGAATTCAACAAACAAATAACGTTTGTTAAATTCCCATATCGCCTCTGTCTCTGCCAGGTGTATGTTGTCTACACCGCGTGGTTTGGAAAACCCCAGACAGTGTGGTTGCGGCCTTATTTAAAATGTCGACATCATAACCTGGATGTGGCAGCGACCTCCTATTTGTCAATGTGTTACTGCATTTTGCGACAGTGACTTGCCTAGGAGGTCATTTTTATTGGGTACGTCCGTGCCCAGTGTTCCAATATCGGTTATTAAGCAAGACATCGAGCTGGTGATGCAGCCCCGGAGTTGGGTTTCTGAAGGTGAGTGCATTCACCGGATGAAGAAATCCCCATCCGACAATAACACCTTGCCAGTAAAACACCGAAGGTCCAAACCGCCCGAAGGACCGGGAGATAAGGCCGTAACGGCTAGGTGCTCCCCTGGCGGTATACCCTGTAGATTGTATCTATGTTCCAATATTGGAGCATCCCTAATCATAAATCATTTTCCCTAATCATAAAAAATCTATCAACAAAATTTCAACTTTTATGGTTGATAACTGAATACACCGTGAACCAAATCGACCACGTACTGATCAGCAAGAGATGGGCTTCTAATGTCCTAGATGTTCGATCCTATCGAGGAGCCAACTGCGACACCGATCACTATTTGGTGAAGACGACCTACAGGTGCAGAATCTCTTCGGTGCACCTAACGAGAATCAACCCTGCCAAGGTCTTCGAGGTTGACAATTTGATTGATGATGCCACGGCGGCTGCGTATACTACAGCCCTTGAGGAAAAACTGTCGCCCATGCTTGATAACATCAATAATCTAGGCATCCATGAGTTCTGGGAGGAGCTCAAAGACAGCATCAAGGAGGTCGCAGAAGAGGTCGTGGGCTATAAAGGCCGGCGCAGACGAGCAGACTGGTTCGACGACGAATGCAGGGCCTCGATTGAGGCGACAAATGAAGCCTATCGCCAATACACACAACGTGCATCCCGAGCCAAGAAAGAAAGATATAACGAGCTTCGGCGAGTATCTAATAAGTTAATTAGACGTAAGAAACGCAAACATTTTGACGAGCAGTTACAGCAAATAAACGAAAGATTAGCCAGTAAGAACACTAGACAGGCGTACAAACTTATAAATAATATCAAGAACGGATATCAACCCAGGACAAGCCTATGTAAGGACAAGGATGGTAACATCATCAGCGACATCGAAAGCGTCAACAAACGATGGGCCTCGCATTTTGAAGAGCTCCTCAATGCATCATCAACATCCCCCGCGGAGCTATCTCTTGAGCAGTTAGCCGAACCAGGCCCTCCCGTTCTACCCCCAACAGTAGAGGAGGTGAGTCTTGCCATACAGTCGCTCCAAAATAATAAAGCGCCCGGCGCTGACGAGATCCCAGCAGAACTGCTGAAGCATGGTGGAACGTGCCTGACCAACGCTGTACATGTGCTACTGCTGAAAATATGGAACGACGAGGTAATCCCCGAAGATTGGCGCAAAAGCATAATCTGCCCAATCCACAAAAAGGGTGACAAGCTGAAGTGTGAGAATTACAGGGGCATATCATTAGTTTGTACGGCCTATAAGATTTTATCAAAAATTCTTGAAAAGAGAATCAATCCGTACGCAGAACAAATCATTGGCGAGTATCAAGGCGGCTTCAGACCTGGTCGTTCAACGACCGATCAGCTTTACACAGTGAAGCTACTACTCCAAAAGCGCTGGGAATACAACATCGACGTATACCAAATCTTTGTCGACTTCAAGCAGGCATACGACAGTATCGACCGAAGTGTACTGTACAACATTATGCTGAACTTTGGTATACCGGCAAAGTTAGTGCGACTCACAAGGATGACGATGACTAATACCGTCTCGCAGGTCAAAGTGCAGAACCGACTCACTGACCTATTTGAAACTCGTACTGGACTCAAGCAGGGCGACGGGCTGGCGCCGACGCTCTTCAACCTGGCTTTGGAGTATGTAATTCGAGCCATGAATATGGACAGCAGCGGAACGCTACTCATCAAGTCGACTCAATTAGTAGCGTACGCCGACGATATCAACATCATGTCTCGAAGGTTGGGTGATGCAGAAAGCCTCCTGCATAACCTCAATAACACTCATGTGAAGTTAGCCGCCTAATTCTTCGAATCGCTTTGGAAACGTTTGTGTGGGGGCGGCTACGTTTGTGCATGATTGTGCAACAAAAATTTTCGTTTGTGCATCGCTAATTATTTAATTATAGCACTTCGGAAAACTTCGAATGTGAAGTTAGCCGCCATTTTTTAAAAATGGCCGGATAAGTATAAATTTGGTATCAATCGATCGGCAATCGTTTGTGCATTGATTTTTTGCGTTTGTGCATCCTGAAAACGCAAGGACACAGGAGTAATTAAGTAAAAACGAACCTGGTTTGAATCTTAGCTAAGTGGGATATTGTAAACACAAACACTTCCTGTAAATATTACTTCAAATCACACCCGGAACCGTTTGTGTGGGGGCGGCTATGTTTTTGCATGATTGTGCGACAATAATTTTCGTTTGTGCATCGCCAATTATTTAATTATAGCTCTTCGGAAAACTTTTTAAACACGACTGGTTTGAATTTTAGCTAAGAGCGATATATTGTGAATACCAGATGTGAACCATTAAGCACCATCCAGACTGGCTGCTGTCCAAACTGGCCGCCATTTGGTTGGCCGTCTTGTTTTGATATTCAATACGGCAACTCAATCATATGGCAGCTAACGCTTTGTGTGAAATTGAATAATTCTTCAAAAATAAAGTTTGGTTTTCGACCTCCATTTGGTAGCTAATGTAAATGCTAAGTAGTTAGAAAATCCCATTTAGAAGGCAGTATAGATGAGATGTCAAATGTCGTGCAGATCGTGTCATTACCGAGATCAATGCGTTGTTTTTTTCATGTAGCACATGTACGTTTACCGTACCGTAAGGGGGAAGATAAAGGTTGAAAGGCTCCGGCTAATTACTATATCTTCTTCAGATGTGGCATAACTGCGGACCCTTAGCTATGCAGGAGGAGTTTCATAGGGAGAACGGCTTCGGCCAATTCCTATGTCTCTCTACGGGGCGTTACTTTCTCGCAGTATCCGAGTAACCGCTGCGCCTGAGCGCTGTATTAACATCTGCAGCGTCTCAGGTTACTTAATGTGATAGGTGACAGAAAACATTTAATTCAACCACTAAAGCAGCATCTTCGAAGCATGCCCATGATGGGCTTTACTCAACGATTAAACCCTATCATGGTTTAGCGATGTGCCGACAACTCATCCTAAGAAAAACTTCAAGTCAAGAAACCTGAAACAAAAGCCTCGGATTGGACGGATACAAAACAACGACGACCCCGCAAACGAACAACTGATTACTCTTTCGGATCCTGGAATGTACGCTATATAGATAGACCGGGGGCCTTAAGGGCCCTCCTGGATCAGGTTGAACAATACAAGCTGAGCATAGTTGCAATCCAGGAAACTAAATGGCTCAAGCGACATTAACGACCTCAATTCGCACACTATTTTTACGAGTGGTAAAGAGGAGGGCAACAAGGAGTTTGGAGTAGCTTTCATCGTGAATAAGCAGCTCAAGGACCACGTTATCGGCTTCAAACCCATCAACGAGCGGCTATGTGCGATCCGCATTAAGACCCGTTTCGCTAATCTCTGGCTCATTAGTGCGCATGCCCCTACAGAAGTAAAAGAAGACGACGCGATTCAGGACGAGTTCTACAACGACCTAGAAACACTCTTCGACTCACTTCCATCGAACGACGTCAAGCTGCTGCTAGGAGACTTTAACACCAAAGTCGGAAACGAAAGCTGGCATAGGGGAACTACTGAAGGTCATAGCCTCCACGACGAAAACAACAACAACGGTCAGCGTCTTATCGACTTCGCGAGCGGCAGAGACCTGGTAATAAGCTCTACATGCTTCCCTCATCGACGAATCCATAAACAGACCTAGAAGTCTCCAGATGAGTACATCCTGAACCAGATCGACCACGTACTGATCAGCAGGAGATGGGCTTCTAATGTCCTAGTTGTTCGGTCCTATCGAGGAGCCAACTGCGACACCGATCACTATTTGGTGAAGACGACCTACAGGTGCAGAATCTCTTCGGTGCACCCAACGAGAATCAACCCTGCCAAGATCTTCGAGGTTGACAATTTGATTGATGACGCCATGGCGGCTGCGTATACTACAGCACTTAAGAAAAAACTGTCGCCCATGCTTGATAACATTAATAATTTAGGCATCCATGAGTTCTGGGAGGAGCTCAAAGACAGCATCAAAGGAGTAGCAGAAGAGGTCGTGGGCTATAAAGGCCGACACAGACGAGCAGACTGGTTCGACGACGAATGCAGGGCCTCGATTGAGGCGACAAATGAAGCCTATCGCCAATACACACAACGCGCATCCAGAGGCAAGAAAGAAAGATACAACGAACTTCGGCGAGTATCTAATAGGTTAATTAAACGTAAGAAACGCAAATATTTTGACGAGCAGTTACAGCAAATAAACCAAAGATTAGCCAGTAAGAACATTAGACAGGCGTACAAACTTCTAAATAATATCAAGAACGGATATCAACCCAGAACAAGCCTATGTAAGGACAAGGATGGTAACATCATCAGCGACATCGAAAGCGTCAACAAACGATGGGCCTCGCATTTTGAAGAGCTCCTCAATGCACCATCAACATCCCCCGCGGAGCCAGCTCTTGAGCAGTTAGCCGAACCAGGCCCTCCCATTCTACCCTCAACAGTAGACGAGGTGAGTCTTGCCATACAGTCGCTTCAAATTAATAAAGCGCCCGGCGCTGACGAGATCCCAGCAGAACTGCTGAAGCATGGTGGAATGTGCCTGACCAACGCTATACATGTGCTACTGCTGAAAATATGGAACGACGAGGTAATCCCCGAAGATTGGCGCAAAAGCATAATCTGCCCAATCCACAAAAATGGTGACAAGCTGAATTGTGAGAATTACAGTGGCATATCATTAGTTTGTACGGCCTATAACACAGGTCTACAAAATTAAAAAAAAAATTTGGTGCCGCTGCGATTCAAGCATAATTTTAAAGCATAGGTCCTGTCAATACTCTCAGTGCCATTTTTTCATAAATGCTACATGTAGTTTTTAGTTTACGCAAATTAATGAAATTGCATGGTAATCGACAGCCACGAGCGTTCCCAGATCGACTAAATATATCTAAAATCATATGAATTGCTAAATATATACAGTTTGAGTATCGCATGTTCAGACGAAATAATATTTGACGTTTTGATGTAGTCCTGAATTTTTTCTGTTGTGATTTACCGTTACTTTCAGGTAAAAGTTATAATTGGGACTCATGAAGCAATTTGTTAAGGCTTTGGACAAAAATGGTAGTTGTGGTAGCTGGGTTAAGAACAAAGAAGCTTAAGGCAGGCATTTTTGACGGCCCTCAAATAAGACTTTTAATAAAAGATACCAGTTTTGGGCATTCGATGAATGATTTAGAGTCATTAGCGTGGATTTCTTTCGTCGACGTTGTGAAAAACTTTCTCGGCAATCATAAGGCTGAAGATTATCGGATTTTAGTGCAAAATATGCTGGAAAATTTCAGAAATCTTGGTTGCAATATGAGTACCAAGATGCACTACCTCCATGGTCATTTGGATAAATTTCCAGTAAACCTAGGGTCTTATAGTGTGGAACAAGGCGAACGATCCCACCAGGACCTGAAAATTGTGGAAAATCGTTATCAAGGCCGATGGGATGAACATATGATGGCGGATTGCTGTTGGAGTATCACGCGTGAGTCCCTTGGAAAGTCTCATCTCAAGAAATCTCGAAAAAGAAGCTTCCTTCATGTCTGAATAGTTTTCAACATACATATTTTGGAACATTTCATCATTTCATCATATCTCGAAAACTACGTGTAGGATTTAAAAAATTTATATACCGTTAGAATCAGTTTAGCAAGGCTACTCAAAAACAGTTTGAATCTCCCCGGCACCAAAACCCGTGTAGACCTGTGTAAGATATTATCTAATATTCTTGAAAAGAGAAATAATCCGTACGCAGGACGAATCATTGGCGAGTATCAAGGTGGCTTCAGACCTGGTCGCTCAACGACTGATCAGCTTTTCACAGTGAAGCTACTACTCCAAAAGTGCTGGGAATATAACATCGACGTATACCAAATCTTTGTCGACTTCAAGCAGGCATACGACAATATCGATCGAAGTGTACTGTACAACATTATGCTGCATTTTGGTATACCAGCAAAGTTAGTGCGACTCACAAGGATGACGATGACTAATACCGTCTCGCAGGTCAGAGTGCAGAACCGACTCACTGACCTATTTAAAACTCGTACTGGACTCAAGCAGGGCGACGGGCTGACGCCGACGCTCTTCAACCTTGCTTTGGAGTATGTAATTCGAGCCATATATATGGACAGCAGCGGAACGCTACTATCAAGTCGACTCAATTAGTAGCGTACGCCGACGATATGAACATCATGTCTCGAAGGTTGGGTGATGCAGAAAGCCTTCTGCATAACCTCAATAACGCCGCAAAGGAAGTTGGACTACATTTCAACGAAAGCAAAACAAAGGCCATGATGCACTCGAAAACACAAATTTACCTAGTGTTTCTGCCACGCCGATAGGACGAGTACCAATTTGGGGCGGGGAAGCCGAATTTTTTTTTTCTTGTTTTTGACCTCAAATTCGGAATCAGCGCGCCAAATTTACCTAGTGTTTCTGCCACGCCGATTGGACGAGTATTTCCCCGACAAAACAGGGGTACCAATTTGGGGAGGGGAGGCTTAACATTTTTTTCTTGTTTTTGACTATAAATTCGGAGTTAGCAACCCAAATTTACCTAACATAATATTAACCCAGACACAATTACGCCATTAAATTTGAACAAAAATTTGGCCAAACTTCAGAAAAATTAGGGGAAAGCTGGATTTTTGTATGAGCCTTCCTTTCGAGGTCCCAAACAAGACCCTTAAAGTCCCCGCCTCTACGGACCCTCATAGCGCCCTTAGCATTGCACGCATCAATCTGAAATAGGGATATTTAATTAAGCGTTGTACAAGCTACAAATTCGACATATAACAGTTTTCGATGCACGTTACCGTTATAGAGATTCCCCAGAAACTGCTTAATTGATTGTTTGGACCCTCATAACTTCGTTAGAGGGCACCCAACTTTGGGGATTCTTGGCGTCTAACTAACAGCCACAGAAGCTACAGATTTCTCCTAGAAAACCTTAGGCGCCGTTAGGAGTGCCCGAAAGTACTCGGTCGTTCCATCGTTTATTGAGAAAGCACAATAGCTTCAAATTTGCCATACACCACTTTTTTGTATATACTACCGTTATCGAAATATTCAAAAAAAACTGTTTTCGAGGGTCGAGCGGCACTCGTAGAGGCAGGGGCTTTTAGGGTCTTGTTTGGGACCTCAAAAGGAAGGCTCATGCAAAAATCCAGCTTTTTTCTGAAGTTTGGCCAAATTTTTGTTCAAATTTCCTGGCGTAATTGTGTTTGGGTTAATATTATGTTAGGTAAATTTGGGTTGCTAACTCCGAATTTAAGGCCAAAAACAAGAAAAAAAAATTGTAAGCCTCCCCACCCCAAATTGGTACCCCTGTTTTCTCGGGGAAATACTCGTCCAATCGGCGTGGCAGAAACACTAGGTAAATTTAGCGCGCTGACTCCGAATTTGAGGTTAAAAAGAAGAAAAAAATGTTAGGCATCCCCGCCCCAAATTGGTACCCCTGATTTCTCGGGGAAATACTCGTCCTATTGGCGTGGCAGAAACACTAGGTAAATTTGGCGCGCTGATTCCGAATTTGAATTCAAAAATAAAAAAAGAAATTGGGGTTGCCCACCCAGAATGGCACCCCTGTTTTCTCGTGGTAATAATATTTACAAATCTATAACACTATAACTTGTTGATAAAAGTTATCAACATAAATGTCCACATATAAATCGAAGCCGATATGAAAACAAACAATAAACAGCATCGAACAACACGAAACCAATATCTCAATTTTAATACTAAGATTTCTTTCTTGCGTTGGAAGCTTTTCGCTTTTCATCACATTAACCGCAGTGTGAACATGCTGTTATTTCATTTCATTTTATTTTTCGCAAACGTACATGTGCTACATGAAAAAACAACTCATTTATCTCGGTAATGACACGATCTGTACGACATTTGACATCTCATCTAAACTGCCTTCTAAATTGGATTTTCTAACTACTTAGCATTTACATTAGCTACCAAATGGAGGTCGAAAACCAAACTTTATTTTTGAAGAATTATTCAATTTCACACAAAGCGTTAGCTGCCATATGATTGAGTTGCCGTATTGAATATCAAAACAAGACGGCCAACCAAATGGCGGCCAGTTTGGACAGCAGCCAGTCTGGATGGAGCTTAATGGTTCACATCTGGTATTCACAATATATCGCTCTTAGCTAAAATTCAAACCAGTCGTGTTTAAAAAGTTTTCCGAAGAGCTATAATTAAATAATTGGCGATGCACAAACGAAAATTATTGTCGCACAATCATGCAAAAACATAGTCGCCCCCACACAAACGGTTCCGGGTGTGATTTGAAGTAATATTTACAGGAAGTGTTTGTGTTTACAATATCCCACTTAGCTAAGATTCAAACCAGGTTGGTTTTTACTTAATTACTCCTGTGTCCTTGCGTTTCCTTGGCGATGCACAAACGAACATTATTGTCGCACAATCATGCAAAAACATAGCCGCCCCCACACAAACGGTTCCGGGTGTGATTTGAAGTAATATTTACAGGAAGTGTTTGTGTTTACAATATCCCACTTAGCTAAGATTCAAACCAGGTTGGTTTTTACTTAATTACTCCTGTGTCCTTGCGTTTCCAGGATGCACAAACGCAAAAAATCAATGCACAAACGATTGCCGATCGATTGATACCAAATTTATACTTATCCGGCCATATTTAAAAAATGGCGGCTAACTTCACATTCGAAGTTTTCCGAAGTGCTATAATTAAATAATTAGCGATGCACAAACGAAAATTATTGTTGCACAATCAAGCACACACGTAGCCGCCCCCACACAAACGGTTCCGGATGTGATTTGAAGTAATATTTACAGGAAGTGTTTGTGTGCACCATATCACTCTTAGCAAAGATCCAAACCAGGCGAGTTTTTATTTAATTACTCCTGCGTCCTTGCGTTTTCAGGATGCACAAACACAAAAATCAATGCACAAACGATTTCCGATCGATTGATGCCAAATTTATACTTATCCGACCATATTTAAAAAATGGCGGCTAACTTCACATTCGAAGTTTTCCGAAGTGCTATAATTAAATAATTAGCGATGCACAAACGAAAATTTTTGTTGCACAATCATGCACAAACGTAGCCGCCCCCACACAAACGTTTCCAAAGCGATTCGAAGAATTAGGCGGCTAACTTCACATGAGTCTCAATAACGCCGCAAACAAAGTTGGACTACATATCAACGAAAGCAAAACAAAGGCCATGATGCAATCGAAAACAAGGACGCCAGCAAATTCAAGCATCACAGTGGGGACCTTAATATCGAGTATGTAGACAACTTCAACTATCTGGGCTGTAACTTATCAAAGGACGCCAACGAAACCGACGAAATTAAGTGACGGATACAACTAGCCAATAAGACATATTTCTCGGTCCTCCCTATAATTAATTCGAAACTTGCGCACAGGAACACGAAGCTCCGCGTGTACAAAACGATCATCCGACCCGTGCTATGTTATGGCTGCGAAACATGGACCCTTACCCAAGCCTCCGAAATTTTGCTAGACCGATTCGAACGAAAGGTCCTTCGGCGAATTTTCGGGGCCGTTCGCGAGCGAGACCAATGGCGTATTCGATACAACCATGAGTTGTATCAACTGTACGATGAGCTGGAAGTATCGAAAATCGTGAAACTTCAACGTCTGCAATGGGCGGGGCATGTACAACGGATGGACGACAATCGCATGCCAAAGAAAGTTATGAACGCACAACGAATTGACGGAGCGAGATTGCGTGGACGACCGAGAGCTCGCTGGGAGAACTCCGTAGGTGAAGACGCCCACCAGCTGCTGGGCTTCCGAAACTGGAGGACAAGGTCACGTAACCGCGACAATTGGAGGTCAACGATTCAGGCGGCCAAGGCCCGACGTCGGGCTATCGTGCCACATTGATGATGATGGTTGATAACTCTACAACTAACCAATCAATCAATATTTTCTACTACGAAAAAAGCAGTATTAGTACTGAAAGTAGAAAATTCCACTTTCTCTTTTTTTTCGGGCATTTCTAACTATTGGACTTCCTTATTCCAAAACACAATCCACTTGTAACTTTTTTAAAAGTTGGCGAATAGTTAGTTTTCATAACGGTGTGACGTTACTTCCTTATTGCCGATTGGAGTCAGAATATTTGTTCAAAGATCTGAAACCATGGCGTTTATTACCGAAAAAGATCTGAAGACCTCTGGAGGGCCTGTAATGTTCAGAATGAGTCAATGGGAATTGACACCATTCAAAATTGAACTTTCAAGTCTTTCAAGTTCTTTCTCTCCTCTAATTATGTAAAATTAACGAAAGACTTAATTCAAAATTAACTGCGGATCTCAGTCTCAAAGTTAGTTTAAAAATTGAGAAATACCAGGGAGTTTTAACAGATTAGTCAACCACCCCCCCCCCCCCCCCCTCGACATACGTAAGGCGGACTTACGCAATTCCGCACTTACGTAAAAGTCACAACCCATGAAAAATCCTTGGATAATCCACTTAAATAAATTTATGTTTAGGGAAAATTCCAGGTATTTTGCCAAATGAAAAAAGAAATTTAAGAAAAATCCTTGCGCACATGATAATTTAAGTCTAAAATTCTCACATTTGTTAACTTTTTTGACATTTTAAATAAAAATGATATGCGTATTAGGAACATTTCGAAATGCTTAGTCCAGGAGTGACTGAACACAAAATCGCCTGCTAATACTGCGGTGCGTGTTTGATATTAACGCATAACGCAATATCTCATTCAATAAGATCATCAAAAATTTCGGAGGTGGTTCCAACCGCCAAAACCCCTATGTACTTGTACTTCGCACGATCGCCACTGATTCATAGAGCAGTGAAGAATACAGACATTTATTTATTGTACCGTAGATACCAGTACAAGTGCACTTTCATTTTCGTCTCAATTTAACTGAAAAACAATGAAATCTGTATATATGTAATCCAAAAACTTTTGGAAGAAATTGTGGTACAACACAATTTTTTGTTTATAATAAAAAATAAACAAAACAAACACGAATAAACATTTTCTTCTTGTATGTGTTTTGTTACGAGAAACAATACGCATATTTATGTGCAATAAAAAGTCTATATTTAAATCGAATTGAATCTAAAGAAAAGATTTAAAATTCCTTGGAAAATAGTCATTAATTGTTGATTCATTATTCTCACCGAGTATAGTATCTAACTGAGAAAGTTTGACACTCCATAAAGATAGAGATTATAATAAATAGGAAAATACATACATACATTGTCAAGAAAGAACAATACCTGAAACAATGGGAAAAACATATTTTATATCCTTAAAAACAACTCAGTGGTAGGAAGCATGGTTCTAAGGAACATAGTTCGAATTTTCATTTCATAAAGTGGAAAAAGTATAGGGTGTGAAACCGCGATGGGTGAATGTAAAACCCACGGAAAGTTTCTGGAGCTACTGGTGCTGTAAGAATTTTCATCATCCAACAACAAAAAGAATCGAAAAGAAACTCTAGAATTTAAAAAAAAAAGTTGGACGGCGCATAGAAAGCATATTAACTGCAGTAGACAATTGTTGATCCTTATATATTTAACTGGCGACTGAATTCTCCCTGCCGAACTGAAAGTGGCAACTGGCAAGGACTTAAGATGTGATAATAGTCTCTCTAGCAGTGATTCCCAAACCGCAGACACTCTACCTAAAATGAAGTGCAAAGTGCAATTTTCAGAATGTACTGAAAAGTTTCCGGAATGAGTAAGATTATGCAATATATGGCAAAAAAATCGCTCGAAATGGATCCAATCATTTGTTTTGTTTTTTTTAATGTATCTAAATTGCTGAACCTTTAAAAACAGGGCCCAAATTCACATGTACAGACAAATTTGCGCTTACACTTTAACAAATTATCGAAATTCGTTAAATTTTGCTTTAAATAATTTAAAAAATTAAAATAAATTTTGATTTCCAAAAATTGTCGTACAAAAGTTTTTGCGGGAAATAGGTTTAGGTTCCATTTATAATTGTTAATTCCTAGTTTCCCGATGCATTTAGGTCCGCGGCCAATTTTCTAAACTGAGTATGCCTATACAAAACTATTGTTGAACGAAAATCGTAAATTATATGATTTAGTTCCAGAGCAATAGTGCTTTTCGACTTACACGGACATTGATCCTGTCCAAGTCGAATGAAATATTGGAACAAGGAGATAAATGGAACGGCCAATAAGTAGGAAGGTCCTAAAAGGTACGTACTGGATACGTTTCTCTTTTATATAAAATAAAACGCAAAATCGATGCCTCCTGAAGTATTATCCCCATCGGCGCTAATGTTTTTTTTTCCATATATGTAGCGTTGTGTATAATTGGAGACACATTTTAACAGCTGTGCCCATTCCAGTATAAATTTTTAGACGTGCAGTAAGCGAAATCAAGTAGGCTTAAGCATATTAAAGGGTGATTTTTTAATAGCTTTCGGATTTGATTTAAATAAAAAAAAAATTCAGAAAAATTTATGAAATCTTTATTTGAGTCGATAGAACGATTTATATAATTTAATGTTTAAAGATGATTTCATGTAAATGTTGACCGCGCCTGCGCCTCAAATGGTTCATACGCTGGGTCCAATTTCGACATACTCTCACCAACATATCGGCCGATATCTCACGAATAAATTCTTCAATATTGGCTTCCAGAGCGTCAACAGTTGGGCTTGTCGCTATAGACATGAGCCTTAACATAGCCCCACCGAAAAAAGTCTAAAGACGTTAAATCGCACGATCTAGGCGGCCAATTAACCGGGACCAAACGTGAAATAAACTGTTCACCGAACTCGCCTCTCAATTAGGCCATGGTTTCGCGTGCTGTGTGGCATGTGGCACCGCCTTGTTGATACCACATGTCAGTCAAGTCCAGCTCTTCCATTTTGGGCAAAAAAAAAAGTTCATAATCATCGCACGTTAGCGCTTCAGAAGGTTGCCCGAACTGACCATAAATGGAAGAAGTGCACGATGCACTTTCTATAACCGAGCATGAATTTTGATAATAAAATTCAATATTCTGCAAGCGTTGTTCGTTTGAAAGTCGATTCATTGTTAAATTATAGACCACACTGAACATGTTTGACAGTAACACAAGACACGAAACCCGCGTGAGTTGCCAAAAACAGTGTTGCCAAAAAGAAAGTTCCAAAAAAATCACCCTTTATAATAGAAATATGACCAAATATGACTGTGTACTGACTGGAGCCCTACTGGATCATTTCCAGATTTATTGAAAATCCTATACAAATGGTGATCCTGGAAATTGATCCAGGGTATGACTTGGATCAACTGCCAAACTAGTCCCCCAGATGTCTCCGCGAACAATTTCCCGTATGTCATTTTGTTATTCAGTATTTTTGGTTTGTAAACTTTATTCGGAGTTAATCATTTTAATGTTTCTTGAGAATTTTCCTTTTAATTGTATCTCGCACAGTGCATAATTACAAATGCAATTTATAATTCATAATATCGCGTTAGGGACTGATGACACGATAGTCAGCTGTAACCTATTTGGGAAATTTTGATCCGATTTCATTTGACATGGACAGAATCAATGTCCGTTTCAGTCGAATACCACTAATATTACATTTTTATAAGTAAGTCTACAGCCTCTTCCACGGGCCATCTTTGAGACTCTCACGGATTACTCTCGGTGTGCGCTCTATATGTCTGAAATGCGTCTCACTTCAGCACTTGGGAGTTACGGTTTCAACATGTGGTTCGGTACACTAACAAGATTGTGAATTGGTAGGTTCCACCATTAATGAGTCCTTGACTAATATAGGTATTTTAAAAGATTTATCGTTAAACTATGGTACTATCTAGTTGCCTTAATTTGACTTTTCAATGGATTGACAGTTTGTAGCATACAAAATACCAAATTAGAAAGCATTTTATCAGTTGGTGGCAAATTACAAGAAAAATGCAAAAACAGCGGTTTCGAAGATTATTATTACGCCCCTAATATCAAAGTATGCAGGACAACGGCAACAATATTTTAGATTTCGACGACATTTTACCTCTCATCGGTGAATTTGGACGTCAGCAAAAACTTTTATTCTTGTGCTGCATGTACTTCGGGGTGTGTCTTGCTTTCGTTTATTTCACGCAAATATTTATGGTAGTAGTCCCGAAAAAGTTTTGGTGTCGTGTACCCAAATTGGGACATTTTAATATGACAACAAGGTAAATTATTAATTTAATAAGTAGTTTTATTTTAATAAATTTTCAAAATGACAAAAACAAATTCAAACATCGATAAAGAAAAACGTCGAAAACGGATAGTCAAAGTACAGTAAGCTAGGATTTTTTACAAATCTACAAAGCTTATAAAACATTTAAAGGAAACGTCCTATAAAAAAAAATACAATGTTGTTGAGTTGATGAAGAGTTCACCTTGAGATTTTACTTCCAATCGAAGGTTGACAACTCCATAAAACACAAATTAAAAAAAATCAATAGCCTCTTAATTGACAGAATTTAGAATGTATTTATAATTACGCTACGGTTTTATAAAAAAAAAGAATCAATATCACAAATTTTCTGGAAATTAATTAGTTATCAATTTTTCGGATATAAATATCATTCAACAAATTTATTATTGCTCCAAATATGTAGTTGCTATTTCCACTTTCCATTAAAATTTTTGTGGTTTTGAATATCTCACAAGTATTCAAATTGAATGCAGTTTAATAAAATCAGAGATCAAGACCATTACCTTGAAATTATGCTTATTGTAAAACAATATGCTGAATGAATGTGCATTTCCTACATGCATATCAAAACATGATATCTCAATGTTTGAACCGATCGATTAGACAAGGTTTTGAGTTTGAATACAGACAATGTGACTTGTTGTGGTTGCAGAATTAACCGTTTTTAACATTGGAAAAAAACATCATGTACCACAAACCATAATAATATTTCCTTTCCTTATTGTAGTGTGAGAAATGGTTAGTGAAGATAGTCCATACAAAAAAAAAACAAAAGTATCAATATTATTAAATGTTATAATGAGAATATTTAGAGAAGATTCGTAGTGCCGTAAATTGGCTGACAGATGTATGTTTCGCCGGTTGTATTAGATTTCCTTTTATTTAGTAGGTACTGAAATAAGTTGGACTTCTCATATTTTTATATAATACTTCAAACGAAATCAATAATAATTAGCCGACATTTTCGACCAGCAAATAGAGAGAAATTCTCCCGATTTTCAATATCTAACAACGAAGAACATAAGAACATTAATATTAACAAGATGAATATATCGAAATAGATAAACTTATGTAATTAATATCCACAAGGCCTATAAACGTGGCGTAGCAGTAGAGTTCACATGAGGGGTTCAGTGACATTTCGAATAAAATGAAATTGAAACAGATCTTGCCGTACATATAATTATACATACACTGCGCGACAAATGCTTAGGTTCACACATATTTCCTTCCAGGAAACGGTAAATAAAAAGCTTACCGGTTCAAGAAATTGTATTTTCGAAACTATTAAATATCACAAATAAAATGGATGGAGTGAGTCCCCACAGGACATTTTCCTTAAATTACAGTAATTGATTTCATTCAAAGAGTCGATTTCCACTGCGACAATTGCTTAGGTCCAGGGACGATTTTACCGTTTTACTTAATGTTTTCGCTGAAAAATATTTCAGAAAATTGTCAAGCAGGAGAAATACAAAAAAACAAAAGCAATTTTTTGTTATTTAATAGTGTGTATTTCCGCCATTTTTATTTATAATTTTATAAAGCCTTCAAGGTAGGGAATTCTGTAAAGAATGCAGCACGGATAGCGGTATTTTAGACCCAGCTGTCTTAATTCCATGAATTAACTCTTCTTTAGGGTTGTACTGTTTACTACCACTTTATACCTCCCGAACAAGCCACCCCAAATGTTTTCTAATGTGTTAATGCAAGGGGAGTTGGGCCCCCAGTCGAACAAAATCACATTTTCCTCCACAATAAATGATTTAACTACCCTCGCTGTATGAATTGGGACAAGATCATGTTGCAATATCCAAGGATTGCCTCCGTACATGACATTTATCTTATGGATTTCCTCTTCTAAGAGCTGTTTATAAGATGAACCCGTTTGGCGACCTCGAAGGATTACCAGGTCGATAGTTCCATGATGTAATATGGCTCCCCATACCATAACGGGACCTATTCAGGAGTGATGGCGTGACAGGTCGATAGGTTCCTTCCTAATATCATGATAATAGTAGGAGAACCCATCTGGACCGTCCACACAAAACCGTTTTTCATCCGTAAATATTACCTGCCTCCATTGTGATGTCCAGTTCATGAAACTTGAGGCTATTCCAGGCGATGTAGGCGATGTTGCGGGGTTAAGGCTGTTTTTTTCTTTAACCGTAAACGTTTCAAACAAGAAGAAGATCTAAGAACTCGTTGGGTGGTCCTCACACTTGCTGATAACACCAAAATCTCCTCAAGCTTACGCGCAGTAAGGGGCGAATTCGAGGCTTCTCTTAAGAAATGTCGCCTTAATGCACCGGAAATCGTTTTTTTTACCTCCTGCGTATCGTCGGCAATAATTTTCACTATCTCGTCTAAAATTATTAACAACGTTCGAGCTCCGCTGAATCCATATTGCAATTTTTCGGTTTGAATATCCTACTTGGTTTAGTATGGAAATTGTCGCCTTTTCCTCGGCAGAAAATTGATTTCCTTTTGACATTATCCACTATACGACTCACAGAGTTTAACGCGAAAAAAATGTTTCCACAAACACTTCTCACCAGGACGAGATAACTCTTTAAAGTAAGTGAACCTATACAATTGTCGCAGTGGAAATTGCGATTTTCATTTTAAAAAATTCCGTTAGCTATGCGAGTTGTTTGAAAGAATTGCAATATTTACTAAAATAACCGTTAATTGAGAGAGCATTATTTAAAAATTATTTCCGATCAGAGTACATAGAAATTATATGATTTTAAACCAAAATATCCATGAACCTAAGCATTTGTCGCGCAGTGTATGTACCTATGACCTATGAATACCACATTAGGAGAATATCTTATTACATATATGTAGTATAGTGACTTTAGCTCTAGACCCAAACATAAAAAAAATGAGCTGACTTTTGATGCCAAATTGTATCATGGCCTGACCGCATTACGCAGTAAAAAGTTACACTTTTCTGCGCGTCACATTTGGGGGGAGGGGGTGGCAATGGGGTGAAATTACGATTTTTCGCCAATATCTTGTTAACTGTGATATTTACATATTTACATATGTTCTGAGGACGATTTAAACTACACAAAATTTTCTTTCTAATGATATATAATATCATATACCTTCTCTTGGCAGATTACATACTTGACCTAAAAACATTCGGTGTATGTAATTTCGATTTTTTGATAGTTACATTTGGCGCTCTAGCTCCTGAAGTAATTTAATTGGACCCATGGTAATTGGGATAACTATTCCTAACAATATATAGCTGTCCCACACGGAGACTCAGGCTGCCCCGACAAAGCATTCTCCGATATCCCCTATTAACATTTAAAAAAAAGACATGCTTGTAACTTATCGCCGAAAAATTTTGGTAAACGTTAAGGCTAAGTCCCATTAGACCCTCCAACAAATATAACTTCGATCGGATTAAAACAAAGGGTACCTTCCATACAAAACTACCCGAAAATTGCCTACGAGCAAAACTTTAATTTTGGTTGACTTGTTCCCTTATTTCTTAATAAACTAGTGGCATTGTATTTGAATAATTTGTATGGGAGGTACCCTTTATTTTAATCCGATCAAAGTTATATTTGGTGGAGGGTCTAATGGGACTTAGCCTTAACGTTTATCAACATTTTTCCCGCCTTCTGTGATTCGGCGATAAGTTACAAGCATGTCTTTTTTTAAATGTTAATAGGGGATATAGGAGAATGCTTTGTCGGGGCAGCCTGAGTCTCCGTGTGGGACAGCTATATATTGTTAGGAATAGTTATCCCAATTACCATGGCTCCAATTAAATTACTTCAGGAGCTAGAGCGCCAAATGTAACTATCAAAAAATCGAAATTACACCGAATGTTTTTAGGTCTAGTATGTAATCTGCCAAGATAAGGTATATTATATAATATATCATTAGAACGGAAATTTTGTGTAGTTTAAATCGTCTTCAGAACATTTTGCTGTAAATATTACAGTTAACAAGATATTGGCGAAAAATCGTAATTTCACCCCTTTGCCACCCTCTCCCCCCCCCCCCCCCCCAAATGTGACGCGCAAAAAAATCTAACTTTTTACTGCGTAATGCGGTCAGGCCATTGAACAATTTGGCATCAAAAGTCAGCTCTTTTTTTGGATGTTTGGGTTTCATAATTTTTTCAGCTAAAATAACTATACTAATGTACTTCTTTGATAAAACTCCTTGAATCCTACCTTAAAATATCTTTGAAGGTAATGTTCGGTTCTATATATGGATATACACATTGGCATATTCCTTTTCGAAATTGTTCGTATTAACTCATGTTAAAGTTTTATTTAGGTACTTACTCATTGCTAACCCCTTGTGGGAGGGGCATAAACTGCACCCACTTTCCACCTCGTTCTGTTCTGTGTCATCGTCTTTACGTCTGACTCCCTCTTATAAAATTTAAAATTTCGTCCTTGGAAAATGAGAAAAGACCTAGTTCCTTTCGTTATCGGTAGGTACTACCAGAATTTCTGAAAAATGTGTAAGTAAACTCTCATCAAGATCCTTATAAAAATCTGATGACCGATAGGATGCAATGCAAGCGACCGAAACCTCATGGCTACTGAACTTCTCTATGTTCAAAATGTATTTCTAAAATATACACCTTAATACGGATGCAAATAAACATTTATGTATATACAAATACTATACATACAAATAATAATTTATACGGTCTGAAGAACATGTATCTTGAAACCGGATTTCTTCGACACGCGTCCATTCATATCATAAAAATTGGAGGCGAATCTTATAAAAATTGTCTAAGGTCACTGTTTGCTTTAGTTCTAAGACGTTTCAAAACAATTATTTGACGAGTTTTAACATAAAAACCTATTATTAAACTTAGTAAGTCGTTTTTGTTGGGGTTCGTGAAATATGTAATAATAAAAAATTAAAAAAAACCCGCAGAAAAAAAACAATTTAAACATAAAACTTTTCCGCTTCCTTAAATGTATACATATATATATATATATAACTCAGACAAAAAATACCGTGTCCAATCGATGAGATAATTCCAACAATAATTCACTTACGCCTTACCATTATTTTGGCACTCGTGCGTACATTTTAACCATTCTTCCATTTCTTAAAAGGTGGGTTCAATTCGTTGAGATCTAAGGTTGACATAGATGATTACAGATGTAGTGGTAAAACTAAAAAAACAATTGGAACTAAGTTAATACTATATATAACAGTGTTTCCCAACCTGGGAGGGCCTCTCCTAGGGAGGTGTGACGATCAGGGAAGGGGGACGCGATGTCATTAAATTATGGTTAGCTTGCATTCATGTTTTTTTACGAACTTCTTTCAAAATACACCAGGGGTAATTGGTTGTTGCAAAGCGTTGCAAAATGGCAAAAATTTTATTTTAGTCGATTAATTCGCTACTACTAAATCCATTTGATGAAAACCGCTTATATTTTAGGTCGGGGAAAAAAAATTAATACGGCTGATATGAACCGCATCAGCCAACTATAGCCTTTGAATGATTTTCGATAAACAAAAATTACGGTCGGGGAACAAAAATCAGTACGGCTGATATGAACCGCATCAGCCAACTATAGCCTTTAAATGATTTTCGATAAACAAAAATTACGGATTTTGGTCGCTCCAGTAATATAAATGCATTAATGGCACCAGATCAGTACTTCTCGCAAGGGGATCACGAGCTGAAAAAGATTGGGAATCACTGATCTAGAATAATTAGAGGAAAATGCTGATGAGTGATGATATATATGTGCGTTTTTATCCAGAACAGCACAACTTCCAAACAAATTTGACAGTTGTGTTCTATAGCTATTGAACAACTCGTAGCCAACTTCATGTTGGAGTTCGTAAGGAAGTTGTGATGTTCAGTCCTGTATTGAAAAATGGAAAGTTGAAAAAGTTAAGTATTCAAAATTAAACTCAATAATAGTTCAATAGGAACTTACTTCCAGTATTTCCATCGAGCTGAAACGAACGCATCAATATTATTAACCATTGTGTAGACAATACAACTTTGAGTATCTAATTTAATGCTTAATATCTATATGAATGTCTGCATAAAAAATTTCTTGTATCTACAGCGAAAAAGATAAAGTAATAAATCATGCATACGCAAATTCATTAGCTGTGGTGAGATGGTGAGCATTGATAAAATCGATGATATTGGTACAAAAAAAGACAACGCCAGTTTAATAACAGAAATATGATATGTACATCAATTTGAGTGCGCTCTATTAATTATGATTAGAATATTAGAATAAAAGCTGTTTATTAAAAGGAAACAAAATATGTATGAAGTATGCAGAAATTATGTGAAAATGCATTTATAGTTCATTTAGTTAAATTTATGTATGTGCCTACATATTTACCTAGTATTTTGCCGATGAGTGAGTGAGAAAACCTGAATTTACATCAATGAAATTTAGTAACTTAGGTAAATTGCATTTCCAAAGTTAAGGTCTGGATAGACCTCGGGCGGATTGAAAATGAAATATTTGTCCGCTGCGATTTTACCAATGAAAATGTGTACTTACTGTCGTGGAATATGCCGCAAACGCTGGGGAATTCCAGAAGCTACAATCCGAGAACGGTTCCATAATTCTTCTCCACCATTTTATGTATTATTTTTCGATTCTCCGGTCATTAGATATTTTCCACGATGAAATGACCGAGGAATCGAAAAATAATACATAAAATGGCCGAGAAGAATTATGGAACCTTTTACGGATTTTAGTTTATGAAATTCCCCAGGATTTGCGACAAGATCCACGACAGTAAGTATACATTTTCATTAATAAAATCGCAGCGGACAAAAATTTCATTTTCATTCCGCCCGAGGTCTATTCAGACCTTTTATCGTTAATTGAGTATGTAAATCGCGTATTAAAAAAAAAAAACAATTTGGACATACGCGCAATTAGAAAAATGCAATGGGAATCAACTCCAAAAGTTGGATATGTAAATTTGATTTCCGCGACAAAAAGTTGTCCTTAATCAGTTAGTCTGTGGCTGATGAAGGATGAATGACTAGAAGCTAGAGCGTTTGACCAGCGTGCGCGGATTTCCGGGTTCGAGTTCCAATATGACCAATACACCAAAAAAACAGTGGTGGTGCTAGAAATGGGACTCGGATTTTCGTTAAAGAGTTTTTGTTTGAATATTACTAGGTGTCGATTTCTTAAAACTGAAAGAGATAACAAAAAACCTTTCGGTACACTTATATTCTATCAGTTTCATTAATAATTTTCAAGAGTATTAATAACACTGGAAAAGGCTGTACTCCACGAGACTCCGAAGTCCGAAAGGTGTTATTTTACACACCAGTGTTTCCCACAAAGGTCTTCGGATTTTAACTTTTTTGCCCCAGTTATCCTCACAAAGTTAAATCTTTCTTAAGCGCTGTTTTCACGATGGATTTGTCGTCCAACTTTTGAGCATTCAAACAAGTTGGACACCAAATCCATCGTGTAAACAGAAGTTGGACAACAAGTTTGAAGTGGAACGAGCATTCAAACAAATCCACCGTGAAAACAGAAGTTGGACAACTTGTTTTAGATGCATTGATTATAGTCCAATCAAAATATAAATATACTTTCTAATAATAAAGAATTAATTATTAACCATATCTGTGCACTATCATCCATTTCTGGCGTTCCGTTGACTTTTGGAGCACGCTGTATACTCATTCGGGCATGTTTCCCTAAATGTTTAAAATATTTACGAAAAAATAAAATAAAAAGCAAATATATTTTTCCTGTACTAATACGTATTGCAAAAACTGATAACGTTTTACGACCGCTCCAACTTTCAACTACTGTTTACACGGCCAACAAGTTGGATAGGATTTGTTTGATAGGATTTGTTTGAGAGAATATCGTACGTGTAAAAACAGCCTTCCAACTTGGATAAGTTTGAGGGAAAAGTTGGATGCAAACAAGTTTGATGCCATCTAAACGCGCCTTTACGTAAAATGGAATTGGATAACTATTTCCTCTCACTCCGCATAAGGTAACAACAATAATAAATAAAAACGAGGCTAATTTCAGGCGCGGCCGAAATTTGGATACCCTTCGCTCCCCTCGGGCTAAAAGTTTTTTCGGGCGTACCTACGACTTGTATTTAACCGCCCCCCCCCCATTTTTTTCCTTTTGTCTTCACAAAAGTTCCGATGCGTCGGCAAAACAATATTTGTGTGGGGTTTGGTTGTAATAAGTGGGCAAATAAAAATATTTACTCAGAAAAATTTATTGGAGGATGCGGGAGCATTCCATTTGTACGATTCCATTTGTTTTCACCTTTTTAGTTGCTTTGATAAAGACACATTAATTCAAGGTTTTGTGAAATTGGTGTAAAAAAAATGTTTCTTAGAAGAACCAAAATGGGGGGTTTGGTTTGTATGGCAGCCCCATGACCCCATGGTTAGATTTGATCCAATCTTCATATGTTTTGTGTCATCAATAGAAATACATTTGTGTGAAATTTGGTTGATTTTGGTGCACAAATAAAAAAGTTTATCTTAGAAGCACCTAATTTGGGGGGTTGGATTTGTATGGCAGCCCCATGACCCCATAGTCCGATTTGATCCATTCTTAGATATGTTTTGTGTCACTAATAGAAATACATTTTTGTGAAATTTTGTTGAAATTGGTGCTCAAATCAAAAAGTTTTTCTTAGAGGAACCTAATTTGGGGGGTTAAGTTTGTATGGCAGCCCCATGACCCCATGGTCCGATTTGATCCATTCTTGCATATATTTTGTGTTATCAATAGAAACACATTTTTGTGAAATTTGGTTGAAATTGGTACACAAATAAAAAAGTTTTTCTTATAAGAACTCAAATTGGGGGCTAGGTTTTTTATGGCAGCCCCATGACCCAGTGATCCAATTTCGGGGAATCAAACATACAAACAGCCTGCAACAATAAGAAGCACGTGTGCAAAATTTCAGCTTGTTAGCTTCAATACCCGCCGAGTAAAACGCGTCGCAACAGACGGACAGACAGACAGACAAACATGCTCCAATCGACTCCTCAAGTCATGCTGATCATATAGGTATACTTTTTATATGGTCGGAGATGCTTCCTTTAATGCGTTACAAACTTCATGACAAAGTTAATATCCCCTTTCACTCTATGAGCGAAGGGTATAAAAAGCAAGCCGCGACAATAGAGTCCTTGAGAGCTTTCATAAGAAGGCGCATACTAAGGGCGATTACTAGTACATCTTGGGTCGATTACTTGTACATCTTATTTAGTACCCGCGCGCCGGCTGGTTAGTCTTATCGTATAGGTACACAAGACGCACATCCTTTTTCTAAGCATTGTGCTTTGTATTGAATTAAATGTTTGTTTGCTTTGCATAATTGCGCCACATTTTTCTTGGTTACGTCATTGTTTAAAATTGCGCAATGATTCTACTATATATACAAACTAATGGTATGCGTCTTGCCTATACGATAAGACTAATAGATAAGATGTAAGAGTAATCGGCGCTTAGGTCTATATGTACAATTAGAATCACGAGAGCGTCGTTATTGATACCGATGAAGAATATAATGCGTGTTTTGGGTTTAGGATGTGTTTAAACATAATGTTTTGCCATTCTAGTTTTATCTCAATTCGCTTATTGTTGTTTCTGAAGCTTGAGCGTGCAGTTCAATATTGCGTGCAGTTCAATATTCTTTTTAATATTTTAACCGCAATATGGAAAAAATTCAACGCCACTTGGGCAAAAACTGTTTTTAGGACCCTAGAGCTGTATCTACACACACGTGATTTAGTGCCATTTAGTTGGCCTTCCAGTTTTAATATCCAATATGGCAACTGAATTATCTGTCTGCTAGTCCTTTGATAACCGCTTGTCGAGTTCATGGTGACAATTTTGCAACTTTCGTTGGTTTTTTTTTGTGTGAATGTATGTATTTCTTGCTTGGCCTACTAGTAATTTAAACGCGCAGAGTCCGATTTTGATAATTAGATTTTTAAAAATCCTTTAAAATTCAAGTTTGATTAGGTATGCCATTTTCAGGCTCCATTTGGTAGCTAGTGTAGATGTTGAGTAGCTGCCAAATGGCAGCTTACGATGCCAGTTTTTGATGAGCTGGCATTAGGAGTCAGTGTGGATACAACGTAAAGATGATAAAGGCAACATTGAACGTCAATTTCTAGTTTTATATTTTATTAGAGTAAGGGCCTAGAGAAAGCATAGTAACCCATGCCATGCGTTAGTCCAGAGTGGCCATCAGAAAATAAAAATGGCACCGTTTTCACACTATTACAGTTCATAGTATGCGTGAAAATTTTATTCAAACGTCAATTTTTTGTTTACAATTGAGAATATAAAATCAGCGTAATATTTATTACTCTCTTAAAATGCCAACGTGATATTTAACCCTTCTGTTGTCGTATAGATCCAGACAGACCATTGGTACTATATCTTGATGAAAAATATCGTTCAACAATTTTTTCCACCCCTTTGCATATATATTTCAAAGGAACCGACGGACACAAATGCGATCAAACGTCCGGCGAAATGTAAATTATGTCTACAGAAACGAAAAAACGGCGCATCATCGTAAGACATAGTATGTAAACTGTTTCAAGATCCAAAATTAAACCTCTTCAAAAATTAAGATTGATTTCACAAAAAATTCAGCTACACCTTAGGCATAATAGCTCGTAGGCGACGACAGAAGGGTTAATAATTGCATCGACAATATTTTGACGTTTGAATTATTTCGTGGAGTGTAGTGTAATAAATTTGGAGTCAAACACATATGGGTTGTGTGATCACATAGCCATTCTGGATGGCATGGGTTACTATGCTTTTTCTAAGAGTAAGGGTTATTGAAATTCTTTGAATGGGACAGCGAATTTATCCTGGCTCTCTAAGTTGGAGGGAGTTCCTACTATTAACCTTCATGAATACCGTTTTGTGCGTGATTTTGTACTTAACATGATTGGGCTTAGCTTCACAAAACCGATAACGCCGCAGAGCATCCTTGCTACCCGCATTTTGTGTTCTACCCTGTTACAAGGCTCTGATCTCAAATCACATTTTTACATAAAGTTGAAAGTGAACATATACATAAAATTAGTTTGATCAGTTTCGCATTTCCTACAAATCTGTAAATTTGAAGTTTCAATGCAGACTACTAACAAATAATAATTCAAAATACCGTGTTATATAAAAAAGCTTGTTTTATCCCAAGTTTTTACCCATTAGTTTAATAAAAACTGAAATTAACCAATAAAACAAAAAGGCTTTAGCTTATCATTTATCAAATATACCTAATTACTGCTGTAATATTCGAAGAAAAAAATCGTTAATTGCGATTATTATGTTACGTTGCATTTTGTAAAATGATATGTACATATATGAGGTCTACGAACTTAGCCGTCCAAGGCTAAATTCTTTAGACAGAGGGGGATCCCAAATGGTTATGAAAACAGGAATTTACAAAAAAAAAATCGCACGGGGATTTATTGCAGATAATCTAAGGGTCTAGGCGTCAAAGCCAACTACATATTAAGATGAACATACTTAAAATTTTGTATTCGGAATTTACCAATGAAAATCAGCCTGGTAAAAACAAATTCTTCGAAATTCTAAATAATACATTTAAAAAAATCCGTTTAGCTGTATCGCTGCATTTAATAGTCCAAATTAGCCATTTTTAGCATAGTTCCATATGAAATAGTTATGAGATTAAACGCGATTACATTTTCTGTCGTGAGAGTTGTATTTTTGTGTTTACCGGCTAACATTACATTGTAAAACGGTCGAATTCCCCAAAAAAACTTCAAATATTTGACTGTCAATTGTAATACCGCCTAATGCATTTTGAAGATTTATGTCTCTCTCGGCGCACAATCATTTGCTTTCTAGCATATTTCTGAACTTTTTCCAGAAATGTACCGTTTTCGAGTTATGAGCAAAAAAACATTGGGATTTTTGTCGATTTTTACCGTTTTGCGACGAAATTTTGGTGAAAAGCTTCAGGTTTGTGCTCAGCACCCCAAAAACATACACACCAATGTTGTAATGAACCAACAGAACTTGAACAATGTACCGGCTGTCCCTCAAAAATTCTGATTGATAGGTGTCCATAGACTAGGCTAATTTGGTCACGCTAAATTTGAGAATGTTGATCCAATTAGCTTTCCTCTGTGCAAATTTTCAATTGATTTATTCCAACACAACCTTGCAAATAAATACAATATGATTAGGTACACACATACATCATACAATTTCTAATCATAACAATACACAACATTATAAAACACTTAATTGGCCAAATATTATTGCAGATGAACTCAAATGACCTTGAACTTGAGATTTAAATATACATATATGCATAAATCGGTTTCAGTTAAGACACTTTCTAAAAAACCACAAAGATCACAATGCAAAATACATAGTGACTTTAATTATATTAATCCGAACTTAACAGAAGAAAAAAAAGCGCAGACCACTATACAAATTTCGCTGAAGAGTTTGTTTATTTGGTGTATTAGTGTTGTTTTATATAATGTATGATGTTGAAATGTTGCATTTAGTTGTATGTAATAGTAGGTATTTACCACAATGACCTTCCAAAATCATGCTTTACGGCTGCAAGAACCTTGAATACACGACTGCTTAATTCTTCGTTCTCTGAGTAGTCGAACAGGAAAAGTGTCAAAATTTGGCCGGTCTACTATTAGTGAATAAATGGTCCATCAAGTTCTTAAGATATATTTTTTTAAATGTTTAAATTTATGGATGTATAAGATTGCATAAAAGGTTAAAGTAGACTTGTAAGTACATTTTAAGGTTCAGGAAGTCGCTAGTATGTTAGTAGTTTAGTTACAGTTTATTAACTATTTTTTCCAACGGATTACACTACCCTTCGATCCAGATCAAATAAGTACCGTTACCAATTAGCAGCCGACATGACATTCTGACAACAGTTGTAATCGTATAATTTATATGAGGTATTTACGGTGAGAAGTTTAGGAGCGACATTATACTTATCTGTATCCTTTCTCAAATCAGTTCAATTTTATCGCTGAGGAGAATACGAATCTTTGTCACAATATAAATTCAGATACCAATGGTGCAATTCTAAAAATATGTACAATTCTTATTAATATTTATCATTATATCATTAATTTTAAATTTAAACATATTTATTAAATTTGCAAACATAGTGACCCAATATTTATTCTACTTACAGATTAGCACTGGCAATCCCGCATGATCCAGTTAACGGTTACAGCAAATGTTCAATGTATGATGTCAATTTTACCAGCATCTTGACAAACGGAACATTGAAAGCAGATCCTTCGTGGCCAGTGGTTCCATGCAAGCATGGATGGGAATATGATTTCAATGAAATTCCCTACACGACTATTGCCTCCGACTTGAATTGGGTGTGTGATAATGCTGCACTTCCCAGTTTTGCACAATCCATCTTTTTCGTTGGAGCCATCGTTGGTGGATTGCTGTTCGGTTGGATTGCTGATCGTTTCGGTCGTATTCCGGCACTAGTGTGGTGCAACGTTGTTGGATTTGTAGCCGGTATTGCAACAGCCTTCTCCACGACCTTTTGGGCCTTTGCTCTATGTCGTTTTTTCGTTGGATTCGCCTTCGATAATTGCTTTACCATGATGTACATTTTGTGTAAGTTGATCATTTTATTTAAAATATAATAGATAGAGTTAATATTAGATTTAAATTTACCTATACCAAATTTGCATTACTAAATCAATAATACTATTAATTTATATTTCCTGAGGTGTCATCATCAAGTGTGAAATTTTAATTTGAAAAAATGACACTTTTTTGTTTAAATAAAAACAGAAAACGTCCATCGAACGATATACGAAATACGAGTATGTATTGAACCTTGAGTTGACGCTGACGTAAATTCGTGTCGATAGATAAATACCATAATGGAAAATTTATGAACAAAAGCTCATTTTTCAATTTTTATAAAGCAATTACAAAAACTTTTTTCTTTCGATTCCTCTTTTTCTTAATCTCCTAAAATTGGAACATACTTATTAAAATACATGTTTTGGAGATTTAATTAATTATGCCAATATGATAACGCACTTCTTCTATAAAGCAAAAAATACATAAATAGACATAGCACTAAACGAATACATACACTGCGCGACAAATGCTTAGATTCACCCATATTTCGTTCCAGGTAAAATAAAAGCTTACCGGTTCAAGAAATGTCATTTTCGAAACTATTAAATATCACAAAGAAATTGGATGAACTGAATCCCCACAGGACATTTTCCTTAAATTACAGTAATTTATTTAATTCAAAGAGTCAATTTCCAGTGCGGCAATTGCTTAGGTTCAGGGACAATTTTACCGTTTTACATAATGTTTTCGCTGAAAAAATATTTCAGAAAAGTATCAAATAGGATAAATAGAAAAAAAACAAGAGCATTTTTTGTTATTTAATAGCGTGTATTTCTGCCATTTGTATTTATAATTTCATGAAGAATTAGAATTTCATAATGAATGTGGCACGGTAATCGATATTTTAGACCAAGCTGTCTTAATTCGATGAACCAACTCTTCTTTAGAATTGTACTGTTTACCAATACTTTAAACCACTCGAACAAGCCACCCCCAAATGTTTTCTATTATGTTAATGCCAGGGGAGTTGGGCACCCAGTCTAACAAAGTCACATTTTCCTCCTCAATAAACCATTTAACCGCCTTCGCTCTTTGAATTCGGGCAAGATCATGTTACAATATCCAAGGATCGCCTTCGTATATGACATTTATCTTAGGGATTTCCTCTTTTAAGATCTGTTTATAAGATTAACCCGTTTGGCGACCTCGTAGGATGACCAAGTCGATAGTTCCATGATATGATGTGGCTCCCCATACCATAACGGAAACTATTCGGGTGTGATGGCGTGACAGGTACATAGGTTCCATCCTAATATCATGATAATAGTAGGAGAACCCATCTGGCTCGTCCACACAAAACCGATTTTCATCCTTAAATATTACCTGCCACCATTGTTATGTCCAGTTCATGAATCTTGAGGCGAATTCCAGTCGCTGTAGGCGATGTTGCGGGGTAAAGGTTTGTGTTCGTAGAGACGACTCATGGGATCATCGCTCAGCGATCGTAGTTTGGCATCCAATTTCGAGCCGTATTTAAAAAAAAAATTTTAATGGTTCTACTTTCCTAGTATCGATTATGGACTAATGGAACATATCTGCATAGAAAATATACTCATATAGTGCTCAAAACCGGTGGTTTAACTTCGATCGCTGATCCCATGAGTCGTCTCTACGAACACAAACTTTAAAGGATGGTTTTTTCTTTAACCGTAAATGTTTCACGCTTGCTGATAAACCCAAATTTTCCCCAAGCTTACGCTCAATAAGGGGCGAACTCGAGGCTTCTCTTAAGAGACGTCGCGTCGCCTTGATGCACCGGAAATCGCTTTTTTCTGCCTCCTGCGTATCGTCGGCCATAATTTTCACTATCTCGTATAAAATTATTAATAACGTTCGAGCTCCGCTGAATCCGTATTGCAATTTGTCAGTCTGAATATCCTTCTTGCTTTAGTATGGAAATTGTCGCCTTTTCCACGGCAGAAAGTTGCTTTCCTTTTGACATTATCTACTATATGACTCACAGAGTACAATGCGAAAAAAACTGTTTCCACAAACACTTCTCACTACGACGAGATAACTCTTTGAAGTAAGTGAACCTACAATTGTCGCAGTGGAAATTGCGATTTTCATTAAAAAATTCCGTTAGCTATGCAAGTTGCTTGATAGAATTGCAATATTTATTAAAATAACCGTTAATTGAGAGAGCATTATTTAAAAATTATTTCCGATCATCAGAGTACTTAGAAATTATATCATTTTAAAGCAAAATATCCATGAACCTAAGCATTTGTCGCGCAGTGTACATATTACACCAAGACGAGTATTCAACGATAAATTCAATATCATTATCAAATTCCATTTTAGTACAAGATGCAAGATGTTAGCAACTTACTGAATACTGATACATATACCCACAATTTATTAAAATGTGTAATTTGAATTGTTTATCGCTAGCATGCATGAATTCATTTTTATTATACGATTTTTACGCGAAAGAGTTTTGCAAACATAAAACAAGTTCAAAATGAGTCATAAAAACAGTGAAGTTTTAAGGTTTGTGTTCGTAAAGACGACTCATGGGATCATCGCTCAGCGATCGAAATTAAACCACCGGTTTTGAGCACTATATGCGTATATTTTCTATACAGACATGTTCCTTTAGTCCATAGTCAATACTAGGAAAGTAGAACCATTCAAAAGATATTTAAATACGGCTCGAAATTGGATGAAAAACTAAAATCGCTAAGCGATCATCGCATGAATTGTCTCTACGAACACGTACCTTAAGCATGTCGTGCTAATGGTGGAATTTAAGACAAATCTTCATGTAGTGATTTTAATGCATGTAATAAGTATATTCTACGAGTAGTACACACAAAATGGTGCATAGCATGGCAAACACCATGAAACATGCAGCCTGGGGGTCAGTATCATAAGCGTAATCATGATTGCATGTGCATTTACATATGAAAAGACGTTAACCTTAACTTCTATAAAGGTTTTTCATCTAGAATGTAATCATTTCAAACAACTACGTTTTGCGAGTATATACAGTATACTTATTTAAGATTTAACTCATTAATCCAAACTCATTTATGGATTAGGCAATTAATTTATTCGACGTCATTCGAATGTGCCCGCACTTGATAACTTAAGAAATTCATTTTCGTCTAAGTAGAAGTTCATAGCCTTTCCTTCAGAATCAAATATGGAAATAAATCAAGTGTCTGTTATATACGTACTGTCATACTTTTGATAGTTGGCTGTTGAATTCCGTGACCCTGATTGTTGTTGCGGCTGGTTGGTTGGTGTTCTCGATACGTATTTGTAATGCTAGCACAACCCATGCAAAGCAATAATTTGGGATATCCTATCAATGCGTATGGATCATCACTCACTGCGTATTTTTTTTTAATGGAAATTCTACTGAATCTGTGTTATCCTGGACGTAGCCAAGGGGAAGCAGGGAGGGGCACTTATTCACCACCTTCAAGATAGAAAATATACAGATGGCATACGAGAACCTAATGGCTTATACATCGCTATAAGAAATCGAAAATTAATACGAAAACTTTTTATCTACTAAGCCACTCAACACATCTTAGGGTCGCCATAGACTCAGCGATTAATTGAACAATCAAAGCTCATTTCTGCGGAGAGCACATTTTCTGTGAAGAAAACTCAATTTCTCTTTCCAATTAGGTAGTGGAAATGAGTTTTCTCCACAGAGCTTTAGTTGTTCAATCGATTGGATAATGTATGCGTAGGTACTCTTACAAAATTCTGGGGCCGTTTTCGCTGCTAACCTTCTGAAGTAGTCTTCGATAAGTTCTGCGTAGCAAATAAACTTCAATTAGCCGGAGTTCTTCGCGGGCGGATTTCTTCAGTGGTTTCAACGTGCGTGGTTTCATTTCATAAATGCGTTATCTCGAGAATTGTTATACAAAACAAGATCAGAGCTAGTTAAATGGGGGGAACCTAGCCAAATCCCGATATTATCATATCGGGAAACAAATTACGTAGGACTGCTATTGCGCCTCTGCCAAAGTGTAGTGTGGATCCATCCTAACAGAGTTTTTTAGCAAGATGAGGGATTACATCTTCGTGAAACTTAAACCACCTTGACCCAAATTTGTCCTCTCAAAGCTAGATAAATCAATTCGTACGTTCAGGAATCGTGCAACACTGCAGACTATTTGAAACGAGACAACTAGTTTCAACGTTTCAATTAAACTTTTCAGGAATATTAATACAGACACGTTATGACAGTTTTGAACTGATTATAAACGAATTGTGTGCACAATAGTTCGAAAATTCCTGGAAAGAGTGAAAAAGTGTGATGCTTTGCAGATTCTTTTTGACAGAAAAAGAAAATATGTTGTTCGCTCACGCAACTAATTTCATTTGAATGGTTTGCAAGGTTGATAAGTTGAAGAATTCCTGAACGCACGGAATGCAATTCAAACCATCCGCACGAATCCATCCGCGAGCAGATCGGACGAATTGAAGTTGAATTTGAATTGCTGGAAAATGAAGACGATGAGAATTCTGCCTTTGGGCATGAAATTGTTCACAGGAGTATTTTTGCGACTCTTTTCTTTCTAATTTCGTATGCGTATTATAAATGTTTCCGGCATTTAGGTGATGTGTTTTCCTGTGATTATTTCCGGAAATCAAATTTTGGATATATCGAAATCTATTTGAAAATTAGGTGGCTCTTTTCTTTGCCCTTTACCTAAAAAAAGCTCTATTCTCTATTTTATTTCATTTGTAGTTCCCACTAAATCGAAGTTACTATTGAATTTTTCTTTTCGGCTTTTTACAATTTGTCTCATTCGAGTGCTAGCCAAAAAGCAGCCCTGAAAACTTTGCGCCCCGGGCGATCGTCCGGCTTGCCTCCCTTAAAGCGGGTGCTGTGGAGGTCATCACTTGCCATCTCTCAATTGGCAATCTTAGAAAGATTTCAATCTCGGGGTCCCTGATATTGTGAAACGGGGAAACTGATTGTATGATGTCATGATTATCAGGGATCAAAGATTGAACATACATATGTATATGCTGATGTCATTGTTCTAAAAAAAATAACACTTTTGCTAATCATATAATAACAATTTAAAATGACGGGAAATCTTAATTGCTGTCATAGATTCCAATTACCGATACCGACCCGCTAAGAAAGTTCCTGGCTACGATTATTAAGTTGAACAAATGTTGGACTTGCAACAATGTGCAACCGTAACCAAAAAGTTACGCCAAATTGCTTGGAGTGCTGGGAGGTTGTCCTACCCATTTTTCTGCGAAAAGCTATCCATGAAATGAATATGAAATGCCGTACACACATGGTGAATCCATGGATTATTTGTTGTGTCAAACTCGATATAAAAAAATTCCAAGCTAGGCTAGTTGTAGTAGTTCACACATGATGAATCCATGCACTCAAAAAATTATTCTGTTACAGTAACAAAAAACACCAATTATTTTAACAGATTTTTCTTTTGATTTCGAGCCTATAGAATATTCTGTTAGTTCAACTAAACCAATTATGTTACCAACACAGAAAAGAGCTTTGTATTTGTAACGGAATTGTCTGTATTTTTAACATATCACTTTGTTTACTTAACAGAATGTGACTCCCTAATTTTTGAAATACCAACATTATTTCCCGTTTGAATAAAAAAAAACAATTTTCACAGGGAAAGAACATTTAAGTCATAAATGAGTTTTGTATAGCATTGCCCTCTCTATTGGTATTGGCGATATTTAATTTACCTCTTAACGCTTTAAAATGCATAATAAATTACCTATACCTACAGCGGGATTTGATCGTGTGACCCTATGATTTGTAGAAGAACGCCCTACCTACTAGACTAACCAGACTATATAAGTGTGTTATTGAAATAGAGTATTTGATAATGCTGCCCTAGTTCTGTGATTTCAACAGAATCGTATGTTAGCAAATACAAAACGATTCTGTTCGGCCAACAGAACAATACAGTTTTACTCGGTAATTTCAATGTTAATATAAATTTATGTTAAAAGAACAGAATTTACGTTAAAACTCTTAACAAGACGTTTAATCAAATTTCCATCCGTCAATTAACAGAAATTCTGTTGATTGGAAGATTAAGTGACACTTGAATAATTCAATTTGGATGTTAAACTAATATATATTTTGTTACTACAACAGATTTCCCAGTTAATTTTTTAACAGAAGGATTATGTTAGTTCTACCACAAAAAATTCTTTCAGTGTGTCTGTGAAACACAACATAAAAAAAATTCCAAGCTGGGCTATAGTTGTAATTTTTTTATATTGAGTTTGACAAAACGAAGAATGCATGGAATTACCATGTATGGGTGGCGTTAGGGAAATGATGATTACGCGTCGAACACTCAAGTACTCAAGTATAATAAAAACAAAAACTCTTGATATAGTTCAATAACCAGGCGAAAACACCCGGATATTTTTTTTTTTTTTGCCTCACAGAAACTTTTGTCCCGGGACTAGGCTTCTCGGCATCACTTTACTTACTATCCGTACGTAAGTGACTAATCAATCAATCGAGTGTAAACTCTAGCAGATCGTAAAAAAAACTGAAAAATATGCATTTACAAACAAAATATATTAATAAGGAAATTTATCACAATAACTTCTTTTAAACCTTAGTTTATTAGTACAATTAAAATTAACTAAGTCCTTCAAACTATTATAAAGAATAATTGACCTTGTAATTGGTTCATTAAGCCCATAGTTTACTCTATGATAAGGCTGAACAAGAAGGTTGTTCCGCCGTAAATTGTGAGGAATATTTCTGACTTGAAAGTTATTTAATATATCTTCACAAACAATATGAGAGCAAAACAGGTCTCTTATAAACATAGCGTTTAAAAATGTTCTTCTATAATCTAAGGCTTGTAAACCCAATAAGGAACAGCGAGTTTTATAATCTGGCTTGAAACGCCAGCCAATTTGATAAATGGCAAACCGTGTAAAATTGTGTTGAATTCTTTCTATACGCTCGATATGCACCTTATAGAACGGATTCCACACAATAGAACAATACTCCAGGTGCGAACGAACGAAAGCTGCATACAATATTTTTAAAGTAAAAGCATCATTAAATTCGCGCGCATTACGTTTAACAAATCCTAACATACTATTCGCTTTTGAAATAATGTAATCAATGTGTTGTCGAAATGAAAGCTCATGGTCGAAAATTACACCAAGATCTGATATTTCGACAACCCTTTCAAGAACACTACCTGTTAAGGAGTACTCAAAGAAGACCGGAGTTTTCAATTTATATATGCTAAGTACTTTACATTTACTAACATTTAAATTTAAATTATTATCGCGGCACCAAAATTGCAGCTTTTCTAAATCGGATTGCAACTTAAGGCAATCATCAATGTTGCGTATTTTCATAGCGATTTTCATATCATCGGCATACTGCCATACACGCACGAATTTAAAATTTTGGATGATATCGTTTATGAAAACTAAAAAGAAAAGTGGTCCTAAATGGCTTCCTTGCGGAACCCCTGATGAACACTTTATAACAGAGCGAGATGTACAGCCATTTAACTTCACCAACTGAGTCCTATCCGTTAAATAGGATCTCACCCAGCTTAGAAAAATTGACTGTATTCCTAAATGTTCTAGTTTTTTAAGTAAAATATTATGATCTACTCTATCAAAAGCCTTCGAAAAATCGGTATATACCACATCAACCTGCATTCCCTGCTCAATACCATCAGCAACAAATTTAGTAAATGATACCAAATTTGTTGAAGTTGATTTTCCTTTCAGGAATCCATGTTGACATGGCGATATCAAACGGCTAAATCATCTATTTTATTTTTAATAAGCATTTCAAACAACTTCGGTATTGCAGATATTTTAGCTATGGGTCTATAGTTATCAATAAGATGCTTCGGACCCTTTTTGTGAACAGGCGTTATGTATGAAACTTTCCATTCATCAAGAAAAACACCTGAAGTCAAGGACAAATTAAAAATAATGGCTAAAGGACGACATAACGATTGCATGCAATTCTTCAAAAATATATTAGGAATGCCATCAGGTCCGGCCTGAATACTAACATCAAGATCACGCATAGCATTCAATAGGTCATCCTCAGAAATCTCAAGAGCACTCGTAAGGCCGGCCCCACACCGACCGGAGTGTGGCACACACCGCACAAAAGACCGGTTCCAAGAATGATACCTTGGAGTCGCCCAACCACACTGCTGCACTGCTGCTGCATGATTTTTCGTATCAATCTTTTGTGCGGTGTTTGCCACACTCCGGTCGGTGTGGGCCGGCTTAAGGTCCTCCTGAGCTATCCGAGGGACCAATGCACTCTGAAAAAAAAAAAATTCTGCAATTTTGTTTAGTTTTCAACAGCTTTTATATTTCTATTTAAAAAAAGATTCCCCACTACTGAGGGGTGGATCACGTCTGACCGTGACTCACTGTAACTATTTTTACTGACGTTCGTTCATGATTTTGCACCAAATTAGTCATATTCCCAATCCCGTAGCTACAATCATGCCGTCAAATACATATACAGAAAAAAATACAATGAATCCTCTATCGCAGGTATAAATTCAACTTTATTATGCGGTCAAAATTGTCGCTATTTAACATTGACCAACAAACACTTGACAAGGAGACTTTGATGTTTTACTTTGCTGCCATTACATGGCCTACAATACTAACAAGTGGCCACTGTCTTTAGCTGTTGCAAAAGGTTAACAATGCATTTGATTTCCCATTAAATCAACCAGCTATACCTGCCAGCTCCATCACTGTTATTAACTTGTTAGACTTTATTTGCTTGCCAATTATTCTTACACAATAATGCTACCATTCAACATGTCGTTTTATGTATTTTTCGCTTTGGCTTTAAAGTCTTTTTTTTTTCTACAATATGCATTCGATTCTATTCATATACATACACCGATCCGATGAATAATGTGAAGTTTTTTTTATGAATATGTGCATTTTGTTTAATTTTCCAGTGCTTGAATATGTAGGTCCCAAATGGAGAACCTTCGTAGCGAACATGTCTATCGCAATATTCTTCACGACCGCTGCCAGTGTTATACCATGGATCGCCTATTATGTTGCCGATTGGAAGTTGTTCACAATCATCACATCAGCGCCCCTTGCTTTGGCAGTTGTAACGCCATGGATTGTACCAGAATCCGCCAGGTGAGTGTTGCATTTAAATGCATAATAATCGGAATGAACTGTTTAACACTGAAGTCATTTTGGATAGTCAGATTAATGTCTGTTAATAATGGCCTAGAACTTTAGTGTCGCACTATTCAAGCCGAACTGAAGCAAATGTTAACATGTTAACTAACTACTTTTTTGCAGGTGGCTCGTATCGCAGGGCAGAATCGAGAAGGCCATATGCATTTTGAAACGTTTTGCGAAGGTGAATGGTAAGAGCATTGAGCCGCAAGTGTACAACGACTTCAGCGATAGTTGTGTCAAACTTCAGGAAGAGGAAAGCGCAAATAATAACCATTCGATCTTAGACTTGTTTAAGACTCCTCGACTTCGACGAATCACGATTTTGTTGATCGTTATCTGGATGGCGATTTCGTTGGTGTTTGACGGACACGTACGTAACGTCGGCTCCCTAGGATTGGATCTCTTTATCACTTTCACCATCGCCTCGGCCACTGAGTTCCCGGCTGATACTCTACTCACAGTTCTACTTGATCGATGGGGAAGACGCTGGATGACTTGCGGTTCCATGATCTTAAGTGGAGTATTCAGTCTGTTGGCTACCGCTGCACCGGTTGGTGTTGCGTCAGCAACGCTCGCCATTTTCGGTCGATTCAGCGTTAATATTTCATATAGCATTGGTCTACAGTATGCCGCTGAGTTGTTGCCAACCGTGGTTCGGGCACAAGGTGTGGCCTTCATTCACATCATGGGATACGTTGCCAGTATTGTAGCACCGTTCATTGTCTATCTGGGAAATGCTGCTCCATCGTTGCCACTTATCATCCTTGGCATCTTGGGAATTCTCGGTGGTATTTTGTCATTATACCTACCAGAGACGTTAGATAAAGATTTGCCTCAAACATTGGCTGATGGCGAAGAATTCGGTCGAGGACAAAAATTATGGGAGTTCCCATGTTGCGGAAAGAAACCCAGCGAAGATGACAAGCCCGACGGTAAAGCCCCGCAACAATTCACACGCGGTACAATCACAGGTGCATCGTTGAGAGCTTCCACACACGGCGAATGGAGATCAAGCATCTTGCAAGGGTCGGCACGATCACGATTCTCGGGAAGGAGACTACCAAGAAATCCTGAAGTTTGAATGTATCTATGCCACACACAGGGATAGTTTATTGTTAAAATATGTTTGTATCAATGGACATTTTTGTACCAAAAGATACAATGTTCGTGTAAATGATCTTCCGATTCACTTTGTGGTGAATCGTTGTTCGAATCTAGTCAGAATATATCGATGTAGGCTTTTTTAGTTGAATCGCATGTTAATTTAACAGATAAGTTCCTAAAGAAATGTAACAGAGTCATTAGGACTTTCGCATCATAACAATATTGCTTGTAGCGCAAATCAAACAGCACTTTGTTATACCTATTGCACATATGCTGAATGTTGGCATACAAGATTATAATAATTATAAGGTAATACGTTTAAGGGTAGAAATGAGGAGATTATTACTAATTAACTGCAACAAATGTAAATAAATTGTGTCTAGTTCGTAAGGTAACATATTAGTACAATAACTCAGTCTTTCTACAGAATGTTGCAATCGAAATCAGTATAATTATGTATATTATTTCATTTTCGAGTATTGTCCAGTTTGAAAAATAAATAAATTATTACATACAAATATTTGTATTTCGTAAAATTGATTATGTCACAACCACAAGGCATGTAACGTACGCTTAAGAAAAATCCTTGCCAGTGCAAGTGAATCGAAGGCATAATTTCAACGACTTGAATGTCAAAAACGTAATTCTTCTTCTTTATGGCACGATGGCCCCACGCACGTCGGGCCTTGGCCGCCTGGATTGAAAAGCTCCAAATGTTGCGGTCACGCGACCTTGTCCTCCAGTTCCGAAAGCCTAGCATCTGGTGGGCGTCCTCACATACAGAATGCTCCCATCGGGTTCTTGGCCGTGCACGCAATCTGGCTCCGTCCACTCGTTGCGCGTTCATCACCTTTTTGGGCATGCGATCGTCGTTCATCCTTTGTACATGTCCCGCCCATTGCAAACGCTGCAATTTCACGATCTTCGACACCTGTAGCTCATCATATAGCTGATACAACTCAAGGTTGTGCCGGATGCGCCATTCACCTCGTTCACGAGCGGCCCCGAAGATTCTTCGGAGAACCTTTCGCTCGAATGTGTCCAACAGGTGTTCAGAGTTTTCGGTTAGGGTACATGCCTCGTAGTCTGGCTGGTCTAGCGGTTAGTGCGCGCACCTTCGGTGCACAGGGCCATGAGTTCGAATCTCACCGTGGATCGTGGTGTTTTTCGAACTCACGAGCTTGTGACGGACTATGATCTCACTCAGATGATAATCGAGTACCCATTTATGGGGATAAATAACACTGCTGAGCGTGATGTTGATCTCATTACTTCAACAAAAAGCATATAAGATCTTGGAAATAGGATGTCACTAACACATCCTGCGGCCTTAGTCCAATGTTGGATTGTCGCGCCTGTTATTTATTTATTTTTACATGCCTCGCAACCATAGCATAGCACAGGTCGGATGATGGTTTTATACACGTGGAGCTTCGTGTTCCTGTGCACCAGCTTCGAATTCATAATTTGGAGGACCTCAAAGTAACACTTATTTGCTAGTTGTATCCGTCGCTTTATCTCATCTGTTTCGTTGGCGTCCTTTGACAAATTGCAACCCAGGTAAGTGAAGTTGTCTACATATTCTATACTGAGGTCCCCACTGTGATGCTTGAATTTACTGGCGCTATAGTTTTTGATTGCATCATGACCTTGGTTTTAGATTCGTTGATATGTAGCCCAACTTCTTTGGCGGCGTTATTGAGATTATGCAGAAGGCTTTCTGCATCACCCAATCTTCGAGACATGATGTTGATGTCGTCGGCGTAGGCTACTAGTTGAGTCGATATAATGAGTAGCGTTCCGCTGCTGTCCAAATTCATGGTTCGAATCACATACTCCAGAGCCAGGTTGAAGAGCGTCGGCGCCAGCCCGTCGCCTTGTTTGAGTCCAGTACGAGTTTCAAATAGGTCCGTGAGTCTGTTCTGAACTCTGACCTGCGAGACGGTATTAGTCATCGTCATCCTTATGAGTCGCACTAGCTTAGCCGGTATTCCAAAATGCAGCAAAATATTGTACAGTACGCTTCGATCGATACTGTCGTATGCCTGCTTGAAGTCAACAAATATTTGGTATACGTCGATGTTGTATTCCCAGCACTTCTGGAGTAAAAGCTTCACAGTAAAAAGCAAAAACCTAATAAATACTTATTAAAAGCGAGGTGATAATAATTAGACTCGAGCAGAGGGCGAAGCCCCCTAGTAATAATAATAATATGTAGTAATGGACTTAACCAAAGTGGTGGGCACTGCTACCTAAAAGGTTTATTGTGCCATAGTCCTTTAATTCAGAAGGTCATCAACCAGCTTAATAAAGGCTAGAAGATCCTTCAGAGAGGAGCACCTAATCATTCTGGAGTTTAGTAAATCACGTCCAAGGAGTGATCTCCTGGACTTTCTAAACTTTCCTAAAAAGTTTTTAAGAAAAAGGAAAGTTCTGACCAACAATCAACGGACCTACTGGACTTCATTAAGCTGGGAGGGGTTGAGGATAAGTAAAGCCTAAGACATAATATATATTTCGGGTTCTCTCATTACCTAAAATGTATCCTAGTTGAGATAAATGAGACTGATCTGAAAAATGCATTATAATTTAGGGTTGGGAAACGTGTAGCTCATTAGGATTCCTCATACAAATGCCTTCTCATTTTCTCTTATGGCGAGAGTCCTATGACGCCGTTCATTCAAAAATCCTATACCAACCCAAAAATTGATTTAATGGACTTTTTCAACTTAAAGAAAAATTTATTAATTTCGAGTTTTATCAAAACCATCGTATTGCAGACGCCACCGCTTTGTACACTCGACGTGTTTGATGAATTTAATTTCATTTGATTTCAAAACTAATGTAAAACATTTTGAAGTTATTTATCGAATTAGTTATTTGAATCATGCATGAATATTGCAAAAATGCAGATGTTAATGCTAATCTGCATCCGTGTCTGCATCTGCAAATTGATACTGATCCATATCCGCATTGCATACGCTAAACCACATCCCTATTCTAGACTACAGTCTTTGTTACATCAAAACAAATACATACACTTCGCGCCACTTGAATAGCACACACTAGAAAAATGGTTCAACGAAAATTGAGCATTAAGCTGTAACCACACTGGCTGCCAAATGACAACCCATGATGCCAACTGGCAGTTGTCATTGCATCTACACGGATGAGTAAAGACCTAAAGGAGAGACAGGTAAAATTTTTATATAAGACTGGATCTGATAGGTAGCAAGCTTTCGTCTTTTTTACTTACGTTTCGCACTGATACCAACTAAAGATACCATCAAATCTGGTCTTAAAAAACATTCTGACTCAAATAGGAATATAAAAGCATAAGATAGAATATAATAGGAATTATAAAGCAAATGTAATACCGTTATGAAATCTAGACAACATGCGCAAATTTTTAAAATTACTTGCCTGTGCGTTTTTAAGAACTTTGATGAATTAACGATTTTTATCTCTCGGTTCCACAATAAAAGTCCGAATTCTCTCAAAAGTAAAAGAGATACTTTTCGGGTTGGGCTGTAATTGATAGAGTATTTTATTGCCGTTATAGTGCAAAAATAAAATTTGGAAAAATTTGAGATTTACATTACGTGAACAATTAAAACAGGGCTGGAGGGTTTTTCGACTATCTTTTGATTGTATACAGGGTTATTGGTTAAGTCGACCTATTCCCTCCAACACGTTATAATACGGTCAAAATGCAACAAAATGAGGCCATAAATGTTAGGCCGATTTTCAATAGTCACTGAGATAAATTAATTTTTAGGTTTTTTTGAAACAACCTAGAATTTTGCCATTTAAAGTAAGAATTAAAAAAAACTACTAAGGTAATCGGCTTAAACTTATTTTTGGATTTTTGTCAACACTATAGCAGATATTTCTTAATCATTTAAAATTTCAAAAACCCATCACAATTCGAAATTTTTAATTTTAAATAAAAAAAATTTTTCTTAAATTATTTTAAAGATATTTTTTAATGTAGTATTACTAAAAAAAATTATATGACGTGGAGTCTGCAGACCACTGTAAAAACATACGCGTGTTGTCAGCTTTCCTAAAAGGTGTCAATGTCAATACAAATATTTGAAATAATTGAAACAGCTAGCCGCAACTTGTTCGGGGACCATCATTTCGTTTGATAAAAAATGAAATAAATGTCATTAAATTCAAAATGCATCGTACGAGTACGTATAATGTACTGCTTTATTTCATTTTTTATCAGACGAAAAGATTGTCCCCGAACAACTTACGGCTAGCTGTTTCAATTATTTCAAATATTTGTATTGACATTGACACCTTTTTGGAAAGCTGACAACACGCGTAAGTTTTTCCAGTGATCTGCAGACTCCATGTCATATAATTTTTTTTAGTAATACTACATTAAAAAATATCTTTAAAAAAATTTAAGAAAATTTCTTTTTATTTAAAATTAAAAATTTCGAATTGTGATGGGTTTTTGAAATTTAAAATGATTAAGAAATGTCTGCTATAGTGTTGACTAAAATCCAAAAATAAGTTTAACCCCATTACCTTAGTAGTTTTTTTTAATTCTTACTTTAAATGGCAAAATTCTAGGCTATTTCAAAAAAACATAAAAATTCATATATCTCAGTGACCATTGAAAATCGGCCTAACATTTATGGCCTCATTTTGTTGCATTTTGACCCTATTATAACGTGTTGCAGGGAGTAGGTCGACTTAACCAATAACCCTGTATAACTGTAAAAATAGGCGACTGAAATTTTATTGATATTTTTTAACGTATAGCTGGCAGGCTGGCACCATGTGCGCTATCATTCACTTTCGGCTCGACGTTGACTTATGGGACACCCTGTATATCAATCTGTTGGTTTTACCAATATGTAATGGCGATAAATCCACGGAACAACATTCGACAAGGTATGACCGAATTACGACCCGAATTATGCGAAAAGGAAATCGCAAATTATCTCAAAAGGATAGTGTCCTACAAAAAGTTCCGGGGAGGGCATTTTAAATGATGTTGTGTTTCACATATAATGACATCGTGCAAACATTAAAATTAAATAAAAATATCATCCAAATCGGCTTGTGTGTGTGTGTTTTTTTTTTGTTAACTTCACTTCCCCAAATTGAATAACCCATTAGTAACTTTGAAAGGTTCGGGGAATTTTCGGTCCCTAAAAATTGTTCGTCGCTGTTGCTTCGTCAACCTTGACGAGCCAGAGCCCAGCCAAGTGAATCCTTTGCTGCTTCAAGAACTATACAAATCATCTACCTTTGCAAATTGAAGAATTTTTATTAATTTTGACTGACATGAACTTTCAGAGAATATTTATTTTCCAGCAGACATACATATAATAGACCGTATTTAAAAACAGTCTTTCAGCTAGGATAAAGTAAGCCGATTAGGAACTTTTTGGACATCGCAAAACGGGTAAGCTCAATTTCGTATATCAGTTTTAACGTACATATATATTACCCTAGGAAATTTAGCATTTCACTTCGGAAAAATTAGAAGAAAGCTGAATTTTTACATGAGCCTCCCCTTCAAGGTCCTAAGCAAGATCCCTGTCTGTACGAGTGCCACTAGCGGTGCTACAGAGGATCAAAGACCCCCAGATTTTTCTTAATGTCTCGATAACGGTAATATGGACTAAAAGTGGTGTATAGCAAATTTATAGCTCTTGTGATTTCGTATTAAACTGTCAAACGTCGATTTTGCTTCCAGCACTCCTTACGGTGCCAGGAAGTTCAAACGGAATTTTTTAACAAGGTTTCATGAAAATCTTTATGACGGTAACTCTGGATAAACAATTTTGTATAGCGAACTCGTAGCCCATACGGTTCTGAGTAAAGTCGCCAAATTTCTCATCAATACGTACGTACCCTTAAAGGTGCTACGTGGGCCCAAACCATAGAAAAACGGGAATTTTTGGGTTTTTCGCGAATATCTCTGTAGCCGGGAGTGTGCTGTAAAGTCGTCTATGACAAATTTGTAGCTTCTGTGGCTGGAAATAAAATGCCCAAAGTTCCCATCGATGGGTGGGCTCCTAAGGAAGTTATTAGGGGCCAAACATCTAAATTTACCGTTTTTGGAGAATATCTTTGTAACGGTAATGTTCACTAAGAAAAGTTATATTACGAATTTGTAGCTTGTACAACGCCTAAATTAATATCAAAAATTTCAGATCGATATGTACAGTCTTAAGGGCGCTATGAGGATTCAAACCATATAATAACGCAATTTTTTGTTAATTTCCAATATTGTAATAACGGTAACGTATGCGGGAAAGTGGTATGTAATAAATATGTTTCTTTCATAGATCCCAATACATTGCTGAAACAGCCGATATGTAGCTGCCCCTAATAAGAGCTACATGGAGCCAAACTTAAAAAAAAAACACCGTTTTCCAGGGAATTGTTCTATGTATAAAGAATAAAGGTAGCATATACTCGTAGTGTCCGCAAACTACCGCATAAACCCACCGGAAAATTATTCCTCATGTGATTTCCAGCAAGAAAGGAGTCCGGGATTTACCCCCAATTCTTAGCCCTTTAGCTGCCACAGGCATTTGAAGATTTTTGAAAAATGCATTTTCTTACACTTAAACCTTAATACATATCTCCAAAACTATAGACTAACAAGAATAGGGAAATAAGATGATTATCACTGCCAACAAAATTACCTAAAAAATAAAACTAATAGCACTAAAATCCGAAAAAAGGTTTGATTTTTACTGAGCTTCAAAGTCAAATAATTGTTATTTGAACCAAAAACAAATTATTTTTCCATTTCAATTTTCTCGAACTTCTGACAAGGTGAAGTGCTTATACGATTCTTTTAAAAATTGGCGCAATGTCTTACGATTATGTATATCTTTCTCACATCATTTTATTGTAGCTCCAGTATTTCTAATACATAGTTTTAATACCTTAAGTGCAGAAAGCTAGGGTAGCATCCTTAAGGGTGTACATATTGATGAGAAATTTCGCCATACAACATTTTTTATCCAGAGTTACAGTTATCAAGATTTTTATGAAACCTTGTTGACCATTTGACCTCCTGGCACCGTTGGGAGTGCTCGACTTTTGACATTTTATTCGGGAACCACAAGAGCTACAAATTCGCCACATACTACTTTTCAGAACATATAACCGTTATCGAGACATTCAAACCTGTTTTAGAGGGTCTTTGACTCTCTGTAGGGCCGCTCGCGGCACTCGTACAAACAGAGACTTTCAGGGTCTTGTGTAGGACCTCGAAAGGAAGGCTCATGCAAAAATCCAGCTTTCCCCTTATCTTTTCCGAAGTTTCCCCAAATGTTTGTTCAATTTCCTGGGATATATGTATCGAATATCATTTCATTGCACATTTACTTTAACAACGAGACATATAAAAAAAATGAGTAATGCGGCACTTTAAAAAGTAACTGATTTAGCACTAGGCGCAGTAACACTTCATATACACAAAACTTGTAAGAAATAATAATGAACTCAAAAAAAAAAACATTTATGCTAACTCTTATACGCTAAAAGTTACGCCAAGTTAACTACCGCAATCGAAAGCTTTCAGCCCACTCATACTTGCTTTCCTCCCACCATGCAACGCCCATTCGATAGCTTTTTTTGCGGTTTCGATGAAAGTGAATTTGAATGACGATGATGGCTTTTGTGGCTCCAAGAAATCCCCATCAATGAAGTTATAGCTTGCCTTGCAAGCAGTTATCATTACGTGTTCGCAGCATCCGTACGTATTGTTCAATATACGCGGGAATCACCACCCCTAAAGTCCTGTGTAGTTTCCTGCTTTATTCGTTACTATGAGTGTATAATCCAATAGGGTAGTGCCGAGTGGAAAACCTTGAGTAATTAGTAAGCAGTTGAATGAAATTTCCCGTTTAACAAGAAAGTGCAAATCGTGCAAAATGAATAGAAATAACAAAATGATATGGTTATTCGTTATAGTAACGTTATGTTGGCACCATTCTCGTGGTCAGGTGGGTTTTATTGTTTGTGTCCGCTATTACTTTGCTATTTCAAGCATACGTATCAGTGTTTAGATTGATGCAATACTTTATGGGATAGGCATCGAAAGTGAAAAAGTATGTTACAATGATTTCAGGTTTCATCATCATCATCGGAAGCTCTACAGGTCGCCCAATCGGATAACAATGAACATTTGCACTATGTCTTGAACAATATTCTGAAGCCAAGGGTCGTTGGAACACAAGGACATAAAGAAGTGGCCGATTTTATTGTCAAGTAAGTACATGACTAGGTGGCTATTCTAATTAACCGTATGGCCATTCATCAAATTAGAAATAGGAGAATCAAAATCAAGGTGAAATGGATTTCAACCGGTGGTCGACCTAGGGAAATCCCAAGCATCTACTCACAGTCACAACGACACGAGTGTTTACTGATATAGAAAATAGGAAAAAAAAAGTTTCTGTTTTTCAGTCAAAAAAAAATTTAAGCATAATTGTTCTTGAGCCGTATGTGATATGCTAATGATAAGAATGTATCTCATTAATATTAAAATGACTGTGGCTTTGCTCGTTAAATATGAAAAAGAAGAATATGTAATTGAATGCTAATAGATTTTTTTTTCGAGTTTAAACATATTGAAGATGAGAGTCATCTCCTTTTAACTAGAGAATGTGAACCAGACAGAGGATTTAGGGGAATCCACACCGAAAATAAAATTCTCAAAATTAAGAAAATTATTTTTTTCACTTTCCGGTGATTCTTAAGAATTCTTCTTTCACTTTTTAAGTAAGTATTGCCTGAAGGTGTATTATACAGGGTGGCCCATTAAAAGTGAACTAGTGTAAATCATGCATAACTTTTTTTATTTTTTAATATTTTTTTCTAAAATTTGGTAAGAATAAACTAGACACATGGGAGATATGTTTACACTACTTTCCAGGTAAATACGCGTTGAGGAAGTGTCGGTTTAGGTAGGTTTTACGAACGAGTCTATTTTTGAACCATTTCATTCACGAAAAGTACGTATGCGGGTAGAATGGAATTTTGCTAACGATTCATTAACTCAATGTTTAAAAGGTAATTGCTGCCAAAATTACCATTATTAGACAATTTATTTAGAAATTAAGTCGTAAAAATGCGTCAGGTAATGACACCATAATAACAAAAAATGAATGAATGGTAATGAATGCTTGTCTCGTTGCTCAAATTTATCAAGTTTTTATAAAATTAACTGTGGCCGAGATCGTTCGGTCACCACTCTGTGAAATAGACACTCATAGAGAAACGAGTTTCCAAACTCGGCACGACTCGTCGCAAGTTTATTATTCAGAAGAAGATGATAAGAAATATTCTTATCGTAGAATAACAAACTACAATGCGACTAGGAAGTGGCATGGCTGACAACCGTACGACACTCAGAATTCTCGGTTGTCTTTGTGACGTTGATGACTACACACGGTAGTCATCAACGCACCATGCTCCACTAGGAGTTTACGGTAATCAGGAGACATTGATAAAATAAAATGGAAAGGACTCATATGCGTTAGTATTGAAAAAAAAAAACAACATGGAAAGATATACGGTTGAGCAATGAGTTCAAATAATACAAATTTACACACGGAATAATAATTCGATTGTCGAGGCACAGCGCGAGTATCGACGAACACTCCATGTAAGAGTTGCTCCCTCGAGATCAACGATTCGCAGAGTTGTTCGCCGTTTTCGAGGACAAGGAACCGTTAATAGCCTTCGACAAGCCCGGAGACGACGTGCGAGGACGGACGAAATCATTGAGCGGGTGGAAGCAAGCGTCGAATCAGATGGAACAACATCAACCCGAAGAAGGTCAACAATATTGTGAGATGCTCAACAATGTTATTAATCCTTTTGTCCAAAACCGACCGGATATGTGGATTCGGCAAAATGGAGTGCCGTGCCATACCGCTGCAGCTATAATGGAGATTTTAACGGACGTTTTCGGCGAAAGAGTCATTTCTAGAGGATCCGCAATTAACTAGCCGGCTAGATCTCCAGACTTAACTCCACTCGATTTTTTTCTATGGGGATACCTTAAGGAGAGGGTCTATAATAATAAACCACGGACAATTCAGGAATTGAAGCAAAATATTGTAGCGGAGATCCGAGGTTTGCAGCCAGAAATATTGCGAGAGGTATTGGAACATACCGTAGAACGATCCCGTCTTTGCGAAGCCGCTCGGGGCGAGTGTGAACATATCTCCCAAGTGTCTTTTTATGTGAAAATTTCAAAAAAATCGGTTTAGAAATAAAAAAGTTATTCATGGTTTACACTAGTTCACTTTTAATGGGACCCTGAATATACATAAATTTATTTTGAATAACAGGATGAATGTTTGTTTTTGGTTTATTATGAAAGAAAATGCCTGCGCAGTGTTGCCAACTGGAAATTCAGAAAACGGCTAAATTTACCTGGAAAACCGGCTATATTTTTTTCAAAAACGGTTAAAAATCCGGCTAAATAAATTTCAGCCAGAAAAAACGGCCAAAAAATCGGCTAAATCATACAAAACAGTCACATTACGGAAAAATATAGTAAAAAACTGATTTTATTTCTTTTCTGGAGTACTACCCGTAAACTATGCTTTAGCCAGATTTCTTAGTTTTATTACATATATGTTCCAATTGCTGGCATTACAGTCAAAATTTACTTTTGTTCGGAGTTAGATAGATCAACTAGTCAAAATTTTTGTATACAGGTACAATTACTCGGTCAAGTCCATAACCACATTAGGATCGAAATTGTGGAACATACAATTCGTAAAAGGAACGTCCAATGCGTAACTATATGGACAAGGGCAACTATGGATATCTTACCATCATCGCACCTGAATAATTTTATATTTTGATTAAAATTTAACCATTTTAGGCCCAAGACACATATCCAAATCATCATGACGAATAATCCATCATGATGATGAAATCTCGAAATTGGGGTGATACACTTTCGTCATTAGAATTCGTCATTTACTTTTCACGTTTGTGTAAATGGTGAAAATGTCCCTCACAATTGCAATATTTTAATGAATATTCAGTTCAATAATTTGAGGACAAACTTTTCTTAAAGAATTTGAATATAAATGTGTAAAGTCATTACAAATGATGGTCCAAATGCGTAATTTGCAACTCGTGCTAAGCTAATGATGATAAATTTGCGTCATTCGAAAATATGTGTGTCAAGCTTGTTATTCATTTTCGAATTTGAACCCTCCAAATTTTATTTTATTGTCCAAAGTTACGAAATTGATGTTCCATTGTTCCATTGTTGATATTCCGCAATTACGAATTTGATGCTCCAAAGATACGAAATTGATGTTCCAAAATTATGAGCTTGGCCGGAAAATGGTATAGATTTTTGATAAATTTGTTGCTACAAACCCCACAACAAAATGTAATGCATCTACGAAAATGTGTAGTTTCTACGAATCGTTAGACGTTGTGCAATTAGCTTGACCAGTTAACTACAAAAATTAGATTTAAGTGAGTATATATTTGGGGGGGGGGGCAACTTACCTCCTTCTTCACCACTTAGCTTTTGTGCTAAAAAAGGGGGTAAGTTGCCCCGAAATATATACACACTTAAATCTATTTTTGTAGTTTACTGGGCAAACTACTTGCACAACGTTAGTGTAGAACACTACAAAGTTCCGGCGATATTATCAATATCTATGAATCGCGCTAAAAGGTTTTCACCCTTGTACTTAATCTTGCATGATTACGTTATCTGTGGTAAAGAATTGACACTTTCAAAAACGGAAAAATGTTCAGGTACCCGCATGATCCAAGAATTGCTCAGTAAAGAAGTTTATCTAAGAAACTGTCTTCCATTTTGCAAATTATTCAGCATATTGGTGGTTAGTAAATTACATGCTTATAGACTAGGTACTAATATCGTCAGTTTACGTGAAACCAATTACCCCAAATTTATTGAAAAAAGGCAAGTCTTCGCGGCAATTTTTCCCAGGAGACATAAATACAAGTTTTCCTCTAGGTGGATATAGTAGGTACTTACCCTAATACACGACTATAAGTGTATGTTGAAATAATTTCACGGCGACTAATTATTTTGTTTGTGAATATTGAAAAATTGATTCTAGTTTCAAAAAAAAACCATAAAATGATTTTTGCCGGAAAAACGGTCGAAGTAAATCAATTCCGGCTAAAAATCCGGCCGGCCGGAATTATAAATTTCTTCCGGCTAAACAGCACGGTTTCCGGCTAAATTTGGCCGGAAAACGGCTAAATTGGCAACATCGTGCCTGGGTGTTGCTTACGGAGAATCCTATAAAAAATCATTATAAGTTTTGGACTTCTGCGAATCTGTTGCACCAAAATTAGAGTGCCTACTTACGACCGAAATGGAAATATTTAATTTGAACCGTTTAATTTTACTTATGTATATCCAATTCGTTTCGTCTTCTCTGAGGCAATTGCCGCATTGATAAACCAGCTAAATGATGGAAATTTTTTTGTGAATCAATACTGGTGATGCAGCTATTAATGTAAAAAGTGAAATTGATTTCATGTTTACCGCCATGCATGCAGTAATTTAAAAATAATAAGCTGATTACTCTGAACCGTGAAATAAGTGCAAAATATTTAAATTTATTTATTCTAAAAACAGTGGGAGCGCGGGGGGTACTTGTCAGCCTAGTATGTAACTAGCAACTAAAGCACAGTTTATTTATAATAATTATAAAATTAATTCGGATGGTACCATTCAATAAAATATTCATAATTTAACTCCTCAGCTGAAGAAAAGTAAACCAAAATATGAGCGGCGAAAATCATGTTATGTTTGGATTTTTGCAGGATTGTTTGTTAGGTACGGCCCCATGATTCTATGGAAAAAAAACTGTGTGGAAGGTATTCTTAGCTTTAATCCGATTGATCTGCTTTTTTGTGGGAAGTATAATGCCCCTCCCCAATGGCGATCAACAAGAATTTAGCCGCCTGCTCCAACTATGAAGCAGTTATAGATATGCCGTTTTGCCAAATTCAAATGGGGGGATAGTGGAGGTCCTTGATCAGAGTGACTCGATGTTTAGCAAAAATCATCATCAGCTAAATAAGAATACTGACATTTTATGTTTTTTGTTTCGTTCTCAGACAATTTTCTGTATCTTGGACCATTTTTTAAATAATTGCAAAAAACTCAAAACTCCCTTTTATCACTTTGCGGACCCCCTATGAGTCAGGACTTTTTTCCCAGAATCAGAGGGCCGTCCCCAACAATCCTGCAAAAAAGCAGAGATACATGTTTTTTGTCGATCAAAAATCGTATTTTTCTTTGACTATTTCGCTGAAACCTCAAGGAAATGAACAAGAGTCAGGATAGCCCCGTGAGCACGCGAATGATAGTCTACAAATCGAAATATAGATACATATACAGGGTGCCCATTAAGTCAACGCCAAGCCGGTAGCGGATGTATGCACTATGATAAAAATACATATTAACAATTTCGCTCACCTATTTTGTACAGTTATACGCAATCAAAAAAAACAAATGCATGCCCTGTTGTGATTGTTAACAATCCGGAACTGTAACTGCCAATTTTAATATAAGCGACGTTTTTTTCGTATCGCGTGTAAGTCTGACTCGAAAAAAACGATCGCGGGTAACATCCCGGTTAAGACAAAACAGCTGACATTTGACAGTTTTTGTGCATGTTTGACTCGCTTTCGTCAGCTTATTTTTTAGATGTGGTGGATTTTATCACAAAAGATGATTATTTCTTTGCAAAATCTTTTCTCGTGATGAGAAAAACTCTCACATTTGGGTTGAAAAAACAAATTCCCTCAAATTTCCCCTATGCGTCCGCCATCTACATTTGAGCTCTATCCCGTGTAGGGTAGTTACACGCGTAAGCTCTACCTGGGTAAGTGTCATTTTTTTTATATGAAGTTCTACCCAAACCTGCACGGGATAAACACAATAAAACGTACCTATAATCTCAAATTTTCTTTCTCCTCTCTATTACGTCAACTAAATGCTCTGAAAAACTGCTTTTGTTTTAAGAGAATCTGTACTTTCTTTGCGCAACGGAGAGATCAAACACACTAGGTACGTTTTATTGTGTTTATCCCGTGCAGGTTTGGGTAGAACTTCATATAAAAAAATGACACTTACCCAGGTAGAGCTTACGCGTGTAACTACCCTACACGGGATAGAGCTCAAATGTAGGTGGCGGACGCATAGGGGAAATTTGAGGGAATTTGTTTTTTCAAACCAAATGTGAGAGTTTTTCTCATCACGAGAAAAGATTTTGCAAAGAAATAATCATCTTTTGTGATAAAATCCACCACATCTAAAAAATAAGCCGACAAAGGTGAGTGAAAGATGCGCAAAAACTGTCAAGTGTCAGCTGTTTGGTCTTAACCGGGATGTTACCCGCGATCGTTTTTTTCGAGTCAGACTTACACGCGATACGAAAAAAACGTCGCTACTATTTCGCCTAAGTTCAAATAAGTGTACAGTAACAAATCTGCACCTGGACCTTGCGGCAAGTAATTTCAAAAATTTGTCTGAATGGTCTATAACGGTATCACGCATGCTTCATTAAAGTTGGTTACGATATTCAAATTCCCGCCAGTTAAAAAACCCGCCAAATCGAAATCCCGCTATTTCAATAACTCGCTAATTCAAAATACCTCTTTTCAACATCCCGTCATAGAAGGTACATACATGTACCGTTACCATTTAAAAATAGGTGGTCTGGTCTTTCGGTAGTCGAGACTTAAATATACCCTGTATGACAGTTTATTAGCGGATATTCCCAGGCGGTGTTTTCAGTGGGCGAGATTTTTCTGATCCGCAAAATGGCAGTTAGGGGATCAGAACGGCAAACATGTTTGCGGAACATACGGAACTGTTTTGTTTCGTAACCTCAGCCAATACGGAACAGCTGCGTATGTTCCGCAATGTTTGCCATTCTGATCCCCTAACTCACATTTTGCGGATCAGAAATAATATCCGGTTCTTTTCCTTTGTCTGCCTTTGTGGAATATGTTAACGAAAACAACCGGAGATTATTTTTGATCCGCAAAATGGCAGTTAGGAGATCAGAATGGAAAACATATTTGCGGAACATACGCAACTGTTCCGTTTCGTAACCCCAAACAATGTCTCCAACTCCGCACGGGTTTGTTTCGATATCTTTGCTTACAAACCCGTGTTGAGTAGGACACGCGTTAGTTGGGCGGACGTTGTAGATACATTTCCGTATGCAACTCCGGGTTTGTTGCGATAAATTTGAAACAAACCCGTGCGCCGTGCGAAGTTGGAGGCGGTTCTGAAACACACCGGAATGGAATCTACATAATGTTTGTACTGAAAAATATAAATTAGAAAGACGTCGAAATTGTAGGCTCTTCTCTGAACTTTTTTCATTAGCGAAATGAGTGGAAGTGGATTGTCAGTAGCCATCGATTTTAAAAAGTTAAGAAAATTGTTACAGTTTAATCTTTTTGCGTAATTATAGTGGAGCAGCTACATGATACCAACCAGAGAGGCTAGGTTACCTCCCTTAACGTTACATGTTATTGCACAGATGACACGGGACGCAAGCAAAATTTTAGTAGAGGTGTTCGACCCGTAACGTAACGGAAGCGTTCTATCTTGCACTAATGTTACCAATTGTACCGGATCCTGCGGGACAGCACTATATGTGTAAATAATAGTGGGGGGCACTATTAGAGATAAGAGGTTTTACTTGGGTATAATTATTTATTAATTAATTAATTTTTTTGTCCTTGGGCCGCCTCTTTCGACTGCTGTATCTTATAAACCTGTCTGCGTGCGGAATTTTCAGCAAAATGTGCGCCACACACAATACGCACAATACACCGGTCCTCTAATCCCCTCCATTGTTTTTTTAAGAATCGACTTTGTTTGCGTTTTGTCCCCCTTTGCGTTTTTGTATGGTTGTGTCCTTTGCAATTCATGTTTTTCATGTTTGTCCTCAGGTCGCATTTTGAATGACTGCACCTTTTGAACGCAGACAGCTCTTATTCCGAAATTTTCAGCAATTGTCCTCCACATTCCGCTATTCAGGGGTTATCTGATCCCCTTCTAACCATGATGCAACTTGGCTGATCAACCGGACTTCTTCATGTGTTTCTTGACCGTCTAATACCACGTATTGCATTGGTACTTTATTGGTGTCCAATCAAAGGTCTGTGTATTAATATTTGTGTACCCTCCTCGGAGAGTATGACTTTGTCACTTCCGCCTTTAAATGGAAGTTGCTGATTCAGGCGTATAATAATAAAATCTTCATTCAGAGCAATCTATGACCAGCACAAATGTGCAGGATGTACATTGACACGGATTCAGGAACATTTTCAAATTAGATGTATTATTACGTTGGCGCCTTCTAATTTGACAGCCAAATATATGCACAAATTTCCTATTTTTTATAAGTATGTGTTTACTGTGTTTACGCATGTCATCTACAGATTTATAGGCCGTGTTTTTTTACATCGGGGGCAGGTTTGCTAACCCAGACGCGCAAAAAAAAACTATCGAGGGTAGCATCCAGGTTAAATTTCAAATTGTCACGTATGCATTGCCATTAATTTCAAAACATTGCTCAAAAATATTAAAGCCCCGTTTTCACTTTACAAACGCAAAAGTTAACATGTAATTTTTTTTAATGAAAACATATTTTTATGTAGGAATCATAATTTCGTTAGAATAAGAATTCGACGAACAACGTTTTTAACATGAATTTACAAACAAAAACTATATTTTTTGCACACACTTGTGTGTTGCATGTAAACTATACCTTAGAGCTTTTCATTTCAAAATTTAATTTTTGCTAGTCATTGAAAAACGTACTAGAAAATAATTGGGATTGCATACATTTAGGCGAGTTTTGGAAAGCTCATTAAATCTGGATAGCAATATAATTTCTAACCTGAATAAATTCACAGGTTAGCGTTTGTATGAAAATTACCCCGGATAGTGTAGGTTAGCTAATTAAAAAACACGGCCATAGTAGTATTAAGCAGTTAGAACCCAGCTTACCTAATTATTTTTTATCTTACAGCGAACTACGTAACTTGGGATTTGATATAGAAATTGATAGATTCAATGCTCCAACGCCAGTTTTTCGGAATTTAACTTTCTCGAATATAGTTGGAACTATCAACAGTAATGCAGCGGAATTTGTTACGTTGGCCTGTCATTATGACTCGAAATATTTTCCCAATGATCCGGGATTTGTTGGTGCAACTGATTCTGCTGTTCCATGTGCCTTGATGTTAAATGTTGCCAAAGTGCTAGCGCCTTATTTACAAAAAATCAAAGGACGTAATGATTTCGGTGTTATGGTATGATTTCTGCTTTCGTTTGATGATTCATTAAAAATATGTTTAGTGAATTTCTTTACAGCTTCTATTTTTCGATGGTGAAGAGGCTTTCCATGAATGGACACATGAGGATTCCGTGTATGGATCGAAAAACATAGCAGCAAAATGGTCGAGAACATTGTATCAATCGCCGGTTTCGAGCCAAACGATAAGAAATATTGATCGAATTGTGAGTGAATGATTTTATCTTTATTGCTAACACCCATCATTTTTATTGGCAATTAGTATCTAGAATTATCTAATTGAGTTTTAACCGAGATAAGAATCAGTTCATTATAGCATATACGATATGATTTAACAAAATTATTGCAGAAGACTTAATAGGTTGCGAATAATTTATTATTCCGACCAATTGGAATGCCAAATTGTTATCCGTCAATCGAATACATTTCCCCGAAAGCACAGAAAATGCTACCAACTGAACAAATATGTATACGAAGCTGTATTTAAACAAGATTTGTATTTTCACTAATTTATTATCATGACATTCTGTTTGTACGAAATGATGTATTTGCAGTATTGCATGCATACGTATTTGCTGAAAAGGAAACCTACTCAAAAGAATGAATTTTTATCACATTTCACCGTTTGTTTTTTTTTTCAGGAAGTACTCATACTTTTGGATTTGATCGGAGCAGAAAATCCACGCTTCCGAAATTACTACATGAGAACCCAAGGAATGCACAATGAATTGGTAAAAATCGAGAGAGGCCTAGCAAAGGCCGGACTTTTGAACACAAAGCGGTTTATGTTCTATCCCAAATTGGAATTCAGCGGAGTTGATGATGATCATCGCCCATTCCACGAGCAAAGTACAAATTGCATAATTTGTCTCTAATATGTTTTATATACACATACAAACTTCTTTTCAGACGTTCCTATTTTACATATTATAAGTACGCCGTTCCCGAAACAGTGGCATACCAAAAATGATGATGCAAAACATTTGCATTGGCCAACAATTTACGATTTCAATAGGATATTCAGAGTTTTCATGCATCAGTATATAACGAACAGACAGGGAAGTTTCAATCTTCGATCAATACAGGAATATCATTAAACAACAAGAAATTCAATCGTCTGATGTAACATAGAGAATTTATTAATTATAACATAACTTAAAAGTATTAAACTAACGTCTTTTCTTTCCAATCGATCCTTTCTTAGCTGGCGCCCTTTGGCCTCTATTACTCTTGGGTTTTCTACCCGATTTGCTACCCTTAGCTTTCTTTCCGCCGCCCTTCTTCGACTTTTTCCGATTGGCGTCGTTCGCGTCTTCCGATTCACGTCTGTAATGAAAAATAAATTTCAGATTGGGGTTTATAACATAAAAGCTTAATTCATCTCACTGCAATCGATCATCCTGCTTTTGCAATGACACAGCCTTTTCAATATCGATTTTGGGCTTCTTATTTAAAATACTCTTGATAAGATCCAAATTGGCTTCTTTTTCCGTTCCAATAACGTGCGACGCCTTTCGTTTCGCTCCAGGAATCAGTTCTTTCACGCCCAAACCTCGAGCTTCCTTTTCATTGGGCAATTTTTCTTGGAATTTGCCAATCGAGGCTGTGGATGCTTTGGCTATAGTTGCGGCCGTTCGTAAAATTTTAGCATCGGCTGTTTCAGGACCAGCATAACCCGTACGCGGTACTTGCACCTTTTTGGCACGAGCAATATTTTTCATTCGCTGTATTTCATTTTTCGCTACCTTATCGCTACGTAGATCGATTTTCTTCTGGAACATATCTTCCATGGGATCGACATTTTGAGGCACTTCAAGGACCCAGTCCTTTTGTTTTTCGGCATCCGCTCGACGGTAGCCGTAAGTTGGAACCCATTTCTGTGAATTGAAAAAAAAAGTTGTATGTCAATAACATATTGTTGTGAAAGGAGAAACTGTGTCCCCATGCAAGTGTTCAGGGAATGATATTAGATGGTTTTATAGGAATATGCAGAGTGACGTTCTAGTGGTAATATCTCAGCCGGAACGCGCGATGTGCCTACACCGCAGGCCGAGCGACGCGACGCAATGGAGCGGTATAAATAACAAGGCAAAGAAGAAGAAGAGTTGCGTTCTGACATGCCTAAACTTGGTTTGTGTCTCAAATGGGTTGTGACCAGACTCCGTTTATCGGTTTGTGATGTGAATGTGAAGAGCACGATTTCGTTGGTATTGTCCAATGAGCTGCCGGACATCGATTCGACTTAATTGTGTTGGTTAAGTGGAAGAATTTTGGGATTTGTAACATTTGTGAACAATGATGTGTTCACGTCTACCAATGCGATTCGAAAGATTTTCCAAAAAGTTTGCGTCATTGGGGTAAGAAGAATTGCAGCGCATTTAGACGGTGAAATGACAGGTTACGAATTTTGAAAAATCTCTACCAGTCGAGCACACACAACCTACAACCTTTCCCCGGGGAAAGTAAAGTGTCATCGTCTGTATAGGAAATCGGTTCAATGCCTTCTGGGGGTGTCGCAAGGCTGGCTATTTGCCACGAAGCTCTGTATTGGATTGACTTTCAGCTAGATAGTTCGCGATCCAGGAACACGCAGTCATGTTACTTTAAAAGATTCACAAAAAAAATCAATTACTACATAACGGTATGATTTCATATGATTTTTGATGTAAATCTTTTCAAAAATCTCAACTTGAATTTTGCGCCGTGGAACCGGACCCGGGTACCCGGTTCGTAACAAGAACCGACACGACCGATTGCACAAAGAACCGACATCGAGTCCGTTTCCACAGAATCGATATTCAGTTCTTATGGAACCGCCGGTAACCGATGCTAGTCCTGTTCCACAGAACCGGCATTCAATTCTAATGGAACCAAATGAGATATTCTGGCTCGACACCGCATTTATTGTACATTTGAACATGCATGGCTAAGAGATGCGTTGAACGTAATCCTGCATATTCTATCTATGTAACAACCTTTTCATCACCTGGCGGCATATAGTGCGGTCAGGCTCAAAGATCAAAAATGTAATGTGGTCAGCAGTTTTCTGTAACACACTGACAGCATGTTCTAGGCTAAATTGCTGCAATCATGAAGTCTGGCTAAGCACATATAGCCGCATAGATAGTCAGGCTGCTATCATGGCATTGAAACCTGTAGGGATATCTTCCAAACGGTTAAAGTGCTGCGAGGAAACACTAAACAACCTTGGAAGAAAGCACACAATCACCCTACTTTGGGTGGCGAGCATATAAGCCCAAATGAAGGCCGCTCTCGACAGCTCTCAAGCGATGTGTGTGTGTTCATTCCGATGGCCAGTTTCTTCCTGCTTGCTTCTTATGCCGCTCCATTGCGTCGCGATACTCTGCCTGTGATATAAATACGCCTGTTCAGGCGGTAATATCTCAGCCGATTTCTACAGGCAGCTCTTTCTTGGATCGTGTCATCGCCGAAACTAATGGGTTCTCATTTTCCTACAAGTGCCCATGTCTTGCAACTGTCTACTAAGAGTATGCGTCGGAGTCGAAAACAGGGGAGCTGCTTCACTTCCTAAACTACTCTGGCTGGCCCTACATTCGAACTTGAATTTTCTATAACCTCAATTCTGTAAAATATCTGAACGGAATTTATGGGTTCTGACCTGTCTCGCTTTAGCCACCAATATTACCAACCAACGGATCTCGTTCAACCGTTTTTAGCGAGGTTCGAGAAATAAAAATGTAAGGCTTGAATTGAAGCTCTTGCTCCGCCGCGAAGTTGTTAAACCGTGGAACTGTGAACTACCATTCTTCTTCTTTCTCGTTGCCGTTGCGGTGATGGGGCAATGTTGTTGGCACTCTCAGCTTATTTTATTGGCAACTCTATCTTGAATAGTCTTATCGTTGGGTCAATACGTTGTTTGGACTAACTCGCGGCACTATGAATGTGTTGTGGTGTGAAAAGATACTTTCAGAAATGAATCCTAGTGTGCTTCACATGGGAAACAAGTGTTCTCTAAAAATTGAGAAGTTCCCTAGAGTAACGTAAATGACGTCTTGCCCCGAAGTACACCCGAAGTTAAAAGGTTAATTTCAGCAATGATGCAATGTTGCAAGAGTCGTTGCGCTAAATAGTGTGACCGCACTATTTTGAGGTCATCAATCGAAGCGACCACGTTGAATTGTTGATGTTGTTGATGTCGAAAGGTTTGCATTTTTTGTCTTGAGAAACGAGTATTGTTTTTAAGAGTTTGTCATTGATTGAACAGCATTGGTGTCAAATCAAAGTTCTACATTGGAGAGTACCTAATATTGTAAATGAGTTTAAGAGTCATGGGAACATGGCAGAATAAAACAATGAAATTCGAATTTTGCATTTATGATTTTTGTAAGATGTATGTACTTCATTCAAGCTGCAAGAAATCGCCTTCCTCCACTTATGCGCCCCGTCTAAATGGTTGTAAATTTTTAAACTGTTGCAGCCTTACAAAAAAAATCAAAATTCGAATTTCATTGTTTTATTCTGCCATGTTCCCAAGGAGTGGAAAACAAAAAGCAATTTCCGTATCTAAACCGATTTCCCGCTATATTGTAAATTTGTGCTCATCAGTCAAGATTTAAGAAGTCAAGAAATTAAATTGAGATTCGGACTCATATCCATCCGATTAAGTTTTTAGGATTCTTCTAAAGTTTGTATGGAAGTTGTGCGGTCCTGGCCTGTACCCAATACCAAAAAACCATATATGCTGTTATGTATGCAATATAACATCATTCAAATGTCCGCCGCGGCTTGTCACGGTGACACCGATCCGAGTGGTTCAATTTTCAATGACTCTGCCGCATAGACCCTGCTGAATTTGAGCGAGGGCTTAGTTGACATTGACTTTATGGGCATCGGTCGATTGCGGCTTATTGGTATAGACCTGCGAGAAACATGCACTCATAAACTCAACGCATGCACGAAAACCTCTTCTTTCATTCTTTCCGTGCAAAAACGAATAAATGAGAGAATTTCAACTCTCTTGTACTGTGTAGCAAAATAGCAATGGCTGAATTGCCTATACGTGCGTCCGTTCGTTTGAATTTTTCAAAACTGTCAAGATAATTTACCTGGATATCGTCAAGGTTAGTTGCTCATATGTAGCAATTTCACATTTATTCAAGGCAGCATTACAGTTTGAAGGTACTCAAAAATGATTGTCGCCGGTCGACTATCGTCTTACAGAATGTCAGCTCTGAACTAGCTACGCATCAGAAGGTTTCAAGACAAGTGGAAGGGACATTTTTTTTATATAATCCCTCCGGGCAATGGATTTACACGTCCGGAATCATTGCTTCTTCTTCCTTGCCTCGTTCTTTATACCGCTCCATGGTTTCGCGTTGCCCGACCTGCGGTGTAGGCACATCGCCCGTTTTGGCGGTAATATCTCAGCATATTTCTACAGGCAGCTCTATCTTGGATCGTGTCATCGCCGAGACCAATGCGTTGTTGTTGTTTCGTCGTCATCTCATCCTGGGCTACTGCGGGCAGTTAGTAAATTTCAAAAAATGCAATCCGCGACGGAAACCTGCTCTCTTCCACGCTACCCCATTCGGTCCACTTGTCATGCATCCCTGAGCTATCCATCGAACACCACGGAATACGCAGGCAATTCCATGCGGTGAATCATTTTCAAAAGATACAATAAAGAGTGTCGCTTGATTCTCTTCAACTGGAAAAAGTCCTGTTCAATTTTTACACTCACATGCTCACACAATTTTGTTCTAGTCTAGAGAACTATGGTATACATCATCTTTGATTAGACTAACACTTCTTAACCGGTGGTCCGCGGGCCACTGGTGGTCCCTGAAACCTTAGGAGGTGATCCGCGAAGCAATTGATCTCATAATTCCATATGACGATTCTCGTTTTTTGACTGGACTCAAACTTTACCTTATTAAAAAAAAGAAATTTTAAGTAGTTGAAGTGTAGGAACGGAAAATAAGGTTTTTGGCTATTTTCATGTTTTTGTTTTCTCAAGATATTTGGTCGTTAAACGTTATGTCCGGTTCGTCCCCTATTGATCGTTTGGTGATGGGTTTTAGTATGATTATGATGAAATAGCCCCCACTCTCAAAATATTGAGGTTTCCTGATGGAGGGAGCTTTTTAAAATTCTTGTCCTGATCGCATAAGTATATGCAGATTCACAACCGACATTTGGGCCCACGCTAAAGATTTGCGTTCGTAGAGACGACTCATGGGATGATCGCTCAGCGAACCTTGAAACAAAAACACTTTTACACAATCCTTTTTTACAATTGTGGGTCGTGTGGGTGATGCGACGCATTGTTTTTGAAGTTGCGCATGTATAAGAATTCTATCGTCAGTCTACCATGGGAATATATGAGCATTTCTTCTCCATACTTAGACTGAAAGGTTGGACTGCACATCTCTATATCTACATATTTTATCGTAGTGTTACTATTCTTTAGCGAGTCCAGAAAAAGGCAAAAAATTGACTGTTATAACCGGTTACAACCCATATAACTCAATGCTCAAAATTTAAAAACAGTTCAATATACTTACATCCAAAACTTCATCATACGTCTTCTTATCCTTCGGCTTCTTCTTAATACCCTTCTCTTTGGCAAACTTCTCCCATTTGGTCAATATTTTCGGTCCCGGAACTTTTCTAAGACGTGGAAGAACTGTGGTTGGTGGAGGTAACTTGGCGACAATGCACTCTTCCACACGTTCTGTCGGCAATTCCCAAATTTCATTAATTAACAATTGTACATTATCTCTAGTCAATTCTCGCAAATAGTTTTCTTTGTCGTTTCTGTAGAGAATTCGGAAAATTTCGAGAAAAAGTCGAATAGTGTGCTTATGCTATTACTTACTTCAAGAGCTCCTCGTCGATGTCGTTTGGGTCGGAACAAAGCATCATTCCAACATCATTACGAACTTCTAAATGCTTTTCAACCGTTATAGGTTTGTAACGTTCTAAATCGCGTTTCTGTTGCTCTAAAACTTCTTTTACTACGTCCATTTCGGAGGAGTTCTATTAAACAGCAAGGACCAGTGAGTGAGCAGCAAGTCGGCAAACGAAAACACACGTGCGTTGCGACTTGTCAAAATAGAGTTATTATATGAAGTTGGTTGCGAATAGTGGTGGATCTTAATGTGGAATCAATTAACTACAGTTTGAGAGCTGCTGTTTTTAAGATCCAAAAACATGAAGAAATGAGATAAATTGCAAAAATCTTAAAATGCGGTGATATATTTTATCATGATTTTATTGATAATAAGAGAAATTGTAAAAAGCATTAAATATGATGAAATATATTTTATTGCCTTATAACATATTTCCTATTCAACTACTTGATTACCAAGGCAACATTGGAGAGTTAAAATTAAATTTACTTATCTAATCTGTAACCGGAACTGATTCAATCTTTCCGGCTACTGCTCCACACAGTGGACAAAGGAATCCTTGATCGGCCATAACATTCCCTTTCAAGCAATAATAACAGAAAACATGCCCACAGCCCATATGATGCGGAAGTGTCGGACGATCTTCACAATACGCACACAAAGTATTCACATCCAGCATCGGCTTTTTGTTTTTTAATCCCAAATATTCCGCCTTCTTACCAAAAAGACTCTTAACATTTCGCTGAATTTTCTTATAATTAACCAAAGGGAGCGTGATCATTAACAATTCCTGAAAGAAACGGCAAATATTTTGAATAGATATATGTGACGGAAAGATAAGTGTGCATTGCTCTGCTTACCATAAAACCATTCCAAATCAACTCCCTGGTAATGTGACTGTAGCCAATATCACGTCTGCGACTACCGTGCAAAGTAATGTAGTCCAGTCCTAGCAAAAAGTCGATAAGCGTCGGTTTCTTGCCGGATTTAAGGAATCGGAAGAAGTTAACGACCGATAAGACGAGCAAAACATTCTCTGTCCACGAAAGGGCCGTGTTAATCCATTCACGACCCGTAAATCGACGTTCCACATTATCCTTTGTATATTTCGGAAGTACGGTAAGCAGAAAGTGTAAGCACAATCGAGACCTTGTTAGTTCGTCTTTATCGTAGCAAAGTAGTAGGAGCTGCTGGCCAAACGAGGCGAATTGTTTACCAATGGAGCCCGCCCATACGGCTGATTGCAGTAGAAGCTCGAATTCGGGTTGGAAACGAGCGAGTAAAGTAGGCTGCATGAAATAATACAAATTATTCGCATCAATTTCAGTGAATTAAACGCCGGGATCAAAGGTTAACACACAATGGTGAACACATACCGATAAGCTCTGCACCGTGGAAAATAGCTGCTCCCTTAGAATTGTAACGATATCTTTGTCGAATTGAAGAGCATCAAACTGCAAATGTGATTAGGATGTAATGTATTTTGATTTTAATTTGAAGAAAAGGCAAATAACCTGATTGACTCTAGCGACGTAACTGCTTTTACTAGTCATCTGTGACTGTCACTGCAACCATCACACTTAAGAAAAACAATAAAAACTTTTGGAATGTAATATTGCAGCACACAACATATACAATAAGCAAAGTTTGCGTCTTGCTTTGCTAATTTTTGTGGTTGTTTCAGATATTCAGCACAAGTGACATCCTTCAAAAATAAAGACAGACATGTGCTGACATTAGTAAAACAGGACTACCAACATCAGCTAGTTGATACGACAGCTGATCGCTGTATCGCTGACATATGCAGCGAAAACTTTCCGCGCACAGGACTAGATTTTTCGATTAAATTAAAAAGGAGCTCGTAGTTTTTCACTTTTAGCTTAAATCGCCCATTATTGTTCCCCTTTTCCCGGAAATTTCCAATCGCCAATATGAGTTCACCGTCCGTAAAGTCGACAAACGACAAGCAACGAAAAACAAAAACAAACAACATGGCTGCAAAGCCAACAAGCATCGATACAACCCGCTCGGAGTTGGCGGAGCTTATCAAGCGCAAGGCTGAAATATCGGTGAGTTTTTCTTTTAGCAAGGAACGTCCGTGTTTGTGAAATTGTATTTACTGTATATGATGCCATGAAAACCTCACTTTGCCCTTACAGGAACAATTGGCTAATCTCGAGCGCCAGATCTATGCGTTCGAAGGCTCATATTTGGAAGACACACAGCTCTATGGTAATATCATTCGAGGATGGGATCGGTACTTGACGTCCAACAAAAGCACAAACTCAAAGGCGGATAAACGGAATCGAAAATTCAAGGAAGCCGAACGATTGTTCTCCAAGTCAAGTATAACGTCAATGGCGATATGTAATCGTAAGTACACCAGAGTACATTGTACGGCGGAATCGCAACCCATCTGAATTTCATCAGAGAGTACCAAAATCGAAATTTTTAATATTTATGTTCCACCTCATCTCATTCCACCCGGCTATCATTTCGATATTTGTCTTCTCCTTTCTAGAGAGTATAGGATCATTCTTGATGGCTTCTTCTTCTTCTTTTAGCGGTGCAGAAAGGTGTGCAACCGCTGTGCATCTATGTGGATTCGAGTTATGGTTCGTCGATGCTTTCGTCCGTTATGTCAAGGGACAAAAACATAGCTGCTGCGATAGGGTTTTCCCACAGTGAGATAGGGGTTAAGTCAGTGGGCGCAGCTGGGCATTGAAACAAGTGACCCACATCGTGTGGAGCGCCAGCGCAGTTTGGACAGATGTTTTGAATGTCCGGGTTAATGCGAGAAAGGTACGAATTGAGGCGTGAACAAAAGCCCGACCGAAGTTGAGCTAATGTCACTCTGGTGGCTCTCGGGAGCCTAATCTCCTCAGGCGAAATGGGTGGAGGGCGCACTGAGAGGACTCTGTTCGCACCTAATCTCGCAATAGACCGACTCACTTCTGCAGTGTGAATCTCAGCGATGGCAGCTCGGTATGCATCATCGTCGTAAGGGTCCCTCTTGTATCCCTGGACCTCTCTCTCTAGGTCTCGCAAATCACGCCTGACATGTCGTGGTGGAGGAATTCGGTCCATGAGACTGTTGTTGGGATGATTCTCACGGTAGCAACCAACAAGATATTGTTTGGACAGTAGGAGATTGTGGTCACGTATTGGCATCAATTTTGTCTCTTGATGTAAGTGATCCTGGGCAGACATCAAGAGGCAACCTGTGGCTGTGCGTAGAGCAGCATTTTGGCAGACCTGAATTTTGGTCCAGTTTGTTTCACATAAACTATGTGACCAAACTGGGGCTGCATAATCAGCAACTGCTCGACCCACCGCTTTGTATGTGACTAGCATGGTTTCTTTATCCTTGCCCCAGGTGCTACCAGCTAGTGCTTTTAGGATTTTATTCCTACTGCGCATCTTTTCACAAACGGATGCTGCGTGATGAGCTGACGTCATCATGTTCTCTAAATGGAGCCCGAGAATTTTAGGATTTGCAACAGTAGGAATTGGATTGTTGCCAATACGTACATCAACCTCCCACCGACAATCCACCGACCAGGTGGTAAGAAATGTCGCAGAAGATTTAGACGCGGAGATGGTGAGGTTTCGGCTTTGGAAGAAAGCCTGTAATCGTCCGAGATAGCGATTAATTTGGAGGCGCATTTCATCCTTATCCTCCCCGGTGGCGAGTACGGTGCAATCGTCTGCGTAGGAAATCACCTCGATTCCTTCCGGTGGTGTAGGAAGGCCGGACATGTAGATGTTGAACAGAGTGGGGGAGAGTACCCCTCCCTACACCTAATTTGATTTTCCTAAGCTTAGAACGTTTGCCACGAAACTCAGTGAAGGAATGCCGACCAGCTAGATAGTTTGCAATCCAACGGATCTCTTGAGCAGGGATATGCATATTCAGTAAGTTAGCGAGAAGCATCGAGTGATTGACATTGTCAAAAGCACTCGTTAGGTCAATTGCCACAAGAATCGTTCTGTGGCAAGGACGTCTGTGGTTTAGCCCATTACGGATGCGTGTAGTGATCGCATCGAGGGCTGTGGTGGTACTATGCATTTTCCTGAAGCCGTGCTGGTGAGGTTCTAGCTTAGCATGCTTAACAAGAGTGGGGTGAATAAGGGCCTCTAGCGTCTTTGCGACAGGTGAAAGTATTGTTATGGATCGGTAGGATTCACCGAGACCAGCGCTTTTACCCGGTTTGAGACAGGGGACAATCCGTCCTGTTTTCCAGATTTCAGGGATGGCAAGCGTGGACATCGACAAGTTAAAGGCTGCCGTGAGATACTCAATGGCTGGAAGGTCGAGATGTTTCAACATGGCCATCGAAATGCCATCGGGTCCGAGGGCCTTTGAATTTTTAGCATTCTCAATGACTTTTTTAACCTGGTCCGCAGTATACGATGGTATAGTGTCAACATTTCTGCTGCGAATCCGTCTTCTAATTTTACGCTTTAAGCCATCGGACTTGGGATGTTCAATAAATTGCTTATTGAACAGGCTTGCGCACTGAAGGGGTTCGCTGGTGCTCTTATGGCCAAATTTGATGGCATTATTGCCCTTTCCTTTCCTAGGATTGGATAGGGCGCGGACAGTAGACCATAGTTTACTGACACCTTCATTGAGGTTGCAGTCATTTAGGTGCTCGTTCCATTTCGCCTTCCGATAGTCTTTTACTTGTCGGTTGATTTCGGAGTTAAGCTCCTGAATTCTGGGATCACCTGGGTGAGCGCGTCGGATGTTATCTCGTTCATCGGCTAATCTGGCGGCACTGGTAGGGAAATTAGGTCGAACTTTCGGGATACGTCCAGCAGGAATAAAACGTGCCGCTGCTTTGGCAATGACGTTCCTAATATTTCTTTCGGCCTTATAAACGTTAGTTGGTGTGGGTAGCTCGATGAACTTCGCCGACGAGTATGCTTTGAAACCCTCCCAATCGGCTTTCTTGTGATTGACAAACGTTCGCTTCTCAGACTTAGTCAGGTTTGCTGGTTTGTCAACTCTTATTATGATTGGGAGGTGATCGGACGAGAGAGCAGTGTGCGTCTCCCATCGAGTAGCACTGATTAGGCTGGCACTTACAATAGTTAAGTCAGGAGAGCTACTGCAAGTGCCTGTGACTCGAGTCGGCGAGTCTTCATTGAGTGGACAGAAATCTGAGGCGTCTAGAGATTCGGCAATAGCTATACCCCTGGCATCGTTGTTGAGGTCAGAATGCCAGAGCTCATGGTGCGCGTTAAAGTCACCAAGAATGATCCTGTGCTCTCCAGATAGGAGAGGACCAATATCGAAACGATAGCCAGAAGGGCAACTAGAGTGTGGTGGAACATATACATTAAAAATTTCGATATTAGTACTCCCTGATGAAACTGAGATGGCTTGCATTTCCGCCGTACCGTCGACATCTACATCTAATACACAGTAATGTACGGACTTGTGTATTAGGAAGGCAAGTCCACCTCCAGGGTGAGAATCATTCCTGGCGGCTGGTCTATCTTTGCGCAGTATAACGTAATTGCCATGGACGCTAAGAGACGAGTTCGAATGGAGCAAAGTCTCCTGGATAGCAGAAATCAGAATTCTGTTTACACTCATGAAGTGAGTGATCTCGGTGATTTTTTGGTGAATGCCGTTGCAGTTAAACTGCAATAAGGACAGTGGAGTGAAGACCGCTGGAGGAGGAGCAGGGGTTAAACTAGGCCTAGCATTCCTGATCATATTGTTTGGGGGTGCTGGGGGCTGAGGAGGAGGTGGAGGGCTAGGAGCAGCCCTTGGTCGCCCTGTATTTATGCATCCCGGTGCAACATATGCTGTGGAGTGCTGACCAACCCTTCTCAGGCCAGAACACCTGAGATGTACCCATTCCAAGCAACAATTACACTGCACTGACCTGGCATTCGTACCGATTCGTTGGCCGCAAACACTACAAAACCATACCTCTGGGCCTGGATTTGTTTCAATGCCGGCGCGAATTAATAAAATTGAGAGCAGCCGCGCCGAGATGTAATGCTCCCAATATGACGAAAAAACACATAACTCGAATCCACACATATACACAGACAAACACAACCTTCCTGCATCGAACCTTCAGGGCTCTTGCCAGGGAGGTATATTGGAAACTTTTGGCCGTTTCCATGTAGAAAACGGGTGTAGTCCGCCCCGTAGAGGCAGTTTCCGTAGGACCACATTCTTGATGGCTTCAATGCGCACCATAGCATTCTGCATCCATCAAAACGTATGAAATTCGCAAGGAGCAAGTTATGGGCTTGAAAGCGGAAGAGCCAGCACTTCCCAACCACTATTTTCCAAAAGTTTTAACCCGAATCGTTACTTGAGGCCGAGCGTTGTCATGGTGAAAAAATATGGATTCGTGACTGGTCGCATATCCTGGCCTTCGGCTATAGATCGCTTTAAACGGATCAATTGTAGTCTGTAGAAGCCTCCAGTGATGGTTTTAGCAGCTCATAGTGGATCACGCCCTTCTGATCCCACCTATCGTTGTGCAAAACACAAAGGCTTGTAAACAATAATTAGTTCACGAATGTTGACATAGACCTAGTGCTGTCGCCGTCAACCGTTTATAGCATCTAGAGCCATTTGTTTTTTAAAACGGACCGAACTAAGTTGTACAACCAATATAGGGTAGAAACTCGATAAATCGAAGCTGAAGGGAACTACATTTTATTTCGACTTAGGGATGTTTTCAGGCATCGAGTTTTAATAAATGAAAATTCGGGATATAGAGTCCACTCTTCTAACGGTCTGTACATTTTAATTTGCAACAAAAATTAGACATAGGATTTATCTGCGAGTGTTGGATATGGATACAGGAATGATGGATATGGATGAATGCCACTTTGATTCCCGTTTTGTGTATTTTTTTCTTCTTTGAATTTGATGTTTTAATGGACTTGGTAGTCGACTGGTAGACTGTCCGTATGCAACTCCGAGTTATAAAATTGTTCTTCGGGATAACGAGTTTATTTTTCTTTGTTATTTGTTCAAAATCGGACTTTCTACGATTTGTGTTTTTCAAGTTAAAGAGTTTTGAGTTATCGAATTTCCACTGTATGTGATTCGGTGATTTATCAAAGCAGACCACTAGTATTTGCGTCCCTTTACAATCCCCAGTGATTTCCAGAAGTCGACTGATAATTATCGACCTCTTCCGTAATCACCACCCATATAACGAACAACATCGGAAACACTAAACTTCTCCGGATAGTAGAACAAGCCATGGCATCCATCCTTATTGTGAAGATGCCTAGTATCCTCAAACTCCTGCTACCCTTTCTAGATACAGTCATGCCCTGTCACTAAGGCAGTTATCAAACTACTCCGTGCATAACCTAAGTGCTTACGCCAACGTTGCCGATGTATGGGGTCGATATAGCTACATATCCTGACCCCAATTTTGACGTTTCCTAAGGCAATTTTGGGTTCAGGTTTGGCCCTTTGCTCCCCAATGTACCTATATGTTCTTTAACCGACATTACCGTTACTTCATTAATTGAGCCACACCCGTCTCGCATTCAAACTGAATAGCCCTGTGATCAGACATGGTGAAGCTGTCAATCACCATCCAGTTCTGAATTCTGTGCAGCATATTAAAAGAGCTCACGGTAATATCTATCACCTCAGCCCTTCGCGCAACCATTAAGGTGGAAGCCACCCCTGTATTTACCACAATCAAGTTGTATCTTTTAACAAATTCCAGCAGCTGCTGTATTGTCATATGTACCACCCAATGAATAAGAAAATCTAAAAAGGAAATGCAAATAACCGCAAAATACAATAGATGTGCCACTTTTTTCGGGACGAAAATATTTTCTATGGTAACTAGTTTTGTAACTTCGATGACATTTCTCATACGAATTTTATATGGAAAATTTATTGTAAACAAAATTATGCCCAACTTCGTAGTAGGGGCGTCAGAAAAATGGGGGCAATGAATACGACATTTCAAAATTAATAGATGCTTAAAATTAATTAATCAGCAACGTTCCTGTTGCATAGCTGTATACCAACACCATCAACATTTACACTATTGCGAAAAGTACATTTAAATGGGATTGCAAAACGTTGCGTGGTATAAATTTGTTTAAATAAAATTTTTTAAATAGTGTGCATTCCAGAGCATTGCGGTTGAATACTCCAACCAATGAAAAAGCCAAAAAGTATTAAACCATACCACCCCCAAACACTGAATTTCCTACGCCACTGCTAGCTATAAAAAATACCGGCGTACAGAGGGCTGCGCCCGCAATACGAGGGTTTTTTAGATTTTGGATACATACATAGTGAATAATTTTGCACATATATTTTATAGGTAATAAATAAGAATTATGCACAATGTTAATGAAATGCTTCTCGTAACGCCTTTCATTCTGCAACACTTTTTAGTTAGACCAATCCAAAAATAGATTTACTATGTATCATGGCTCCACATATTAACTGGATTTATTAGCTGTAACGCCGTTACCATGACTCCAAACTGGAAAAAAGCGACTGTTATGAAATGTACACATCGAGTTCTTTGATTTGATAAAAACTAAAAAAGTCGACTTTTTCAAATCTCCGGGACACCCTGTTTGCTTTGTCCTACCAACGTCTAAGTATTTCGTGCTAAAGACTGTTACGATTCTACACATTCCTACCAAATTTCATAACGATCGGTTAGTGAACAAATTTGTAAATGTCCGGGACACCCTTTTATCTTGGCCATACCAATTTTTAAGTATTTCATGCCAAAGACTGTTACCATTCTACACATTCCAAACCAAATTTCTACACATTCCACCAAATTTCATGACGATCCGTTAAGCCGATCGCGAGTTATTTTCAAATGTCCGGGACACCCTGTTATTTTTGTCCTACCAACTTTTAAGTATTTCGTGCCAAAGACTGTTATCATTCTACACATTCCTACCAAATTTCATGACGATCGGTTAAGCCGTTCGCGAGTTATTTAGTGAACAGACGGACGGACAGACGGACGGACAAAATCGATTTCATATGGGTTTTTTGTAAAATCTAAAAAACCCTAAAAAATCAAATTGTCCCCTTTATTTTCAGATATTTCGTTTCCTTCTTTTCTTCTTCATTGGTACCACCCCACATAGTATTGTGGTCGTTGGCATCACAGCCAAATATCGAAACTATACCTCTTCCTTTAAAGTATTAGACCTGTTTTTCCAACTCAATTGAAGGTGGTGCCTCTGGTGAGTCATAAGGGAGGTATGCCGATGCAATAAAAGATGATCCTGCATCGCTTCCAATCAATATTGCCGTAAGATCGGGTAAGCAGACGTGCACGCACCACGTACTACGCACGTACACCGTGCCGCACCAGGATACAGGATCTTACCTTCCCGGCTATTTGTGAATAGTACAGAATAATAAATTTTGTTTTTCTTAGAATTAATTAGAATTTTCTTAGAATTAATCTTTAATCTCGAAGTACCTTAACATCATCGCTGATGCTGATATGCAGTGATGAATATTCAACTGACACACAGTTAGTGTTTGTTTGTATGGACACATCACCACCCCCAAAAGATTGACTCTTACAGGCTCCTCTGGAAGTTTACGACGGCTTGCTCAAGACCGCATTTGAGTTTCCCCTCTGCTTGCTTGATGACCTCCGCGTCCTTCACACAGTAAGCGTCATACTGCTTTCTGTTGCTACAGGGGTTTGTTTCTGCAGGTGTCTGAGAATGATATCTTTGCTCTCGGTAGAACCGTAAGCAAGGATAATCAGTGGGAAGGTACCAGACTGCGGATTGATATTCTGCGAGCCTTTCGGAATCGTCTGACAGATTGGCCAGTCTCTCGTGCATGTCGATAAGACAGATTTTGGTCGCTCCATTCTTACGCAGTAATGTAATAAATCCATCGACTATCTGAGCCTTGCCCACAAAGCCTATGTCTTCGGCATCATCGCTAAGGTCATCCACAAGAGAGATGCCTTGAAGGCATCCAGGTGTGTCACATCTAGAGGACCCTCACATCATGCATCGGTAACACCCACGATGAGAGTTTCTTCAGCAACATACGTGAAGGATTTCCCACCTTGGTCTGGCTTTCGGCTCCTACCTGCCTCGCCAACACTGTACACTGGAAAATTTCGGATTAATGATCATAAGAGGTAGCATAATACTCTTTTTTACTTGTAACGTTTTGTCGTCGGGACTGATATCCAAAACTACACGAGGTAGCATAATCCTCTTTTTTACTTGTAACATTTTGTCGTCGAGACTGATATCCAAAACTACACGATATGCTGAAAACCACAAGCCTTTCTCATTAATTGATAAGAAATCCGTTTAGTATTCGAAAAACGCAAAATACCTTGGAATAACATTTTCAAGGCTTTACCCATTAGTTCCCAATGGAAACTTAATTTTTAGCGGAGTTAAAACTCTATTTTAGACTCCCAAGTCAAAGGAAACACAAAATTTCATAAAATAGGAACTTCATCCAACAGATTAGATTCCGTGTGATATATATTTGGCTACTTGATTATGTTTACATATTCACTGCGAGTTAGGGAAACAATTATTTTTATAGTAAAGTTTTGAAACAATTTTTATCTGGGTTAGCTTCAAAAGTTTCCAGAGTCTGGTTGATACTATTCAAATTGTTTATACTGTTCTATACTTCTCGTAAGAAAACTAGCGTGAGTGTGCCTTCTTATATTGAAATTTTGGAAAAAGTATTTTGAGCAGAAAGTTGAAAATTTCTGTCACAAATTAACAGTGTCGTTTAAAATCGCTTCGCTTAGGCATTAAATAACTAAATTCTGTTCTCCAGATTCTCACCAAATAAAACCCCCCATCCAACCTTTCTATTGGTTGGCTCTCATGGAATTCACAATTACGTAAGCCATTTTGATTTTGTAACTCCTTTGCTGAAGAACCATATCAATGACCAATTACCGTTTGAAAAGGGGATTATTTATTTTCTTGGGCCTGAGGGTAACTACGTTTCAAGCGGTATTTTGATAGATAACAGATTTCGTGGGTTACATTTGTGAGAGACTAAAACTTTATTTTGATTTATAATTATATTTTTTTAATGAACATGGCGTACTGGACATTTGTATGCATAAAATACGATACTCACCTGATCTATACCGCCTCATACCATCTGTAATGAGAAAAAGACAACCAATGAGCCTGCAGTTCATGCATTGAAGATACTTGAAACGTAATATGAATAATAATTCAAATATCTATGTTGGCCCGGCCAACAAGCAGAAAGAAGAGGAGAGTGAAGGAGAACCACTTGTCTGCGTCGTCGTCTCTGCATCGGTCATCGGCTTCTCGTTGTATCGGTCGATTCTGGCTCAGGTACAGGAGAGGGGAGACACCACAACCTCTCCAAAACGTAAACTCTGTGCAAAGAGGTGGAACACCGCAACCTCTCGAGTTTACCACAAATAGAAAGGGGAGACACCACAACCTTTCTACGAAAGTCAACTCAACATGGAGAGGGGAAACACCACAACCTCTCTAAAACGTAAACTCTGTGCAAAGAGGGGGTACACCACACCCTCTCGAGTTTATCACAAGTAGAAAGGGGAGACACCACAACCTTTCTACAAACACAACGCTGAGAGCGGGACGACCACAACCTCTCAACGACTCAATCGTAGGGGACCAACTCCGAAGTGGAGCCCACACGGCTCTAAACATCTCACTGAGAGGGGAGACACCACAACCTCTCAAACTATCATTAATTTCCGGAAACACAACCTTTCCATACAACACTCACTCAATACTGAATCTTAGAATACCTGTAGGTAATTTTCGGTGCTGTCTCTCTTTATTACCGTAACTCCTAGTGGAGCATGGTGCGTTGATGACTACCGTGTGTAGTCACCAACGTTACAAAGACAACTGAATTCGGAGTGAGTGTGATACAGTTGTCAGCCATACCACTTCCTAGTCGCATTGTTAGTTTATTATTCTACGATAAGAATATTTCTTATCATCTTCTTCTGAATAATAAACTTGCGACGAGTCGTGCCGAGTTTGGAAACTCGTTTCTCTATGAGTGTCTATTTCACAGAGTGGCGACCGAACGATCACGGCCACGAGGTAATTTTCGGTGCTGTACACACAGCAAAACCTAGTCCTCCATAAATAATATCTCACATAATAAGTTCTACCCACAATACAAACAACTACAAGCTCAGTGTACTCGCCTACGCACAACGTTTTTCAATCGATTTCTTGTTGTCACCGCAAAAGACGACAAACAATTATTCGTTTCCGTCGCGATTTTTGTAAGTGTAAATTGGTCGACGACGAAGAAGACGATGGAGCTCCTTAGCAGCCGCCATCAACCATAGAATGTGTCGCGATATTTTAGAACGGGTTTTCTCACGGCAAACGTCGCAAACCCCCGGAAAAACACTTAACTATACGTACGATCGTGTGAAATAAACTAAATTCTACGTGTCGATGATCAGTCGCGTAATTTGACCACGGGAATATAAACAAAACCAAACCAGGGACATAAAAGCGATTTTATTTTATTTTTCAATTGTCATATAATTTCATGGCCTACTATGAAAATACAATCATACAAAAACACCAAGCATCCTTCACATTTAGAAATGAAAAAAAAAACATTTTGTAATCTCCCTGTGTCGATAAATGTCTAAGGAAAGTTCAAAATACTACAAGAGTCCACTAACGCCCCCCTGCGATGCTGTAAGACCCTAAAAGCTTCCATTTGAAAAAAAAATAATCGACATGAATCCACTAAAGTTGCCACCTCAAACCCCCACCTAAAAACTATTTTTTCCTATTCTTGTTGAATAAATTATGTTTCTACTGTACCAAAGGCCATTTATAGAAAATGTCAAGTAAAAATTCGAAAAATTTGTTCTGGGCATTAATGGCACTAATATCACTTCTAATTATATTAATAAAATAAATGGATTTAATTGATAAAAGACATTGTCGAAATCGGGTTTCTTGTTTTACCTAGTTAAGTTGCATTCTTTTATTATATTTTATATATACATAAGCGTAATCTTCAATTTTACATTTGATTTTATAGATTATTTATTTATCATTTTAAGTAAATTAAGTTACTTTAAGTTTGAATCGTTTACTTTACAACACCAAACAAACTGGTTGGAATTTCGAACTTACGAGGTGCCCCCATATTTTACCTTACAAGAGTTTAACTCACGAAATGCATTGTATTTATCTACAAATTCTTTGCAGCCGATCGAAACAGTGAATCGGAGTCTATAACTAATGAAGATTCTAGCGATAATCAGATTGGACCCGTTTCAAATCATAACACCACTACGGCGCATGATGGAGCAACGTCTATTAAAAGTGCTGGCAAAGAAGATAAAGATGGTAAGTTGTATATTACGCATCTGCTAATTACATTATTGATATGTGGTATCAACATTTTTTCTTTTAGATCGACCAGGAACACCCGCAAACGAGACTAACAACAAAGATGCTGTTACCCCAAGTAATAGTGCCAAACACAAGTTAAACAGTAGCTCAGCTAAAAAGAGCGGTAATTTAAGCAAGAAGATAAGACATCGTTAACAAACTGTATATTTAATATTTTAGATGTAAGCGATAAATAAAAATAAGAAACGATTTCAATAATTTGTTCTTTTTTTTTAAGGAGAAACGATACCGAGTCTAATTTCGGGGGTGGGGGAAATTTTAATACCCGCCACGTTTGAATAAAACTTAAGCTTCTTTTGTGTTAACAATTCTACCGCAGCCCTATGACGTGTTCCGATTCCATCTGTTGAGGCTAATCCAGGAACACACTTGGATGAATTTTGGTTAACATTCAAAACTTTTATATTTTTTTTTTCAAGAACCTAATATTTAGGGGTTGGTTTGTATGACAGCCCTACGACGTAATGTTCCGATTCCATCCATTCCTAGATATGTTTTGAGGTTTTACTAGGAACACATTTGCGTGAAGTTTGGTTAAGATTGGTACATAAAAACAACAAGTTTTTCTTAGAAGAACCTAATTTTAAGGGCAGCCCCACGACCCTATGGACCGATACCATTCGTTCCGACATATATACAGCGTACACGAAAAAGAAACTTGTATACAAAATTTTCGGCCCGATGGCTTCAAAACTGAGGGACTAGTTTGCGTTGCAACAGACGGACGAATCGCTCAATCGATTTCTCTCGTCACACAAATTTAAAACGAATGAATCGAGTGGGCTTAAGGATATTATAATATAAATATGATGAGCCCTTAGGAATGGCCCGAATCACCGATGTATTGCGCTTCCACTCTGGAATCGTCTTCGGATCATTCACATAGACTTTATCTTTCGTGTAACCTCCCAAAAAAATTAACCGCGTCAAATCGCATTGTGGGCGACAAATTCACATTTCCGGTTCGAGAATTAACACGGTTCGGGAACTGGCGATGCTAAAAGTCCAAATTGAGGTGAGTTGCGTGTGGTGTGGTGTACCGCCCGTTCTGTTAAAACCACATATCGTCCAGACGAGACCTTGAGCTTCAACCTCCGCCACAAAATAATTATCTCGTGGTAGTCCATCAACAAGTAGAGTCGGGCCAAATAGGAGAAGTCAAGGGCATATCAAATGAACATGTGCGCAAAGCAAATGAAATTGTGTGACCACTTCAAGCAAGTGTTCGGCCATGTTTAAGTGAAATTTGTTCGCTGATTGGTGGTCGTAAAAAAGAGGCTGGATCCACGACTTCGCACCAGACACCAAGCAGTCGAAACAGTGGTAGTTACATGTAAATCTGTCCGAGCGGAGCAAAGGACAATCCCATTAATGGGAAAATTGGAAAATGGGACGGGTGATTGATTCACCGGTTTCAGTTTATTGCGCGAGTGATGCAAAAATTTACAGTTCTGTCGGCATTGCAAACGCCTAATGAGAAAAGATAAATAGGGTACGACAGTATCCATCGACATTCACACAAACTTCGCCACGCTTAACATGACGCCGTGCTTTCCAAAGTGATACTACACATTCCAAATTAAATCGTGCTTGAGAATGCATTCAACGGTTTCGACAGATTCTACAACTTGTGGCCATCTCTACAAGTTCCTCTTTGACTGCACCTCACATCATCAGGAGAGGCACGACCGGCTGACCAAGTCAGTGTGTATCTTAACCTCTATGTAGCCTGGCACTATCGCTGAAAGACACGATTTTATTTTGAATTTACGAAGTTCGAACTGGGAAGAGTAGCATCTCGTGAAATTTCATGAAGCCATAAAAACTCAACAGTTTTGAAATTAGCTCAACATTTGAACTCCTTCTCTCTATATTTTTAATGTACTCAACGCGCACGATCCTTGCTCACTATGTTAACTGTAAAGCTATATCCAAACTAGTGTAAATTATTATTAGACCATTCAACAATTATTCAATTTCACATAAAAAACGATCAAAAGTTGCTACTTCTACTACTTTCTCCTTTGTCTGAACAAGGGCTTGGTATCCTGGTGTCACCTCTGCCGAACAGAAGTCCACAGGTGGAGCTTCTTGTATCGAACGGTTGGCTAACCAATATTAGGTTGTATTGCCAGGTTATCACATTCGTTTTTAATTAGTTTGCAATAAATGCTATTATGTTTTATATGATTTGCTTTTGTTGTTAAGATATTGTCTTTTTTTTAACTGTATGTGCCCTCATGTGGCTTTGGTCTTGTTAGGTTATCATTTTTTTTTTTAATTCATGGTGAGCAATCTATCCCAATTGATTAGATTGTCTGCGGCCCTCCACGCTCTGCCTCGCACCACAAACGCATCTCTGTGCCGGCCACTTCGGTGTAAATCCTCAGCCCGGTAGATGCACTTAATGTGCGCAGAACAAATGACGGTACATATTGTGTCGCAAGCCAGAGCCGAGTCGACTCTTCACGTCCCCACTGAATAAAAACTGATAGAAGACTCGAACAAAAGTTGCAAAATAGTCACTATGAATTCGACATACGGTTGTCAAATTTTTAGCTGACAGAAGATTCAGTTTTAGTTGCCATATTGAATATCAAAACTTGACGACCAACCAAAATGGCAGCCAGTGTGGATACAGTTTTAAGTTCCTACTGCGACCGGGTCTACGAACCGGAACGACCCATGCTTCAGCATGGCCAAGAGTCGCAAAGACCCCCTTCGACGCAAGAAGGGGATGGAAACTTCGTGTCATTCATTCAACACCATTTTTTCCCTCGGGGAGCAGTCCTGGCCGGCCCAGCTGCTCCGAACACTATTAATACGTGCCGGCATTGAATCAAACCCAGGTCCATGGATGTGCTCTGTGTGCGGTAACAGGATTTGGACCAATGTTCAAACGTCGGTCGAATGTACATGCTGTGGAGAATGGGTTCACCTAAAGAACTGTTCTGGACTTACCCATTACAATCAACGAGGTCCAACCTACACAGCGAGTCGATGCAGAAATCGTGGGCGACGCTCTTCATCCAACCAGCAGCCGCCCCACCAAGGTTCCCAACTATCAACACCTTCCACACCGGCAAACCCTGTACGCACAGTTCAACCTACACCTAATTTGACCCCAGCTCCACGTACCATCGATGTTAACTACACCAACACCAAAATCGTCCAACTAAACTGTAATGGACTCCAATATAAAATCGTCGAACATGGATTTCATGGACAGACACCATATACAGATTGCTGCGGTACAAGAAACCAAACTAAACTCCAACCATTCGCTCAGCTCTTACGGGAACTATAACGTCATCAGACACGACCGAGAAAGCAATGCTGGAGGAGGTTTGGCTTTCCTCATTCATAACAATCTACCGTACAGCATCGCTGACATCACTTCCGCCGACAACACAATGGAACAACAAGCGATAACAGTCAAATCGGGCAATATTGACTTTGAAATCTTCAACATTTACATTCCACCCGTCTCCAGCTGTCCCGCCAATTACAAAGCCAATATTAACCCTCTACTAAACGGCCAGTATCGTCTTCTGCTTGGTGATTTCAACGCACATCATAGTCTGTGGCACTCTAACCTCCACAACGACACCAGAGGTAACATCATCGCCGATCAGCTGGACGCATCAGATTTCTGTCCAATAAACGACGACAAACCGACTCGTATCGCTGGATCCTGCACAAGCTCACCAGATATTTCCATCGCTAGCCCTGGACTTATCAACGACATCACATGGGAGCCAATTCTCACGATGTACTCTGATCACCTTCCAATCATACTAACGCTGGATATGCCGTCGAAACTCGTCCACCCCGACAAGAAAACGTACACAAACTTTAAAAAAGCTAACTGGGATGGCTTTAAAAGGTACACAAGCGAAGCTTTTGCTAGTCTTACCCTCCCAAGTAATGTACGTATGGTCGAAAAACAACTCAGACGGATAATTATCACTGCAGCTAAGAGATTCATTCCAACCGGCCGTATTCCCAGCCTAAAACCTAATTTTCCAACGTCAGCGGCTAAATTAGCTAAAACGAGGGATCAGCTAAGAAGTGCAGACCCCAGTGATCCACGCATTGGTGACATTAATGATATCATCGTCAAACAGGTCAATGACCACAGGAGAAATATATGGCACTCACACCTTCGAAAACTGAATACCACCACAGGTGTGAGCAAACTATGGAGCACCGTAAGAAACTTATCTAATCCCACCAAAACTCAAGGGAGGGTCGCTATCAAGTTTGGAAATTCTACCGTGAGCGACGACAAAAAATGCGCTAATCTGTTTAACAAACAGTTCGTCGAACACCCACCCAAGGATAGACTCAAGCGCAAAATTACACGAGCCATCCGTAACACCAAGGTAGACGAATATCTTAAAACCACCACCACTAAAGTAGCCAATGCCATAAAAAACGCCAAAAACTCAAAGGCGCTTGGACCGGACGGTATAGCAATGATAATGCTCAAACACCTCGACACACCGGCCATAGAGTATATCACTGCCACGATGAACCTTTCACTTAGAACATTCATCATACCAGAGATTTGGAAGAGAGGCCGCATTATTCCTATACCCAAACCTGGCAAACAACACTCCTTAGGAGAATCCTACCGCCCGATCACGCTCTTATCTCCTGTAGCAAAAATACTTGAAGCATTGATACACAAAACTCTTACGACGCACATACAACTCGCCTATCATCAACACGGCTTTAGGAAAATGCACAGCACAACCACTGCATTAGACCGAATCATGTCTAAGGTCTTAAATGGAATGAACCAACCAAAGCCGTTTAAGCGCACCATCCTAGTGGCTTTGGATCTGTCGAAAGCGTTCGATATGGTGAATCACTCGCTCCTACTGACAGACCTCAAAAACTCATCCACACCGTCGTATGTAGTTAAATGGATCGCAAACTACCTTGCCGGACGTCAATCCAGCACTGAGTTTAGAAATGGGAAAGCTAAACTAAGAAGGATCAAACAAGGAGTACCACAGGGCGGAGTTCTTTCCCCCACTTTGTTCAACCTCTACATGTCAGGACTTCCCACCCCACCTGAAGGAATCGACATAATATCCTACGCTGATGATTGTACCATCCTGACATCCGGCAACGATATCTCAGACATGTGCGACCGTATCAACGGCTACTTAGAAGAGCTCAACACCTTCTTCATTAGCAAGAACCTGAAGCTATCAGCACCCAAATCCTCGGCCACCCTCTTTACCACGTACAACCAGGAATACAACCTACGGCTAGACATTAGTGTAAACGACACCGAAGTCCCCACTGTCCGTCACCCCAAAATCCTCGGCGTCACAATTGACAATCACGGCATTTTCAATAGCCACGCCGACAATATATGTGACAAATTGAAGAGTAGAAACAAGATCCTAAAATCTCTCGCTGGCAGCAAATGGGGAACTGATAAAGAGACATTACTCACCACTTACAAAGCCATCGGTCGTTCAGTGGTAAACTACGCCGCACCCATATGGACAAACAATCTCTGCAACACTCGATGGAAACGAATTCAAACGTGCCAGAATGCAGCAATGCGTACAATCACTGGATGTGTACGCATGACATCACAAGATCACCTCCACCAAGAAACTAAGCTGCTTAATCTAAAAACTCATAATGAGCTACTCGCAAAGCAATATCTTGTTGGTTGCTATCGTAGTCAACACCCGAATTTCGATCTTATGGACAAAACCCCACCTCCACGTCATGTTAGACGTACATTAAGGGACAAGGAAAGGGAAGTCCAAAGATTCAAAAGAGTTCCCCTCGATAACACCAACAACTACAAGGCGGCTCTAAAGCAGTTGCATACTAGCGAGGTAACAATAGCCACGAATGATCTGTCATTAAACCGTGTCCTTCGAGCTCGACCACCAGATATCTCCAATGACGAACTACAGCTACCTAGAGCCACACGTACCACCTTGGCTCAGCTTCGATCTGGATGGTGCTCCAGACTAAATTCATATTGGACCCGTATCGACAGCACCATTGCAGACACTTGTCCAGCATGTGGAGCCAGCCCGCACAACGTGGACCACCTTTTCAACTGTAATGCCGCACCAACGCATCTAACACCCATTGCGCTTTGGGAAAAACCAATTGAGGTGGCAACCTTCTTAGGCCTCGAACTTGAGGAGAGAATGCCAACCATTTACGAATGACACTAGTTTCCCCCCCCCCCCCCTTACTTGCGCCGCTACAACAACAACAACAGTTTTAAGTAGCACTTCTGGGCATGACAATATATGGACATCTGGAAAAAATTACCACAATTCTGAAATAATGATCTCTATTCCATACGTGAAAAAATAGAAGAATATTATCATAATAAAAATAAATAAAACTTTATTTCATAACAAGGGAAAATAAATTTAAAAAAATAAGTAACAAATCAATTAACAAATATATAAATGAAAAAAATATGTTTAGCAAATGTGGAAGCATCCATAGACAATTTTTTAGATAACTGGCATACTGAAAATAATATTCACAAGTAATAATCAAGACAATAATCAGATTACATTGATACAAGAAACAACTTCAAAAATTTCTTTAATTACACGATAAGTACAATAAGTCAGCTTTCAATCTATTGTACGTATTTATTATGAATTTGCTATTTATATGGAAGGCAACCATTTGGTAACAATATATTGCTAAGTACATCATTTTATGATTATTATTTATATGGACCTATACGTAAATTAATCACAATGTATCTAAATGAAACGATCGTAACAATATTCATATTTGATATTGCGTAAAGGCAGTAGGTATTTAAATTGGTGCACTTGAATCTCTACCGCATAGCGTATATTTTGTCTAACATGACTAGTTTATTAAAAGCTATAAATATAAAAGCTAAAAATGGCATTTATTGCTTATACGTTTGTTTAAAAAGTAATTCATATTGGTTAATAGGCATCTACACAGTTTTGTCAGAGGCTAGTCTTGCGGATAATAGAAAATAGAAATGAAAAAAACTATAAAATATATTTTTTTTTAACTTATTTTTTTGGTCATTGCAGTGAATAAGAGCATATTGCTTGAAGTATGTACATACATATATAAAATATGCAGGTATTAACATTCAGATACATTTTAATATTGCAATAAAGACATCGATGAATTGAATAAAATAAATTTCTGTATGTATATGAAGATAAAAAATAGAAACTATGTACTAACAGATTATTTTATAGAAATATTATAAATGAAATTAAACTTTTCGGCGGGTATATGATATGATGATTTTTTTTAGAAAACGTTGTTGGCTGTTCGGAAAATTTTATAGATAACTTGATTTACGTACATTCATCTATTCAAGAACTCCGAAACGAGCTCTAGACGACAATTAATATGCAAAGTAAAAAAAAATCAAAAATATCAGGAATGAATTTTGATTTGTTCGATTTCTAAATTTGGTATTAAGCAGAAATAGTAAAATTATGTTCCATTGTATCGACATTTAAAATTCTGAAGGAAGTTGTTGTTGTTCATAATATTCTTTTTTTTTTGTTAGTTTTTTTCTCTATATAAATAACTGAGCTCTACAACTAAAGAAACAAAATTAGGCGACACCTCCAGCCCCGGAGCATCGAATCAAATTCACACTCCTTCGAGTCAGAACATTCTTCAGTGCCTCTAACGTTTTCAGGCAAATAACCACACAGCATCCATTCGCCACACCTTCCATCGGGCTTTTGCATGTGCATGAAGAACTATTCCCTTTTCCTGACGATTTAGTAGCAGGAGATGTTGTTCTGATTTTGGTAGTCGTTCCACAACATCCACTCTCTTCCGCTTTCTTCTGGACCGTTGATGGTCTATCGGAAGTTTTGCAACACGATCCTTCCGATGAAGATACAAGATTTTCCAATAAAGCTGTAACATTCTCGATTTTCTTATCTGCTTCACTTTTATACGAGCTGGTTGAAACTTCCTTGCATGAATTGCCGCAACAGTTTGATTTTTTCGGTTGAACGTTTGCGTTCTCCGTTGAATCGCAACAGCATCCGGAATTCGATTTTGGTTTTGATGGCGAAACTTTTTTACGATTGCACGTAGAATTCGCTGGTTTTCGAACGCGTGGTGGAGGTGGTGCAAAATCTTCAATTTGACGATGTTGTGAGTGGTTTTTCATGTTGGACTTTGTACATGGCTTATCTTCGTTGCAGCCGCCTACACAACTCGAATCCGGCTCACAGTTGCAGTCGACGCAACGACAGATATCGGCATCGGCTGTGATTTGTTTCAATGTTTTTCGTTCTTTCTGCTGAGGCAATGCCTTGTTGTTGCCGATGTTCTTGTCAGCTTTCTTGATTGGTGCTCGCATCGACGTTTGACCAGAAACTTGCGCGTTGTTTTGATTTCCCTCAATCGAGTGTTGGCAGAACTTATGGGCGTTGTCAATCGTCAGGAGTAGCTCATTCAAAAGTGATTCCGTCTCCAAGTCCTGCGCACCTGCAGCTAGAGTTGTTCCTTCATTGAGCAAATCATCAATGTTTGCGTCGTCGCCATTAAAAATTTCATTGCCATTCCCTTCCGGAGCACTGGATTGCGAATCTGCACTCGATCCCATAGATGAGAATATTTCAAAATCGGATTCGCGATAACCATCTACCGAAGCTGACGCATTCGAAGAGGGTGCCTCCGTAAATTGTTGGTCAACTTCCATCGACGGCGGAGCCGGGGCGATATAATTGTTTTCGGGAGTGCTTGTTGTCGCTTGTAAATTTACAAAAGTCGTTATCTCCGTTGGCAAAGCAACGCATGCTGGTGTCACGGGAGCTGTAGGAAGTATTGGCTTCGACGCCAAAACGGCCACATCAAACCACGGAGTGGGAATTTCAACTTCCGAAGCCATAGCAAGCTGAAGTGCCTGTGAAGTTTCCGGCATTTGAGTTTGTCTATCGACAATCATCGGTTCTACGGGTAACGGCATTCCTGATGTTTGAAAGGCGTTCATATTATTTGCGGCACATTCAACACAGTCCGTTGGTGCAATGGCACTAGCAATACTGGCCGTTGAAGTATTAACGCCATTCACTGTATCGTAGCCGATATGTTGAGTGTTGTTTATGGTGTTTAAAATATAATTCGATGGAGCAGTTACAGTTGGTTCTGCCACGGGAGCTACGGCTTTGTATAATTGAGAAGCTTGGCTCAGTTCGGGGCCAGTTTCTACCAGTCTTGGATCTATCGCAATAGCCGTCTGGTAACCGGAATTAGGGTCGCTTTTTAGAAAAACAGACTGTTGATTAGGCGTAACATCAATCGAAATATTCATGTTAGGAAAAACACTGGAAACATAGTTTTCTTCCCTTATATTTAATGTGTTCGTAAAAGATCTTTGTGCCGTTATATTATTAACATTGGCCGCAACCACATTTTCACTCTCCTGTTTTACAGTAACACTTGAACTACTATCACTGCATAGTGCAAAGTCTGCTATTCCGGTGGAATCGGGAAATTGTTGTCCATCTTCCGAATAATTTTCGGATTCATCCAAATCGATGTCTGGCTTCACGTCAATGGCATCGTTACTATTGTCAGTGTCGCTATGTGAGAGTCCTTCCTGATCGTGTTGTTTGGTTCGCTTATGCGATTGTTTATAATGTGTTTTCGTATGTGATTTCAAACTGTGCGATGTGCTAAAGGCTTTCTGGCATTTGTTCTCCTGACATGGATAGGGACGTTCTCCTGTATGAGTTCGTGTATGCGTCTTCAAATGATGTGATGCTGTGAATGCCTTACCACAGCCGTCCTCACGACATCTAAATGAGATTGCCATGAAATCGTAATTCTAACTCTGCATAGAAATCCAAACAAATACTTACTTATAAGGACGTTCTTGGGTGTGCGTACGGATGTGCTTCTTCAAATCGCTGAGAGTTGTGAAGAATTTCTGACACTCATTGCAATTAAATGTTTCACCATTGTGAAGTCGCAAATGTGCTCGCAAACTGAAGTTAGAAATTTACATTAGATTCCGCGGGAATAACATGTTTAAACTTATCATACCGATATCTTGTATTAAACGCCTTTTCGCATCCTGGTACAGTGCATTCGTATGGCTTGACTTTAGTGTGAACACGAATGTGTATTTTCAAACTGTACGAGGTTAGAAATGCTTTTCCACAACCTTCTTCTGTGCATTTGAATCGGTATTCACCTAAAACAATAAATAATAATGGCGATTAGATAGTGACATAACTTCCTTGATGTTTTAAGAATTCTCGTACCTCGATGTGTTTTCAAATGTGTTCGTAAATTTCCAATTGTGCTGTAGCTTCGCGAACAATTTTCGTAATTGCATCTGTATCTTGCCAAAACTTGAGGCTCAGCAATCTGTTGAAAAGTTTATTTAAGTGCCGAGTTTTTCATAATATTTAAATATTTTTTTTGTAAGACAACATTCAGAAAAATGTTCACAATCATACATACACAAAATCATGAGCTTCGGTCGCATCGTAATGAAATTATGAACTTCCAGGTCGAAGTTGTTGCTCAGTCATGCAATAAATTAGCATTTAGTTAAAAACTTTTACATAATAATGTACAATGCAATTAAAGAAAGAATAAAGACAGAAGAAAGTCGTGGGAATCTTCTTTGTACTTCGTCGTCGAAATACGTCACTAGAAGCTGCTAAGCAACGTTCATAGTTTAAGCAGATCGGCAGAGCACATTTGTTCAGCTCATTCCATATGGCTTTACAAATAACAAAGCATATCGGTCTGGTTGGTTACACATGGTCGTGGGTTCGAGTCCCACTGTGATTGGGTTCAGTTTATGATGGCTTTCAAATTTACGACTCACGTGAGGGACCATAATCTCACTCAGATGTTAAACGAGTGCCCACTTATGAATGTAAAAACCTCGGCTGAGCATTTGGATATGGATGTCACTAACATATCTGCGGCCTAAGTTCATATTTGATGTGTCGCGTCAGTCATTTTTTTGAGCATATCAGTTTTGTTTACGCAATCGAGGCGCTTGAATAAAAATGTATCCGCCTTCAATTCCACTGTAGAAGGCAGAGTCCGTGCCGCTTGCATGTACTGGCCAACGACCAAACATTTCAAGTCTCGGCGGTTTTATTCTCGAAGTCTCCAGGAGTTTCACGCTCGAGACAAAATATTCCGGTCCCCTTTTAATTATACTTGTAAATCGTCTCGTCTTCGAGTCCGCGCTCTTTGGACCCCGGAGACTTGTACTCATGTGAGGAGGCGGTTAACATTGTAGAAACACTAGCATACATTCAAATCTAGCATATTTACAGCCATGCGCCATTGTCCTTAAGCATACAAAAAATTATTTATTCCTATTAATGGGCCTGTCTACACGCGATACTGAACAAGATGAAAACCGTTTTTTTTAGAAGAGCTTCGTAAGGAGCAAGGCAGGGCAAAATTCAATTTTCATATAAAAACCCGTTTTGTTCTCGCGATTTTGTTCCCGTGTAGTTTTACGCATTCGTCCTATAAATTAGTATTCTCCGCAAACATATTGTATACTTGCCATAATGTAGCAAGTATGCAAAATTAATTGAAGCGAAACACGAAGAAATAATCTCACCGCCCACACACTTCTAGTTTGTTGTTTATTATTAGCATCTTATGGTGTACATTGCCAGCAAAAAACCACCACAGTTTTTATAATCTAAGAAAAATGGCATATTTGGTCGGCAAAAATCCTACATCGGAAATTTTTTTGGATTATGGTTGGGAATGGTCCCCAGATTATGGCATTAAAAGTCCCAACCGATTGTGGGTCCGCAACCTTAAAAAAGGGGGGGAGGGAATTTTTTCGTTTTTTTTTCGATTATTTCAAAAACGGTAAGAGATACAGAAAAAAGGGCTGAGGACGAAAAAAACTACATAAAATTATCTTTGCAACTCCTGATAGGTCACTTTGTATGGGAGGTACCCTTAGTTTTTATCCGAATGAGCTGATTTTTGGTGGGTGGGGTAACTATGACCTCCAATCGCAACAAACCAAAATTTAGCACTCTGCTCCAATTTGGGGGAGTTATGGGCATGCCGTGTTGAAAAATTTAAATGGGGGGATAATGGGGATCCTTGACCGGAGCGACTCAATGTTTACCTAAAAATGATCTTGAACTTATTGTAAATACTTATACAAAATTTTACGGCTGAACTAGCATTCTTTCAAAAGTTGTGGGGCTTTTAACAAAGGTCTAAAATGAAAATATTCTAATTTATTTTGTTAGGCTAGCGCCGAAATATTTAATTAAACTCTAATGTGTTTTATATCATTGGAAACGTAATTTTATGTAGTTTTTTTCGTCCTCAGACTATTTTTGTGTATCTCTTGCCGTTTTTAAAATAATCGCAAAAAAATGCCCCCCCCCCCCCTCCCCCTTTTTTAGGGTTTCGGACCTCCAATCGGTTGGGACTTTTTATGCCATCATCTCGGGACCATCCCCAACCATAATCAAAAAAAAATTTCTGATGTAGGATTTTTGCCGTTCGACGACCATATTTTGGCCCAATTTTCTTAGACTATTTAGTTGCATTATAAAAGATAAAAGTACATAAAGAGGCAAAGTTATTAGAGAGATTCAAGAAAATCACGAAACAAACAAACACGGCTGTACCTCAGTTGAAATAGTCGTAGAATATGAAGGTTCACTCTCTGTTCTTTGCAACACATCTGGCGATATGCACAATGATAGGTCATCAGCCGTTTTCTTAATATCGATGTAACTAAAAGTATAATATCATATATTTTTAAAGTAATTTTCACAATTTCTAAAACAGAATTATATACATACATACTTGAATAGCGTATAGTTACAATTAAGCGAAATTGATCAAATTAAATTATAGATTAAAAGATAAATTATAAAAGTGCGCATGTGGCAAACATATTAATCAAAAATGTAATATAATAGAAAGATGCCTATATAGACAAAAGCAGTAATTTATAAATGCACTTTAGTAGTAGACACATTGATAAGCAACAATGCATGGCAGTTATTATAATCATTGTTCTCCACGCTTTCACAAAAGGTTGGACATTTTATGTACATACATACATAAAAGTATTTGCTCTTAGCATAGATTGCAACTAGAACTCGGGTTTTGGTGCAATTTTTAAAAATGATCAAAATTGCACATTTTAAAAGTGTAGGTATCTCAAACATAACAGCCTATGACTATGATATAATATACCGAAAGGATAAGGTGAAACAAACAACCAACCACGAGTGAAAAAAGTGTGTTTGGACGCAGCCTCCGCGTCCAAACACACTTTTTTCACTCGTAAGTGTGCGCTACGCTAGAAACGCGTGTTGGTGAGTGGCGGGTCATGAGACTAACAACTGGTTAGTCGAGAAAACATGATTCGCACTTAGAAATGTTTGTCGACACTATATAAGCGCAAGTTCCATCTGGCTGGAATCTGTCCCGGTAGTGCCTTCCCCGGCAGTATATGGAGCGGCTGAGAAGGCACCTGATGAGACGCTCCATACACTGTCGGTCGAAACCGGTTGACACACATTTTTGCATCCCCGAAAGGGGACATACATTCCCAAGCACAATTTTTTTTTTAGGTACATACATTTAAAACCAACCACGTTATAAATATTATAATGCGACAAAAGTATAGATTTGTGACGAATACGTAAAAAAAGGAGTTTAAACCGAAATATAAAATTTATGTGATAAAAGTTGATAAAATTTTATCAAAACATAACATTTTAACTACACATCAGTACCGATCAGGCTCGGTGGGCTATTCTGGTTTAATCACCAATTCACGATGTTCTGATAAGTCACCAGTCACTACTACGGCTAACGCATTTTTAACTGTAGAGGTTTTCGTTTATGCTTTTATCAGTTAATCATGCTTAGAAGTACGGAAATTTCGTTTTTACGAAATAGATGCGAATTTCGGCGAAAATCGCTTATTTTTAGGAATAGATGCGTAATGTTATAATTTGTCCTTGAAAAAGTTTATTTTTCTCGAAAAGAATCAATTATGGTAAATAAGTTTTCATCTCAGATTGATTTTTCACGTTAACAAGAATTGAGAACTTTGTAAATGCAAGGGGTTCGCTGAATAACGAGCCCGACGGCGACGGAGGTTTGATGAATGAACTATGTTTTCTGTAAAGCGATTTTTCTATGAAGAGTTTTTCTCTTTGTTTAGCGAGCCCCAAAATTGAAAGGGCCTATGTACATAAATAAAGAAGAAAACAAAACAATATTAGCATGCCAAATACGTTTTTTCGACAACTTAACTCAGAGTATGAATCAGTTTTTATCCACAGTACATTCTAAATTCGAGTTTTAGGTTATTTATTGTTATTATTAAACATTTGCGAATATTAAAGACGCGAAGTTTTTTGCAGTACTGGGTCTTGCGTGAATCTCCAGAGTATTAGAGAGTTTAACAACAACAAAATGTACAAAATTATTATTTGCGAGAATTTCAGCGAAATTTCTAATATTCAAAATTAGTTTATGCGAAATTCCTGTTTTTTTATTTGCGAAATTTCCGTACTCTCATGCTGTATTTCTGTGATAAGGCATCAAATCTAATTCTTTCAAGAGCTTAGTTGAATCCACAAGCATCAAAAGGTTCCACAGAGTGCACGAAACAGATCATTTATTGAAGGATTCATTTAATGAGTAAATAATGTTTGCTTCCTTGTTGTCATTGTACCCGATTAAAATATGTATTTTCTTGGGTGCACATACATATGTACACTCCTTGTCATCAGGGTAGCAGACCCCTTCGCATGTGTAGTTTCGGCTAAATTCCAGGCAAACTGAAAGATTAATAATTCCAAAATTATTACTGTTATTAGGCGTATTGTTTCTTGATTCATTAATAGTGTTTTATCATTGTTTTTAAAAAAGAACACACAAAATAACAATTTAAAGTTTGTCGTCACACTTTTTTTCATTTTTAAAGAGTTTTTAAGCCGTTTTTTTTTTAATTTATAACGTTTAAGAATTGATATTTAGAGTATTATTATGCCACTCTATGATTGTGGATTGTACAATTTTCCTATGTAATTTAGGGGAATAGCTAACTAGGGGCACCTGACTGCTTTCCATAAGTTCAGCTTCGTTAGAAAATTGTTCTATAGAGTCGTTCAGAATAGGAAATAAACATTCCAAAACGTGTTCTATCACAATTAAGAGTCCAGAGAGTAATTGCAATTGTCGCAATTTCTAGAATTTTCCAGATAGATAATCAGCCAACAATTTCTGATCAAGTAAATTATCTACCGGTACATTACGCTTTCAGGTCCCCAAGGGAAATTTTTGATGTTTCCGATATTTTCCGCCATAAAGCGGACACATAGCTTTATGGCGGACGGTGTCGCTAGTGTCGATAAGAAGAACAAGAAAAATTTCCCTTGGGGACCTAAAAGCGTAATATACCGAATAAACCATTACGACTTGGCCCTCAAGCCTTAATTCAACCACCCGGAGGCTTGTTCTGCTTTCCGTTCTCATAAGGAGAATTTTTGTGTTTCCTATATTTTCCACTATATGGCGGATGGTACAGTAAGTGGCGCTAGTGTCGATAAGAAGACAAAGAAAATTCTTCTTTCGAGAGCTGATAACGTAATGTTCCGCGTATTTTCTTTTAGGAAAAGTTTTGTTGGATTTTTTTTCTTCAGTTTAAAGGTACGTGTTTGTAGAGACAATTCATGTGATGATCGCTCAGCGATCGTTGTTTTGCATCCAGCTTCGGGCGTATTTAAATATTTTTTTTAAAGGATGTAAAGGAACATGTCTGTATAAAAAATATACGCATATAGTGCTCAAAACCGGTGGTTTAACTTCGAAGGCTGAGCGATCATTATATGAATTGTCTCTACGAACACAAACCTTAAGTCACTTTAAACGTAGAGCATCACTGTTTCACCGATACATAACCCAGATAGCACAATACTGATGTTATGTTGATTCTGTACTGAACCTTATATTCAATGTATTGATCCTCTCAGTATACCATTATTGATTCTTTTATATGGACGATGTCCGCATTTAAAGCATTTTGATTGGCCGTCGAAAAGGGGAAATTTTATTGATGATTGCCATCAATATTGCTTCGAAATAATATTGAACCAACAGAGTGAAATGAAACGTGGTTTTTGTAAGTGGTAACTAAACTTTTTACAATTTGTTCTCAAATGAATTTGTATACGGGAATCTTAAATTGGATGGCAACAATACAAACTACATTACTATCATTTTGGCCAGATTTGTAAAACTGGATCTGGATTATGAAACTCGCTTGTCGGATCAAATCAAATAGTTTCTATATTGTTTTACACCTCCCACCACTACTAAATTAATGACCGGAAATGACCTATGCTTGTTTTGCCCTACTTACCACTGGATTAGGAGCCAGTGGTGGAAGCGAGAGCCACTAAGGTGAATTGAGGTTGATTGTTTCTAACTGTATGGAACAGTCTACAGTCCCAAAGCCAGAGTCTACGCAAAATCCAATCTTCCTTTTCGTGGCTCGTAGCTAAACGCTTAGTTCAAAGTCCTTCTAAAACAAAACTGTCAGGTCTTGGATAATGTGGAAATCTGACTATAGACTACTTTTAAGAGTGAATGATAATTTGTATTAGCTAAGGCCACACAATGTGGGAAAATGTACTCTAGTGGTCACTAGTCAGCAGAATAGTAATGAACAGAGTTACCTCTGTGAGGCAACCCCCAGATGGGGTCCCGGTGGAGTAGATACGGGATAGAACGAAGTTGTTGCTCTTCATCGGGGAAATATCTGGCATAAGTGAACAAAAGTATTTTTCGAAAAATTATAATCTCGCAGACAAAATAAATTCAAATTGTATTTGAAAAACATTTTTTCTTTTCGATATCAAATACATAGTTTGAAAGAGTAACAAGAAATGAATCTAATTCAAGGGTTGTTAAATAAAAAAAAAACCTTGTAGAGGGCTGTGAGCGAAAAAGGTTAGAAACCAGAGCTTTAATGCTGACATATTCTCCCCTTCTTAATATTGCGTATTTATAATAATTTTCTTAATATAATAAAAGAAACCTCGCATGTTGATAGAGGCATTGATTTCGGTTTTATAAAGATGCATCGATGCTATTAAGGTACGAATAAAATTTCACCTTTCCAAACTCTTGGGAGTGGATAGCCGTAAGCTTCTCCAACAGGATTGTATATGATAATGTCGATGGATCACGAGTCTTTGCCGATCTAAAAAAAATAATGGGATTAAAACCAGTGCCGCTGTTAATGTAATATTTTCAAGCATCGGTTTGATGAAATTCCTTAGCCACTGCTGTAGAACGAATTTAATTGTCACGCTGCATTTCATGCTATCAGAATATGTTCATCACTCGCAATAAGTAAAGGGCGAAACCAAGCGCCTCCACTTCGTTACGTGCCGCACTACGACCATGAAAATACAAACAGCTCTAATACAAATTTACTTCGTTACTGTGTCGTTCATTCTGTACTTACAAACTCCATTGCACCAACTTGGACAGGTGTTTAGCACGGAACAGGACGGATGCATTCTGTCCATACATTTGGAACATGGTAGGGAACGGAACTTTGTGTTAAAAACGTGCGCCTTAGTTGCAGCCTGAATGTCAGTGCCCCAGGTTCTCCGTAGATTCCAATGGTGTGAATCTCGCTTTGGAAAACATTTGGCTCTATAGCCATTGCAACCGAGATCCGGGTATTAGGTTCACAGACTCCAGCACCTACTTCGACCTCAGAACTACACATGAACCAAATACTACTTGTAAGATTAGTGCTCGGGGTGCCATTTGTCCACGCCACACAATCCGCGTTATGAAGGGCGAAAGTGCCAAAGCGCAGTTCTTATAATCTGATACCAAACAGATTGATAGGCTAGAAATCTGTTACCGAGTATCAGACCATAAACTGATTTTGAGAGCGCTTATGCAGTGGTGTAATTCTCCAGATAGCCAGAGCTAGAGTGGAGGTGGTACTAAAAGCATCAGCGACACGCAGACATTTTGTAAGTAGCGTTTCCAATTTAATCTACTTTCGAATGTCATACCAAGACATTTAACATCTTTGGAGTAGGTGATAGGAGCCCCCTTAAATAGGTAGGCTCAAGTATAGGGCTTAGTTTCTTTGTAAATGGTACTAGACCCGCTTTGTGGTAAGCCGCCGAAAGAACTGTAAACCTAGTATAGGGAGCAGATGGTATCCCTATGATGTAATAACTGGGGTGGAATATGTCTCCTCCCAGCAGTCTCCAAATTAAAGTAATCACATCAACACCCTCCGAATTATACTTGAATAATAATCCCCGTTACATCTTATGTTCATTGACTTGGAAAAGGCGTTTGACAGCGTTGACCGGGCTTATATCTGGACAGCCTTACGTAGAAGAGGCATACCAGATAACATTACTTTTATCGTAAAGGAGTCCTATAACGGAGCCCAATGTCATGTCTTGCACAAGGGCGAATATTCTAGTCCCTTTGAGGTGTCTAATGGGGTTGGACAAGGCTGCATTTCACCAATGTTGTTTCTTATTACCAACAACTACGTCATCTGCGACGCTTTAGGCAACCACAAGAGAAAGAGTATCAGAACGAAATTATTTGATTACCTTCAACACCTGGACTACGCCAACGACATTTGCCTTCTCTCAGACACCAGATAAACTGGCTCAAATGACGGATGCTTTGCATCGTGAAAGCCCAAGTGCTGCTTTAAAAATTAATGCTACCAAAGCTAAATACTTGAGCTTGACACATGGAGGGCAAAGGACTATTTCTATCTCAGGACAACCGATAGAAAAAGTGGAAAAGTTCACGTACTTTGGAAGGGTAGTGACAGTAGGATGGTGGAGCTGATGCCGATGTAGAGTCGCGCATAAATAAATCCCAAGCAGTAATTTTTCCGTTTGAATCCTCTTTGGAAAAAACCATAACATCTTCATAAATACCGGATTTTCGAAGGCAATGTAAAATCTGCGCTTTTCATTTGGGGTTTGGGACCACACAATTCGAAAAGAGCCAAAAAACAGGCTTTTGATTGGAACCCGCAGGGAAGCGATGCGTGTGATACAACCGAGAAATAAATGGAACAGGTCTGTTGAGGCAGGGGAAAATCTATACGCAAATCGTGGGACCCGTTGAAGGCGATGACTGCTAACAGGGAGAGGTGGAAAAGAAGCATGCCCTATGCCGAATAGGGGTTAAAAGGAACCAGAGAGAGAGAGAAAAAAAATCGAGAGACTCATAAATCTAACAGGCTCTCCTGTATAACGTGGAGGAGCAGACAATTGTCTGATGTGACCGATCCAGAAAAGTCCGCGCTCAGGGGTAGTGGAAGGGTCTCCTTTGGACCCACTGTAAAGAGTATTTAAGCAATCCAACTCGTTTGGAGTTACCTTTGTAGAGGACCTTGTGAAGGCAAGCGGAAGTAACTGAATTGCTTCGCACCGGTTGCTCCAGTACTTTCTTTTAGATTGGCTTACCAGTGCATTTATTTCCGTATTTCGCTGTCTCCGACAGCTAGCTGAGTTGAATTACCCCATGGGTCAGTTTTCAGACGTTCCACCAGTGGACTTTATGAGGAGACTCGAATTTCGAAACAAAGGAGCTGTCTTGGTAGGCGAGTACACTCTATTTGGTTGATCCGCAGTGAGCTCTGTATAGCAAGGGTATTAAAAGAGTGAGAGAGTATCAAATCGGGAAAATAAATAAGAAACAAATCATGTATTATTATCAAACCCTTATGGGGCATACGGTTTCTAATGCCTGTTTTTCACCAGGTCCTATTATCTTCCAATACCTTTAGCTGATTGGACTATTTTCGAAAACAAGCAATTGTCAGCCAATCTTCCCCATGTGTTTCTTTGGTCCCTCGTGGGTTTCAATCGAGAGCTTGATTAGCAATGTGTTTGGACCTTCATCGAGAGTGTGACTTAGCCATTACCACCCATTTTCTTATGGAAATGCACAACCTAACCTGGCGAGTAGCAGTATGAGGATTTTAGTTGTTGCAGTGCCTATGTCAGATTTTTCTTTTTGAAGAGTTTAGTGCATCTGCAAGATTTTTTTTAGACCGAAAGGGAAGATACTAGTTAGAAATGTTCAATGATCATCGAATATGAAGAAACCAAACCTCAATAGATTAAATTTTGAACTTCACAACATAGTAGTGATCTCGTGTCCCTCCAGGTAGGACATCCATAGCACCACAAATTTTATTTAAATTCACAGATTCGCATTTGAATGTGTCTATAGAAATGATTTAGTTATGCCAGAAAGAACTCATACCGAAAAAGGCTGTCCCAGTCTTGTTAATACATGATAGTGATAGTATAGCGAAACCTAGCGAAACCATCCCTGCCATTGGTACCTGCTACAACTATGTATATTGTTCCGAAGTAGCAAACATTTTTCGGCTGTCCCAGAATACGAACTAGTCTACTAGATTTAAGCTTAAAACATTAAGTATGTATGTACTTAGTTTTGATTGCATTGATTTGCGGCAAAATTCTATTGTTAGTCATCTAAGCTACACGATCTATTTTATTCAATAGACGACAAATGTTGCCAGCTCACTTAAGACTTAAGACAAAGGTAATCCCAAGTTTTCCATCCATCAACTTTGCTCTAGTGTCGAAGGGTGTCTTAAAAGGATCCGATAGCTGAGCAATATTTGTTTTTCTCTTCTTTCGCCAAGAAGGCGTATAGACCAGTGGTTGTTCCGGAAGTCAGTCGCTGCTGAAGCTAAACTCATAATCCAAAAGTTTGACATTGTACATTTATTTTGGTCATACCAAAATGGATATTCTTTAAAAAAATGGGCTAGAAGCGAACGCAATCGGGGAAACCGATAAGCAAAATTAAACTGCTATACCTAACCCAAGGTAAACTTACTCAAAATTATATGTAGAACCTCCATATTTTGATTGCACTTTCATCAAATATTAAAATCAGTGGTTTACTTGAAGTAAAATAACTCTAACCAAACATAATTCTATAACTAATGTGCCAATCATCAAAAGACGTCGACTAAATAAAATTAGACAAATACCAAAAAACACATTTCAATGATTCATTGAGACATTTTTTCTATTCAATGCTTCATAAAAAAAATGTTGTACTTTCGCATACATGTGGACTGTTGTGATGTCGATCTATTTAAAACCCGAACATTAAAGAAGATATATTTTCTGAAATGTGTATGCAATCAAAACAAAGTCAGATAATGGAAGGTACTTGGCCTTCGTGCTTCGTAGTGCATTTGCATAAACAAAAAAAAACTGCGCTAGTGCCGTATGCCTTAGTAACTAGAAAAGCGCATTATAACCAAATCGAAAAGAAGCAGGCCAGTGGAAGACAAACATTATGTGAGGTATTCCCCTCAAATATTAAAAGATTTTATTAAATTCTATTAATAGCATGCGAACACTTAACTCAACTGTAGGCAACAAAAATCAAATGGTCGCGACTCAAGTCTTCGTATAAATGCAAAATATAAAATAAAATCCAAGAGACATGGATTTTAAAGGGAAGTCAATTAGCTTGAAAAATAGTAATCCATAAAGCAAAGGCAACCTGCAAGCAGCAAATGCAAATATTTTCTGACTGCCGTGTTAGTTAAAATGTCTACTTAATGTGGGGGTGGCGGATCAGGGTCAATCACGAAATACCTGTACTGATCGTCTGCAATTGGACCGAATTCACCATTGAAATTGTCCGATAGGGAATTACAGAAAGGCGTTGCAGAGGATAGAATCGGCTCTAGTGTAACAAAACTAGTGTAGTATTCCTGTAAGTTGTCATGTGATGGTAACGGTGTCGATTGCAACGATGGCAATGACAATGATGAAGATGGAGACGAAGTCACCGTTGATGGGTAGTGAAACGAAGGCAATTCTTGACGAAGCTCACGCGCAAATGTGTAATCTATCATCGGCGAGGACATAGATGACAATGACGACGATTCACTAGCACTAACATTTTCCACATATTGATAGCTCACAATTGCACTTACACTTGCGCCACTCGATGGATTCATCAATATCAAACTGGAATCACTCTCGGATGTCGCAGTACCAGCTACTTCGCTACTATCCGTTCCGCTGCAATTCGATGATTGCGATGGCGATAAAATTGTACTTATCAGAGACGGTGCGGCTTCGTCGTCGTGGGGCTTTTCAATCACGGAATTGTTCAGAAACGAATACTCGAGCGACATGATAAAGTATTTTATCTGGAATCAATTTATTGTAACGACAGAACTGCAACACTGAAACTATGGGTAAGGGATTGATTTTAAGGATTTTTCACACTTTTCCGATCAATTTTAAATTTTAGCTCGACAATGTCACCGAAGTGGAAAAATACTACCGTCGCGCATACACATCGGCCGTTCCGATATAAAAATCCATCGAAGGCACATCTACGTCGACTCTAGCACGAAAAGTATAGATCAAACGAAAACGACACCCTCCAGTCGCACGATTGCACCCTGATCTACTCGTCAGCGAGTGGTTTGCGAACACCAACGTGATACCCGATTATCTTACTCCCGATTCAATTTGATACACGCTCTTTGATCTATTTCACAGTAAAATTTCCGGATCTCTTTTGGATCCTAATACGCAATCCCATATGACATGGAAGATCTTAATGTGAAATCACTTGTTTGTTTGTTATCTTATCTCACTCCCGAGTTGTATTGACTGTAGAATCTCTAGAAGAAGAGAATACACTGGCTCGATTCAACTTCCAATGGGAATTCTATTGCGCACACTCGCACAACTTTGTGTAATGCATGCGAAGCAAGTATGTATGTAGATCTTTGTATTTTTTAATCTATATAAATCGATGATTTGGCTCGAATCATGCAAAATATCTTGCATCTAATGAAATAGAATTGAGACTAATCGTCAATTGCTTATGTTGTCACTAACACCGGTTAATTACAATACGTGATCACTTTGTAAGAAATCAAAATAAAAGGGGAGGCGTGACTGCGAACAGACGGAACAGACAGCTGGATCGAATTTCTCAGTTCCTTGAATAAGTTGACAGTGAGTTCTCGCGAGATAAGCAAATCTCTTGTTGTGATTAGCAAGCAATGCAGTAGTACCAACCAATCTGTATATTTCAACAAACGGAAATATTACTTTTTGAATTATAATTATTTTTTCCTGGTCGCTCCCTGTTATGTAGTTTTCCTTATAGCAATGAATAATGATCTAGAAGCAGAGCGAGTATAAGAATGCGGCTTTTCTTATGATATTAATCTTGCTTTTGAGAACTTTCACCGTGAACCATGGTGTTTTTAGAAGTCACGAGTTTGTGACGGACTATGATCTCACTCAGATGTTAAACTAGTACCTATTTTTGGGGATAAATAACACTGCTGAGCGTGATGCTGATCTTATTATCCAACAAAAAGCAGATAAGATCTTGGAAACAGGATGTCACTAACACATCCTGCGGCCTTAGTCCAATGTTGGATTGTCGCGCCTGTTATTTATTTGAGAACTTTGCAAAAAACGACTAGTGAAAACACAGATAACAAACAAATGTATTTCCGAATTAATCGTTAAGCAATTATGCATCATTTCAGTTTCGGGGTCTCGGATATTCTGACAGACGGACCTCCACACAATGATACTGAGACTGCAGTTTCAGGCATTGGTATCCAGAACATGTGTGTGTCATTCATTAGTTGATAACATTATCTTGTCCTGTAATTTAGCGTTTCGCCTAGTCTTTCCAAGCCATTTTTTCCCCTTAGTGCGGTATTGTATTCGTGAGGTGAGGTGGTTGGAATACCTATGTTTGTGATCGTTTGTCCAACCAACCTCTATTACTAATCGCAAGGAAATATTTTGCCACCAAAAAGCTCCCGAACCCATATTTTCTGTGTGTTTTTATCATTTCATGACTTCTGGGCATAGAGAAAACCATTTAATACTTTTTTTTTGCTATCCGCAAAGTTGAAATTCTCTCTGGGAAGTTAACGAAATTTATCACCATTCCTTCTGAAAGGGATAAAATTGGCGGCAAAGGTCATGATGTAAGGAGTAAAAGGCTTCACACATGCAGAAACCATTTATCGTTAAAAGGTGATAAAAGGTGTTCTGTATTATCCTTTCTAAATATGTTTAACACATTTTCTCGAGTTTTTTGAATTACAATTTAAACTGACGGAAATCTTATTCATGTCATAGATAGAAATCTTTGACATACACACCCTCAAACCCTACAGCAATACAGAAAGTCTAAAATTCAAGAAAAAAGTGTTCCTATTTCTTTCATTCTCGCAAATCCGGCTATTTTTAACGTATATGTATTTATGTGAGGATTCATTTATTAGTTGGGTCCATAAAAAAGGAATTTTTAGAATTACTTTTTGGGGTGGTGTTTCTATTGCAATTACCGATACCCCCATTTTTCGATTACATCCGTTCATGTTTTTGGGAGCTCGATAAAGACACACTTATGTGAATTTTGGATAAGATGGGTCCATGAAAGAAAGTTTTTTTTTTAGAAAGCACCAATTATTGTAGAGGGGGTTTTTATGACAGCCTTATGATTCAATACCTGATCCCTGTTCGTTCCAATATATGTTTTGTGATTTCGATAACAATATAGTTATGTGAGTTTTGGTTAGGATTGGACCAATCCTACAAAGAAAACTCTTTTCATTAAAAATTACTTCTAGAGGTGTTGCAGTAGCACTTATTATGATGAGAAGACACCATGTCTTCTTGGTTAAATTTCGTTCGTTTCTAGATAGAGACATATTTATGTGAGGTTTGGGTAGGATTGATCTTTAGATCAATCAATTCAGAGGAAAAAAATGTTTCAAGGAAAATGGAGGTGGGGTTTCTATAGCGGCCCCCCGACTTAATTACCATACATTTCGGTAGCCTAAATCATCCCGCAATACAAACGATCTTACACACCAACGTTTAGCCAAATTCGTTCAGTGGCTTAGGAGGAGATGCATTACGAACACATGTACAGTCGAATTTTATATACACATATATAAAGAAGATGGGAGACGCTGTAAATTGAGTGATTTGACCAATTTACGCAGTTCTCGGCGGCGTCTGAAATACAGAAAACTAACGGACCTTTGTGCATACATGAATAGAATTGCATGCATGAACGCACCTTCAAATAAAGCTCCTACTTATGAATATAATTCATAATCTTATCTTTAATGTGAATTCAAAACGTTTTTTTGTTTCTAGGAGACTTTTTTGCTGAATTACCATTCATCGTGAATTATAAAACCTTTCTTGAAACCTTCGGGGAAAACTTCTGTTTTGAAACCCAGAGCTACTTGGTTCGCTATCATCGAATCGTTGTCTCTCTATTACATGAATTGCTCTGCTATCTAACAGAGGTCATTGGTCTTCCTAGGATGCCCGTGGGACGGAGCCAATGCCTCTAAAACCTTTTGGCATGTTAGACAAGAGGGAAGAGTTTCACAACAAGAGACTTAAAAATGGAGAATTATAAGAAGTAGGAAACAGACCTGCACAGATTTCATCACATTTACTTCCGTGGATCTGGCTTTCGACGGATCTCGGCCAAAATGCACCCACTAAAATTTTCAAGAAAACCCGATCTGTCGAGTCCGCTACAGAAGCAAAAATGTAGGGCGACTCCCTTCGGGTTGTCTTAAAAATGTTTGGTTACAGTTTGGCCGGGATCCGTCAAGGAGTTTTGCTAATACAAATCGAGTAAAGTACAGGTCCCGATAGGACGATTACATGAGTCCATACAGTGATGGACAGGAATTTTAATCCAATTAAATTAAAAAATTGGCCGCGAATTCGAATTCGCTTTACACGCGGGATACTGTGTGGTTTATTTTAACCGCTCATCTTTTGTTAATAGTGAAAGCCCCATATTGCAAAGTCAAAGTCGTAGAAATTGGACGAAGTCATGTGTAGCTATGAATTGGCCCAATATCCCTAAGGCAGGTGATACGAAGAGAGAACGGACAGAAAAAAAATTACCAGCACCTTAGTGGTTCCCAGCCAGCATCGGCCTCATGTACCGTGAACATAGCGACAAATAAGCTTTACTTCATGAATGACGAATCGGCATTATGTATCGATAGGACGCATTGAAAGTTAGATACATGATGGTCAGCTGAAGGAATGTCGACGGATCATGCATATAGGAAATATAATGGTTTTCTCCTCAAGTATGATTTTTGTTGCTGGGGTGATTGGAATCACGAATAAATCATGATCATTCATATAGTCTGGCTGGAGCAGTGGTTAGGGCGCGCACCTTCGGTGCATAGGGTTATGAGTTCAAGACTCTCCGTCGCCCGTATTTTTTTTTAATTATTCATTGATGCATTGAATATATATGATACTTAACTATTACATAATGTTTACGAATAACGATTTTATAATGATTATCCGTAATAAGGCGCAAATGCGTATATACATGAAATAGGGGGACATCGTCATATACTGCTTGTATGAAAACGTGATGAATGAATAAGCGATATGTGCTTACGCGTGTTGCATGAAATAATGATTACAAATGTGTTAAATGCTGGCTGGGTTTTTCCATTTATACGTCAACATTGCAACAAATTCGAATTCTCCTCTTCTTCCATATGACATTTTCGTATTAAGTTTTAATTTTGTGGTAAAAGTTGAAAGTTATTGCGCAAGCGACAACCTTTTAATTTTGCCGTGATCGAATATGTATTAATTTACAATACTTACCAAATGATAAATTGTTGGATTGTCCGGAAATATCTATATTTTTTTAAACCATCATACACTGCTGGACTCCTGATCATAGGCGACGAATAACAATTACTGCTGGTACCAATTTTAGTTGACCTGAAATTATACATACAGAATGACAAAAATAACCCTTCTCAGCAACGAAACTAATCTTCATGCTGCCACCGAGAGCCGTGAGAAGGAAATGTGCGTAGCGCTCGGGAGAAAGTTTATGAAATGGCGCTATGTAGAGTCGGCTTAAGCAATTATGATAGGGTTTTCACTTTGCTGTCGTCAAGACCCCGTTAAATTTCGTTCATAAAAGATATAGTGGTCCGTTGTGATTTATACCAGAGAAACCTAAATCCATAATAAAGGGGTCCTATAAACCGAGCCCAAAGTCATGTCTTGCACAAGGGTGAATTGTCTAGTCCTTTTGAGGTGGAGTTAGACAATGTTGTATTTGATAAATCTGGGACGCTCTGGGTGAGCATAAAAGAAAGGGTATCAGATGGAAATTATTTGATTACCTTCAAGATCTGGACCACTCCGACGACATTTGCTTTCTCTCAAACAAGCCAGATCATCTGTCTCAAATGACGGATGCTTTTTCAAAAATAATGTTGCTAAGACTAAATACCTGAGCTGGTTACCAGGAGGGCAACAATTTCTAGTAGATAGGTCACACACTCCACAGATCCACTCCGATAAGAGCCAAAACAGGCTCTAGATTGGAGTTCGCAGGGAACCGATGCAAGGCTTAATGTGGTACAAGCCAGAAATACCGAGACCGAGGCGATGGCTGCTAATAGGGAGAGGTGGAAAGGAAAAATAGTCAATGCCCAATGCCCCACTAAGGATTATATTAGATTGTAGAAGGGCGTGATCCCAAAGGGACTCGCAGCACTGCAGCCAGTGGGCCTATTGTGCTATCGCCCTAGTCGCAGATGGCAGGAATATGCCTGACGATCAAGGTTGGTCGTGCTAAGATAGGAGTTGAGATCGTTTATAGACGTCGAAGCCATGTCGTCCGTGTCTGGATAGGCCACTCCAAATTGTGACCAGTGGCGTTGAGCCAGAGCATCGCACTCGCACAGGACGTGGAAAGAGGTCACGTCGTCTTCTTCGCAGAATCGACAACTCGCGTTTTGGACAAGCCTTATTGTGCGTAAATGTGATCCCAGGCAGGAGTCGCCTGTGAGAATGCCACAAATGATACGAACTTTAGCTCTGCTTAGCTGAAGCAGTTCACCCGTTCTTTTGTGGGAAAACCCTGCTGTGAACAGTTTAGATTGTCTAAGCACAGGTAGTTTATCCCAGTTTTCAGTTGCCTTAAGTCCCTGGCCTTTAATTAGTCTCTCTACTACTTTACAGGTAGATATGCTACAAAAGAGATCAGGTCCACAGAAGGCGGATGAACTCATCAGGCCTGTTCGTTCCCTGCGATACCCATGTGGCCTGGAACCCAGTAAAGTGTTAGACTGTTATTTTCTCCTAGTTTGTTCAACGCCTTCAGGCAGCATTGAACAAGTCTTGACGTGACGGTGTACTTAGTGAGTGACTTAATAGTCGCTTGGCTGTCTGAGAAGATCGCTATTCGTTTGTTTACGTAATTCTCTCTTAAACAGATATCGGCGAAGGTTTCTATTGTGTGCATTTCTGCCTGAAAAACAGTGGTGTGGAGCCCCATAGGTATAGATATCCTATGTGCTGGGCCACGCTCCTGCACCTTCAATTGTTTTGGAGCCGTCAGTAAACCATTTGATGGTCTATGGGTGCAGCCTAGCGAAAGTAGGGCGCCACTCCTCTTTGCTCCTTTGCAAAGTGGTCGGGAGCTCCTTTGCAAAGTGGTCGGAGGGCATATTCGCTCCAGACTGGCATCGTTTGCAATGAGTCGTACCAGTGCTAGTTTTGCCTTGGTTTCGAGGTGAATTTCAATTGGGATCTAGTAGAACCTCTAGAGCACTGCTAGGGAACAGTGGTAATGAGACATGCTAGTCTCTGTACCTTCCCTAGAGCAGACTTACCCTTCGTAGTCAGGGCTCTCTTCCACCAGACCACAGCACCGTAGTCTAAAGTTGGTCTACCTATTGCTTTGTACATCCAGATCATAATGGATAGTTTCAAACCGCAGGTTTTCCCTACGATTTTTTATCATATCCAAAGGGTTCTGGTGGCCTTTTCAGCCACCGCTTCGACATGCTTGCCAGTAGAGTTTACTGTCGAGGATTACTCTGAGATATTTGACTTAACTTTCAATTTGTAGAGGGGTGTTGTACATTGTCGGGCATCTGAGTTCAGTCGGATTTCTGTTTCTGGAGAAGGGTATGATGATCGCTTTGGATGGGTTGACTCGGAGCCCGTTTCCATCACACCATTCTTGTACTATTTTTAGTGCTGGATCGAGTAAAAGTAAATCAGAGAGAGAGAGATTTATGTTTATGTCCGCAGCCATTGGTGAGTTGGGAACACCTGATCTAAATTATCATCACCACGAGATCTTTGGAGAGAGGTTTGGGTACATAAACGGATCCTTTTCAATGAAGAAACATACGAAGCCGCTATTCAGCGATTCGCATTCTACATAGAAGTATTCAGTTAATTGTGAGTTTAAGAACAAATAGAGTACTCTCGACGCTTCCATGTGAAAGTCTCCCGTGAGCAACCAGAGCGAAATTTGCTTAACTTCAGTCGGGCTTATGTTCGCGCCTCAATTCCTATCGGTCTCTCATAGACATCGCCAAACTTTGCTGGTTCGCCTCATGATGTGGGTAAGTTTTTTAATGATTTTATCCCCTATATCCATATTGGAAAACCTGAATACCACTGTTCTCGTCCCATGACAAAACCACCTTTCTGCATCGCTAGAAAAAGAAAAACCATATGATACTCACATGGAGCAGGATGGTTTCTACAAATTGCACCTACAGTTAGCAGCGGTGTAACAAAATTCGATTTCGAAAAGGCATTTTAAGACAAAAATAAAAAATGAACTATTTTTAAAAACTGCTTTAGGCCGCACACTCACGGATAATCCATGGATTCGGGTCATGGATATATTATATTAATGGATTTTCCTTTTGTCAAAATCCAAATCCGCCTGTAAGCTCATTTGGCATTGAAATCCATGTATTCGAATCCACGTAATGTTTTGTTCTTCTTCTTCCTTGCCTCGTTCTTTATACATTATACCGCTCCATGGTTTCGCGTTGCTCGACCTGCGGTGTAGGCACATCGCCCGTTTTTGCGGTAATGTATCAACATATTTCTACGGGCAGCTCTATCTTAGATCGTGTCATCGCCGAGACCAATGCGTTGTTGTTGCTTTTTCATTTGACACATCCATGTGTTCTTTGGTCTGCCTCTGGCCTTGTGTCCATCAAGTGGAACTTCCATTGATATCGCTTTCTTTGCGGGGTTCTCAGGCGGACGCCTTTGAATATGGCAATACCAATCCATTTGGCGGTCTTCGAGATTTTCGGTGATTGGTTTGTATATGGACAAGCTGCCTCGGATGTAGTTACTCTTGATGTGGTCCCTTTTGGTTACACCAACTGACATGCGTAACATTTACATTTCAGTCGCTGTCATTTCTTTCGCGTAACCTTCATACATGGTCCAGCATTCTGATCCATACATGGGTGCTGGACTTGCCCTTTAGCTTCAGTGGCATTTTCTTATCGCAGAAAACTCCAGAGTTTTCTCGCCACGTCATCTGCCCAACCTTTGTGCGATGTTTGATGTCATCATCGGATGTAGCTCCGTTGTTCACCATCGAGCCAAGTTACTTGAACTTGGTACAAGACTTAAGCTGCTCTCTTTTGACGTACATATCTGGTATCGGTGCATCTGAGTCTGAAAATGGGCAGCATAAGAACTCAGTCTTTGTTGAACGCTCCTCCAGAATTTCACACCATTTTGTAAGTGCAGCTTGCAAGGCCACGATGTTTGAGCTACTGAGGACTATATCATCGGCAAAAAGAAGAGATATTTCTAGGCCGTCGGAGACACGTGTTAATAAGTAGCACATGATGATGTTGAAGAGCAACGGACTCAATACACTGCCCTGGTGTACTCCGACATTCACCGGAAATTCTTCTGATTTACCGGCTGTGCATCTAACCTTAGTCGTAGCTCCATCATACATGTCTCGTATCATCCTGACGTATGCCTCAGGGACATTAAGTGCTCTCAAGGCCAACCATATCAAATTACGAGGTACTCTATCGAATACCTTTTCCAAATACATGATGAATACAAAGTGCAAGTCCTCTATCTCTATACTTTTCCATCGCAAAATGAATGCACTGAATCGCATCGACTGTGTATCGACCTTCAACAAGTAATGTTTTAATGTAATTTACCCACGATGCCAAAAATGACTTATTGTTACAACAGGTTTGATGAAATTTCGATCTCTGCACTTTTTCTTTAAAAGCCTCCAGGACCAACTTCTATAAAAAGGAACAAGTATGATTTGTAGCTCGACCAGAAGTTGCGTCGGGGATGTTATCCTTAAAATGAAATTCATGCGTATTTATTGAATTGTAAATTCCTATCGAATAACACATTTTGTAAATTTATTTGTGGTTACATTACAATAATAATTTAGAGACCATTCATTAACTGGTGTTTCTTTATTATTTAACGTTTAACTAAATGAGAGTAGAAATAAGTCCTGCTTTGTGATTGATATTACAAAACCCTTAAACAGGGAGGATAACATAACTGTGGACTACTGCACCAACGTTACAACGTAAATGTATTGCATAAGGAATGGTTTTATTCTGTATGTAGTTCGTATAAATAAATTCATTAATTTAATCTTCGCCAGCGGGTATAGCATCTTCCAAGCGACGGATAAACTTTACTCTTATTTCCGTATTATTGTCCCCCTTCAGTTGGTCCTGGAGAGAAACATCATCAAAAAATGATACGAACAATTTACAATTTTCTAGTCTTTACCTGAGCAAACCAACACTGCACTTCCAGTTGCACCATTTCCAGTGCACCTCTAATGCATCCGCACAAAATCGCGCTATATCGCAAATTTGTCAAGTCCTGCGGCAATTCAACAAAATCTGTCAGCGGATTATTATCAAAAATCAGCGAGAATTCATCTCCAGCTGCCGACCAATTGGCAATAGTCGGTTGTACGTTCAAATACATGCGAAATGCATTCTGTATCCGATCGGCCGTCTCGCGCATTTCCAAACATCTCGGTGCTGAAGTCCGGGCCAGAAAGTCTTCAATCAATCGCATTCCCATATTATAGCCAATGCGCTCGAGTTGTTTGTTCACGTCGTCGACATTTTCAAAGTCGCGCAACATTTGTGTTACGAACGAGCCGTAGGTGAGCGTTAAAAGTTCAGAATTCTGCAAAATGTCCGAGAAGACAAACGATATTTTGGGTTTCCTTGCTTCTTGCAACAAAAAGAGTATGATAGTAATTTAGTAAGAAATGAATTGCGAGAGAAAAAATAAATTGTGTTACTTTCAACATCTATCATTTAATCTAGACTCCTTACACGTGTATGATGAGAAAACTTTACAAAATATCGTTAAAACTTAAACACTATTCTATTGTTAGAAAATATAGACATCATTCGAAGCATCCGAGGGCTATTTGATAGCTGTTATTGTGATGCTTGGACCCTGGTGCGGTGCAATTGGTTTAGGTGGAATAATTTGTCGCATTTGCGGCGGACTGTGCGAGCTGTGTCCGCCCTGATGTTTCTGCTTGTCCGACTTGCTAGTCGTTGGCTGGGAATGGAATCGTCCACCTTCGCCACGCACTCGATTCATGGCATGCCTGTGCCTTGACTCATGCAGGTATTTAGATCGTTCTTTTGGAATTCGACTTTCCAATTTGGCGCGAGCCTGCCTTCTTATAAGTATTCTTTTGTACTGTTTCGCGTTTACGTATAAGGGCTCCTCCTCGGGCTCCGCTTGGGGCGACACTTGTCCGGTCGCCACAACGTTCTGGAGACTTGCAGCCGTGTTATCACTTTCGGGTGTGCTTGTGGGCGTTACTGTCGTTACAGTAGGCGTTAGCGTGACTGGATTAGGCGTTTGCTGGGGTGCTTGTTGTGGAACGACGATCAGTTGGGGCTGCGCAGGTGCTGTCATTGCCTGATTCGATTGCACGTTAATTTGGAGTAGTTGACCGTTCACGTTTATTAGTTGCGGCGTTTGATTACTGAGCTGATCCGTCATGGCCATAGGCTGATAGATAAATGTCTGGCCATCGGCAAGCTGGACTAGTTGAACGGGTTGCGGAGCGGCTGCGGCGGGTTGAAGCATCAATGATTGCGTCTGGAGTGGAAGTACAGACTGCTGTTGCGCTTGTTGTCCCAAAATCAGTTGACCATTGGCATTGTGAAGAACTGGTACCATCTGGATTTGACCCTGTCCGGTCGCTACCTGGGCGACGTGTGCCGTCGAGTCGGCCATACCGTCCATATCGTCTGCGTACCCGATGTCGGTACAATGCAATCAACTCCTGTTTCGTCCAATCTTTAGATAGCGTATTCTTCGTCCGTATCGGCGCGCACGTTCTGTGACCAAATGTATTCATAAATCAATTGTGGGGCGTACAAGTCACGTTCTACGCTCGCGTCCTTTCGTCGTCTCTCTAGAAAATCGAATGATTTCCATTGAAGGCCACCGATAAAAACGTGTAAACAATGTTTCTTTGCAAATGAAATCTACAGTGCCGGAACTATAGAAGCTCGGGCATTGAGAAACACATTTTCATTTTGTTCATAATACGGAAACAATGCAAAACCTACGGCACACAGTGAATTGGGAAATAGCTTACCACTTTTTTAGAATCGAGTCGGGTGGCTTGTCGTGACATTTTTCGTTGGTTTTCTGTGCAAAACGCTTCTCAATCAGACGTAAACAATAGTATTTCACCTGAATACGAATAGCAAACTTATTTGACCAATCCCGAAGCTGACATTTCGGCAAGATGTCCGCTTATTGGCTGCAATTGGTTGGTATTGACTGATTCGTCATGACACAGTACAACCACTTGTCGTTGCATGCGACCCCTGATGGTGAAATGCAGAAGAGTGTCTGAAGATGGTTGGATTTTTTCCAAAGCCACCTTAATTAGAAAGCCGGGAAGCAGCAATACATGCACACAAATCAAGCCTATGAACATTTCGTATATACGTTGCACGATGCACTAAGGAGGTTTTCACACTTGCGCCAGATTACGTAATCTGGGCAAGTTAATCAGGGAAATCAAGGTGTGGTGAATTTAGTGTTCATACTATCTTTACTTAATCTAGTCATTTTGACTTATTAATTTATTTGTCATACGTCAAACGTCATTTTTTTTCATTTTTAAAATTGCACACATAATTTTATTGTAACTGAAAGTTTATTTTAATAATATTCAATAAATAAAAGTTCATATTGATTTTTGAAGATGAGCATTTTATTCCCAAAACATTTATAGACCAAAATAGATGATTTCAAGCGCGTAAAATTAATCTTATGGTGAGGATCGCGAACATGTAGTGAAACCGGCCTGTGATGTGTTTTTTTTTTGGTGTTCTGTAGGCTTATTGTAAGCACTCATTAGTTTCATTTTTGCCTTTATATTTTGACATGGGTTGCAGAATTTCGAACCGCAATCAGCAGTTTATTATAGTCCATATGCAAACGAAGTAGGAAAATATAATTAAAAAACTTTTTTTGGTTATCCCGTGTAGGTTTGGGTAACGAAACTTCATATAAAAAAAAATGACAGGTGCGTCAGCTGTCATTTTTTTTATATGGAGTTTCGTTACCCAAACCTGCACGGGATAACCAAAAAACACACCTTATGTGTCCGCTTTATGGCGGAAAATATCGGAAACATCAAAAATTTCCCTTGGGGACTTGAAAGCGTTATGTACCCATTCTTCTTGCGAGAGCTGATAGCGTAATGTTCCTCTGCCGCTGCTGTCAATGTGGGTCATCAAAGGCAAATGCGTGTGTTCTAAATTGAAATTTTTCTGCTGATGCCGATGCTAACGCATCCAATCTATTTCAACTATAATTCACATAGGCAGACATACGGAAAACACCGAAAGTTAATGGTTATCCGCAAAACCGCAGTTATAGGAACAGAATGGACAACATGTTGTGGGAACATATCACTGCCATCTAGATAGACAAGCCGGATTATCAGCTGATCTGTCAGTCGTCATGCAACACAAGTACTGCCATGGTAAGACATGGTCCGCGCTCAGTACTACCAAAGTATCGCTCAGTACAATCCACAAATTGTCCACAATCCAAATATCAGTGGCTGTCAGTCTGTCATTTCCTGTCACTTGCTATTATATACACATGCCAGTGCGTTGATTTTTGAGATAAATATGGTAAGTACTCGTACGATGTTGATGTATACTATTTTACCAATTGCACATCAAAAACACACTGAAGCACCATAACCTTTGTTTCGTAATAAACGAGCGCACATTTAAACTTTTGGGTTCAGAAGCACTGGAGTTTGTGGGCTTTAGAAATGTCAACTGTCGTTGGTCACGAACGCACTTTGTCCACTCGTGGACGAACAAATTTCTGCAGTTTGGCCTGTCTATCTTGATGCTAGTGAACATATGCGACCGGTCGGTTTCAGAACCGCACCCATTCTGTGTTTGTGGTAGTCATTCTCCATCGAAAGTAGCAACGGATGTCCATCTTCCGTCGCCACCAAAACCACCTTCACTAGAAGCCGGGAAGCAGCAATACATGCACACAAAACGAGCCTATGAACATGTCGTATATACGTTGCACGATGCACTAACACAAGCACAGCGCATGTAAAAAAACCGTGTCTGCTCTGATAAAAATCGCGAAAACATGTGGAAAATTCACTTTTTGTCGGGATTTTGTTCTTTCACTGCATTCTAGACACTTTAATTCACGACACATTCCACTTTTCGCGACGAAAATCGACCGGGAACCAATACTTTTCGTGTAAAGTTTGTCGCGACCCAACCCGATTTGCCTTTGCCGCAATGTAAATTTTCGATCTGAACAGGCCTATGATTTGGCGCTTAAGTATATGAACGTGTTCTGCTTCCGGGCTTTGTATAAAGATGGTTTTGGTCGCCACCAAATATATAATTTTCGCTATGTCGTGTTGTGTTGTGTCGACTTTGATTTTGTGAAATCGATTGACAATAAATCGCCAGGCCTGTGGTGCTCTTTATGCATAAAATAAAATGTATTGACCAAAACCACCTTCACTAGAAGCCGGGAAGCAGCAATACATGCACACAAAACGAGCCTATGAACATGTCGTATATACGTTGCACGATGCACTAACACAAGCACAGCGCATGTAAAAAAACCGTGTCTGCTCTGATAAAAATCGCGAAAACATGTGGAAAATTCACTTTTTGTCGGGATTTTGTTCTTTCACTGCATTCTAGACACTTTAATTCACGACACATTCCACTTTTCGCGACGAAAATCGACCGGGAACCAATACTTTTCGTGTAAAGTTTGTCGCGACCCAACCCGATTTGCCTTTACCGCAATGTAAATTTTCGATCTGAACAGGCCTATGATTTGGCGCTTAAGTATATGAACGTGTTCTGCTTCCAGGCTTTGTATAAAGATGGTTTTGGTATTGACACATAGGATTTGGGCCTTGCCTTATCCTATGCGAATTCGTTCTGTTCCGTGCAGAAAAAGCGAGTCTTTTTACCGATGCCAGCACCCCTATAAATTCGAAAAATCTCTCTTTTCTCATGTCTACCAACTTCACCATACTAAACGCATTCTGTGGGGTGGCTGGAAGCCATTTTGAAAGACATCTCGATTCCTTCGGTGGCCTTCTTCATATTTCTATAAACGTGTGCGTATTTTAATAAATAAATCGCCCTCTAGACAAGTTTTGCGTGAATTTCGGGTAGATACTATGCACTAGGCTGTCCGGACAATTCCCTTTAACTGAATAGGCTGTGAATTGTGTGTTGAAATAACGCAGACATTTTGGTGAGAAAAATAGTTTGGTGTGATTTAGTGTTTGGCTTTATTCGCTGGCTGTGAAGTTTGTGATTCGATTGATACGTTTTAATGTATTTCACATAAATTGTGTGGAAATAAATCGAGATCCATACGAAATTGAACAAAAAAGACGGCTGATTGTAATTATCTATTCTTTTGCTTCGATTTTTTTTGTTGAAATTTAATTTTTTTATGCATCAGCCAGTGTTCGCGTGTTAGAGAGAGACGAATGTAGTTTCATGAATTTTTCTTTTGTCAGTTGATCATTTTTCGTAAAAGGAGCCGAAGCGTATTGAATAAAAAAAGGATCCTGCACCCTGCCTGTGTACGTGCTGTGTGGATGGAACAAGTCGTCAGGACGTGAAGAGGAAAGGAATAGAACCTGTTGTGTTGGTATTTGTTGGCTTTAGGCACCCGGATTTCCATTTTATTCACTCGTGAGCAATGGCGTGTGCAACATTGAAACGTTCCTTGGACTGGGAGGCTATAAATCAGCGTCCTACAAAGCGTCGCAGATGTAATCCGTTTCATTCGAGAAATACATCGCCGGGGCCCTCAACAGAGCCCCGTCAACCGGATTCACCATCACAGAATACTCCCAATCGCCTTATGGATACACCATCACCGTTTGCTTTAGAAACATCAAGGATGTCTCCAGGTAAATTTGCATAATGACCTTTCTTTGTTCTATAGAATTTGCTCGTCTGTCGGAGAATAATTATCGAGTCTGCTGAATATAATTACCTGAATGTTGGTTATTTACTTTTCAGATAAAATGGCACAAAACATTCGTGATGAAATCATCAGACTGCACAGACGCAAAAAGCTTCCACTGACATCATCGTCGACTCTCGAGCGTATGCAAGACTCAGAATCGAGTGGATCCGAAATGGGACCTGATAGCCCTCGTCGCCCAGACAGTCCGCCAAGCCTAGTCAGACATCCTGAAAAGGCTCTATTCACATTCAAACAGGTGAGTACTAGATTTTTTTATTGCAGGTGAAGCCTGTTTGCTCTGTCTAGAGTAGTAATAGAACAGAGTGTTTTAGCACCAGATTCGTGGCAAAAAAAAACCATTTCGTCAATTATAATATTTTTTTATTTGGCCGTAATATTTAAGGACATTCAAATATGTTAATGTCCGCAAACTGACCTGTTTTCGATATTATTGTTCAATCGCAATGTGAATGGCCGCCACGCATTGCCTTTTAACGAACTACTTAATGACCTTAGTAGTAGCGTAAAAAAAACTGTTCAAAGATGGTGAACAGCTGTAAGTGCAATAGGCTACGTGCGACTAACAAAAGAACATTCAATGAATGCCTGCACAATGAGTTGTTTGAATAAAAAGCTTGAAGTACTATTTGCTAGATCAGATGTATTTTGCAATGAAAATGCATGTAATTTGATTTTTTAAAAACAAAACAGTAATTTTAGCGGCTATTTTATCCTCTAGTCGCGACTATTGGAAGAAAAGTAACCATGCGTCCAAGGAAAATCGACCTCATTTCTTGGTTTGCTAAGAATTCATTTAACTTCACTACGGAATTTTTCAAGTTGGTCGATAGCAACTTGGAAATTCAGAAATTGATGCACAGTAGGTACTAGGCCGATTTATTTGGATGCCCCTGGTTCTTATTTTACGTATATTCACGTATAATTTCGTACACGTTAAATAAATTGCACACGCTAATAACAAAAAATTATAAAATTAAATTCAGCTAAGAATGTATTTGCTAAAATCGAGATTTCACGACTAAAACATGCCTATCCGCAAAATCAGTACTTATGTGAGAAAGGCATAAGTGATCGGGAAATGTAATTCTACATTTGTGTTGCATATATCCCGTTACATTTGCCATATTATTTTTCTCAACATGGGTCGATTGCAGCTTATTGTTACAAAAATAAAAAATAAATCCACGAATCGTATGATAATGATTGCCAAATCACAACACCTCCATATGAGATACCGTCAATCTTTCATTCAGAACGATAAGAAATTTTTATCAAATGCGCGTGCCGCATTTGATTTGGTATCAGTGACTGACTTTTAAACAATGTCAACCATAATGCAGATAGAAATTATTTCGTAGTTCAGTGTGAGCTTGTGTAGTTATGGAAGTGCAGGGCCATTTTGTTTGTTTTTTTTTTGTTTGTTTTTTTTTTGCATTTTGCAAAATTGCAACTCGGTATGGGCTTCCGCTAAATCTCGTCGTGCGTGCGCTTGGTACAGCGTAGAGGGGATGAGGGAGGGGGAAATTACACGGAATTGGGCTGCGGCTCATGAGTACAAATTGTTTACATTAACTAGTTCGACAGCAAGAGTTATGCACTTTGCGTAAGTACGTACAAAAAATATTCATTGTTACATTAGAAATAATCATTTCATTTTTGTTGAAAATTGAATTGCCCGAATTACACCTTTTTGTTTCCTATGTGGATCGTGATAGGCCTGTTCGGTATTCAAATTCCAGTACCGGTCTCCGGTATCATCCTAAGGCCGCGCGCAGACTAAAGGCGTATTGGAGCGTAGCGTAGCGTAAAACCTGTCGCCCAATACAAGCGTTGTATCGTATACGCTCCAATACGCCTTTAGTCTGCGCGCGGCCTAAGGCATGTAATCCCAAATTTTTATATTGGTTTTACCTCAGTACATAATATCTACCACGAAAATAGTTTTGAATAGAGCAAGTGTGAACATAATTACGAAAATGTAATTTGGAACCAGCGACCAAAACTTAGTACTTATGCCGCGCTGAGTATTTCCCCTGAAAGGCGGGTAAGAAATACAAAAAAAAAACCTGCTCAAACGGGGTACAAACAATCTGACATTCAGTACATTCGGTGTTGAAAAGGTAGTAAGTAGTCGTTACTATTAAATATCGGAAGTAAGGACTACCGAGTGCAAAAAATAGTCGTTACATATGTACCGAACAACAAACAAGCAAAGTAATCTCGTATGTAGGTATTCAGGCACAAGAATCGAGCAGACCCGATATCTACTCTCAGGTACAAGTGCAAGAATCGGGCAGACCAAGTAGTACACAGTCTGATTTCTACTCTCAGATATAAGCACAAGAATCGACTAGACCGAGCAGACCCTGCAGCAGTGTACACCCCACTCACCATATTGCAGTTATAGTCGAGATAGTCCGTTTCCTGAGTACGCGCAGAATTCTGATAGCGGTATTTCAGGACACAAAGCTCCAACCTTAAACTCTCGAATTTAACATCCGCGGCGATTACATACTTTTGAGGCGCGATAGAGTCGGCAGGCAGGGTCCTAATCCAGGACATTCCTAATACACAGAACCGTGCAATACAGTGTATTAGATTTTCGTTTCAACGACGGCACGGCGGAAATGCAAGCTATTGCCGTTAAATCCAAGCTATTGCCGTTAAATCCGGCAATATCAATATCGAGCTTATACAGGGTTATTGGTTAAGTCGACCTATTCCCTGCAACACGTTACAATAGGGTCAAAATGCAACAAAATGAGGCCATAAATGTTAGGCCGATTTTCAATGGTCACTGAGATATATGCATTTTTAGGTTTTTTTTAAATAACCTAGAATTTTGCCATTTAAAGTAAGAATTAAAAAAAAAAACTACTAAGGTAATGGGCTTAAACTTATTTTTGGATTTTAGTCAACACTATAGCAGACATTTCTTAATCATTTAAAATTTCAAAAACCCATCACAATTCGAAATTTTTAATTTTAATTAAAAAAAAAATTTCTTAAATTTTTTATAGATATTTTTTAATGTAGTATTACTAAAAAAAATTATATGACATGGAGTCTGCAGACCACTGGAAAAACTTACGCGTGTTTGTCAGCTTTACAAAAAGGTGTCAATGTCAATACAAATATTTGAAATAATTGAAACAGCTAGCTGCAACTTGTTCGGGGACCATCATTTCGTTTGATAAAAATGAAATAAAGCATTACGTACTCGTACGATGCATTTTGAATTTAATAACATTTATTTAATTTTTTATCAAACAAAATGATGGTCTCCGAACAAGTTGCAGCTAGCTGTTTCAATTATTTCAAATATTTGTATGGACATTGACACCTTTTTGGAAAGCTGACAACACGCGTAAGTTTTTCCAGTGGTCTGCAGACTCCATGTCATATAATTTTTTTTAGTAATACTACATTAAAAAATATCTATAAAAAAAATTTTTTTTTAATTAAAATTAAAAATTTCGAATTGTGATGGGTTTTTGAAATTTTAAATGATTAAGAAATGTCTGCTATAGTGTTGACTAAAATCCAAAAATAAGTTTAAGCCCATTACCTTAGTAGTTTTTTTAAATTCTTACTTTAAATGGCAAAATTCTAGGTTATTTCAAAAAAACCTAAAAATGCATATATCTCAGTGACAATTGAAAATCGGCCTAACATTTATGGCCTCATTTTGTTGCATTTTGACCCTATTATAACGTGTTGCAGGGAATAGGTCGACTTAACCAATAACCCTGTATACATCTATGTTCCACCAGCATCCAGCTGTGGCTCTCACTATAAGTTCGATATTGGTCCACTCCTCACAGGACAGCATAGGATCCTACTTGGCGACTTTAGCCACCGCCGTCTATAATATTAAGGCCGCAATGTAGACTCGTAGTGGTCTGGCTGGTCGAGCGGTTAGTGCGCGCACCTTCGGTGCACAGGCTCATGAGTTCGAATCTCACCGTGTTCCATTGTGTTTTTCGAACTCACTAGCTTGTGACAGACTATGATCTCACTCAGATGTTAAACGAGTACCCATTTATGGGGATAAATAACACTGCTGAGCGTGATGCTGATCTCATTACCTCATCAAAAAGCAGATAAGATCTTGGAAAAAGGATGTCACTAACACATCCTGCGGCCTTAGTCCAATGTTGGATTGTCGCGCCTGTTATTTATTTATTTTAATGTAGACTCGTAAACGTCAAATCAGCAGATTAAATTGCATTGCATTGTTGTTGCTTCTCATGACATTGTTGTTGTTTGCCCGTGTCCGACGAACAATTTAAGCAGGATCCATGCCGTCATCGTACAGCTGAGTTGCGGCCTTGATATATCTAGATGGCGTTGCTTCAACGCCCATCACGAACTCTGGCACTCTCTTCTCGCAAATGATGCCAGAGGTATAGATATCGGTTCCAAATTAGACCCATCAGACTTCTGCGCACTTAATGGAGTTTCGTCTACACGCGTCGCTGGCGCCTGCCATAGTTCTCCTGACATAACTATAGTGAGTGCCAGTTTGATAAGTGAAACCTGATGGGAGACAAACAGGTCTCTTCAATCCGATCACCTCCCGATATTGATAAACCAGCCGAACTGACGACGTCAGAACGGCGTACGTTTATCAACCACAAAAAGGCAAATTAGGAAGGTTTCACTGCGTTCACTTCGACGAAGTTCGCCGCGCTACCTACTCCATCGAACGCTAGGGAAGCCGAACGTCATTGTCAAAGCAACAGCTCGCTACATTCCGGCAGACCCCAGAATTCAGAAGGTAAACTTCGAAATAAATCGACTAGTTAACACCTATAAAAAAAGAGAAATGGAACTGGATGGCTGCGACCTCTCACAAGGTGTCAACAAACTATGGACTACGGCCCGCGCCCTGTCTCACCCAACCAAAGACAAGGGCAGTGTAGCCATCAGATTCGGTAAGAAAACCACCGCAAATCCAAAACTCTGCGCGAGCTTGTTCAATAAGCAATTTTTTGAACATCCCAAGACCAAGATGCTCAACTGCAAGATAAAAAGAAGGATTCGCTACCGAACAGCGGAACAAGTTTCAGCAGCAATCAAGAATTCGAAAAAATCAAAGGCCATTGGACCTATATCTTCCGGCCATCGAATACTTAACGATAGCTTTCAACTTGTCGATATCTACGCTTGTGATCCCTGAATTCTGGAAAAAGGGACGAATCATCCCCCTTTTCAAACCCGGTAAAAGCGCGAAACTACATCATGAGGTGCGTCTGTGCATTTCGGACAAATGTTTAAATTTATTAAAATTTGCTCGTTAAAGTTCAACGGTTGGCTTCTCTTCTCACAAGAAGAGCTTTTCGCGCAACACCTTCATTCGGATCAGATTTCTTCCACTGAGGGTTTCGGCCAAAGAATGGCCGCATACACGTCCTTACTTGTACGTGATCCTGGCCTGTGTCGAGCGCGGAACTATGGGCACTCAGCGATATAACGTAACTTCAACCTACCCCCGGCGACTGACTACATTGTTCCCAAATACTTGTTTAGGTAGGAGTAGGACACATTATACCATGATCTCGTCTAGGAAAGCTTGGGATAACATTGCAATCTATACTGACGGACGTCGGTGTTGGATGTTACATGATTGGGAAGCCACGTCGTCACTGAAAGGGACGTGATTTTATTTATAACTCCGCGACTGTTCCGATTAATAAAAAAAATTTTATTTAGCAGAATGCGGGTTATGGTAGTTTCTTTACTATTGTTTTTTTTTCTTATAATTCAGGTGCAATTAATCTGCGAGCGTATGCTTAAAGAAAGGGAAGAATCACTACGAGAACAATATGATGCTGTCCTTACAACAAAACTAGCAGAACAATATGATGCATTTGTAAAATTCACATACGACCAGATACAAAGGCGATACGAAGCTGCACCAAGTTGTAAGTATAATTGCCACTGAGTTTATTAATTAAAAAGATATAGAGACAATGCTTCAGATGCTTTAGAATCCTGAGGGTTTTTTGGATGTCAGCACATATTTTGATATATTGCATTTTTTCCATTTCAGATCTGTCGTAATTGAATCGTAAACACGTATGGCGTTACTGTTGCTAGTCGCGAATCCATTTTGTAATCAGTATCGTCATTGCAGACAAATCATAAACTGAAATACTATTTACACAATTATATCAAAAGCATAATATTTAATTCCAAGTAACCAGCGAAAAAAAACACGTACATCAATGGAAACACAATACTGCATATTATTTCTTTTTTCTCTTTTTCTATATACATATTTTTATTAAAACTTACTACCTTCGTTTAGAAATTTTCATATTAGTGAATATTTTACGTTTATGTTTAGTTACAATTATTTTGAGGTATACGTTGAGAGACATGATTTCTAGTAGTAAGAATTATTATATTTGTTACAAAAAAGCGCATAGTTGAAATCCCGCCCTCATAGAATCGTGACACCAACTGAGAGATAACTAGTACCGACATTGAACTAAGCAATTGTAAAATAATTGAATTCTATCCTATACTATATCCTAAAATGGGAATTCATGAACTAGCAAGTTGACTGACATGCGTTTGTACACAGCTATGTACTTTCAAACAGGTGATTTAGTGTGCTGACATGATCAAATGTAACATAAACGTTTAAGTGAAACTGGATTAAACTGCTGTATTCTCATTAAATAATAGTCGAAATATATTTTCACTAAACTTTTATTGTCAAATCCTTTGATTTTGTCAACCCACTTTGAACTACCAAAATGAAATAAATGATCTTTCTGTGTTTCTACATGTAGATACAAGTTCAGCGCTTTCCAAATAATTTCGGTTCGCATCTAATTTTAAATTTGCCAGTGCATCTAATTCCTCTTTCCGTTATTTCTGAACATTTTTATTGAATTTACAACATAGTTTAGCTACTAAAAAGATTCAATGTCATGCTTGTGTTGCCGCTCAGTTGGTCGATAGATTCAACTCAATAATTGGCAATGTGTTCATTAGTTTTCTTTTATATCGTATTTAGTCTTAACTTTGATTCTTTATTATCCAGCCAAACGTGCTTGAATTTTCAAATAAATGATATTTGGTAGAAAACTTTTTTTTATACCATTCAAAAGGAGTAAATTTTGTTTACCAAATATATATATATATTGCAGCCTTACGAATTCATGCAATACATTAAAACATAATTTTTGAGCTCTTTATGCGCTGGCAATAAATATTATTGAATTATACCTTGTTTGTATTTCATACATTTTTTTCCTTCATTTCGAATAGTACATTTTCTTTTTCTATGTATTTAAGTAAAGTTGTATAAATATAAATTTATAAAGCTGAAAAAATATACAAAAAAAAAATATTATGATAATATTAAGAATCATGAATAATTTCAACTGATTAGAATTAAAAACAAATATTTTTCGGACTCCCTAATAAATACAAATATATATCTATATATTTTATTGCTCGCCATAACCATTTTCTTGAGTACGATTTAAATTAACAGTGCTTTTTTTCTCTTCTTGGCGGCGACCATGCATTACACCAGAAATCGGTAGAATATTTAAGTGCATAGTTTATAAAAGATTTTTATCAATAAAATCGATCGTACTATATAAAAATAAGTTGTCATATATTAAAGAGATGCAGATGATGATTTCATTAATTAGTTTTGTGAAATGCTGTGCTGTCTGAATGAAGGACATAATATAAACAAGAGAAAAAAAAATGGGCAACATGAAGATCTTATAAGAGAATAATAATAATAGGAAATAAATGATATTGGTTCGAATTGAATTTGTTTTAATCTTGGCGATCGGATCCATCTCCCGTTATGGCATATTTATATTCTGGTTCATATAGCACCCAGCGGACTACTTTCGTGATTTCGTAATCTTAATCAGATAATAGAAAGTAGTGACTGGACTATTAAATGAAACGATTCTAATATTGTCTTGCCACAAGTACGGATCGTGATTCCGTTGATGGTGATTCCCTTGCGGAAGAAGGAATTAGTCCTAATACAACCTTGATGGCACCTGAAACTTGTGTGCAAACGGCCTCAGGTAAAAAACAATTTAACAACGCAAAGTGATTTAGCCAGTGAAATGGGTACAAAAGATCCATTATGAGGTGGCTCTGATTATGTGATTGCTGGGAAAGATATTAGGTTCGCTTTATTGTGTTTATCCCGTGCAGGTTTGGGTAGAACTTCATATAAAAAAAATGACACTTACCCAGGTAAAGTTGGCTGTGTGAAGTTAGCCAGTCATTTTTTTGAAATTAGGTCCTTTTGCTCGGTGAACCGTTTGTTCTACAGCGGCTACGTTTGTTCTTGATTGTTCGCCAATTAATATCGTTTGTTCTTCTCTAATTATTTAATTATAGCAACTTTAAAATTGTGAGTGTGAACTTAGCCAGTCATTTTTAAATATGGGTCGGAAAGGTATAGGTTTGGTATCAATCGAAAGCCAGACGTTTGTTCATTTTGTAGGGCGTTTGTTCATCCTGAAAACGGAAGGATACAGGAATTATTAAGGAAAAAGAGATTAGTTGTGACGTCATCTTCACTCAACCAACGCCATCTACTCAGCTCAGCTGTACGGGCAACCCGTGTCCCGCGAACAATTTATGCATGATCCACACCATCATCGTACAGCTGAGCTGAGTAGATGGCGTTGGTTGAGTGAAGATGACGTCACAACTAATCTCTTTTTCCTTTATAATTCCTGTATCCTTCCGTTTCCAGGATGAACAAACGCCCTACAAAATGAACAAACGTCAGGCTTTCGATTGATACCAAACCTATACCTTTCCGACCCATATTTAAAAATGACTGGCTAAGTTCACACTCACAATTTTAAAGTTGCTATAATTAAATAATTAGAGAAGCACAAACGATATTAATTGGTTAACAATCAAGAACAAATGTAGCCGCTGTAGAACAAACGGTTCACCGAGCAAAAGGACCTAATTTCAAAAACATGACTGGCTAACTTCACATAGCCGGTAAAGTTCACCCGTGCAACTACCCTACACGGGATAGAGCTCAAATGTAGATGGCGGGCGCATAGGGGAAATATGAGGTAATTTGTTTTTTCAAACCAAATGTGAGAGTTTTTCTCATCACGAGAAAAGATTTTGCAAAGAAATAATCATCTTTTGTGATAAAATCCGCCACATCTAAAAAATAAGCCGACAAAGGTGAGTCAAAGATGCGCAAAAACTGTCAAATGTCAGCTGTTTGGTCTTAACCGGGATGTTACCCGCGATCGTTTTTTTCGAGTCAGATTTACACGCGATACGAAAAAAACGTCGCTATTGATACAAGACACAAGAATAGCAGCTCGCCTACATAAGGAGCATAATAGGGAATTCCGACTATGGAAATGATTTATAAAATTCTAGATTTGATTATCAATTGGTACTTACACTGTCATCAGATTATCACACCTAACAGTAGTAGTTTCGGCTGAGTTTCAGCCAAACTAAAGGTACCTTGTCAGAGATGGGCATTGACGAAAAAAAAGGGGGAGTATATTTTGGACGAAAAAGGGAGTAGATCCAGTGAAAAAGGAGTAAATTTCTTAATATGTACTTGCATATTATCATACCCTACGATTGATAGACATTTTTCTAATCTCCAAAACACACTAGATAGACACTCCAGCCACTGAGAAGAATGCTCCAGGCTCCACCAACAAATGCAATGCAGACAGATACAATATAGGCTACATAAAAACCGACATGCAATAAGAACGCACTAGAAACTCCACCAGCTTCACTCCAGCCACCCAGAAGAAAAGAATGTTCATGACAAGCTTGACACATATCCAAATCATTATGACGATAATCCGTCATAATGATGAAAGTTCGTCATTGAGGTGACACATATGTTTTCGTCATTAGAATTCGTCATTTACTTTTGACGTTTGTGTAAATGATGAAAATGTCCCTAACAACAGCGATATTTTGATGAATATTCTGTTCAATAATTTAAAGGCACACTTTTCTTGAAGAATTTGAATAGAAACGTGTAAAAATTGATAACAAATTTAATATTTTTGCAAAAATTCTTGTTCTTCATTTTTGCAACAGATGGCGCCCCCTTTCATTATTGAGCAAATGATGGTTCAAATGTGTAATTTGGAATTCGTGCTAATGATGGTAAATTTTCGTCATAATGACGTATTTGCGTCATTCGAAGATATGTGTGTCAATGTTATTATTCCACCAAAAATGCAGACAAGTTCAGCATGCAGGTCTATCTCATTTCCATTCCACCAGTATTAATTGCAATGTTTAGAGAGTGTACTAAACATTGCAATTCATACTGGTGGGAAAGAGAAAGAATTACGCGGGGGCCATATTCCTAGCGATTTATTGGTCAATCGATTGCCCAATCGATCTGCCGCCCGTACAGCACACACACTAGGCAATATATCGGGCAATCTGAAATGGACAGTTTCACGGTCCACAAATCACAACACAAAATAGCGAAAATTATACCATTTTTGGCTATGGCAGATGGATATATCCATTGCTACTTTTGATGGAGAATGACCGCCACAACCACAGCATGAAGAACCGACCACAGGTTTATGTAAAAAGCAACTGAGAACACATGATTGTAATGACAGCTTGTACGGAAAATTGCATGGCAATACGTTCCACACGTCAAATCAAAAAATTGAATCCGATGGTCACATACACCTTCCGATATCGTTATCAAAAAATCTAGCCAATCGATCGGAGGGTGACACTTCTTGTAACAGAAATGTTCCGCTATTCAATTTCTATTGTTCCAAGAAAAAGAAAAAATGAAACAAACAGATAGAACAGAATAACAGCTGAGCAGAGTCCAAAAATGAAATGGACAAATAAGAAATGGAATGGAGTTAATTGCTTGGATTTTGTAAAAAAGGAGTAGAAACGATTTACTCCGGAGTAGCGGAGCAAAACCAAAAAAAAAAGGAGTAGACCTACTCCGAATGGAGTAAATGCCCATCACTGTACCTTGTCCTCGACGCGGCCGCACGACAGCGACTCGCTCATTCCATATAAAAACTCGTTTTTCTCTCATTTTAAAAACGAGTTTTTATATGGAATGAGCGAGTCGCTGTCGTGCAGTCGTGTCGAGGAAAATGTACCTTAAGAGTAAACATTTTCAAAAACTATTACAGTTAATAGCTTTTTCAATTCTTAGTTAATTAACACAAAATTTGTCATCGGATTAGCACATATGTATATGACTTTTCCATTTTTATTGAGCTTTTAATTTATTTATAAATATAAACAAACACTTAGCAATAATCAATTAAATTGGGCGAGAGGCAAAATGGTTGAGGATGGATTAATAAGAGTGGGAGGTGAAAAGGGCCTTTGATAGATTATTCTTGAAGACAGATTTAGACATGCCTGAAGAATAGTGAATACTATATGAATTGAAAATTCGGCAACATCTATTTAGGGGTTCGTTATAACCATAGACAGTATGGTGTTGGTACTCCTTAAGGAGAGGTGTGTGCCTAGTGCGTCTCTGTTGACCACTAAATGTTATATGCTAGAGAGGATATCAACAAAGAGTACCACTAATAATATCAAAAGTAAAACAGGCACAAAGCAATGTTCTTCTAGAAGATAGAGTCATTAAATTCAAAAGATTCAACCTGTTATTATAAGAAGGGAGGTTATGAAAGTCACGCGGATTATGAAGGTCTCTCAACTGAAAAAGGACAAATTGCTTTGAATGGATTCAAATCTGTCACGATGTATCTCATACATTGGATTCCATATTACACAAGCATACTCAAGTATAGGTCGCACAAGTGCGGTGTATAAGGATTTAGTGACCCAAACATTTTTAAACTCTTTCGCCCGTCTTTTATGAAACCGAGCTGCTACATGCCATAGATAAAATCATGTCATAATGCAAGTTGAAACACATTTTTTTGTCCAAAACAACACCGAGATCTTTGATGTGGTCGACTCTATTTAGATCGAAATTATTAAGGTAGTAAGAGTTAGTCTTACGCGAAAAGGTAATCACCTGGCATTTAGCGACATTAAGATAGAGATTGTTTTGAGTGCACCACAATTCTAAAGATTGGGGCTTAGATTGAAGAAGCGCCGAATCAGAGTGCGTTTTAATGGGGCTGTACAATTTTAAATCATCAGCATAGAAGAGATGAGGTATAACCGTTAATTATTGTGATAGGTCAGAAAATAGAAGAGGGCCTAAATGACTGCCCTGTGGTACACCAGAGGATGCAGATATAATTTTGGATAAACAACCTTTGACGGACTGAGTCCGATCACAAAGGTAGGATCGGAGCCAATTGAGAAGCAGACCAGAAATACCAAAACAACATGATTTATCGATTAAAATTTGGTGATCAACCCTGTCAAAAGCCTTGCTTAAAGTCTGTGTCATGAGCTTATCTCTAAATTTATAATATTTGAAAATTTTCTTGTATGATTTAGGGAAATACCAAGGGCTCCTGAATGCTTTCGATTGGTTCGACTTCATTATAAAATTGTGTTACAGACTTATATAGTTTATAAACTAAACATCCCCAACGGTTTTTTTTTTTAAATTGATGTCGAGAAAGTAAGGGGCCGCTATCGTATACTGGGCCTCAATCCTTGATTTAACTACCTGGACAGTGTGAAGCGGAGGAATATCGTGCTAAAAATGACACGTTATCGAACAAATTTGGCGAAAATAGGGGAAAGAACTTTGAAGCTTGTTTTTGTATAATTTATTTAAATCGTTAAAAACTGTATTCCGCAGGTACCATAGTACCAGATGGCTCTCGAGACCATTACACCCTCCATCCGACAATAATTTTGTGCGTTCTTTTTCGAAAAACAATCATAAAATAATATTAAAAAGTGAAGACACAAAAATTTTTGTTTTAATTAACTGAGAATTAAATAGACTATTAACATTAATAGTTTTGAAATTTTAACTCTTTTAGTTTGATTGGAAATCAGCCGAAGAAACTATTAATTTAGCGAAGAAGTGTGCTAATCTGATCACGAGCTGATCCACCTGTCATTTTTTTCATATGAAGTTTCGTTTCCCCTACACGGGATGTAGTAAAAAACGAACCTATTATATAACGAAACATTTTGGGGTTGAATTTTAAAAGCCTTATAACGTCATAGTTTGGTTCTATCGAGTTTCTGCATATTATGTTGATTCAAATTCATTTATTTCGCCAACATTTAACATAATTGTGATTCTTAAACATTACTAACGATTAACGAATAATCATGTGATTGAGTTCAAACTCTTACAACTTTAATATACAATATAGAGTAGGCAAGCAGAATAATTTTAATTATGGAAAATATCATGATAAAGCTAGGTAAGAGGAAAAAGGCGTAAAAACCCTCTCATTAATTTAGTAAATTAAAACCTAAAACTAGGACTTAAATCTAAATTAACTAGGTTACATTACTAAAAACTTAAATATGGTTTATGAATTTTAATTATTGGCTTCTTGATTTCTGAAACAAATTCCTTCTTTTTCCAAATTTTCGACTAGCGCAATGCAAATCGGGAGCAAATCATTTGTTAAGGATTTTCAGAATACGTCGTCTAACAAAATACCTGGTCTCTCTGGTTGCCCTGTAACTCTTTGTAGTACATGCATGCACGCGGCGAGACTTTTTTTGTCCCGTTACGTTACATCCCGTTCCAAATGAATGGACGTAATGGATGAGGTTATAAAAGAGAACAGTCATGATTTTACCGTCATTTTGCACAACATGTTGCCTTTTCCGCAGAATGGAAGCGTTCTCTGTTTCGTCTTAGGTCGGGAGAGATATGAAACTGGGATAATTGATTTATAACGTTTTAAGGGTAGGCATAGGTTTTTTCTGGAGCTTAAAATATATATATATCGGGTCAGACGGGAGACAAATTTAGGACGTGCGGACAAATTGATTAATTTCATTAAAGCATGTAGATGTAATTTTTTTAATTGTGATTTTTGTATTATGAAAATTCAAACGAAAAATATAAAGTTATAAGTATGTCTGCTACTCTATGTAATTTAATTAAAGTGTACCTAAATATTCATATACGAAAGCTTTTTATTTTTACCAAAATCTTTAAATTTCATCTGCATTCTCAAAAGAAATCAATTCTTTTAAACCGTAGATATTAAATTCATCTTGTCCTCCTTGGTACCTTAAAAATTGCCCAACAATTACGGGAATACAACATTTTTCTATTCGTCTTTACAAAATACAGGAATGCTTTATTTTGAGGAAAACTCATAGTCTTTGTCTTAAGAAGTCCGTTACGCATTTGTTTGCGAAAGACTCAACCTTCGCTTAAACCAAAACACATAAACGATTGCTTTTCGAGAGTACCCTACCTTTCGAATGAATTTTCGATGCAATCGTCCATATTCTCGAACGCTTTCGAATTATATGATAGGGGATTTTCGATTCGTATGCTCGAAAGACGAAAGTCCTATTACTTTCGAATAGAAGCTATTCGTTTTCGAGTTACATGATACCACTTTAGCCATTTCGAAAGCAATTCCTTTCGAATCGATTTACATGATAAGGCCCTTGGTTCCTTTGAATACAGCGCTATATACGCTATCAGCTTCGCAAGAAGAATTTTCTTGTTCTTGTTATCGACACTAGCGACACTTATCTTACCGTCCGCCATATAGCGGACATATAGCGGAAAATATCGGAAACACAAAAGTTCCCCCTATGAGAGCGGATAGCAGAACATGCCAAAACCATTCACTTTATTAATTGAATGGTTTACATTCTTACATACTTTTGATAGTGTACGAAAATTGATCGCAATCGAAATCAGGGTTGAATATTTGCAACGGTTCATTGGGTAAGGTTCTGAGACAGAACGCCCAAGTAACAATTTCATCCCTATACTCATTTCATAGAATATTTTCTTCTAACGATAATAGGGGCACTTTACAGGGTATAAACTCTGAATAATAGTCCAATAATGGCGTTTGGCGCCGATTTTTGATCCAATGGCACCTTATTAGGTTTGTTTTTTTGGTTATCCCGTGCAGGTTTGGGTAACGAAACTTCATATAAAAAAAATGACAGGTGCGTCAGCTGTCATTTTTTTTATATGGAGTTTCGTTACCCAAACCTGCACGGGATAACCAAAAAAACACACCTATTGTAGCACTGAACTAAGCTTTGAAAAAGACATACATAACAAGCTTGACACACTTAACTTCGAATGACGCAAATACGTCATTATGACGAAAATTTACCATCATTATGACGAATTCCAAATTACACATTTGGACCATCATTTGCTCAATAATGACAGGGTACGCCATCTGTTGCAAAATTGAAGAACAAGAATGTTTGCATAAATTTTCAATTTGTTATAAATCTTTACACTTTACACTTATCAATCTTCAAAAAAATTGTGTCTTTAAATTATTGAACAGAATATTCATCAAAATATCGCTGTTGTTAGGGACATTTTCATCATTTACACAAATGTCAAAAGTAAATGACGAATCCTAATGACGAAAACATATGTGTCACCTCAATTTCGAACTTTCATCATTATGATGGATTATCGTCATAATGATTTTGGATATCTGTCATAGGCATAAATGTGTTATGTCATCATTTTTTGTCATTTTCTCATGAAAAAAAGAAAAAAAAATAATTCCCCCAGCCAGCGTCGAACCAGCGACTGTCGTACGCCAGTCCGACGCCCTAATCACTCGGCCAACCTCACATATAGTTAACATTGCTCGTAAACACTACAAGTGCTCAACACTTCTCCATTGCACCTTCTTCTTTATATGTCAATCAATTGAAGTTGAATAAATCCACACATTCATCAATAAAATGCAGACATTTTCTGCGTTGAGATTATCTTAATTGATTCATAAGTTAACAAGGAGTGAGGAAATGTTAGTTTCATGCAATATTTCAATGAATTCAATTCAAGAAACGTGGTATTCCAGAGCACTTCATAAGTGTCAATTCTTAAAAAATCACAAAGTCCATCCTTCTATAAGACTACGCTGAACAATTTATTGGATGACCATACGAATGTCACATATATGCATGTGTGTGAGTTAACTTACAGAGACTATTGCATGTGTGTGCTGTATCATCCAATAAGCACAAGAGTGAAGTATTTAAAGGAGTGTCTTGAATCTTTGAATTTATTCCATAATGATGACAGAAGCTTCCCGGAAAATACTTTAAGGATGGTTTATCGGATCAAAATATTACTTTAAGCTATGTCACACGATAAATGAATTCCGTGGTACTATATGGTTGCTACAGTGTGAAGTGCTTCTTTAAAGCAAACGAATTGTTGCTTGGGCGTTCCCATACCGTGCCGCGTTTTCCGAACCGTTCTCTATTTTGTGCTGTAAACGCATACATCCGGATCAGACTTGGTGTTCCCATCGCCATCTCTCGGAAAGTGACAAATGTGACAATTGACACATCACAGCTGATACATTTGGTTCGAAAATTAAAATTTCCAGTTTCAAGCGAGATGCAGATAAATTTTATTTGAGTATAAATTGTTTAATAAATAAATGAGGGCGAAAATGCACGGTTCAACGGCACATTGTAGATTTCTTTCAATGAATCAAGGTATACTCCGCAAGGTGGCGAATAGGGGATCTGTTGATAAAGAGAAAATTTCAGATCCATAACGGCCGGTTGATTTGAAATTAAAGGGAACTGGGAACGTTGCGCGAACCGGTAGGGGACCGGTGTGTTTCATAGCCTCACCCATTCTCTCCCACTGAATCAATTACATACTTTCAAATAATATCAACGCCACCTGCCCGTCAGAACGCCCATGTGCATTTGCTAAAGGCGTTTTCCCTGTAGCGACTCTGTGACGGCGTGACGGCTGTTGGAGTATGTTTCGCCAATGAAAAAACAGTGGCGCGGATTTCGTTAAAAAGTCTTCTGAAAGATTTAGGCCCGTATTTATGAACATTCCTTAACTCAAGGAGACCTCTTGAGTCAAGGATGCCAAAATTCAATAAATTAAATGTCTTTTCCATACTTTTTCATAGAAATCACTTATATTCACGAGTCAATGCAAAGACTCAAGGAGACCTTGAAATTTTCTATAATTAACCTCACTTGAAGTCAAGGTAGCTTACCCCACCTTCCTTTAATTATAATATTTCAAGTCTATTGAAAACTTAAGGTCTCCTTGAGTTTCACCTTAAGGGCTCCATGACACAGTCATATTTATAGTCATATTTCTAGTCATATAATTAAGCCTACTCGATTCATTCAGTTAATTTTTTACACGTACACTAAACGAAATCAAGTAGGCTTAAGGATATGATAATATCTATTATAATATATATTACGAATATATGACTGTGTAATAGCGCCCTTAAATCAAGGATGCATTTGACCCCTGAATATAAATGATTTCTATTAAAAAGTATGGGAAATGACATTTAATTTATTGACATTCGGCATCCTTGACTCAAGGTCTCCTTAAGTTAAGGAATGTTCATAAATACGGGCCTTAGTCGAATTGTGACCCGAAATTTATGCATTCAAAAGAATAAAGTCATTTGTTTTTATTACATCCCGTGTTTAAATCGGCGCCAAATAATGTCATTAGGTGTGTTTTTTTGGTTATCCCGTGCAGGTTTGGGTAACGAAACTTCATATAAAAAAAATGACAGGTGCGTCAGCTGTCATTTTTTTTATATGGAGATTCGTTACCCAAACCTGCACGGGATAACCAAAAAAACACACCTATAATTGGACTATTATTCAGCCGGGTTTACACAACGTTGGTTCGGCCCATCGTAACATTGCTGTTGTGGTTTTCTGTCCTGTACTCGACCCAATAAAACGTAATACTAAAGCCTTTATTGATTCGTTACTCATATTCCCATTACACCGATATGAAATTCATGGGATAACTTAAACGTAATTTGCGGAAAACAAGAAGTTCGCTTTATTTATCCAATTTTTATCTTTTTTGTTTGGTACCAAAATTCTTTGCATTAAAGCGTACATACATACCAGTTTAAATTTTTTTTTTAATTGGTAATTCAAATTTTTGCGCCAAATATATGCCCCCATCATGTGAAAAACTAACAACGCCTATGGTGTGGTTGATGGTATGTGTGTTTTTTGTGATTGTGTTATAAAAGCCAAATAGCCTGCACTTAGCAGCAACAGCAACGTCTACCGAAACACTTGAGTCTGCCGCAGTGGAGAAAAACCAAAGTAATCGCTAATTCTAATTGCGTTAATTAGTTGGTTTTGTGTCTTGTGCGCGAGTTTAACGCAGCTCTTTGCAGTCAAACGCGATAAAAAGTTTGTGCTACTGTCGTCCGCGAGCCCTTTTCCAAGTACAAGTTTCTTCGTATAGTTCGTTTCGTTTCGCTTGTGTGCTTCTCGAGCCCGTCTGTGAAAATTCTTCAAAAATGGTGTTAAAAGTTTTTATCAGCGGAATGTCCGGCAACAAGGAGGTAAATGTAAAGTTTTTATCCTGTTTCAGGATAATGACAGTGTAATGCAAAACAACAGGCAATATTTATTACGTGGAGATACCGGCACAATTAGACAATTAGTCACGGCTGGAGTGAATTTCCAATTAGAACCGTGCCGTGATCACACAAGTGACAGTGACCGCATTTTTGACGTTTCTTTCGGTGAAGTTTTTTGCATTTTTCTCGGGGTGTCCGGACAATCCTTTTATGGACGAGAATAATACTAAATTTTGCATTTACTGTGAATGCTGCTGCATTGTTTGGGTGTGATAAGTAAATTGTTCCTATTTTGGAAGCACCAAGTGCTATTTCATACAGCCGGGAACAATTGTTTGAATGTATGGTTGGTTCTTTCGTACGTGATTGGACTTGTGAGTCGTATTTTTTGGGGCACTAAACTGATTCACTGAATTATACAAAATATCTTTCGAAAATACAAGGTAGATATGGGACACTTGCATTAATTTGCATGTGAAAATGTGTGTTGGAGCAAATGTGTATCTACCGTTACCGATGGAGCATGGACTCCAATGACCCTCTGCTGGGAGAGATATGGTCTGGATTTTAATGCGCTGTGGCATATAATGAAGATAACCGATAAAAGTTATTGCTTCCGCCAAGCTAATTCATCAATTTATCTTTATTTGTTTAACAAAATATACACGTTATTTTTTTCGAGACACATGAATGAATACAAAAAGTAAAATTGGTGGATAGTCATTTTTAAGAGAAGGGTGTGGTTTAAGATAATGCAAAACATATGTACGTATCGGGCATGCAGATATGAATGATATAACGGAAAGACTATTGCTTTTTCCTTCCATAAAAGTAAAATTGTATAAAATGCAGGTGACCTTGAGACAAAACGTACACAGTACTTGGGGGACAGAATACTTACAAACGGTTCAAATTCAGCAAAAAAAGTAAAGCAAAACTATTTTCTATTACGTACACGCATTCGTCAAGATGATTTCATGGTTCATGAACGTCTATTTAATTTAGTTGATGCGTAATCATTGCAGCGTCTGTTGCACACCTTGCACTAAACATTGAAAAACTGGATTACATATGGCAACAAGTTAGGGATGGGCAAAAACGTTACTTTCCGGTAACGGTTACAGCCGTTACTGTTACTGGAAAGTAACGGTTACTCGATCCAGTTACTGTTACTTTTGATTTTAATTTGATTTCCACTACCAACTTATATACCATATCCCTTAGTTTTCCTAACCTTCATCCAAGCGCATCTTTTTGTAACATAATCGGGCGCGCGGCGGTAATTTACCGCCCTCACTTTCCCCGTTATATTTACCCAACGGTTGATAATAAATTTCCAAAAGACATCCTGTAGAAGACACGCCAACACAGTGATACCTATTATTATATTATAATTTATGCCCGCGCGGCCGGAAGAAGGCTAAGAGAATGAATACATAAAGCCAACACTATAAATGAATTAGAAAGCAATATCCACAGAAGAAAGAGTACGCACAACGCACCTGTAAGACAGCGTTCTAAACCAAGTCGCACTCTTTCCGCAAAAAAATCCTCGCTATCACCATATTCGTTGGTGCACAGAAGAAGGGAAGAATACATTCCTTAGCTGCTTGTCAATCTCATCAATGCATAGAGTCAGCACTCTTATTCATTTGAACGCAATATTCAAAATAGAAAGTGTTCGCACCACGCACATCTACCTTTGAGCCAGCAACCTACATCAAGTCTCACTCTAACCCTCTTCGGAAAAAAACCCCTCACGAAATACGCTGGACGCACGGATGAGAACATCTCTTAGCTGCATCTCACATTATACATATGCAACGACACAACGCTCTCTTTTTTTCCTCATAATACATGAACGAACAACATTCCACCAGCTTCAAACCACCTACCTTTTTAAATTGCACTCATGGAATGTAGAAAATTTGAGAGAGGCAATAGACATAATCTTCGCCGCGTTTAAAATAAATAATATCTAAGCGAGCATATTAGTTTTGTGCTGGCCAATAAATTCAAACAATGAAAAATCACCTGTATTTCATTCAGGCTTAAAGCGAACAATTATTCAAATATTTGCCAGCAATAATTCCTTCCTTGTTCCTATCTACATTCTACTGTGACGTGAAATCCCGGTTACCAAAGTCAATTCTAAATAAATAACAGGCGCGACAATCCAACATTGGACTAAGACCGCAGGATGTGTTAGTGACATCCTATTTCCAAGATCTTATCTGCTTTTTTTTTTGTTGAAGTAATGAGATCAGTATCACTCTCAGCAGTGTTATTTATCCCCATAAATGGGTACTCGTTTAACATCTGAGTGAGATCATAGTCCGTCACAAGCTCGTGAGTTCGAAAAACACCAAGATCCACGGTGAGATTCGAACGCATGACCCTGTGCACCGAAGGTGCGCGCACTAACCGCTTGACCAGCCAGACTACTAAGTCAATTCTAGTGAGTTACAAAATTGCTTCTTGTCTATGTTAACAGGAACAGAATTACAAATAGTCATAGTTCAGAACCTGAAATACGATAAACATTCCTTGTAACTAAATACAAACCCAAAAAAAAACCAGACCAAGTTCTAATCGTGCGAATAGGAAGATATAATATAACCCTACACCCATGTACACACCTAGAAGGCACGCAAAACCCAAAATATTCAATTTCATGTTTTTTATAGGGGAGGAAGGGGTAGATGGGTAGGATCCGGCACACTTTTCATCTTTTATATGGACATCGATCAGCTACCATTTGACACAAATTTGAAGTTTTTCACAATATTTTATCAAAAGATATGGCTGAATATAGTTTTGTAGGGGAGGTAGGGGTAGGGATAGTCAGACCAACTCCACTTTCTGCCAACTTCAAGGATCTGTCACAATTAGGCTTTGGTCAAAATGTCTGGTCGCTAGCGATATTCTGTCGAAAGTTATGGACGAATTACAATATCAAGAAGAAGTTTTTGTATATGGAAGATAGGGGAACCCTTGGTCCGATTTGACCCATTTTCATTACCGTCCAAGGTTTTATCAAAACATGGTGTACCCATGTACAGACCTAGAAGATATGCTTACCCCAAAATGTTCATTTTCAGGTTTTTTTTTTGTAGGGGCGGGAGGGTATAGATGGGTCGGACCTGACACATCTTATCAAGGCATCCAACAGCTACCATTTGATAGTAATTTGAAGTTCATCGCGACATTCTATCAAAAGATATGGCTGAATATAACTTTGTAGGGGAGGTAGGGGTAGCCGGACCTACTCCACTTTCCATCAACTTAAAGTATATATCCGAATTAGGCATTGATCAAAATTTCAAGTCGATAGCGATACTGTATCGAAAGTTATGGCCGAATTAAAATATCAAGGAGGGATATTTTGTATGGGAGGTAGGGGAACCCTTGGTCCGATTTGGCCCATTTTCAATACCGTCCAAGATTTTATCAAAACAAACATCTGACCAAAATTTCAAACCGCTAGCTTAATTATTTCGGGAGTTATCGTGCGAACAGACAGACACACGGACAGACAGACAGACAGGCTTATTCGAATCAGGGACCGACCCTGACCTTCAAGTAACATTTTCCAATATCATTACTAGAGACCGGATTATATGCAAATGCATAACTGCATATGCATTTGCATATATTGCCCATTTTACTGGGTTTTTGCATATTGTATTGATAATGCATTGATGATGCATATTTTCTAGTATAATTCTCGATTTGCACATTTGAAAATAAAGAAAAAAAAGCATTACCAGCAACTGCGAGTACTCAATTCTATGCCAACCTTAAGAATGTAGCATCTCCTAGTAGGACTCCATCCAACTAATGAAAAGTGTACAAAGATTGAACGCTGAGCTACCCGCTATATTCGCAGAAAAACTCAAGGAAAAGTTTCAAAAAATCCTTGATAACAACCCTGGAAACGAAGAAATATGTGAAATTGACAATTATATCAACGGTACCGGCAAAACTTTACCTGCCAATATGGCGCCTAAATTTAAATATTGTCCAGTGACATCGGCTGATGTTGAACGTTCCTTCTCAAATTATAAGACAATCAAATGACAGGAGACATTTTTCTTTTGTCTTACTACGGAGCATTTCCCAAGTAACAATTTCATTCCTATAATATTTCGTAAAATACTCTCTTCTAACAAAAATAGGGGCGTTTTACAATGTATAACCACTGAATAATAGTCCAATAATCGCATTTGGCGCCGTTTTTTAATCCAATAGTACCTTATTGTAGCACTAAATTATGCTTCAAACATGGCGTACGTCATTTGCTTTATATCATATTTTCTGTCATTAAATGAATTTGAAAAAAAAACAAAATTTCCGCAGCTAGCATCGAACCCGTGTCTGTTAATTACCCGTCCTACAGGCTACCACTCAGCCAACCTTACATATAGTCAGCATTGCTCGTAAACGCTACTAATGGTTAGTTGATTCTATAGAAATGCTTGACAATTCTTTATCGAATCTTGCAATGCACCCTATATCAATCAGGTGACGTTGATTAAATCCACACATTTCTCAATAAAATGCAGTCAATTTCTCCGCAGAGATCACCTTAATTGGTTCCGAAGATAACAATGAGTAAGTGTCTCATGCAAGATTTCAAGGATTTCTATTGAAGAAATTATGTATTTCAGAGCATTTCATAAGTGTCAATTCATTAAAAAATCAGAAAGACCATCCTTCTATAAAACTACGGTGAAAAATTTATTGGATGACCATACGAATATCACACTATCAAAATGAAACCGACTGTGCTATAGAAGAATATATGCATGTGTGTGAGGTAACTTAGAGAGACTATATTGCATGTGTTTGCTGCATTATCCAATAAACCATATATTGGAGTGGAGTATTTAAAGGAGTATCTTTTTAGGTTACCGTTTAGAGACAGTTTTATCGAAGTCTTATTCCACCATCCTTAAATTTATTCCATAATGATGATAGGAGCTTTCGGGAAAATGCTTTAAGGATGTTTTATCGGATCAAAATATTTATTTTAGCGATGTCACACGATAAATTGATTTCGTGGTACTATATGATTGCTACAGTGTGAAGTGCTTCTTTAAAGCTAACGATCTTTGGCTGGAACCAACTAAAATGTGTTTTCCGTGCTCTAGAGAGCGAATAAAGACTGAATGATAAGTCTTTTCTTTCATTTTATATTGCATATTTTGTCATTTTAGTTGCATATTTCAAAGTTTTATTATGCATATTTGCATGCTTATTTCAGCCTTTTTAAGTTGCATATAATCCGGTCCCTAATCATTACTAAGGAACATTTTCATTGTATGTTACTTTGGAACTGTTACTTAGGAACGTTTTCGTAAATGTTACTTTGGAACTGTTACTTAGGAACGTTTTCAGCAAATGTTACTTTGGAACTGTTACTTAGGAACGTTTTCAGCAAATGTTACTTTGGAACTGTTACTTTGGAACTGTTACTTAGGAACGTTTTCGTAAATGTTACTTTGGAACGGTTACTTTGGAACTGTTACTTAGGAACGTTTTCGTAAATGTTACTTTGGAACGGTTACTTTGGAACTGTTACTTAGGAACGTTTTCGTAAATGTTACTTTGGAACGGTTACTTTGGAACTGTTACTTAGGAACGTTTTCGTAAATGTTACTTTGGAACGGTTACTTTGGAACTGTTACTTAGGAACGTTTTCGTAAATGTTACTTTGGAACTGTTACTTAGGAACGTTTTCATAAATGTTACTTTGGAAGTGTTACTTTGGAACGGTTACTTTACTGTTACTTAGGAACGTTTTTAGCAAATGTTACTTTGGAACTGGTACTTAGGAACGTTTTCAGTATATGTTACTCGGAATTGTTACTCTTGGTAAAAAGTGTGGGAAGAGGTGGAATAATTTATGTGATGCGAAGTTTTCTGTGTCGTAGCGGAGATGTTTTTTTCTCCGTTGAGATGATAATGTTTTGAGAAGTGAATTTGAATTAGGATTTTTTTTTGTACCGTTGTGGGTGTTTTATATGATTTAATGCTTAGATATTGTGACTATTTTATGGAACGGTTATGCAAAGGAACGGTTATTTTTGGTTTCCGGTAACGGGTAGTAACGGTTACAGGCAGATATTCTGTTACTAGTAACAGTTACCGGAATATTGGCCCATCCCTACAACAAGTTAACCATCTATGGGGTTACCGCCAAGGGGTGCCTGAGCTCTACGCTCTTGCCTCCCGGTCCTTCGGACGTTTTGGACACGTTTTATTGACAAGGTCTTATTGCCAAATGGGGATTTCTTCATCCAGTGAATGCACTCATCTTCGGGTCTGCAACACTAGCTGGTTGACTTTGGCAGGGCATACCCATCCCGGATTCGCTAAATACTTCTCAATAGCGGGTGATATCCTCCTTTGGCCCCCTAATGGTGAATCCTAACGCATTCAGACTTGAATGTCCCAGGTGCGTTTCTCCTGTGAGTACTCGTCTGCTTAATTACCACGATGAAACGTCTCGGCCTTTCCGCCCTGGAGTATATCACGGCAGCCTTTAACTTGTCTATATCTACGCTTACAATCCTGGAAGATAGGAGGAATTGTACCCTGTCGTAAACCTGGAAAATGTGCGAATCTCACCGAATTCTATCGACCAATTGCAATATTGTTTCTGACATCCTATTTCCAAGATCTTATCTGCTTTTTGTTGAGGTAATGAGATCAGCATCACGCTCAGCAGTGTTATTTATCCCCATAAATGGGTCCTCGTTTAACATCTGAGTGAGATCATAGTCCGTCACAAGCTCGTGAGTTCGAAAAACACCATGGAATACGGTGAGATTCGAACTCATGACCCTGTGCACTGAAGGTGCGCACACTAACCGCTAGACCAGCCAGACTACAATACTCGAAATAGATAGTCATTATAAGAAATCGGATACAACAATGCCAAGGAACCCGAAAAAGAAGATGGCTCTCCCCTATCTTCTTGGTCCCAACCGGAATAAACTCTGAAGTGGATAATGAGCTTGGTCAAAATAATAAGTACGCCATCGTTTTTTAACTTTTTCCACAACAGTTTCCGACTTTTTATCAGGATTTGTGTTTTGTTCTTTTTTTGGTGTGCAACTAACGTCAAATTAAAAACAAAAAAATACTTAAAGGGCGAAAAACGAGTTCGTAATTTATTAAGAACTAAAGAAAATCAGAGGGAACTACGATAAAGTCCATAATAAGGTTCTCATGGATAATTGACAATCACATTATCACTATGGCGAAAAAAGTTCCTTTGGCATTATCGATGCTTATCGCGGGAGTATTGGAAATATTTCATCTCTCCGAAAAGTCAATGGAAGCAAGTCAAGCAATTTTGGCGAATAGATTCGAAGTTTCCTTCTCCATCGAAAAAAATATGGACGGTGCGATCAATTATGGAGTCCTCCTTGGTCAAGACGAAACGAAGAAATATTTAGAATATCTTATTTTAGTGTTAATATCGTAATAAATTTGAATCATAAAGGACTCCTATCGAAATATTCTTTGTCTCAGAGAAAAATAAATTTGATCAACGCTACATTAAAGGACTTTTTCCAACCGGGGCCAAAATATTATGGTCAATGGTTTTTTTTCAGAGATTGTTGTCATTCAAATGCATCTAGTAACCGCTACAGTGAGACAATTCCAGTATAAGAAATATCTGTTAAGAATCATATCGCATTATGCTAAAGAATCTATACCAGTTAGGTGATTGGTCGCAAAAAAAAACGAAGCTCTCGGTGTATTTGGAAAATGCTACTAAAATAATATTTATAAATCGTAGTATTATTTAAGAGACCTCCTTTCTCTATTTGTAACATCAGTGCAGTGAAGTTTTTAGTTAATTTGTGTTCATAAAGGCAGCTACTCTTAAATTGGCAAAACTTGCGCCCCATTGGCTGAATTCAAATTGTAAGACAAAACCGGACGGGTAAACTTGCAAGACAAGAACCATCGTTCTTACAATCTGAATTGCACAATGCTTGTCTGCTGGCCACTACAAAAGCTCTCGCCGGGTGTTTGTTTGTGCTAATAAACGGACGGCGAGAGCTTTTGTAGTGGCCAGCAGACAAGCATTGTGCAATTCAGATTGTAAGAACGATGGTTCTTGTCTTGCAAGTTTACCCGTCCGGTTTTGTCTTACAATGTGAATTCTCCCATTCGCGGTTGGGTGTTGACAGATTCCATATTTCGTTATATGTACATATGTAGTCTTGACTCTGTAATCCGGATCTCCTTTAATCCGGATATCACGCTAATCCGGACCACTAAATACTTCCACTATGTATTCTATAGTCCGGATATCGTCAGCAAATTTGACTCTATAATCCGGATCTTTTAGATTTTCAGGGTGAAATGGTAGATTTGGTCTCGTACTTTTTTACGGAACTGTTTAGCAAATGACATGCTGGGTAATTTCTAAGAAATAAAACATTTATCGAGTTTTGTTCCGCTTTTTTATTTGTTTGGATTGTTTTTCCTCAGAAAATTGTGATTGTGCTAATCCGGATGTTCCGATGATCCCGATTACCCCTTGCAATAATTGATCCGGATTATCGAGTCAAGACTGTATTTTGTGAGTATCTTTACGTTTTCTCCGAATGCGACGCCTTGTAACACTTGTATCTGCCTTGTAAGCAAAATCGAAATCTACTGCCAAAATAAGGTAAAACATTATTCATTTAGTGTTTTTCTATTCGAATTATATTGGGTGGCAAGGGCTCCGAAGGGTCGACCTGGCTGCTTGTCACACGCGAAAGATACATAAACAAAACTTTGTATTCGAAATTCGAAACCCAAATTTCACGTTGGTTCGAGCATTGGCTAGAGAGTACTTTATTGGGCAAAAGTTAACAATTAAATTTCGAAGTACACTTTTGAAAGAAATTAATAATGGCATCATCACACTGCGCAATTTGTACGACGGATATCGGAACATCCGAAATTATTCAATGTAGTGGAGTCTGTGGTGGAAAATTTCACTATTTATGTTTGGCCAGTAAAAATAAAAGCTATAAAAAAGGATTGATCGATATGTTAATCAAAATTGATAATTTGCACTGGTTCTGTGATAATTGCACATCACACTCATCGAACCCCTCAACTTCTAAATTAAGTGCAGATGCTCATTATGCCCATGAGATTGATCAAGTCATTGATCAGCTCAAATATGCAATGAACACATTATCAAAATACAATGCATTACAAGCTTCTCCAGGTAATGTCAATAACGACACTATGGGAACGGCCCGTGTTACCTCTGATAGAATTGTGACGGGGGTTACGGAAATTATCGATTCAATGGATACTTCTCCTAATTTTTCATCAGATGACATGGAAACTTTAAATGTTTCTAAATTACTCAGCACCGACAAATCTATTGAATCGAATTTACGTCTACGAGTAAATAACAAAAAAAGGGCTCGATCTGTGTCACCTTCTGGGTCACTTACGATGAGTAAAAAAGTATGTGATCCAAAACAAAACTCGGACGCAAATGTTCTCCTATCTGAGTTACTTATCGTTAATAAGACAAGCACTGATCCGAGCGGCGAAAATATGAAGCTCGATGACCTAGTCTCAAGCTCAAATGGAATTGATAATGATAAAAAAATACGATCTATATATGTCACACGATTCAAGCCAGTTACTCAAGTTGAACATATTATGAATCATTTAAGAAAAAATGATAAATTGAGCAGCTTTATTGACGATATATACTGCACTCGCCTCGCGTCGCAAAATAGAAGCAGTAATAAATTATCATTCGTATCGTTTAAACTCGAGGTACCTGAGAATCACTTTGATACTCTCATGACAAGCAACATTTGGCCTGTTGGTATCTCTGCCAAAGAATTTATTCCAAAATCAGTCAATTTACAACAACGGCAAGTGCGTTGCGATTCTATTCCTAATGTAGTAAGAAACTTGCGTCCAAAAAACTCCATCGCCCTCAAACCGAAGAGTTCACATATAGGGAACACGATTGGAGCTCAACGGTACTATCGCACTCCTCAATACGACTGCCAGAAGAGGCCGTCACTACGATCCCACCATCGGAATCGGGCTCAAATTCAGCCGAACCCGTTCAGATGGAACAGTGTTGCTCCAAAGCAACCCGGATGGACGCGACGCAAATAAGCGTTTACTACCAAAATGTACGGGGACTTGGTAGTAAACAAAAGGACTTTTTCTGTAATAGTTCATCGTCTGATTTCGACTTAGTGATCCTAACGGAAACTTGGCTCAAAGATAGTCACCTCAACTCTGAATACTTTAATGACACTTACGACGTCTATCGCAAAGACCGATTGCTAAAACGAGGAGGAGGTGTATTAATAGCACTCAAGAATGACCGTTTTTCAAGCGAAAATGTATCACTACTAAGTGAAAAAAATGTTGAATACGTATGCATCAAAGCCAGCTTGAAATCGCATAATGTTTACATTTATAATGCATATATCCCGCCGACTTCAAATGCCGAACTTTATGATTTTCACCTTCAGAATATAAAGTCTCTGTCAACTAATCCAAACGACGTGATAATTACAATCGGTGATTTTAATCTTCCAAATGTGCAATGGACTAGTGATGACGATGAACGAAATGGAATGGTTCCATCAGCGTTCGAGCCTAAATTCGCTGAAGATTTTTTAACTGGCCTCATGAGTATTGGTCTTCAGCAAATTAATACTATACGCAATAACAAGGGAAGGTTGCTGGACCTAATTTTCACAAACGACTTTTCAAATTGCACGTTAAACGTTCCTAAACCACTAACGAAAATTGACGAATATCATCCTCCGCTATTACTGGAATTTGAATGGCACACGGATATACCAGAATCTAGCGAGCAAACGGAGATAATATATAATTTCAAGCGCGCGAATTATCCTCAAATGAACGAATATTTTGCAAACATAAACTTTAATGAACTATTTCAAAGAAAAACTGTTGACGAAAAAGTGTCGTTACTGCATGAAGTACTAGGAGAGGCCATTCAACGATTTGTTCCCACTTATAGAAAAAAAACTAACTCTAAGTGCCCCTGGGAAAACAAATTTCTGAAAGCGCTAAAAAATAAGAGGAACAAAGAGTGGAAACGATTTAAATGTACTGGCAGTATTCAGTCTTTTGAGGACGCCTTTGAAGCTTTTAGCTCTTTGAATAGAGAGTTGTGCGATTCCTACACTGACAAATGCAAGTCAAATTTGAAAAACAATCCTTCGTCCTTTTGGAAATATGTAGCCGAGAAAAGGAAAACGGATAATAAACCGAAAATTATGCGCTTTGGTGACATTAAGACTTCTTGCGAAGCAGAGCAAGCAAATCTATTTGCTAAGATTTTCGGTGATAACTATGCACAAACAGCGTCTTCATTGTCTACAACATCTTCTTGTCCGACTTCAAACACTTCTTCCTTTCAACTCGATGGCAACTTCGTTATGTCGCAAATGAAGAAAATCAATACGAAGAAGGGGATAGGCCCGGACGGCGTTCACCCATTGCTAATAAAAAATTGTGCTTCAACGCTCGCTCCACACCTAACTACGATCTTCAACGAGTCCCTCGCAAATGGCATTTTCCCTAGACAATGGAAGCGTTCAAGTGTGTTCCCTATATTCAAAAAAGGAGCCAGGTCCAACATTGAAAATTACCGCTGCATTGCAAATCTGCCAACAGTAGCAAAGTTTTTTGAACACCTTGTCAATATGATGTTGTTAAATACGGTACGGAACAAAATAAGGACAGAATCATAAGGGTTTTCTTGAAGTTACTTGGTATACGGTACCATTTGGACCATGCCGCCAATTTATCTCCAGTAACTCAACAAGAACGGATTTTTTTCTGAAGAATAATGGACAAAATGATGAGAAATAATGAAAGAAAGTAAATTCTCGTCGTATTAAAAATTAGAGGGAACAATACGAAATCCCCAATCACAAAATCCCCAAAATCAAAATCCCAATATACAAAATCCCCATTCATAAAATCCCCAATCACTGGTAAATGGAATGTATGGATAGTAGATGGTAAAAAATGGTAGATGGCTGGTAGATGGTAAATGGTTAATGGATGGAAGATGGTAGATGGCAGATGTTAAATGGTAGATGGTAAATGGCATTAAGAGGATCGTAGGTAGATACAAACTTATTTATCTTTTTGATTGACACAAATATAATGTTCGAGTACATATATTGCATATATCGTCCTAAACATATTGAGTTTTCTTAAACATCATTGATACATGTCCCCATCCTCATCCGAACCAATTTTCGTGGAAAACTTAGTCGGCTTATTGTTGGAACCAATTGCATATTTAATCGCATGCAGATTATCTGCTGTTATTCTGTTACTTCAATGAGTTTGCCGTTAATTAGCATATATCAGTCCACGTCGGTGATTTTTTAATTGCATAGTAGGACTATTACAATTACAATAGTCTAAAGAAATACCATTTACCATCTACCATTTATACCATTTGCCATTTACAATTTACCATTTGCCATTTCGAATCTAGCATTTACCAACTGCCATCAACCATTTACAATCTATCATCTATCTACCATTAACCATTTACTATTCACCAGTTACCATTTACCATCTACAATAGTCTAAAAAAATCTCCATTCCCCATTTGAGGTGTGATCTAAGAACGCACGCGCGTTAGGGAATTTTGATTTTGGGTATTTTGATTTCGGGGATTTTGATTTTGGGGATTTAGAATAGGGGATTTTGTGACTGGGGATATCGTATCCAACCCGAAATTAGAACATGAAGTTGGAACTAAAACTAGTTTGAATTAAATTAGTTGAAATGTACTTATTATTTTGTCCATCCTATTCTATTCGCCTCATACTTTTTTAAGGAAAATGCGACCTGTTATTTGTTTTAAATGGTTAATGTTTATATTATTTAATTCCTCTCCAATTAGGTAACAAAATATTATCAAACGATTTTTATTTTCTTTAATAACCGCTTGTCTACAGGGTGCTAAGAAAAAATTATTTGACTGTACTTATTTTTTGGCCATATGTGTATATCACTATGGAAAATCCCTATCGCAGCAGCAGAGTTCCTAATCTTGATATTACGGGTGGGGAGGGAGACGACGAACCATAAAACAGATCCGCAAACATGCACAGCGGTTGCACGACATTCTGCATCCCTAAAAGATCTTCTATCGGATTGTGTGAAATTAATAACAATTTACTGGGATAAAAAGCTTCCCATAAATGGATTAACTCTCTGTCACCGTGTTGACTACCTTCAACCAAGCTACCAAAAGCCACCCGCAATGCCTTGGGTCAAATCCGCTCCGAATGGTGGTGAGATAATGAAATCACCAACACTTGTCCTGTTTGCGGAGCTAGTCCAAACGATGTGTACCATATCTTCGATTGCCCACCTGCTTCACGCTTCTCACTCCACTTGCGTTATGGCAAAACCGAATAGTATTTGATCAATATGCGTTTTTCATATCCCCCGCTTGCGCCTTTTGACATTGGACAGTCAAATAGTGATTTTCCCGGCCGGCGTAAGCTGATCGAAAATTGCTTAAAGATTAGCATACGCCGAGATTTGCACATATTTTAAAGAATAGTGGCTGCTAGTTTGCGAAGGTAGCAGGCAATCCTAATCCACAAAAGCTCGACGAATGTGGGCACTCTACATGTAATATTAGTAAGTAGGGCTAAAAAAGCACTTGAAATTTCGATAGGGTCACTTACCACAAGGAAAAAACTAAACTAAAAGATCAAATAGCGAACGTCATTGCGCGAGAGGCTTATTTGGCCGGAAAACCAGTTATAATTTCTTCTTCTCTGTACCGTATAGCTCCATGTGGGACCATGGCGCGTTAACTCAGCCGTTTATAGACAATTTCGAGTCAACGATACATTGCATATCATTTCGGCGTGTATATAATGTTGCAAGCACTACATACATATTTCCTATCCGCACATGTACAGACATTTTGAACCATGCCTAGATTCGATCTCCGGACCTCTAGATTACTTTAGTTATATTTTAATTATTAGATTAGATTAGTTATATTTTAATGCTCCTCAATATGCAATGTTTAACGTTCAATGCACATTTTCCTTTTAAATGTCGAAGGTCCTCCTCCTCCTGGACTTTCGGGAACAAAAAAGACATTTGATCCTCACTATAATACGCGAAAGGACACTTCGATTTTACTATAGCCAAAAGTGAACTGATACCCTTTATTAGACAAAGTCGTTCACGGGAAGAGTCAGGAGACGCAATCATTTAAATTTTCAATTATTTTCATTGTAAAGAAAATCAATAGTTATGTTATGTGTTAATGTGCAGTTCAAGTAATGCGTTACTTTCTCTTAGCATAAATCGTCGGAATATTTGCTTCTTCGATCAAGATGATTATTTAGCACCAACAGAACAAGATTGCCATACAGGGGATACTTAAGTCTCGACTACCGAAAGACCAGACCACCTATTTTTCAAATTAATTCACCTGGTCCGTAAGTCTCCGAGAATTAAGTATTCCCATCCCATTCCCTCTCATGCGAGAAGACCCATTATTTTAACGGTTAATATGGTTGCGGTTTTTTAATATCCCTTCATAGAAGGTAAGTATTCTTTCATAAATCGCGCGCGCGATTTTAAAGAATTTTTACCTTCTATGACGGGATATTGAAAAGCGGTATTTTGAATTAGCGGAAAATTTAATTGAATTAAATTGTACTTTGGTGGGGACATTCGTATTCGTCGGGGTGGGGCAAGTTGTACGGAATTTATCTAAATCCTAACGGTATCTAAATCAAGATCATAGGTAAACCAGGTTAATTTAAGTGACCGGTCAAAGGTCAGAATTTGCGGCTTTCAGTTGCCAAAAATGTACTTATTTATTTAATATGTAGACAATACCCCAAAAATAAATCGAATACTCTTATTACAAAACCCACCCCACATTTTCAAGGCCGGTTACTATGTGATTCATCCGATTGACATAATATAATGCAACGATTAAGTCCGTTAGATAGACACTTTCATTTATAATAAAACAATAAAACATGTATATTTGTGATATCGGTGATGACACAATCCAAGATAGAACTCCCTGTAGAAATAGGCTGATACATTGCCGCCAGAACTGGCGACACGTGTCCACACCGCAGGCCGAGCAACGCAACGCAATGAAGTGGTGTAACGATCAAGGAATAAGAAAAAAACGTATATTCTTCACTCGACTGTAGGGTAACGGTAAGAAAGATATCGAGCGAAAACGACTGCATACAGAAACATGCAATTTACTGGAACTTAACATGATGTTCAAACTATGGTCTTAATCTTGTTGCGCGACTTGACAGTACAGTAGAGTCCGTTTTAATTGCTACTCCGACAATTTAATGTCCACCCGAACTGCTATTTATATTAATTTGTTACATCCAGAAGTGGAATCTATCTTATAGAAGCATATGTCAATGATTTATGTTCGTCAAAAAGTGAAAAAAATCACACTTATGTGTACGAAACCGTGGAAAGAGCGGAAAATGGGTTAGACAGCCTTCACTGTAGTATTGACATTTTTTGTCAAGGGCGAAGCTCACCACATTTCATCAGATTTAGGCTGAAATCTCGGCATAAAATCTATGAAAATGTATAGAAAATCATGAAGATTTGAGCGTATATTTTGTAAAATCTCAAGATTTTGCTAAATCTCCTGAAGTTTGTACATAGCTTTACTATTAGAAAAACGACATGCGTCTTCAAATAATTTTAGCCTTTATTTTTTTAAGTAAACAGCTTTGTTTTGCCTATGCTTCTTTTAAGGTGGTATTACACTATCAAATAAAGTTTGTCCAGTGGGTCACACAAAAAATGACCAATTAGTTTGGCCAACGACGTAGTCAGTCGCGTTTTGGGTCGTTAGTTTGACCAAGGCAAATTTGCCATCATATTAGTATGACTCTTTAAGAAAAAATGACCAAAGCTAACTTAAGGTGTGTTTTTTTGGTTATCCTGTCATTTTTTTATATGAAGTTTCGTTACCCAAACCTACACGGGATAGCCAAAAAACACACCTATAGATTCAATATGCATTTAGTGGTTATTTGGCATTGTTTCATTTCTTTGTCGAATTGGCAAAGGTTTAGTTTAATAAATTTTTGTTATATACAAAATCAGTTTAATTTTGCTTGAAGGCGTAATCATCATCCATGTATCATCCATGTAATGTTGTATCCCTTGCTCTTGCTCACTGACAGTTAGGTTGCTACAGATTACTGGTATGCCGGGCTCGAAATTTGGACGTTGTTCTTTTGAAGGTGCGCTGCGAGTCATTCAAAAGTCATCACCAAATTTCGGAGGGGTTTGGAACCCCCATATCCATATACAAATATGTTGGATCGCGTCTAGTTTCAAGTCATAATTTTATTGTGAGTCCGCTCGACCATTAAAAAAAGGCTACATCCTGAGCGAAATAATTGGAGCACGGGAACGGGTTTATCGTGACATCAAGAGTGCCAATGACAACGATAGTTTCATATCTCCGTTCTCGATTTATTGCGAATATCTGGTAGTAAAGATACAATATCGAATAGTTATCTAAAGGTGATACCAAATTAACAAATAAATCAATATTTTTCATTCTTCATTCAATTTTTCCACATTTTTTAATGGGAAATATGTAGTTTCTTTCCTCTGGAAAAAATATTAATTCATTTATAAATCGTGGATTACTAATTGTAATTGAACTTATTATTGACACTATGGCCGAGAAGTTCTAAGTTGTTGAGAAAAAAAAATAACTCTTCGAACCGGAAAAGTCGAGAAAATGATTGAAGCGACATGCGACTACTAGCATTTTTTGATAGAGATGAGATCGCCAAATTAGAGTTGTGCACTGAACTCGCAGATGTTCCACTTCGAAACTATTGCCGAGAGTTGAATTCAACATTTTCTTCGATGTTTTCCATGATGATGATTCCACGGGCTAATTTAAATTTTCAATTTTCAAATTGATAATTTGATCAATTGATCATTAAAATGCACCCAATCGAATCATTTCGTTTGACCACCATGGGCCACACAAAAAATTGGTAATTTTTGAATGACCGAATGACCAAAAACGGCAAATTAAATTTGACCAAAGATGTGTTTTGTTATTATACTAAGGTCATATGTTTGACCAGAAATGAACGACCACATTAGTCATTCATTTTTGGTCAAACACATTTTTGGTCATTTATTTTGCTATTACACCAGTGGGACAAACTTTTTGCGTCATTGGTCAAATTTTATTTGATAGTGTAATACCTCCTTTACTATTATTAATTAACATGAATTCAAAATGCCATTTCTCTACGAAAATTTACGTGCAACTTTATATTTTTCTTCTTATACGTTCATGCCTGCTTGCATATAATGGTCTATTCTATTTCTTTATATTGATTTAAAATTTGCGTATAAACCTTGTCTATTTATTTTATTATTTATCTCAGCTGAGGACAAGTGCTTGACGAAAAAAACTTATACATATTAAATAACCGTGTTAAGCATTCGCAATTGTCCTTTTGAAGTACATTTAGTTGCATTGCAGATACCAACATGGTATGTGCTTTAAATCAACAACAAACTGCAGCAAAGCAATGTTATATGCCAACGGCAAGAGAACATGACAATCGATTTTCACATATTGTTGACCTTTATCGCAAAAATTGCAATGCTTGGAGGCGCATCTTAACATTGACAAGAACTCAATGGTTTTGACTTCTTATTGGGGAGGACTTTTATAAGCTGGTTTAAAGTATAACACATTTCGAGATTAGTTTCCTGTGAGACGTAGAAGTTCTGTGTTGCACTAGTTGTTGCGACAACCAGAGAGATGATCAATTTATTTGTTTAGGCCAACGAAAGCATAGACTGGTGCAGGAAAAGATCCAAGGTTGTGCAAAGAGAATTTTTCGAATGCAACTGCTCGTTATGCGACATTTCATTGGAATCACATGAAACACTCCTTGACCTACGCCACTCCGTAAAAAATCATTGGTAGTGCGGTAGGACCAATGAAATTTTTCTAATGTAAAATAAATCGATATAATTAAAGAAGCAAAACGGAATTCATTCCATCCGTGGTCGATGGTGCATTTATAAAGCTTGAAGAGTAAGCCGATTACATGAGAAATAATAGGATTTCTTTTCTGTAGCGATTAGCATTCACGCATCGCATAGGTACAATATACGAGTACAATGTGCGACTTAATGGTATGCTAACTCGCGCAATACAAGAAATGCAGAAGGGAATGCATTCTTCACAATCATTTTTGCTTAGCACAGTCCTAAATGAAATTGCAATCGTTTCATATGTTATGTCACATTGGGTCAATGTTGAATGCGTTTCAATTACATATCACCTTGTTTTCAAATATGTAAGTATGAACATACATGTATGGCATTTCACAGGAATTATGTTGTGAACACTTTTGACAGTATGTATATGATTTGAAAGGGATTATTTTAAATGGCGCCTATACATAGGTTTGAAACGGTTTATAGATAGGGAACTTATACTTTTATACTTCAAAGGTGTTCTATTCTGGGATTTTTGTTCTCGTTTTGCTTTTTGTAACGTCGCGTCGTTATAACTGAACGAAACTCGAAACATTTTTATATCCAATATTATCATACATCATCAGAAAGAAAACAAGTATGTATTTCTCGTCGTAGTTTCTAATACGTACATAAGGATTTTCAGAATCCAAAGCTCCAACTTTGGAAAAATCGCTACAATATTTACTTCGTTTTCTCTTCAATATTCAATTCTAACTTGTACTTACAATTGCAAACTAAAATAAACTCATTTATGTATGTAACTCACAAATTTATACATTGCCGTTTATGTAAATAATGTTTATAAATTTATCACTGATATTGCTCGTACTATGGGATTTCTAAATGATTCAATATAAGTTCCGCTCTGTTAACATTCGTGAAACTGGTCAACGATTACAACTTATGATCAGGATTACTGCTGAATTTTTACTCATTTTTTTTCGGCTATTTTTAGCCAACTAGCCAGAGGCAAATCTTACATTAATTTGCATAAAATATGTAAAACCGCTAATGAATATTTTTAGCATATGATTATCTTTTCTTTGTAAATATTAAGCTAAGTTTGTTTCTTGTCAACAATAAAGTAATGAATGACAATATTTTTTGAGCACCTTCCAAAATGCAGTGGATTTTTTTTCGGTCGGAATTTTAGGAATATGAGTGAATACTGCGCCGTATAACAGCAATGGAATCCATCAAAATAACTTTTGAGAAGAAATTTTCTTCTAAACTAAAACGATCAAAATTAAACATCTAGCAAAGTTTCAAATCGAATGAAATCGAATCACTGCGTAATATGGCTACCTGTTCCCACATGGGCCAACCGCCTAATGTATACGTTATATGAATGCGTGTTTTTTTCGCGTTTGATTTTCTTTATGAAACAGTCTATAGAAACTAGATAACTGAGAAATTGATAAAAAATACAAATGCGTCTTATCTTCCATTGCTAATGTAAAGAATCTACTAAAATATAATTTTATACCAGCGAGTATTCATTAGTGTATGTAGAAAAAAGCCAATACGAATGATAAGGGAAGAGTTCACAACTATTTTTAACTGTTCAAAATCAAAGACGATATCTTATTGATTAGATGAATGATAATTTTGATGCTCCTACGAACTTAAATATGTCCATTTTTTACGTTTTACGTTTCGTTTGTCTCAGTAGCTAAATTTGAAATTGCATACTGTCGAATCACTACTATTTGGTTGGTCTGTGTTTATACGCGTTGCATCCATCCACTAGATTGACTGCTTCTAACGGGTGTTTTTGGGTGTTTTTGTTATCGTTGAAAAAAGTGCACCTCATCATCAGTAGTTTACTTATGATTATGGTAAATGTCATAGCGAGGACAAAGTATCCTTTTTGTGTCCGGAAGGTCACACAGGCTTTGCTGCGAGTAGTTAATTAGTGGAGTACACGCTCTGCTACCAGTGGTCCTACTGGTGACCATTGCTTCACGCCAATTTCAAGCCTCTACGGGGCGGACCACATTCGTTTGTTATGCAAGCGGCCAAGAGTTGCCGAAACGCCTATGGATTTCGATTTATGTGTTTTTCCGCCTAAGCATTTCATCTCGGCACGGCTGCTCTCCATTCTTCTTATTGTGCCGGATTTGAAACAAATCCTGGCCTATGGATATGGATTTTTATTGTTGCAACTAATATAACGTATCAGTTGAAATGACAGGTCACTACAAAATAATTGCTGTTCGGAGTGGGTCCATTTTAGGTGCTCAGATGCTTAAGAAGGATGGGTCAGTACATTGAAGGATCATATGTTGCAGCGGGTTGTAGGTTTACTGGGCGGCCTCGGGCAACACCAGGCCCTTCCTCACCACCAATCCCACAACAATGTGATCTGGAATACTAGACCAAGCTTGACTCCTGTCCCTCCACTGGTGTCCATATTCCAGTTCAATTGCAATAGCATTCTCCATAAAGTTGCTGTTATAACACAATTCAAGAGTAAGCATCGAATTCCAAGAGACGAAGCTCCAATCGAACTCACCTCTTAGCGTCCATATTATACTGCGGAAGGACGGAGAAGGCGCCACGAAAGATTCTAACCCTGGAGGCGGACTTGCCTTCCTAATACACAAGTCCGTACATTACAGTGTATTAGATGTAGTTGCTAACGGTACGGCGGAATTGCAAGCCATCTCAGTTTCATCAGGGAGCACTACACCAATATCAAAATCTTTAATATTTATGTACCACCTCAAAACAACTGTTCGTCTGGCTATCATTACGATATTGATCGATATTGAGGGCACAGTATCATTCTTGGCGACTTCAATGCCCACCACGAACTCTGCCATTCTGCGGTTCACAACGATGCCAAGAGTATAGTTATCGCCAAATCTCTTGACGCTTCAGAGTTCTGTACTCTCTCCAGATATAGATATTGTAAGAGCTACCTTAATTTGAAAAACCTCCTGGGAAACACGTATTGGTCTCTCTTCCGATCACTTCCCAATCATTGTTAGAATTGACAGACCAGCTGACCTGACCAAGTCAGAGATTTGGAAGGTTTGAAAACATTTGCTTGTCGATCTCCACGCTTGTCATCCCTGATTTTTGGAAAATACCACGTATCGTTGCCTTAAGCCCGGGAAATGGCTAAACTTGGTACATCCTACCGACCGATACCCACTCTTGTAGCACTTCCTAAGCTAGAAGCTCATCATCATGGCGTTAGGAGGATGCTTAGTGCCATAGAACCATATTGGTGGCAATTGACCTATCAAATTCGTTTGATAAGGTCAATCACTTTATGCTTTTAGGAAACCTGTTGAATATGCTTATTCCTGCAGAAGAGATTAGTTAGATTACTAACTATCTGGTAGGCAATCCTTCACTGAGTTTCAAGGTAGACGTTCTAAGCTTAAAAAATCATACTAGGAGTTCCACAGGGCGGGGTACTGTCTCCCACTCTGTTCAACATCTATATGGCTGGTCTTCCAACATCACCGGAAGGCATTGAAGTGATTTCCTATGCTGACGAATGTAACATACTCGTCACGGGTGCGTATAAAGGTACGTTGTCCTCCACGCGGCCGCACGACAGCGACTCGCTCATTCTATATAAAAACTCGTTTCTCTCTCATTTTAAAAACGACTTTTTATATGGAATGAGCGAGTCGCTGTCGTGCAGTCGTGTCGAAAAAAATGTACCTTAAGGGTGATATGTGACTCCTCATTAATAGTTACCTAGCACGACTACAAGCTTTTTTTCAGCATCAAAAATTTTCTCCGACTTTTCGGTGTCGGTGGGCGGTTGATGTATGTATTGGCAACAAATCTCTTCCTACTGTAGCTAATCCTAAAATTTTCGGGCTTCACCTGGAGAATATGATATGGCTTTGGCTCACCACGCTGTTTCTGCTGCTGTATGCGAAAAGATGCGCAGTAGGAACAAAATTCTTAAAGCATTAGCCAGTAGCACCTGGGACAAAGACAAAGAAACCATGCTAGCCGCTTATAAAGCGGTGGGTCGAGCAGCGGCTGCTTTGCACGAGATTTAGGAGCCCAAAAGCCACATGAAGATTTATCGAGCCATGAAAACAGCACAAAAACAATATTCCGATGTAGATATTTTTTGTAGACAAGAAGAGATATACACTTTTCGAACTCAAAATATGCTAATTATATTGTTCCTCTTTCACCATAGGTCCCTTATAAAGGGTTTTCCAATAGGGACGCTTGATCTTTGAAATGAAAAAAAAAATACATGTAGGAGAGATATTTGCGATTTTTTTTTTATTTGAAAGGTCCATCGACCCCATTACATATGGAATATGACATCATTCAAATGACCGCCACGGATTCGGTTGGTGGCGCGCACACGAAAGGTCCAATTTTCGATGACTCTGGCGCACAAATCGGGCTGTATTTGATCGATGGCGTGGCGTATGTTAACTTTGAGGGCATCGGTGGTTTGCGGTTTGTTGGCATAGACCTGCGACTTAAGAAAACCCCACAAGAAAAAGTCCAGCGGGGTCAAATCGCACGATCTCGGTGGCCAGTTCACGCGCGAGATGACCATGCCCGTAAATTGCTCGTGCAGAACATCCATCGTAGCGTGTGCTGTGTGGCACGTAGCGCCGTCCTGTTGAAACCACATGTTGTGCAGATCCATATTCTCGATTTCAGGCCAAAAGAAGTTGGTTATCATCGACCGGTATCGCTCACCATAAAACGGGCGAAGTGCGCGGAACGTTGCTCGAACTGAAGACCCATTTTCATAAAACAATTTTATGATTTGCACGTGCTGCTCGACACTGTAACCTGCCATGGTGGTTTGGGAGGACGGAATGAATATAACACACTGCATTTGACAGCTGTCACTCAAACAACATGGCCGCAATCAGCTGTCAAAGTTCAAGCGTCCCTATTGGAAAACCCTTTATAAGCCTCTACGCCAAACACATTTCATATTGTCCTAACATTTTTGAAAGTTCATAAGACAATCCTGGCTGGTGTAGCGGTTAGTGCGCGCACCTTCGGTGCACAGGGTCATGAGTTCGAATCTCACCGTGTTCCATGGTGCTTTTCGAACTCACGAGCTTGTGACGGACTATGATCTCACTCAGATGTTAAACGAGTATCCATTTATGGGGATAAATAACACTGCTGAGCGTGATGCTGATCTCATTACCTCAACAAAAGCAGATAAGATCTTGGAAATAGGATGTCACTAACACATCCTGCGACTAGTCCAATGCTAGATTGTCGCACCTGTTATTTATTTATTTTATCAGACAATCCGGATCCTCAGATTTGACAAAAACAAAATTATTGTAAGGTTGAAAAAAGTTTCTCTATATTTTTATAATCATTCATAGTGCAGGAAAACTTTGGCCTTCTTTCATAATCCACTTGAAAATAACTCGATATCAGTGCATTTCCATAAATAATTGTATACACTGACAAGACATCATTTTGTATTGTTGTTTTTGTGAAAAGATAATTTTAACTTTAAAAATTGTTCTGTTTGATTTACTCTAAATTTATCAAAAAAAAAAGAAATACAATTTCGGCTTTATGAAAACCTTTTAATCCCCCATTACGGAATAAATTTGCTCCTGGTATGACTGCTATTTGCTGTCACTGTAGCCGCTGTTTGTAATCCGACCCACCCTTTTCTTTGCAAGTACCATAAGGGCAAAACGAGCCTTTAGGTCCCTAAGCAAATAAACTATCTTAAAACATTTTTGGAGATACCTTTTCTATGGGGCGTTCCAGTCCACTTTAGCATGAACTGTCAAACACGAACAAAAAAGTTCGTGAGTGGTAAAAATTTAAGTTCAAATTAATTAGTATACGGCAGTGAGTAGTAACACTTTTCTAAAATCGCAGATAAACTACGATCTATACACTGATAAAAATAAACGTTTTGTCATCAAAAATGTTTGTTTTTAATAGTAGAATGCTCACGTTTAACACTAAACAACTTTAACACAACTCTTTTATTATGAGTGCAAGGCAAAGACAAGTGGCTATGTTCGTGTCTCTTTATTAACTAGTTAGGCTTATCACTATACAATATAATACAGGTTGTTTATTCTCTCTATGTATTCTAATACTATGATAAGTACATATTGTATATACATCTGAACTATATATAACATCTCTTTCGCTTTAATTGTAGAAAAACCGTTATATTCTCATTTAAAGATAAAATGCTCTTGCTGTATGTACGCCCAGAGTTAAAAGAGAGTAGATTGCTGGATTAACTTTAATAATTAAGAACAAACGTTCTTAAAATTGAAGGATTTCGTCTTCAATTCATAGGCCCCCAGGGTCCGAATCCCACTGAAGGCAGGTAATGTTTTATGCTTTTCGGAGCGTAATGAGGTAAATTTAATTTCGCCAACACTTATAGAGGTTAATGCTGGGCTGCGTGAGCGATTTTAAAATGAGAACATTTTAAAATTAATAAAAAATATTGATTAAATCAATAATAAACGTTAAAACAATAACGTCATTCTCAGTATAAGAATGTAAAAAGTCTAAATACTCATAGGAAAGTTATTTTAAGTACGACGTTCTTTAGAAATACTGTAATCATGTTTAAAAAGAGTGGATTTAAGCGTGTTTTCGATTGATTGCACTCTGCTTTTCTCTTTGTGAAGGGGGCCCACTAAAGAAGTTAGCGGGAGGGCCCCGAGTGAAGTTGTTTCGCCACTGCCCTAGCATACAAAACATCTGCCCAAATTGCGCTGGCGTACCTCATTATGTGGGTCATTTGTTTCAATGCCCAGCTGCGCCCACTGATCTTACCCCTTTCTCATTATGGGAAAACCCTATAGCAGCAGCCACGTTTCTGTCCCTGGAGAACACGGACGATAACGATGACGAACCTTAAATCGAATCCATATAGATGCACAGTGGCTCACACCTTTTTGTACCACTAAAAGAAGAAGAAGTGGATTACCAACTCTTGGATTAACTCAGACAGCGCGAAGCTACCCCAGTTTGTTAAAATCGGTATGACGTTCTCCAGTAGCTTGTAGCCTCTCGCAAGGTTCTGTGTAACCCTTGGGTATTTCGAACTGGACGAACTTGCCGGGAGAAGGATCAGTCGTTTCTATGTTCCAAACCATCCAGGATAAACATTTTTTCTTCTGATAAAACTGGTAAGAACCCCTTGATTTTTTTCCGGAGTAGCTTCTCTGTGCATTTCGTTTGACTGTAATTACTTCAAGAAGATTCTAATCGAACTACTAGATCTTTTATTGGTTTTGTTGGTAGTTGATATAGAGTTTAACGCCAAAAATTAACTCAACTTAAAAATTCTTAAAATGCTGTTAGCGTGTTTTGCATCCAACGACATGAAATATTACGATTCGGAAGCAGTTGCTCTTTTAGCCTCCGAGAAAATAGTTTGACCATTTCATTGTGAGCTGTCTGTCAGACAGTGGTAGTAAGCCGTGGGAAAGACGATTTATAAATCAATCTCGATATCTATATATTCATAAAGATCAATGTGATTGGTTGGGACGCAGCCTCCGCATCCCACGATACAGCCCTGGAGCCCTCCGCTGCCGTCCCGCTTCCCTTTAGTGCGGGTACACGATTTACAAAGAGTATATCTGTTTTGGAATGTTGCTCTCCGCGGGAAATCACTCGGAGAGCAACATTCCAAAACAGATATACTCTTTATATATTCATGTTATATACATGTGTGGCTGGTCTAGCGATTAGTGCGCCAGGATCATGAGTTCGAATCTCACCGTGGGTCATGGTGTTTTTCGAACTCACGAGCTTGTGACGGACTATGATCTCACTCAGATGTTAAGCAGGTACCCATTTAAATAACACTGCTGAGCGTGATGCTGATCTCATTACCTCATTAAAAAGACGATAAGATCTTGGAAATAGGATGTCACTAACACATCCTGCGGCCTTAGTCCAATGCTGGATTGTCGCGCCTGTTATTTATTTATATGCATTTCAATCATATCAACATCGTTCCTCTCTGCCAGTTAAGTACACATTAGTGAAGTATGGGAATTATGTTACGGGCATGAGAAAATACAGCAATTGGTTCGATTTTATGTTAGATCTTCATAATCTCCGTGAGCGGAGATATCCTAACCAGTATAAAGGTACGGTTTTAGTACAAGACACATTTAACACAATTTTTAATAGACACAATATTTATCTGTCTTTATATTGACTGAACTTTTCATTACAAACTATTTCATACATTGGGCTTGCATAGTAATTTTTGTTTTTATCATTTCAGGTCAAAAAACGCCAACAGCGTGTTCTCATGATTTTGGACAGTATGAATATCAAGTATGAACCAATCGATATCACAGAACCCGGCAAGGAGGCTGAAAAAGATTTCATGCAAACGAAATCAACAAGTAACGGTGGCACAATAAGCGATCAAAATCCACGCCATCCCCTGCCGCCACAAATCTTCTACGACGAGGAATATTGTGGAGATTATGATGCTTTCGATACTGCCATAGAGACCGATACGCTTGAGCAATTTTTGAAATTAGCACCGGCCGATACAACCAGCGTGTCAACAGCCGAAATTGAGTTGAAGAGCAAAGAAAACGGTGGCGCGACTGAGGAGAACAAGGAGAACGAATCGAAGGAGGTTTGAAATGATGATTGATAAACGCAAAACAAAAATTTAAATTCGATTGTCTTTATGATTTTATTTTTCTTTTACACATTATTTCCTTAAACGAATAACAATTATATTATTAATAAATAATATTAATAATGACAAGACATTAGAAATATATAGTAGCCTAAAGAAAATATATGTTTGATTAAAATTATTAAAATTGAGTAAACAAGAAATAGTTTAACTCGTGAATGGCATGCAAGTTTGTTAGATTGCTAGATTGCTTCATAATACAGAATATACATTTACATTTGTTGTTGCTACTAGAAAGACTAAAAAATGTTTAACCTACGTTTGATTTAAAATTGAATTACATAATGCTTCAATATCAGAATCATTTCAACACAATCATTATGATGCTTAGTTTTATTCAGCATTATTGTAATACAAACGACTGTTTAGACGGCAGAGAAACGTTTGTATATTTATTTTGATTAATGAGTGTTTTTAAAAGTTAAGACTAACAACAACACAAGCATATGCCAGTCATATTAACATTGTATTTTATCATAAAAATCAAATTCATTGCAAAAAAAAAAGAGAAAGAAAATCGTACATTCCTTGTAGAAAATACATAATGCGTAGTTAAGTAGATTTCCAAAAAGAATCCATTTAATTTTTTAAATTATTAGCACAATGCAGGAAGAAAAATTACTTAAAACTAAAAACTAAACATAAAACGAGACCGAATTCTAATCGTGCGAATAGCACGATGAGTGTATACCCTATACCCATGTACAGACCTAGAATGCGCGTAAAACCGAAAATATTCAATTTCATTTTTTTTAAGGGGGAAGAGGTAGATGTTTCGAATCTCGCACATCTTTAATATTTAATAACGGCATCCAGCAGCTATCATTTGCTATAAATTTGAAGTTTTTCGCGACATTCTATCAAAAGATATTGCAGAATATTGCTTTGTAGGGGATGTAGGGGTAGGGGAAGTCAGACCTTCCCACTTTCCACCAACTTCAACCATATGTCACAATTAGGCATTGATGAAAATATCAGGTCGCAAGCGATATTCTGTCGAAAAAATATGACCGATTTAAACTATCACGGAGGGGTCATTTGTATGGAAGGTAGGGGAACCCTTAGTCCGATTTGGCCCATTTTCAATACCATCCAAGCTTTTATCAAAACAATCATCTGACCAAAATTTCAAAACGCTAGCTTCATTATTTCGGGAGTTATCCTGCGAACTGACAGACACACGGACGGACAGACAGACAGACAGACAGACAGACAGACAGACGGACATGGCTTATTCGAATCAGTGACCGACCCTGATCATTTATATATATACTTTGCCATACCTCCGGTGGCTCCTTTGAGGTGTTACATAAATCGTCGTAACAAAAACAATATACCCTATACCATCTTATGGGTATAGGGTATAATAAAATTGGCCTAAAAACGGCTTTAGTAATCCAAAAAATGAATTTTGCCTTTGATCAAATGCATTTTAGTCGGGCGAATTGCATAGGCGTGTGGTGTCATCCTCGATACCATTGCATTCTTATCACTTTTTGCGTCCTTTGGGTCAGCGGTGTTTTATCAATTTCGACGGGTGTGTTTGATAATAGCTTCCACATTTGAGTGTAACTCTATATGGGCCTTTGATAGGCCTGATAGCAATCAGTAATTTTTTGGTAACAGGATTTGAATGTGTCGGTTACCCCCTTCTTACACTGTGCTAAAAATTTTGATCTTATTGATTGACACGATGTTCTAAACTCGATATAAAATCATATATCATGATCAATTGAATTATCTGGATTTTTCAGTTAATTGGTTTTTCATGCAATTTATATTTTACGAGAATTCATAATGCAATAAATCCAATGACATTTTAAAAATGCTTTGAAATATTTAAATTTAAGAAATGCACAATTCTTGAATTTTCTTTGAAAGAAAATTAAAAAAACTATATTTTAATTCATTTTGCCTTCAATTTAATCAAAATCCCTGGTTATGTTCTCATGTAGCGAGAGAGAGTATGATGTAATGTTATGTTTTCCGCAAATGAGCGATACTAACTGAAATTGAGAATGTTTACAACAAAATCATGGATTTTATACATGCAATTATTATATTAGCTTTTATACATACGAAAAAAATTTAAAATAAACATTTAACAAAAAAATGGTTGAATTGGTATTTTTTCGCTCATTTAACATGTTTTTTGTAAACTGTCGTGTGCTATGAGTGCGTTTTTTTTGTGTCACATTCATCATTAATAATCGTCAATTTTTCGAAATATTTACCAAAATGTTTGATGATGAATTTTGTTCTATTTCCCTTGTTGATTTTGATGCTTACGTGGGTTCGAACTCCTCCCCTATCGTAACAAAACACATTCCACATGCACACGATTATACACACATATCGCGATGATGATGAAAGGCAATCGAAGGTGAAACGGAAAGCAAAGAAAATGATGCTGAAAATAAGGAAGAATCTACAGAAGAAAAGAAGGAAGAATCCGCGGAAGAAGGTTCCGAAAATAATTCCGAAGATACCGAAAAGAAGGATGACGGCGAAACAGAGGAAACAAAAGATGAATCTGGTGAGGAAAAAACGGAAGTAGACGAAAAGAAAGATGAAACGGAGAATGCAGAAGATTCCGAAAAGAAAACCGATGCTGATGAGGAAAAAACTGAAACGAAAGAGAACGAAGGTGAGACAGAAAAGAAAGATGACTCGACCGAAGAAAAAGCCGAAGAAGCCAAAGATGAAGATAAAAGTGCAGCGGATTCCGAAAAGAAAGATACAGACGAACCTGATAAGTCTGAAGATGCTAAAGAGGACGAAAAGACAAACAACGATGAAGACAAAGAAGCCGGCGACGAAACTAAATCCGAGACAAAAGAAACTGAAGATGAAACCATGCCTGAGGAAGAAAATGCGGACGAAACAAAGAATGAAGATGAGTCTAAGGCAGATGATACAAAAGAGGAAGAGAGTCCAGATAATAATGAAACCGCCAAGTCAGAAGAGCCTGAAGTCACAAAGCAAGACGTTGACGAAGTTGCAAGTGAAGTTCTTCCTGCGGAAGCTGCATCGCCTAGTGATGATGCTAAATCCTCGGAAGAGGCGGAAACACCTGCACCGAAAGAAGATGCAACTGAAGCAACTACTGAATCAGAAGAAAAAAATGAAGAAAAGGAAGATACCGTTACCGAAGATGCGGTAGAGGCAAAAGAAGAAGAAGAATCCGCAACAGATAATAAAGAGGGAAATGATGAAAATGTAGAGGCAGAGAAGGAAGATGAAACAACAACAACTTCAAATGATACACCCAAAGAAACAGATACACCTGAACAGGATAGCACAGAGGTTTGATTCAACATTATTCCGTAACATGTACAATTGCGTAACACAAAATGCTGCCTTTCAGCTATTTAGCACCATTTTTTAATAAGATAACATTTTTTTAATTTGTTTGCTCTGAAACATAACATAACCGGCTAAAGATTTTTTATAATACATAGCTTAGGAATTATAGTGCATGTAATCGACGGAGGTGGATAGTATAAAATTTGTAGATCGTTTATTAGTTTTGGGAAGGCGACAGGACCACGTACACGAAATGTTGTCTACAGTAGCCAAAGAAAAGTTTAAATTTTCTTTTTTAAACTTTACATATTTGGAGATGTAATTGAATTTTATTGTCCAGCTCATCATTAAGCCTAACGGTTGTATAAAATAACTCATGAAAAATAAAATCCACAGCAGTATTCACTTTGCGAGTAGTCTGTGGTGCTTAGCGCTCTGGCTTTATGGGTATCGCTACCGTTTGCCGATAACGGTAGAAAATTGGGCATGTTTCGTGAATAATTTGAATATCTTAACGAGTTATATCGTCTATCTATTTACAATGCGTCTTAAACGGCGGATTGTGTTGGTTCCCTGTTAGTCCAGATCACAATTTTTGTGCCTTAAAGCCTTTGACACACACACACATCAGTTAAAACCTGATTCGTCGAAACGATACGTTAGAATCATAATTTCTAAAATTACAGTTCGTTTCAATCACACTCATATACAGGGTGTCCCATTCATGGTGGAGGATATTTTAATGGTAGGTAGTGTGGCTCATTTGGGGAAAATTAATGTACAACGGGACCCATCTATTTTTAACCGTTACAATGTAATAGCCTTTTGTAGTAAAAATGCCCGACTTGCCGAACTAAATCAAAATTTGCCACACCACCAAACATTTCATTAGAGATATGACTTCACTTTCTGAAACTACATAAAATTTCAAATAAAATACCATATCTCGTCGCACAACAATTTCCACGCGCCGCCTCATAATTGTTGCTCACCATACTGAGGTGATTTATGAGCCGATTTGCTAAATGTCCTGGACGTTGCTCCGCAAGCGTTGCAGCTTTTGCACCTTCGACAGGTTGGCATTATGGTGAATCATGCTCTGCCACAGGTCCCTGAAAGTCATCCCGCTGCAGTGCCTCCAATCGAAGACGGGAATCCTTAGCCGCTCTAGGTGAATCGCGCCGTTACTGCTTGCGACTGCCTTTTGAGGAACAGGGTCATCACATTGGTAGCTATGTATATATGTATTCTCTTTGAAAATCGTAATATAGTCCAACACTCGAATCTCCATCTCGTTGAATTTCTGTATGTAAAAATTTTGATTTTTTTTTAATTTCTGAAAATCATTTTTTTTTTTAATTTCTCAAAATTATGAAAATTTAAAAAGTTCCAAAAATTCATAAGATTTCAAAATTCAGAAAATTCCGGGTTTTAGAAAAGTCTAAAATTTGGGAAATTTGAAGATTCAGAAAATTCCACCGATGGAAAATTTTAAATACAGAAAATTCCAAAGTTTAGCACAATTCCAAAATTCAGAAAATTCAGAAAGTTCTAAAATTAAAAAATTCAGAAAATTCCAAAACTCAGAATACATTTAAAAAATTCGAAATTTTAATATTTTCGAAATGCAAAAAAGAACTAAATTCATAAAATTCCAATATTAAAAAAACTCAAAAAAGCGGAAAATTCCTAGTAAAAAAAATTTGACAATTCCAAAATTTGGAGAATTTCACAATTCAGAAAATTCTAAATACAAAAAAATTCTGAAATTCTAAAAATTTCAAAATTCTAAAAGTTCATAATTTTGAAAATTTCAAAAATTCCATAATTTAAAAAATTCCAAAATTCAGAAAATCCTTAAGTTAAGAAAACTTCAAAATTAAAAAAATGCCAAAATCAAAAAATTTCCGAAAATTTCAAAATTCACCAAACTCAATTCCAAAATACATAAAATTACAATAATTTAAACGATTTCAAAATGAAGAAGTTTAAAAAAAATCAGAATATTTCATATTGCAAATTTTCAAAAATTCGGAAAAAGCAAAAACTCTGAAATCTACAAATTTCAGAAAATTCTAAAAATTCCAAAATTTGGAAAAATCTGTTCTTAAAAGTCCGCTTATTTATATGGAATGCATCAAAGGAAATGATTCACAAAAGTTTTCAGGTTCTCTTCTCCTTTGAACACTCGTACAGAATACAAAAGTATGCAGATTTTGCATTGCTTTCAATGACCCTGAGCGTCATATTTCCGCATATCAACATCCGGTCCACAATCTTCTGTTACTACCCTTTTGAGATTAAAAAATTTCTTGACAAACTTATTTTTGGCCAGCATCAAAAAATAAGAATGCAGAAAGAAGGATGCTAAAAGGAATAGGTTGCATTTGTTGTAAGTTTCCCAGCTAGACAACTGTCTCCGATACCCAACGGAATCGACAAGTCCTCGATTATATAGCGATAGCTGCCATCGAAATGTCTCTAAATAACCTACTGCTAAAAGGAATAGGTTGCATTTGTTGTAAGTTTCCCAGCTAGACAATTGTCTCCGATACCCAACGGAATCGATAAGTCCTCGATTATATAGCGATAGCTGCCATCGAAATGTCTCTAAATAACCTACTGAATCGATAAGTCATCGATACCACACCGATACAAGTCACTAACTTGTCTACTATACTAATGTAATCAACAAGCCTTCGATCCAAATTCGATTATTTACATGCAATTGTCTCCGATACACAACAGAATCGAAATGTCTTCGATCCCAAATCGAATCAGTTGTCTTTCGGCATCAAAAAAAAAAACGGCCAAGCCCATATAAATGTCTCCATAGTTTGATCGATAAGGTGGTCATTGATTCCTTAGGAGACGGTCTTCGATTCTCTATCGATGAATTGTCGATTCTGTTCTAACTGGGTTGTAGGCGTTATTTTTCACGGTGGCGCGAAACGGCTGTGTGAAGTTAGCCAGTCATTTTTTTGAAATTAGGTCCTTTTGCTCGGTGAACCGTTTGTTCTACAGCGGCTACGTTTGTTCTTGATTGTTCGCCAATTAATATCGTTTGTCTTCTCTAATTATTTAACTATCTCTCTAGTTCCTGTCAACCCCTTGTGGGGCATAGGGCATTAACTACGCCTACTCTCCACTTCGTTCTGTTTTGCGCCAACGGCGCTAGCTGTGACCATGTAAGATTTAGCGTTTTCGCCTCGCTTGTTACCGATCTTCTCCATGTGTTCCTTGGCCGTCCAACACGGCGTCTTGCTCCGGAATCCTGTGGATTCCAGTTCAGGGCCTTTTTTGCGATGTTATTGGGCCCTCTTCGGAAGGTGTGACCTATCCATTGCCACTTAAGTCTTTTGATCGAAGTGCCTATCCTTTCTTGGCCAGTTATAGTGAGGAGATCCTCGTTCGAAATGATCTCCGGCCAACGAATATGTAGGATGCGCCGTAGACACTGATTTACAAAAGTTTGCAACTTATCAGTAATCTCTTTAGTCACCTTCCAGGTTGAACAGCCATATAGCAGCACGGATTTCACATTGGAATTGAAGACTCGAAGTTTGGTGCGTCTGGAAATATTGTTGTTTATCCAGAAAGGAGTCAAATTGAAGAAAGCCGCCCTAGCCTTGTTTATCCGTGATTTTACATCAGCATCCGCTCCACCATCTGCTGTAACTACGCTCCCGAGATAGCAAAATTCATCAACTTTTTCGACTGCCTGTCCCGAAATACAAATTCCGCTTTGCCCCCCTGGATATGTGCTCAAGAACTTAGTCTTGGCAGCATTGATTTTCAGCCCCGCATTACGACTTGCGCAATTTAGAGCTTCTGTCATTTGAGCGACATCATCCGTATTATAGTATAGTGACTTTAGCTCTAGACCCAAACATCCAAAAAAAGAGCTGACTTTTGATGCCAAATTGTTCTATGGTCTGACCGCATTACGCAGTAAAAAGTTAGACTTTTTTGCGCGTCACATTTGGGGGGGAGGGGGTGGCAAAGGGGTGAAATTATGATTTTTCGCCTATATTTTGTTAACTGTAATATTTACAGCAAAATGTTCTGAGGACGATTTAAACTACACAAAATTTCCTTTCTAATGATATATTATATCATATACCTTCTCTTGGCAAATTATATACTAGACCTTAAAACATTTGGTGTAATTTAGATTTTTTGATAGTTACATTTGGCGCTCTAGCTCCTGAAGTAATTAAATTAGAGCCATTGTAATTGGGATAACTATTCCTAACAATATTTAGCTGTGCCACACGGAGACTCAGGCTGCGCCGACAAAGCATTCCCCTATACTCCCTATTAACATTTAAAAAAAATACATGCCTGTAACTTTTCTGCGAATCACAGCAGGCGGGAAAAATTTTGGTAAACGTTTAGTCTGAGTCCCATTAGACCCTCCACCAAATATTACTTCGATCGGATTAAAACAAAGGGTACCTCCCATACAAATTATTCAAATTCAATGCCACTAGTTTATTAAGAAATAAGGGAACAAGTCAACCAAAATTAGAGTTTTGCTCGTAGGCAATTTTCCGGTCATTTTGTATGGGAGGTACCCTTTGTTTTAATCCGATCGAAGTAATATTTGGTGGAGGGTCTAATGGGACTTAGCCTTAACGTTTACCAAAATTTTTTCCGCCTGCTGTGATTCGGCGAAAAGTTACAGGCATGTCTTTTTTTTAAATGTTAATAGGGAGTATAGGGGAATGCTTTGTCGGGGCAGCCTGAGTCTCCGTGTGGGACAGCTATATATTGTTAGGAATAGTTATCCCAATTATCATGGCTCTAATTTAATTACTTCAGGAGCTAGAGCGCCAAATGTAACTATCAAAAAATCTAAATTACACCAAATGTTTTAAGGTCTAGTATATAATCTGCCAAGAGAAGGTATATGATATAATATATCATTAGAAAGGAAATTTTGTGTAGTTTAAATCGTCCTCAGAACATTTTGCTGTAAATATTACAGTTAACAAGATATTGGGGAAAAATCCTAATTTCACCCCTTTGCCACCCCCTCCCCCCCAAATGAGACGCGCAAAAAAGTCTAACTTTTTACTGCGTAATGCGGTCAGGCCATAGAACAATTTGGCATCAAAAGTCAGCTCTTTTTTTGGATGTTTGGGTTTCATCATTTTTTCAGCTAAAATCACTATACTATTAGTTGATAGAAGACAAATGTCGTCAGCGTAGTCAAGATGTTGAAGGTGATCAAACAATTTCCATCTGATACCTTTGTTACGATGTAATTGAAGTGCGGAGCCGAGTACATCACTAATGACAATAAGGAAGAGAATAGGTGACAAAATGCAGCCTTGTCTCACTCCACTGTGCACCTCAAAAGGATCTGAAAGCTTGCCCTTATGCAAGACGTGACATTGGGCTCCATTGTAGGATTCCTTAATGATGGAGATTATCTTATCTGGAATATTTCGTCTTCGTAAGGCATCCCAGATGTACTGACGATCAACACTATCGAAGGCTTTTTCAAAGTCGATGAACATGAGATGTAATGGGGATCTCCACTCCGCGGATTGCTCGATGATAATACGGAGGGTGTCAATGTGGTCGCTACAGGAGAACCCTTCGCGAAAGCCAGCCTGTTCATCGTTCAATGTGCTATCGACTTTTTCCTTGATTCGTCCTAAAACAATCTTAGCCATCAACTTGGAAATTGCAGGAAGTAGGCAGATCCCACGCCAATTATTACAATTCTTCAGGTCACCTTTCTTCGGAATTTTAATAATTAGGCCCTTTTTCCACTCACTGGGAAGAGTTTCAGTTTCCCAACACTCTCGGATTAAGGGAAGAAGAATATCCGCTGTAGCGTTAATATCCGCTTTTAAAAATTCTGTCGGAATTCCATCAATCCCCGGGGCTTTACCGGCGTCCATTGATTTGATAGCGTCTGTTAGTTCCTTTTTGGATGGTGGACCGGAACTAATGCCGTCTATTTGAGGGACGTCTTCTGCTGGCAACGAAGATACACTTGCAGGCCCGAAAGTGTTATTCAGGACCTCTAAAAAGTGTTCTCTCCATCTTTCTAGCTGTTGTTCTTCGGTAACGAGCAGAACACCTTCCTTATCTTTCACAGGATGTTCCGTTAATAAAGATCTGCCAGTTAATAGCTTAATAAGTTTGAAGAGTGTTCCACTGTCACCGCGGAGAGCCGCATCCTCTGCCTCCTTCGCAAGTGCGTTGATATTGTTACGCTTATCACGTCTTACACTCCTCTGAACGCCTTGTTGGAGCGAACGGTATTCAGCTCTGTATTGTTCTTTAGCTGAGTCGTCAGCAGCTGAGTTAATCTGCTCCTTAACTCTCTTGCGTGCTGAGATAAGAGACCAAGTAGAGTCGCTAATAAATGGTCTCCTACCGCGATCCAATCGTCCTAAAATTTCTTCGCCACGCAATAAATGAATCCTTAGTGACTTTCCATCTATCTTCAATTGTCGGATTCTCATTTGGTGGTGGTGCATTAGCTTTTTCGTGCAAAGCGGTGGAGAACGCACGCTTGGTTGATGGAATTTTGAGCTTCTGCACATTATACCTAGGGCAAATATTTGCACGGTTAGGACGCTGGATTGCTGCCGTTCTAAGCGCATTTTTGCGATGACAAGATGGTGGTCACTGCCAATATCAGCACCACGTTTCGCCCTAACGTCCAGGACACAGTTTCTCCACGTTTTGGAAACAGCAATATGGTCTATCTGGTTCTCAGTTCTGCCATTTGGAGAAGTCCAGGTTGATAAGTGGCAATCTTTGTGTTTAAACAGAGTCCCACCAATGACGAGCTGACGAGAGTTACAAAACTCTATAAACATCTCGCCATTCTGGTTTCTGTCGCCTAACCCATGATTTCCCATAAGATGTTCCAATCCTTGGTTATCTGACCCGACTTTAGCGTTGAGATCCCCCATTATGATTTTAATGTCACCTCTGGGAGCCCTATCAAAGGTGTTGCCAAGTCGTTGGTAGAAGACGTCTTTATCAGCTTGATCAGCTGGTTCGGTTGGTGCGTAACACTGAATTATCGTAATATTTCGTACTCTGGATTTGAATCGGGCGGTGATAATACGGTCGGAAACTGGTTTCCAATCGATAAGGGATCGACGTGCATCCCTTGTCAAGAGGATTCCGACGCCTGCCTGCCGAGGAGCATTTTGGTCATCATTTCCAGAGTACAATAAAACAGTATGAGAGCTTGGTGATAAAGTCGCTCCTGATCCGAGCCATCTTGTTTCGCTCAGTCCTAATATAGCGATGTTATACGCGGTCATTTCCCGTTCGACTTCAGTGAGTCTCATGTTGTTGCACTCGCCCCACATCGTTCGAACGTTCCAAAACCCAATCGTGGTCCGTTGTTTATAGCCAAAAGTCGTTGCCGATGAATCAGTCCGAGGTATCCGAGGCTCGTTAAATGTTTCGAGTGTAAAGAAAATTTCAAGTACGCGGGTTACAAGCCTACGTACCCTATCCCTCAAGTCGCCTTTTACGACAAGCCGGGAATGCTGTGGCATAATTCTAACCCCAAAAACCACAGGGGTCAATTTTTTGTTAAGTTTCGTACATATCTGAACCCTTGAGCACACAAAGCAGAGTCGCTGCGCGCACAATTGTAGAGATATGTTCGAAACTCAGGAGAGTTTTATTCTCTCCTGTCCCTTTAGTCGCCTCTTACGACACGTCGGGAAAGACGGAGGCACTATTCTTGACCCGCGCCACAGGGCGCAACTTTAAAATTGTGAGTGTGAACTTAGCCAGTCATTTTTAAATATGGGTCGGAAAGGTATAGGTTTGGTATCAATCGAAAGCCAGACGTTTGTTCATTTTGTAGGGCGTTTGTTCATCCTGGAAACGGAAGGATACAGGAATTATTAAGGAAAAAGAGATTAGTTGTGACGTCATCTTCACTCAACCAACGCCATCTACTCAGCTCAGCTGTACGGGCAACCCGTGTCCCGCGAACAATTTATGCAAGATCCACACCATCATCGTACAGCTGAGTTGAGTAGATGGCGTTGGTTGAGTGAAGATGACGTCACAACTAATCTCTTTTTCCTTAATAATTCCTGTATCCTTCCGTTTCCAGGATGAACAAACGCCCTACAAAATGAACAAACGTCTGGCTTTCGATTGATACCAAACCTATACCTTTCCGACCCATATTTAAAAATGACTGGCTAAGTTCACACTCACAATTTTAAAGTTGCTATAATTAAATAATTAGAGAAGAACAAACGATATTAATTGGCGAACAATCAAGAACAAACGTAGCCGCTGTAGAACAAACGGTTCACCGAGCAAAAGGACCTAATTTCAAAAAAATGACTGGCTAACTTCACACAGCCGCGCGAAATTTCTCGGCCTTCGTAAGGGGATTTCGACTATTTTCTTTAATAAAGTTTGAGTCGGTTTCAAATCCTCCTCCGGAGCTTAGGCGTTTTGTAGGCAAGTCTTGAACACTTCTCGACTAAATCATGTAAAAAACCAAAAGCTGCAAACTATCCACCTCAATGTAATTCAGTTGCTTATAGAATAGGTACATGGCAACGGACCGTATTGTGCCAATCATTTTTTCAGGTATCAAATAATTGTATTTTAGGATAAAAGCATTCGCTAAATCATATCAACACATTTTGCTGCAATTATTTTTGTTAAATTTTGTGACTGCCCTTTGGAAAAAAAGCAGAAACATTAATATATGTACTACCATTTTCCTTAAATTTAATTTATTAATTTTTTATTTACCTAATATTAAAGAATGATAATTTAGAAACTCCCAAAAGTGAAGCGAACATAAACGATTCAGTAGCGTCGTCTGATACGGGTGCAATTGGCGAAAAAGTTGAAAGTGAAAGCAAAATTATTGACGAGTCGGAGGCAAAGAACTCTGACGCTGAACAAGAATCAGAAGATGCTGCTGATGAGTCGGAGGAGAGCGAATCGGAAGAAGAGGTTTGAAATTATTTGTGTTTTATATTACGAGTAGAATAGATTTTTAAAATTGTGGGAAAACTACTTCTAAACGATTCGAGGCCGGCGGGGCGGGGACCACGTTCAGTAATAAAATTTCAGATTTAAATGAGAAAATGAAAAAAATATGATTCAAATTTTTATTTTTTTGCTGGTTATTTGTGATATTGATAAATTGAATTGAAAAATAAATGCTTACTCATACACTGATTGCCGGAGAAGAAATTGCAACCGATGGTGCTGAACCGATTTTAGTATTGACCACTGCTTATACCGCGTATAATGTTGGAGAGTATATCGTAAGATCGTTTAGAAGTGGGATTCCTATAATTAAATTAAGAAAAAAGCAAAGAAACTTCGTTCATAATTTTAAATCAAGTTAGAATTTTGTTTTGACAATTGCGGGACAATTTCGCAAAGTTGAAATAAACAGCGAAATTCAATTTTTAGCAGGTTTTTGCAATTACGAGAATATTACATAAGGTGTGTTTTTTTTGGTATTTTCTGGGTAACGAAACTCCATATAAAAGAAAATGCCAGCTGTCGTTTTTTTTATATGAAGTTTGTCTATGAATTAACAAGATGATGGTATAAAACAGTTTTCATAATTTGTATCTTTCTCTCTGGTTTGTTTTAACCTCTAGCCAGTAAAGCCTCTCCACCTTACTCTACTAGCATCCACCTTCAGTTTTATCTACAGTTTGCCTATGATATTGCACTCAATCTCGCCAAGCCTTCTCCATGTGCTTTTAAGTCTCATTAGGCGGCTAGCGTTGGTTTCAATAATTGTTGACTCCATTGTATCTTCTGTCTTTTGATATCGGTGACTTTTTGCCAGGGCTCGAAAGAAGGTGGTCGTGGGATAGTATTTTCGGCCAGAGAATTCGTAAAATGCTACGCGCCGTAGAAACTGATTCATGAAAGTTGTTAGTTTGTTCGTCCTGTTACTGGTTATCTTAAACTTTACACAATCACAAGTTTTCGGAGAAGCTAAATACAGTTTTTTTCGAGAGATGTTTTACCAAAATAGAATTGATTGAATTAGGGTACCCTTACCTTATTTTTTTTATTCAAGAGAACCCTTAAGCTGTTACTACCCTTCAAAGATAACAAATTTTGGACTTGCTCATGATTTGTCAGCTTCGAACAATTCCTAACAAAATAAAAAGGTTTTCGAACGTATGCGGCGATCGCAATTTCTCGAAAACACAGAAAACTAAACTAATTTTTCAGAAGAGCGTCAGACTCTTCGGACCTCGCAACGAAGGCACGGACTGAAAAAGGTTGAGATCCCTTAAGGGACTTCTCATTAATTTTGCGATCCATAGGGCGGAATTCATAGTCCCCACTTAAGCAATAAGGATTCCCTTAAGAAATAAGCGTTTCGTTTATATAAGGGCTCCATTACACAGTCATATTTATATTATAATATGTATGTCATATGCCTAAGCCTACTCGATTCATTCAGTATAAATTTTTAGGCGTGCAATAAGCGAAATCAAGTAGGCTTAAGCATATTATAATAGAAATATTACCAAATATGATTGTGTACTGGAGCCCTAAGGGAACCCTTAAGGAGGCTTCGTATTCATATACATACATCACTTATTATGGCTTAATAAAACGATTTACTTATTGGGCATATGTTATGAAAGTGACAAATAAAATATACAAAAAAATCAAGTAGTTAAAAATTTAAATTTTTTTAAAAAAAGTGTTTGAATAAGGATATGTCAAGAAATATATGAATTCATATACTAGATATGTACCTTAACGAATAAGGGAACCCTTTAAGGTCCATCTAGAATAGTCGCCAAATGGCTGCGCGTCCAAAAACTGGCATCGCGTACAGCCATTTGGCTGCTACTTAGCATCCACACTATAGCAGCCAAATGGAGACAGAAAATTACATAACCAAAATTTCATTTTGGTGATTTTTTTAAATTTAATTATCAAAATCGGACTCTGCGCGTTTGAATTATTACACGGCCATTCAAGAATTATTCAATTTCACACAAAAGAACGAACAAAAGTTGCAAATTTGAATTTGACAAGAGGTTGTCAAAGCGGTTGGTTGAGTTGCCATATTGAATATATTATAGTTTGGATGGAATGACAACAGCCATTTGGCTGCACGTGACGCCATTTGGCGACTAATCTAGATGGACCATTTAGGAAACCCTTAAGCGTTTGCTTATTGAGTGACTATGAATAGCATCAGTCCCTTAAGTATAAGTGGGGACTATGAATTCCGCCCATAGTCGTTCATACTTAAAAAATAAATTTAAATGTTGCTGCTACTAGATAATTTTTAAGGCGGAATTCATAGTTCCCACTTACACTTAAGTAAACCCTTAAGGGAATACTCATTAATTTTGCGATTCATAGCCGTAAATACTTAAAAAATAAAATTTTGATACTAGTAGATAATTTTTTATATTTTATTTGTCAGTTACTATAATTGGGCTCCTCAATTAAATTATTTTATTGAATGCGGCAATGCCTTTATAAGTGGCGTTTTGCATTCTCTTATACTTATTCCTTAAGGGAGACCTTATTCCTTAAGTGACGACTATGAATTCCGCCCTTAATGTTTTATTTGTCAGTTCCAATAATTGGGCCGCTGAATTAGGACTCCAGTACACAGTCATAATTGGTCATATTTCTATTATAATATGCTTAAGCCTACTTGATTTCACTAACTGCACGTCTAAAAATTTATACTGAATGAATCGAGTAGGCTTAGGCATATGACATACATATTAAAAATAACAAGAGCGACAATCCAGCATTGGACTAAGGCCGCTTATTTATCCCCATTAACGGGTACTCGTTTAGCATCTGAGTGAGATCATAGTCCGTCACAAGCTCGTGAGTTCGAAAAACACCATGATCCACGGTGAGATTCGAACTCATGACCCTGTGCACCGGAGGTTCGCGCACTAACCGTTAGACCAGCCAGACTACATATTACATATAAATACATATATGTACATACATATTACATACATACATATTACATATAAATAATAGAAATATGACTGTGCAATGGAGGCCTTAAATTATTCAATTGAATGTGGCAATGCCTTTATAAGTGACGTTTGGTGCGAATAAGCATTCCCTTATACATAATTATTATTCCTTAACGGAATCCTCATTCCTTAAGTGAGGATTGTGAATTCCGCCCTTAATGTTTTATCACTTTTGAGAATGGGACATTGGGTTTCTTTTCTAATTTTATTATTTTTAATAATCGAACTAAATAGCAAATTCGCTGAGGCTCTCAGTCTGAGTCCAATGTAGTGAAAATATAGTTGAACAGATTTTGATACCCCTCACAATTCATTGCCTATTGAATGCTTGAAAAAAAAAATTAAAAAAATATAATTGTGAAAACATGCTTCGACTCTTCATAAAAAAAAATGCAAGTGAGTTTTAGCTATTATTTACTAAGAGTTAACACACAAATATTTTAATTAATTTTAACGGGTTATACGTTTCGAGAATTGAAAATAGCACTATCATTACGGTTGAATATCCATCAAGAAATTTAGATTTTTTTTCGGTATTAACTCAGAGCCTTCCATCATATTTTGTTTTTTTTTACATCTGTCTTAAATAATTGTTAATTTCAGGATAATGCGAAAATGAATATTGAAATGAACATTCAAATTGTAATCCATAGCGCTGTAAGTTCTACAGTTAAATCGATTTCTTCTTACTGTAAACCTTTAGCACTGGTTGGGAATTTCTTCCATGCACTATCAATTTTCAGTGTCGTTACTAGAAATAAGAAATCATATTCATTCGAAGAAATTATTTTTTTTATCAATTTTTTGATTATTTTTAAATATAGGTAGTCTAACGGTAAATCTGTCAATATAATGGAATCAAAGGTAGCAACGTATCAAATTCGCGTTTATTTTATTGAATTAAGAATTAAATTCAGGATATCAGAAAATGTGAAAGTTACTGTCGTACTTCCCCTTAGAAGGCCACATTAGAATTCTACCTATTAATTAAAATTAAACCAGAAATTTCGGCAAAATAATAGAAAACTCGTTATCCCTTTTTTAAAACGCATACCCTCATGATCGGATAGCGGAACTTTACATGCGCTGTGCGTCCCTTAGCACGCCTGGTCATGACAGAATACTATAATTATAATAAGTGCAGGGCTGTCCAACATACGCTCCGTGGAACACAATCCGTCACCTTTCAGGTGGCCTGCTTACAATTTTGGCAAATAAATTATTGAGAACCACAAAATCCCACAAAAATGCAAGTTTCCCATATTTTGGAGCCTATATGTGAAAATTAGAAATATGTACATATAACTTATCTGTAGGTACCTAATTTCATTCTTCTTCTTCTTCCTTGCCTCGTTCTTTATACCGCTCCATGGTTCCGCGTTGCTCGACCTGCGGTGTAGGCACATCGCCCGTTTTGGCGATAATTTCTCAGCATATTTCTACAGGCAGCTCTATCTTGGATCGTGTCATCGCCGAGACCAATGCGTTGTTGTTGCTTTTTCATTTGATATATCCAGGTATTTTTCGGTCTGCCTCTGGCCTTGGGTCCATCAAGTGGAACTTCCATTGATATCTGATGACACTTTTTCCCTGTGAAATAAAGTGCAACTGCATTGTTTTCGCCGGCGAAATGTCAAAAACTGGTGTGGAGAAGTGAGTCCCACCAAGGGAATTCGATTCACGACCATCAACATTTTTGCAGTATTTGTATGGATTTTACGTGAAATGGCGATGTTAGTACCTACTCTAAGATAGAATTTTGAAAAGAAAAAATATGAAATATGGTAGATTTCGGGTTTATTTTGTATGTGTTTTGACCGGATGGTAGTATGTATTGGTAGGGAACGTAATGAGGCCCAGACTAGGCATTCTACCAAATCTGATTTGACTGGCGTAATTTAGTGAGAAGTTGCAGGCATGGCTAACCGCTGGTATATTTTTTCGAAAAATAAAACAGTACAGAAGGAAATTCCCAAAGAAGAATTGATTATCTCTTGAACGAATACATTTCAGGCGAAACTCTATTGAACTCTTCACTATCTTGTACAAGTCAAAATACAAATTTTGTCCATTAACTTATGTCTATGTTATTTCCAAATTTGAATAAAATTTTTTTGGACAGCCCTGGTTTAGTGAGTAACTCTGCCGAACCTGTCCAAGGCGAACTTTTGTTGGATATTGTATTAAGAATTTAAGGGTAAAATAAAATTTCTCCTTGATTCAGTCAGCGTCACAAAGAGGAAAAATTGAGTGTAAAGTGCTGTTTCTGGCCGATGTTCAATTGGCTATGATCAGGTAAGAGGTGTCCTCAAAAATAAATATTTTTTATTCCGTCCGTATTATCTTAAGAAAATATTTCTTTTGATTTTGGTAACTACATATAAGAGTCTTAGATTCTTACATAATTTTGACTGTGCATATGTATATATATAGGTTTATTATAATTTGAAATATTACACACCTTTTTCTGTATATTATGCACAATATATATAATTTTGTATTTCCCCGCCCGCACTTTTGTACAAGTTTAATGACTATGTCGCATTAAAGCTATTTTGCTAAGCGCTCTCTTTTTTTTTTGATTAACGGCAAACGTTGAAAAACATCTAATAATATTCCTTATTAACAGGATAATAAATCGAACGGAGTCAAATCGCGAGAAGGATCGCCGAAAAAGACAGTAGACGCAGAAAAGCCCGAAGATGGTCAATAGTCGTATCAACAGTTAATTTAAACGAAATACTTATAATGGACATAATCACGGAAATGAATATAAAAAAGAACACATTTCGACTAGGCTGTAATAATACTATCAAAATAAAATCAATAAAATGCTTATGAATAAATCGGAGGAAAATTGTTAACGGATATTAAAAAGATTTTATCACGCTGAAGCAGCAATTGTTGGGAAACACAATAGATAGCTTTATATAGGCAAAAAGTAATCAAAAGCAAAGTGCAGTGCAGCTTAATTTCATTAATGTATTAATAATATGAGTACAAAATGTTTTTATGTTCGGTTTTATATTTCGATTTTCGTGAATTTGTCATATAAGTCGATTGTGTACAGACATATCGAAATAAACTTGACCCTAGTTCCTCAGTCGCACTGTTTTCTTTTATTTAAGATTCTTTAAACATAAATTCATTCATAATATTATTTATTTGAAATCTGTTACATGTTTTTAACATTTTGTACTCATTTATTTAAATATAACAAGAGAACGTTTGTTTCACTATCATGCTAGCATAGTAATTATGGTAAATTTAATTTAAAAACGAACTGAGTTATGCTCGAACTATGTAGAACAAAAGCAGCATAATAGCGGAGGAAAGCAGCACAATGCATGTTAAATGGGCGACGTCATGTTGATTGCTGTTAAACAACTGATTCTATTTAAATGCATTGTGCAGCTTTCGTAGGCTGTTATACTTGTTTGGTTCTATTTCAACCATTACATTCAGTTAATGCTTTCTAATATCAAGATTTAAAAAAAATTAAAAAGAAAGTTATTTGTAATAGGTTCGTTTTTTACTACATCTCGTGTAGGTTTGGGTAACGAAACTTCATATAAAAAAAATGACAGGTGGGATCAGCTGGCATTTTTTTTTTATATGGAGTTTCGTTACCCAAACCTACACGGGATAACTAAAAAAAGTACTTAATGTATGTATTTTATATGTATATTGCACATCTTCTCGTGTGTACTTGTTCACACAATCTTTTCGTGAAATCATGTTCTTTTCATTGTCGTTTTGTTGTTTTGAAAAAGTTAATTTCATTTCTTGTTTTATTTGTACATAAAATATAAAATTGTGAATTCAAGTATGTATTTTAAGTTAATTTAAAGAGAGCAATCGAAAAAAAACCAATAAAGAATATATCAGCGTCAAGTGAAAATGAATTGTTTGTTATTTTTTAAGCAAGTCAACAATATTTAACAATTTCGATTTGAATAATACAATCGTCGGCGAATATATTTGGTAAAAATTTACTTCTAAGTATCGGTGATAATTACGATTGATACAAGCGAATAACGGTGCATATTAGCGATGGATAAAGTACAAATCAGCAAAAGCTAATATGGTTAATATTTTTCATATCCTTTTTGGCCTCTCTTATTGTGAGCTGGAGAAGTGTTCGGCGACCAATTTTGTTTTGGCATATTTGGACAGAGTTTTCTTTGCTATTAATACGCGTTTTTTTGCATTTATTAATAGTTTAGTTCGAGCCTCGACACAAGAGGAAGTTTACTGTTCCTGTGAAGGATTAAAATTTCGCCGGTGAAAATAGTTTCTAGTAACAGTCAATTATTAATCCTAATTCGCTGCATTCAGCGAACGAAATTTACTGGAAATACTATAAGAATTGCCCGCCACCGACTTCTTTCTCCGCTGAAAAGCCCTTATGCGAAATGAGAATTTAATTGGAAGAGAGCTTTTCTGCTACATTTTTCGTTCGCTGAATGCAGCCATTATAAAAGGAGTACAGCATAAAGTATCGTGCTGTCGATTCCAAAGTGACAACAGAACTTTCGTGCAGAAGGTTAACACAAATCTCCAGGTAAAGCCAAAGATGATTTGGATGTGTACACGTGATTCGACGACAATCAGCAGATAATGTAGTTAATCCATAGAAAAAAATACTGATTTTAAATCGCCATAGCCATTGTAAGCTGTGAAGGCATTCCTAGAAAGTTAAAAAGAGCTTCAAAATTCACTATTTAGATAAACTGGTGCTTGTTTTTCCCTAAGAGTAGGTAGGTACTAACATCGGCATTTCACGTGAAATCCATACAAATACAAATTCTGCTCTCTCTCTCTCTGTCAAGCTTTTTTAGGTTGATGAATGTACGCCGTTCTGACTTCAAACGTCAGCTCGGTGGGTACGTCAATATTTACGATGATGGAAGACGCTCCCACTGTGGAGTGGACTAGGTATTAGGTAAGTACTAAGGCGGCGCTTTGGAATGCTTTTCGGGAGATTCGTGAGTCGTACGAATTGATGACTATTTAAAAATGATACTGTCACCATGAATAGACTCGTCGAAACGCCCTTAATGCACACGAAACTACATTAATTGAAAAGGGTTTTGCCCAGGGGCGTACGCAGAAAAATATTTCGGGAGGGGTTTTAGGGAGGAGGTTGATGTTGGCCGTGCAGGTTCATCGCGAGTATACAGGGTGTCCGGAAACTGCCGCATAAACGCACCGGATTATGATTCCTCAGTTGATTTCCAGCAAAAAAGTTGTACGGAACATACCCCCTCAGCTTAATCCTTTAGCTGCCACAGGCATTTAAAGATTTTTGAAAAAATCATTTTCTTACACAACTTAAAGCCTAATATCTCCAAAGCTAGACCAGCTAGAATAGTGAAATAAAATGATTATTACAGCCAACAAATTTACCTGTTAAATAAAACTAACCACACTAAAATCGGATAAGAGGTTTGGTTTTTACAGAGCTTCAAAGTCAAATTTGCGTGATTTGACCCAAAAACAATCTTTTTTTCCATCTCCATTTTCTGCCAAGGTGAGGTGCTTGTACGATTCTTTTAAAAATTGGCGCATAGTCTTACGATCATATCTTTCTTACATCATTTTTTTCTAGCTCCATTATTCATTACTCAAATCAACCTGAACATGTAGGAACATTTTCTTACAAATTAGGCTGTTTTTTTTCACGAAACCTGATCAATTACTAAATAGGTTGAAATCAGAAAAACGAGTTGGCAAGGTAGTGGGCATCCTTTCAATCAGATAGACGTGTCATGTGCTATGTCGGAGTTTAAACAGCTTTGTTAGAAACATTCTGTTCACAGTGTCAAAGGCTTTCAATTAATAATTTAAAAAAGCAAAAATTATGTTTACACCGCTCACGGTTGAGTGCAATATTCTAACCATCATTATTCTGAAATTAAATCACACCAACAATCCATAAGGTGCACTAACCTGGGGCCCTATCATGTAATTCGATTCGAAAGCGATTCCTTTGGATTTGGCCAAAATGGTATCATGTAACTCGAAAACAAATTGACTTTCGAATTTGACCATACGAAAACGAAAGTCCCCTATCATGTAATTCGAAAACGTTGGAGGATATAAAGGATTGCATCGAAAATTTATTCGAGAGATAGGCCACTCTCGAGAAGCTATCGCTAAATGCATTTTTAACTTGCAAAAAATGGTTTTCAGATGTTAAAACCGGGTTTTAATTATAAACTAAAGCATAATGGACTTCTTAACATAAAGTAATACGCGTTTAGGACAATGTATTGCGCTTATAATTGTGCGGGAACAAATATAATCTCTGTATATTTGTTGTAACAAGTTCGTTTGATGGAAAGAAACATTTATTTTTCTTGGAGCTTATCGATAACTTCAAAAATGAGGAGAAAAGTTAAATAATGGTTTCGATGTATAAAGAGTAACATTTTATTCATATAATTTTAAAGATATGAAAATTGAATTTAAGGCTATACAACATGGAAGAAGTACCAATGGCGGTTCTTCTAATTAAGCTTTAATCATAAATTTACAATTTCTTGGGGTATATTCTTTATTTTATTGATCGTCGCTGGGGGAGTGCTTTCTCGTTTTCCGGAATTTGGTCATGAGTTCGAATCCCACTCAAGTCTCGCACTTTTTATTTAGCATTTTTTTTTCACTTTTTTAAAATATTAACTAATTCTACTATTAATTCGCGACACTTTTGGCTTAAATTGAATTGTTTAATTAAGTTTAAAGCAGTAAAAATTGAGCCCGAACACAAACATATTTTCTATTTGACATTCGACCGTCGATTGAATCTAGCACACTAAGGGAAATTTTCTACAATAATGAGGCAATACCAAATACTCGAAACGAGCGAGTTACATGATACCAAATTGCTTTCGAATCGTTTTCGTTTCGAGTTACATGATAGGGCCCCTGAAATTTAATTTTGTTATTGTCTTTCAACAACGATTTGAGGATAATCTAAGATCACTTGGAATATCTAGATTCAAAAGTATAATGTAGGGTTTACTGCGAAAAAAAAATTTGTTGGAAAGTTGACCTCCATACCATTATGCAGCCGGAAGCCGTGGCAACACCTGTTTAAATATATCGTGATTAAACATAATGGGCGAAACCTCCTCTTTCTAATTATTCTTATTTCGTGTGCTTCGTGCTTTTTTCAATTTGAAGTTCTATCACGGCAAAAGAACCACCCTGTACTTACAGACATTACTTGATTGCTCAGGAGTGTATTGCACAATGGACTAATACTACAGGGTGGGCGAAAACCAACTTACTGAATTTAAAAACTAATAAGTTTTTTACATGTTAGAATTTTTTTTACATATTTAGATCTTAAACTTGGGAGATTTTCAAATGGAACTGTACATCATTGCACAGCGAACTAAAATAGTATAATTTTTTTTAATGGACGATCAGAAATTAACTTAACTTGGCGTTTATGGAGTTCGTATAATGATCCGGCGGGATTTCAATATACGGGCAATCGTGTCCAAATTTGAACGATATGGGAACGTTGGAGAATTCAAATGTGAGACTTCGATTTTGACGTCCGGCCCAAAACATAGGGGCTTGTTAGGAAAATGGTGACATAAAATGAACGTAGCCTGCGTACATTTTAACGGTTTTCGCTTAGCGGATGAAATTTTCCACTTTCCACTGTCTACTAATGGACGCCCGACTAGTGGAGGGAACTATATTGCGTGGACAACCGAGAACTGAATGGATGAATGCTGTACGTGAGTTTCTGGAGGCTGTGAAAATTGGTGGTGACCGTTAATTATACCACAATGTTGATGATTAGAAAAGTCTAAAAAATTTCGTTATAACATCTTAAAAGACATGTATTTTTCTTTTCATAAATTTATTTATAAACAATATGTTTTTTGTTCATTTTTTTCATTTTCTCTCACTTTCTGTTTTGTTATTTAAATTGACAAAAATACATGAATTTCTAATAAGTTTACATATAAAAACATCCGAGCTTTTGGTAGAAGACATCTTTCCATTTATTTTCTTTCTCTCTCTCTCGCTTCCCATCTTATTCATGTTTAAATTACTGTTATTGTGTTTTTCGTTTATGTTATTCACGTTCACTCTACATAAATTACATTACAATTTACTTTTTTTGTCTGTTTTCGTTCAAGTGAATTTAGATGTACAAAATGATTCACGAATTGAAACAATTTTAGAAGACTGAACTGAACTGACTTATTTATAAGTGAACCAATTAACGTATTGGGAGGATTCGTGGTATATGATTCTTTTTTGAAAATGTATATTAAGTTTTTTTATTATGTTTTGTTAATAGATTGAACTATAAACATAAATGCAACAAATAAGTGAAATGTATTTATTCTGTTCTCTAACCAAAAATACAATTCTTCGTAAATATGTTTGTATGTACACAATATTACATTCATAGCTAAAATGTATTATAATAGCGTCTAACGCGAGATGAATGTCTTTCCATGGTTATCGAACAATATTTGACTTTTAATTGGGATTTTTCAAATAAAATTCAATGTGTTGGATAGACATCTAGTTAAATGTCCTGCTACAAAAATAATAATCGTTAGATCTGACGAATATTGTCGTAATTAGAAAAAAAAAAACAATTCAGTTCTACTTCATAATAAATGCCATTGAAATGAGAATGATTGACCAAAGCATTTAGCTTTGGCGTCTTAATGCTCCAATAATCCAAATGCGTTTATGAAGTTTGTCTGAATTTTATTTTATTTCCTCTAGTTTTTGTATATTTTGTACGCGGACACCTCATTAAATTGTTAAACAGAACTTTGCTCTTTATTTTTATATTTATTACTTGGCCTCTAACCCCTTCTGTCGAATAATTATTTCCCCTTTTACATAACATTGTTTTTTTTTTGTTTTTTAATTCATTTTATTACTTCGCACGATATAAATAAGTATCATTAAAAGTAATTAAACTTGCTTTTAACGATGCCGTTATTAGCTCAATAATACACATATAAAATGTGAAAAAATCACCTAACAGACTTACACTGACATTCATAAAAAAGAAGATCAAAAATTATGCTATTCTTCATCTTCTGATGTATCAGTCGCAAATTCACTCTCATTTTCTTGCTGAACGTGTTGTTCAGATTCGGACTCGCTTATATCCCATTGAGGATGATCATTTGTAATTTCGGGCGCTTTCTGAACGTCTAATTTAAGCTCTTGTTGTTGATCCATTCCAATATATGAATCTGCAAAAAAAAAACAGAATATAAATGAGTAATTTTATCTCCGATTTTGACTAGACTAGTAACACTCACCTGATCGTAGACAAACAGTTAACGTGTAAACTCCAGGCCATCGTGGTGCTGTGAATTTCAATTGTACTTCCTCGCGATCAACCAAATTCGTTATGTGATACGGAGCCGTGAGCAATGTACGCGACTTACGATCACAAATATATGTCCACCAATATTCTTGTTTATCCTCGGGGAAATGAGGACAATGCACGCTATGTGAAACGCGTGATTTTCCTTCTAGTTTTTCACGTTTATTCAATTTTTGCTGTAGCCTATCCCATTCGACGTCATCATCATCCTCGACAGATGATTTCTTCTCGTTTTCGTCACTGGATCCGGGCACATCGTCGTTATCGCTTTCGTCCGAATCAAGATCTGATTCGGCAGCATGCGGTTTTGGTCGTTTCTCTTGGGTAGGCGTACCGTCAACCTTCTTGACTTCATCCGATGTTGGGGTCTTTGCCGCGGCGACATGTTGCTTGGATTTTGGTGGGCCACCACCCTTTTTGCCGCCTTTACCTTTGTGCGCTTTCTTATTGTTGGGTTTTGACCATGTACCGGACTTTTTGACGGTTGTTGTTTGTTGCTCGTCATTTGCTTCGCCATCTTGTTCTTCCGTTTCTCTGAAGGAAGTATTTTTTGTAGTATATTAGTAGTAGTCCTAGGTAACATTAAATTTGTTAGTTGAATAACTATACTTACTTGATCTCCTGCTTGGCAGGTCTTTCGGTATCACCGAAGAGTTCTCTCATATTTTTGCGTAATAACGTAACTGTGACTGTAACAATTGCTCCGGCAGTTACGACGTTTGTGTTTTCGTCATCAATTACTGAAACAAAAAAGATACAGGTTCAAATTCGTAATAATTGTACATTTTTCGAAATCATAAATTAAAAAAAGATGCGAAAACTACAAATTCAAGAGATGCCAGAATAATAAACATTGCGATAGCGCACTCATGTGTGAGGTCGGGGTTAGGTACGATATCCCGAAGTTCAAATTCCCGCTTTTCAAAATCCCGACTTTCATAATCCCGCCACTTTAATATCCCGCCACTTTAAAATCCCGCTCGATTAAAATCCCGCCTAATCATAAGCCCGCCAACTTAATATCCCGCCATTTCAAAATCCCGAAATTTGAATTCCCGCTTTTCAAAATCCCGTTTTTTAATATCCCGTCATTGAAGGTAAGTATTCTTTCATAAATCGCGCGCGCGATTTATGAAAGAATACTTACCTTCAATGACGGTACTATACATTTTCCGCTAAAATGTTTTTGCAACAAGGCAGATTTGTCAGTAAATGATAGTTAGTTAGTATTTACTTATCAGTGAACTGTGATCAGTAAGATTGAACATAATATCGCAGTTAAAATACGTATAAAGTGAGTTTTTACAATTAGATGTGAAAAAACGAAAATAACTATTATTTTCACAGGATATCATGAGTGGAAATATTAATGTCGAAGTCGTGAAAAATAATAAAGGTGGTGACAATCCTGTGGTGGACGGGTTTCATTGCCATCTTGAACGGAAACAAAAGGAAACATTTCGATGGGTTTGTGCCAAGAGAAACTTATTTGCAAAGCGAGAGTGCAAACAAAATTATCTGCTGAAAAACATATCATCATGAAAAACCCTACAGCTCATAAACATGAATTAATAAATTTGTACAAAACTGAACATTTTATTTATCGACAATTGAAATAAATTTTTTGACGGGATTTTGACGGGATTTTTTTAATATACATTAGCGGGATTTTGATATAGCGGGATTTTAAGATGGCGGGATTTTGAGATGGCGGGATTTTGAGAAGGCGGGATTTTGAAGAGTCGGGATTTTTAATGGGCGGGAAATTGAAATGGCGGGATTTTGTAGGACGGGAATTTTCAGAAAAAGCGGGATTTTAAACAGGCGGGATTTTGTTTTTCGGGAAAACGTAGCTATCCCGTGAGGTCGTCAATTGTCAGCATGTTGAATTTGTCTATCTTGGTAGCACTGTTGTCGAAAATGGAGGTATGGAGGAGGAGGACAATACTTGTTGCAACTATCCAAAACAAACCGTCATCGCATTATTTGGAAGCAGTATATAGGAGGTTTCTGTGAACGATGCGAACTGCGAACTAAGTGTCTTCGTGGCTACCTGACGTCTATATGAAGCTAGTCAAAGTTGAAGTGGCTACAATACTCCTCCACAACTTTAATCTTTTGCACCGCGGTTTGGTAATCCTCAGTCTGGGGCCGGCATAAGGTTGATTTAAAGATCCTTGATATCGGTTCGATATTCTGTCACGAAAACATGTGAACATGTTTGTAGCGCTTGCGGCACCAAAATGTTCCTTTGTTTGCGATGGTCGTTTTTTTTTGGGTATATTTGCTTAATGATTTCTACAATTTCTTGTGCCGTATGATTCGTTCAATTGTTTTCCTTTTCATTAATGACTAAATCACTCGGAGAGCGTAGTGCTTGTCCGTGCTGCTGACGATAAAACTATATCTATATCCAAGGAATGTTATCTATCCTACCACCTGTTGGGATGACTCGAATCAACTTTTAGTTGGCGATGGAACCTTTCAATCATCCCGTTGGATTGAAGGTGATAAGAATTTGTATGTATTCTGCTTGAACCTACAGTTTAGTAAGCTCCTTAAAAAATTGATACGATTCAAGTCTTTTGATCGGTTGTCAGTAATTTTGGAACACCAAAAACGAGCTATCCAATGCATTATTGAAGCATTTTCCATAGCAAATGCTCGCTCAAATTAAGAATAAAGAGTGCATTGAATTTACCAGGACTTTTAACATGGAATACAGCGTTTGGACCACATGCGGAAAACTTTATTTTTGGACGGCCAAAAGTATTTAGCTGTAATGAGCTTTCGAGTACCTCGTATACTTGGATGCGAAAGGTTGTGAGAGCTGTCGAAGATTGTACGACACAAAATGTCTCTTAGTGCACGTTGAAGTTTTGCGCTAAATTTCAATGTTCTCAATTGGTATGTTTACCTCTTGAAAATCATAAGAATGTTTGGTTTTAAAACTGCTCGAAAAAAATGTTTTTCAACTCTCCATTCTTATCTTGCTCATGGCGAATGTTCTCTGCTCAGGACTCGCAGTAAGACTGCTTCCACGTAAGGCTGCTTTGCACACCCAAGAATCTCACCTGGAATCTCATGCTCATATGGCCGTGAAGCCGTGGGCAAAGTCAGACATTGATGACGACACTATATAATAATGACAAGGCCAAAAGCAACCCTATAGAAACCAGAGCTGAGCCGTTGTATATGCATGTACCTACGACGGCAACAAAAGCCAACCTTTTCAAAAGCATTCCGAGTGAGGGAAAATTCCCGTCTAAAAAGGCAGCAGAGGAACATTCAGAGAACTATCCTCGTTGGTGACGCCAAAAGCATCAAGACCTCGGATGCACGAGTAAGCCGGACAATGGCCAAATACATGTGTCTAGTCTTCTGAGATGCCCACTCAAGAAGTTTCGTGTATAAGTATGTATTAAGCGACCCGTTACCTGTAATAATGAAACCCAGGCCTAGTGTGAAGTCCAGGTCAGGAACTCTTACATCATGAAATTTGCCGAAGATACTCAAACGTAGTTCTGCCATGATATACTATTTCCCATCGAGATTGTCATCTAGGTATTCCTCCAGGAGGCAAGCAATTTTACGCGGGAATATCCTCTGTCCCTATCTACTACTACTATCTAGCGAAACCACAGCCAAGGAACGAGCTGGGAAAAATTAGCGGGCGAGAAAACCCTGATCTTTATGTGAAAAACACTAGGTGGGCAAAAAGGAATTAGGGGGCAAGTTCACTTGTAGTTTTATATCCAAGCCAAGAAGGTTGCATCCATTAAACCTGAAGTCCATCCTCTCCCTCATATTAATACCCAAGTACTAGACTTCGACAGCCTCGTACTTGAGCCTAACATGCCCCTGACTACTGGTAGATGATTGCGATCAAAATTGCGCTTGAGGAAAATGGCCAGAGTCTTAGAAGACGAAACTTCAACCTCTATGGGTCTAAATGCATTAATGACTATCTCAGACGCAGCACGCAAATCATGTTCTACAAAGACAAGACAGCCGTCGGCATAGGCGCAGTACTTATACAGGTTGTCGAGTGATTTAAACAGGTCATCCATAACTAGGTTTTAAACAATCGGACCTGGGATGGATCCCTGTGGACAGCTAAGTGACCCAAGTTTGGGCACCCCGCATAATGACCTTGAAGATGAAGATCGCTCTGTCGAAAAAGTAAGAGGACGTGACAGAGTCAACTGCCTCGAGATTGCGCAGGACTGCATCAATAAAAATTCAAAAGACAAATTCGAGTGGGATGTAGGAGACTGTGATCAGTCCATCTGGCTGTCGAGCATCTGACCGATAAGCCTTTCCTCCATCCTACGAACAAGAATCCCTTTCAGTACTTTACTTGTCTAATGCTACGATATGAGTGAGGATTATATTTATGTTTGTCAGGGCCCTTCAGCAGTACGACCGTGCGAGCAGACTCGTAACTCGTCCGCAAAAGCTGTTTTCAACAGCAATCCGCTAAGAAACATTGCAGGTATTTCAGGATGGCATGCCAAATCGGTTTACACATCTCGTCTGTCCTCCCCGCTCAGCTCCTTTTCCCCTGTCTCGAGACCAGGATTTTTTTCCTGCTCTGGAGGCTGGTACAGAGGGGCATTAATAGGTAGAGGAAAAAAGCTGTCAAGGAGTGCATTCATGCTTTTCTTTCAATACCGCGTAGTTATACCGTCAATATTGAAAGCAGAAATATCGAAGGCCGACATCTGTCCAAGAGGCTTTACACCAAGGATCGTTGGAAGACGCATTAAGGAAACGTTTCCAGTTATCATTTTTGCACTTAGTTATTATATCGCGATAATCGACAATAGCTAGCCGATGAGTGGAAGCTCGAGTGATGGTGCACTCTGGCTAGCGTGTTCGTAATTTACGACAGCTAGACTTGACCACAAAGTTACACTTAACATTTTCAGTTAAAAGGTCCAATGAGAATTCGACTAAGAGGAATCGATCGAACGCGTCTCTTAATCGAGCCTTATCAAACGAGCAATTACTCCCAATTTAGGACCAACGCCATATGCCGGGAATCACCACCGCCATGACCCTAGTGACCCTCAGCATCATTAAAGGTGATCATACTAAACGGAAGAACCATAAAACTGTAAGATCGTTCTTCTTCTTCTTTACACATGAATCATCAATTATTGAATTAGAATTAGACATAAGGCGTTTAGTAATATCTATCAACAATATCTTACTGGATCTACGTACTTTTCAGAACCACGTGACGTTTTATTTTCCATTATTATCGTTCCAGTATCTTAGCAACAATTCTTCTTCCTTGCCTGGTTCTTTATACCGCTCCATGGTTTCGCGTTGTTCGACCTGCGGTGTAGGCACATCGCCCGTTTTGGCGGTAATATCTCAGCCAACAGTATCTTAGCAACAATACGGATACCAATTATCATCTTGACCTGATCTTGACCTACATATATACAACACAACAGCCGGTTTCTGCACTAGTGTCACTAGTCACTAATGAAAAGTGCAATGATTTTTTTGCGAAAAGAAAAAACTGGATCTCTCTTGTGGCTCTCGGGAGCATAGTCTCTCCACAGTCGATATGGATGGAGGAGGCTCTAAGCTGAGAGAACTCCATTTCTACCTTGTCTCCCTATGGACCGATTGACGACGGTTGTGTGAATATCTGCAATGACCGCGTGGTATGCTGTGTCATCAAAACTATCGGGAGATACCTGTTTGCATCTCTGCACTTTTCTTTCGAGGTCTCTGAGTTCGCTCTTGACACGTCGTGGAGGGGAAGTATTGTCCATGAGATGATGGTTTGGGTGATTCTCTCTGAGTACATCTATGCCTTTACTTACCTTCACAACGAATACTGAAATCAATTAGCGGCATCTTTCCAAGCACTTTGATGATATTTTCAAATTCAAAATCGGAGAAATTCTTCAATAGCTGGCGACTCTCGTCAGGCTTAAGTTGTGCAAATTGTTGCAAATTTTTTATGTGCTTCTTCTTCATGATGAAATGAACGTGATCGTCGGTTAGGTAGGGTAGTTGCAGCAACGGGCTCTTAAATTCCCACAATCCTTGAATAATCATAGGCGACAGTTTCATACAATTTTCAATAGTCTCAATGTTAGGCAGACGGGAGACTGTAAACGAAAAAAGGACATTTTTATATTTAGGAAATGCATAATTGATTGTGAACGAAGCACTACTTACTTCGGCGAGCGTATGCAAGCACGACCAAATGATGAACGCACGAGATCATTTCCTGAATCAAATACGGACACTTCTTAACGATAAACTGACGATCCTTGTCCAAAGTGTCTGGATTGAGCATAATACGGCTCAAATGCGCATGCAGGATAGATCTAGCTTTGATCGAGTACATGCGACACAGTGGTTGCTCTTTGCATTTTTCATTTAAATTCGGCAATTGGCGTATAAGCTGTAACAGTGAAGACGCTAATTAGAATCAAAACTCTTCAATGAGACGATAAGAGCTATCTTAATCTTACCGCTGGCACTTCGTCGTTATCCGATAGGCGCTCGACCACCTGAGAGTTGTGTCGTTTATCAAATTCCAAACTGGCAGCCAGAATCATGATGACACGTTTCAAAGCCATGTGCGGTGTTTTGTGGAAGAAAAAGAAATACATTTGGGCCGTGTCGAGCAGCACCTTGTCGCCCGAAAATCGAATTGAACGATACCACCATGTTCCGACCGCAACGGGCAATGCCACCATAAACACCAGCGCATAAAGACCTAACACCCACACAGAATTCTCCTTTTCAACAATCCACGACGGCAAAGCAATACCGAACGACATAGCGCCCGGGCCATCGGGATTTCCGTATTTCTCCCAATTCTTACGGGCCTCGTCATCGGTCAAGGCCTGATAGGCCTTTGTCAGTTTCATGAAAGCCTTTTCGTCACCCGTCTCCTTGTCAGGATGCAAAACGACCGACAATTTGCGATAGGCTTTCTTAATTTCCGCTTGACTGGAATCTGGTGGAATGCCAAGAATTTCGAACGGGTCAAAGTTGACCATCTCATAGTCGAATTGCGAGACACGATATGCCAAAAAGATGAGGAACGCCCATCCTAGGATCAGTAGAAGTTTCGTTGAAATTGATTTCAAGTTTTTGTAGGGCTCCGACGATGCGATAATCACTTTTTTCCGTACACATCCCGGACATTGACACTCATCTTTGAGTTTCTCTGGATCTGTAATAGAAAATCACGATCATGAGAGAAGAAGAAAGAGATAGTGGGGCGGGGGAAAGTGCGATTAGTAATTCAATTAACGTCGGCATCCGACTGCGAAGTTCTAACTGTAAAAAGAAACCTGGTCCATTATTACGGGCCGGAGGTTGTCACCTGTTCATTGGGGCTGGCCCCAAATGAGAAGGCAGCCGAAAACTCATTTGACATTTGAGGTGTAGGCTACAGACAGGACTTCGCACGACATGAAATCGTATCAGCACCCACCTTTAACCTATGGAAAAAAAAACGGATTTCACACTTCACGGGGCATTGGGACTCACCTTCTTTCTTTTTTCTCGGCCATGCATAGATTGTTGTCGGAATTAGCACGAGAGCTAGGAATGACAGCAAGAAATAGTAGAAAGTTCCACCGCTTTCATCGTATTCGAACTTCTGACCGGCCATGTTTCAGGCTTAATTGAACGAACAATAGCTAGCACTAATTTAAACAAAAGGTGTTTATTTTATTATTTAATTCTACGTTACACGATTTATTTTCACGGCCGAATTGTCCTCACACATCATCACAAAACTGCCTGCTAGTAGTGCAACATTTTGACACGTACGTACCGTGTTTCGTTTAAGTGCGCTGAGAGCCATCTGACGGAGGTGCTTTGAATGAAAATGTTCCGAAAAATATGAACAAGGGATTTGGCGGGATGAGGCTTTTGAAAAAAAGGTGGGCTTATGCAACGCCATCTAGATACATCAAGGCCGTAAGTCAGCTGTGCCATGCCTACTAAATTTTGGATTTACACCAAAACCATCTACATATACAGCCAGGCTGTACAACGAAAACTTATACACGTATGGGGCACGAGAGGCCAGAGTCAGTCGAAAATTTATACGGGATTGTATGAACGGAGTACGGTCGATCGTACTTTTTTACACGAAAAATACGGGATAATATGCATTTTTAACAGTCAAATACGAGTATGTTGTGGCCTGATATGTTTTAAAAGGGATATAATAACAATTTGGTCCATGTCGTTAATTTTTGCCGAAAAATTAAGTTTTTTAGATGATGGATACCCGCATTGTTTACATCGATCTGCGCGTGAGATATTGAGAGTGCGTGAATGTCACCGTATTGAATTGTTTTATATTTATTTGAAAGCATGCAATTGTTCCTTCCAATAACCAATATTGATGATGATTGATCTGTAAAACACAAAATCTTATTAGAATGTACATATTTTCTAACAAACGTACCTTTATACTTACACCGCCAATTCGAAAGTGAAAATAAAAGTCAGATTCTGTCATTTATGCGGTTGCGCTCTCCCATGGTGGAATTGTCAAACGTGCATGAAAGTCAAAGCCAACTACGTACCGAGAGTCCACGCACACAATCACACAACCCTGGTTCCTGGCTGTATATGTAGATGGTTTTGATTTACACGAACAAACAACAACAAGCATATGACGTAATTAAAAGGAACAACAAAACATTGCAAATTTAGTAGGCGATTTTTCTACATTGCGCCGGCACACTACAAACTTTTAATTGGCCGATATTTTTATCGTTCTTCTAATCAGCACGAGACCATATGGAAGTGCGCACACTTGATATCACTTGGTCTCGTGCTAATTAGAAGAACGATCAAACTATCGGCCGATTAAAAGTTTGTAGTGTGCCGTAGCTCTTAATATACAGGGTGTCCCATTCATGGTGGAGAATATTTTAATGGTAGGTAGTGTGGCTCATTTGGAGAAAATTAATGTACAACGGGACCCCTCTATTTGTAACCGTTACAATGTTATAGCATTTTTTGTCAAAATGCACGACTTGCTGAACTAAATCAAAATTTGCCACGCCACCAATCATTTCATCCGAGATATGACTTCACTTTCTGAAACTACATAAAATTTCCAATAAAACGACACCTCGCCCGTTACGAAGTTGCTCGTATCTTCCGAGATACACCCGTTCAAACTTTAAAGAAATTGTAAAATTGGTTTTTTCATAAAAAATTCAAATAATAAAATCGTATGCAATTTTAAAATTTCTTGCGATCTCAGCAGGAGTATATGAGTTTGTCTTTGTTGCAAGAATGGACAATTTTAACCGCAAAAATCATTGCAAATTATTGTGCTCAGTGATGTAATTTATAGCATAACGTAAAATTTTGCTAAACGACATCAGTAGCGGGTGCTTATTAGTAATGCTTGAAATATATCAGATGCAGAAACAGCAGCAGCGGAACAATGCATTACTGGCATTGCAGTAGAATCTCGGTAATCCGGCCTGCATATAATCAGGAACTCCTCGATATCCGGCGTTTTCACAAAACCGACCCAATCTCAGTAATCCAGGACTTTTCTAACCAGGAGCCTCTATAGTCCGGAATGCATGATGATATATAGCGTGCCATGCGGCCATCGCAGATATTCACACAACCGTTGTGAATCGGTCACTAAGTCAACAAGAATGGATTTTTTTTTCTTGAGAATAATGAGAAATAAGAAAAGAAACTAAATTATTGACGAATTAGAGCATGAACTTTGATTTAAAACTAGTTTGAATTAAATTAGTTAAAATGTACTTATTATTTTGTCCAGCCATTATTAGTTATTGGCCCATTCTCTCGTAGATATTATATGGTTAATGGTTAGTCTTATCGCCCAGAGAAGACACACACAATATTCAAGAATCGGAACTATACAAATTACACTCCCCAAATTAAGTTCCCTTTATTAGACTGAGGGCATGCGATTTGACATGAATTCTGTACTGATAGGAAGGGTAGCAGTAGCAACCTACTCATGATTTAAACCAAACTTTTACACTGTGATCTCGGCGAGAGAAGAATATGCTGACCGGAGCAGAGCACTCCATCCCAGTAAAATAATATTTACTTGGGCGGCTCAAAGAACGAAAGAGGTTCTACCGCTAGAATCAGCGGTCTAGGTACATATCAGTATCAATATTTACTGTCTGGCTAAGTTGCAATTAAAGCGCTATCAAGTCAAAGCTGAAAGATGCACTAAACTCGCAGAATCAGTCGACACCAGGGAATATCTTGTGCTCTATAGCTAGAGGAGTCCTAAAACCGATTAAATTTAACATAATGTGAACGTTGTGTTTTACAACCTCACCCAATGTCATCCGGCATATCGTAGTAGATCCAGTCGACCCTTAATCGATCCATCAAGTAAAAAGAATAAACAGGGGCAAGTTTTTAAACTCTTCCATGCGAATGAAAAAAAGCCCGATTACTAAAATCCCGTAACCTTAAGGGCTCTCGTCCACTGGAAGCGTAAACTTGAGCGGCGCGGCGCTCCAGCGGCAAAGCTTTCACAAAATGTGCGAAAAAAAGCTTTTACTAGTAAAAGGTATAAGCACACACAATATTCAGAAAGCTTTTCCATTGTATTGAATGGAATTTTTGTTTATTTTGCATAGTTACGCCATATTTTGCTTGGTTACGCCATTCAAATTCGGAAAAGCTTTACGCCTGCCGTCCATTACCTGCTTCGAGCGGCGCGGCGCTCCCGCGTTTAAAGCTTTTCCGAATTTGAATGGCGTAACCAAGCAAAATATGGCGTAACTATGCAAAATAAACAAAAATTCCATTCAATACAATGGAAAAGCTTTCTGAATATTGTGTGTGGTTATACCTTTTACTAGTAAAAGCTTTTTTTCGCACATTTTGTGAAAGCTTTGCCGCTGGAGCGCCGCGCCGCCGCAGGCGTAAGGATAGTAATAATTGGCGTGGGATTTGCCTACTTTCAGCTGTCTCCAAGCTAATGGCTAAAGTTATTTTGAACCAGATGCGAAAGTAATGTTGGTTTCAAGATGAACGCTGCCAAGACTAAGTGCTTGAGCTTTGATCCAGGGGGACAAAGTGGATTTGAGTTAGAGCTTGATTCAGACTTAGGAATATTGTTAGGTAAATATAGTACATTATTTGTATTTTTCTTATCTATTTTCGGTGTTTTAGATCTCGTGGACGTTGTAAAGGATGAAAGTTTCGTCCTCCAAATTTTAAACTGCATTCCCTTCCAGATATACGCTTCATAACCTATTGGCTTGCGCTTACGTAGGAACTAGCGGCATGTAGTGCGGTCAGACAAAGTTCGACTATATCTAAGTTTCGGGAATAACTTCCGACCAGGTGCGAATGGATGGGGAGTGAGTTAACAGTGGAATACGATCCCTCCCTTTTCACAGATGGGTCCAAAATGGACTGCGGGCGCAGGAGTTTTCTGTGGCACACTCAATATCTCTGAATCTTACCGTCTTCCTGATCATGCCAGCATTTTCCAGGCTGAATTGTTTGCAACCATGAAAGCATGACACTCACTCCGGAACATACAAGACAAGAACATCATAGCCATCTGTTCAGATAGTCAGGCTGCTATCTTGGCACTGAAATCCGTAGGGATATTCTCCAAGCTTGTGAAAAGCTGTAGAGAAACACTGAACAACCTTGGAGGAAGGCAAACAGTGACCCTGCTTTTGGTGCCGGGACAGAGGAACATACAGGGAAATGAGGTTGAGGATGAGTTGACCAAACTGGGGGCAACTCTGGACAGCTCCCAAGCGGAGCGCGTGGACACTCCGATGGCAGCTGTCAGAAGAAAAATTTACTCTCTTTATCTCGTGTATGCTTATCGTTATTGGCGGAGCATTAGAACTTGTGTAACATCAAGGAAGCTATGGCCATCCTATGACATGAAAAGAACGTCAAAGATTCTGACCAGACCGCGTAAGGAAATTGCTAGACTTACAGCGGTTATTACTGGACATTGACTAATAGGGGACCATGCAGCCAGGCTGCGTATTCTCCGCACTGTCACAATTGCGATAATAATTCGAATGAAAGAGAAACTCTATTTCAGTTTCAATGCGAATTCCCAGGTCGCGCCAGATCCCGCTACCAAACGTTTGAATGTGCGTTTTTGGCCGACTAGAGGATGCGTCGGAGGCGAAAATAGGGGAGCTGCTTCACTTTCTAAATCTCTCTAAATGGCTCTAGGTTCGTCTCCTCTCGAAATTATATTTCCTGTAACCTCCATCCTTTAATTAGCTTAACGGAGTTTTGTGCTAATTGGGCTCTTGGCCTGTCTCGCCTTTAGCCACCACTTTTATCAACCAATGGATGTCCGTTCTTTTTGTCTGCTCATTGAGAATCATTTAGGAGTCTTTGTCAAGTCTTATTTTCACGTCGTACGTTTGATTTTCAACAGTGCGATAAAAACGTTTGTCTAAACAATTTTGTTTGAGCCACGACCATTCTTTTAGAGAATATCAATGAATTCAAATAAAATATCTAAACTTAAAGTATTACTAATTTATTTTATATTTTACCCAATAATATTCAATAAACCAAGAGGTAAATTTTAAATAATATCTTCTACTGCATAAATAATATAAATGTGTGTATAATTTTCATATTTCGATAATATAGCGTTTTATATATGCATTAAATATCCATCCAACAAACGCCATAGACATTATAAGCTAATTAAGCATGGTATGTTTATCGTAAATGTTGCGTCTTTGTTCGCGTACTTGTCGCTTCCATTTGTCTTGTTGATGTCCAACCCGATTCAGAACATTACCGCGTGAGCTCATTGCCTGAACGGAAGCGGGTGACGATTGACCAGGAACTCCAACAGATGTTGTATCGTCCTGTGAATAGAAGTGGTTGGGTTTTTGTTGTGTTTCTATTATAAATATCACATAAAATAATTGAACTACAAATTATGCTATAAAAATGATAGCAAAAATAATACACACGAACAAGATCAACATTTTGAATAAAGAGCGAAATTTATAGGTTTTTTACCAAAATTCCATGTGGATAATAAAATAACATTGTCACTCAGTACTATTGTCCTTTTTTTTAACAAAGAATGTATATGTAAATCAAAATGAGAAATATAAAAGTCAAAATGTGTGTGAAACTATGAGTATTAACGGAAAAAGATAAACAAAATGAAATGTACAAATACTAATTATCTAAATCTTTATTATAATCTAAACGAGTATATTGAACGTTAGGATAAGGAATATCTACATCTTCATTGGTGTGCTCCTGATAGTTGGCCTTCGCACGTTTGTTTAGTAGAGGATCCAGGCACATGAGGAAGAGCATATAAATGACCAGTATGGATATTATCCATATCACCATGATGACAACGACCTGTAAAAAATACGAGACACTTAAAATATTTTATTCGAAAATATATAGTAGGTAGGAAAAAATACTTTAATAATTGCCGTGTTACGATATTCATAGTTGCATTCACATCGGGGGCAAAACTCACGCTCTTTTCCCATTAGCTTGTCACGGACTCTTGGAAGAATAACGCCATCACAGTTGCTGTTTGAGATATATTTAAGAGAGAGAGTGATATTATTTTTGGTTTTAATGGTATTGGAATTTTTAATATTTTACATTACATTATATACATAAGTAAGGAACGAAGAAATACACCGGAATGAATGTTACGCCCTATTAAATAATTTTAATGGTTAACAATTTATTGACAAATGGGCGTTTTCTGTTCAATCTTGTTTATAACCAACCTATAGGCGATTATAGGATGGTAATTTTATATTATTTAGTATTTATTTATTAAATGGCTTTAAAAGCACGTGACAGTCATGTAGATTATATGTTCATCCAAACAAAATATCCATTACGTAATCTTCGTAGTGAATTAAGGATTTCATGTTCATCATTTCATTTAAATGAGCCCCTTCAATGATATTTTTACCCTACTCCCTTGTCTGAGACTAAAATCCTACACAATCAATGTACTGGGATCACAACCAGACTAAGAAAACATATGTTCGGATAGAAAGAGAAGAATAACCGAGAGAGCTACACTGCCCTTGTCTTTTGTTGGGTGAGACAGGGCGCGGACTGTAGCCCATAGTTTGCTAACACCTTGTGAGAGGTCGCAGCTATCTAGATGCTCGTTCCATTTCTCTTTTTTGTAGGTGTTGACTTGTCGATTTATTTCTAAGTTTAGCTCATGAATTCTGGGGTCTGCCGGATTTGCGCGTCTTAAATCGTCCCGTTCGTCGGCTAACCTTGCGGTAGTAGTTGGGAAATATGGCCGAACTTTGGGGATACGTCCTGCCGGAATGTAGCGAGCTGCCGCTTTGGCAATGACGTTCCTTATGTTCTTTTCGGCTTCCCGTGTGTTCGTAGGAGTAGGTAGCGCGGCGAACTTCGTCGTTGTGAACGCAGTGAAACCCTCCCAATTTGCCTTTTTACGGTTGATAAACGTACGCCGTTCTGATGTCGTTAGTTCGGCTGGTTTATCTATGTTTATTAATATGGGGAGGTGATCGGATTGGAGAGATGTTGTTGTCTCCCATCGGGTTTCACTTATCAAACTGGCGCTCACAATAGTTATGTCAGGAGAACTATGACAAGCGCCAGCGACACGTGTAGACGAAATTCCATTGATAGCGCAGAAGTCTGATGGGTCTAGTTTGGACGCGATATCTATACCTCTGGCATCATTTTCGAGGTGAGAGTGCCAGAGTTCGTGGTGCGCGTTAAAGTCGCCAAGTAGGATCCTATGCTGTCCTATGAGGAGTGGACCAATATCGAACTTATAACCAGAGCCACAGCTAGAAGCTGGTGGAACATAGATGTTTATAAGTTCGATATTGGTATTGCCGGATTTAACGGCAATAGCTTGCATTTCCGCGGTGCCGTCGTTGAAACGAAGATCTAATACACTGTATTGCACGGTTCTGTGTATTAGGAATGCAAGTCCTCCTCCTGGATTAGGACCCTGTCTGCCGACTCTATCACGCCTTAAAAGTATGTAATCGCCGCGGATGTTAAAATCGGGAGTTGATGGTTGGAGCTTTGTCTCCTGAAATGCCGCTATCAGAATTCTGCGCGTAATCATGAAACGGACTATCTCGTCGATCTTCAGACGGATTCCATTGCAGTTAAACTGCAATATGGAGAGTGGGGTGTACACTGTGGCGGGGGTGCAGGTGTTAGACTTGAGCGATTATGTCTTGTTGTATTGTTGGCTACGGGTATCGGTGGTGGAGGATTTCGGGTGCTGGGGCCAGGATTGGCCGGAGACGGTGGTGGACCATTAGCTTGTGAGCTAGGGCCTGGGGTGGCTGGGGGCCGACCCGCGTGCAGACACCCTGGAGCAACAAAAGACAACTTGTCATAATGTCTCATTTTTCTTAAGCCTGAGCAGTAGAAATGACACCATTCTCCGCAGCAGGTACACCTCAAGGACCTGGCGTTCCCGAAGATACGTCGGTTGCATACACAGCAGATGTAGATTTCGGGACCTGGATTGGTCTCGATGCCGGCGCGGATTAAAAGAATTGAGAGCAACCGCGCTGAGATGAAATGCTCCCAATTTGACGAAAAAACACATAGAACACGTCCACACACATACACAGACATACACATCCCTCCTGCATCGAACCTTCATGGTTCTTGCCATGGAGGGGTCTTTTGGCAACTCTTGGCCGTTTCGATTTTGGATGAAACAGGTGTGGTCCGCCCCGGAGAGGCTTGAAAAACCCGTGTGGCAGCGAGCTGCCACCGGGAATGGTTGACCGTAGGACCGCCCAGATCAGTCGTCAGAGTTAAAAAGACAATTGAATTCGGAGTGTGTGATAAGGTTGTCAGCAATACCACTTCCTTAGTCGCATTGTTAGTTTATTATTCTACGATAAGAATATTTCTTATCATCTTCTTCTGAATAATAAACTCGTTTCTCTATGAATCTGTTTAAATTTTTTGTTCTTCTTTTTTTTTTAGCGGTGAACATGAACAAGTGGTCCTACGACAACCTTGCTGTCTTACAGCAATCTCAGCCTCTTCGGGCGGACCACACCCGTTTTCAACCGAAAACGGCCAAGAGTTGCCACTACGCCTCCCTGGCAAGAGCCCTGAAGGTCCGATGCAGGAATATTTTTGTTAATGATCTACCTCTGCAAGTTTCTTCTTTCTGCCTGCTTTATGCTGACGACCTGAAACTTTACAGGGGTAGGTCATTTGATGACTGGCTTATTCTTTAAGGGGACTCAGCGCCGGTCCTCGGTATTATGGCGCCCTGTTCATATACTAAAAAGTCGCCCTTCTATATATTAATCAGGAATGGAATGTAGTAATCTGCCATAGTCATTTTCCATATGAATTTTGTGGCTGTATGGCTGACACTTTGAATTTGTATGGAAGATAGCTGTCACTGAGACAGATCATTAGATGTGATAAAATAGTAATTCTTAGAGCCGGTTTTTAATCCATTGTCAAATTATGTAACGATACTATGGCCGGCAGATGAATTGAACGGTGTATGATGTCAGATTTCGATAGAAAAGTCATTTTTAAGAAAATATACGAGGCCTAAATATGTTTTGTAAAATAATTGTTCCTATTATCCACACTTGACAACTTTCTTTTTAAATTCCTTTCTAACATGTTTCGCTTTTCACTTTAAAACGCAGAATACGATAAAATCCGTTGGCCCCGAAAATCAAACTTACCTACTTACCTACTTATGTATTATTTTTCGATTCCCCGGTCATTTCATCGTGGAAAATATGTAATGACCGGGGAATCGACAAATAATACCTAAAATGGCTGAGAAAAATTTTGGGACCTTTTTCGGATTTGTAGCTTATAGAATTCCCCAGCATTTGCCACATGTTCCACGACAGTAAGTATGCATTTTCATTGATAAAACCGCTGCGGACAAAAATTTCATTTCATTTCATTCCGCCCGAGGTCTATCCAGACCTTAAAGCGCAGAATAGGTCCCGAGAAGACTATTATTCTCTACTCTGTTTTGTACCAGAAATAAATTTGTGCCTGCGTGTAATACAAAATAAACTGGGGTTTCCCCTAAACTAAATGCACATCAATAATATTGAGAATTTTTGCTCTAGGCGCACTATGTGGCACTTGCGCCAACCATGCATAGCAATTAAGATACACACACATGATGGCTTATTGTATTTTGTACTACGGGAAGGCGCAAATTTAATTCTTGCGCCAGGCCAGTGAGACCATTTGTACAATGGTACAAAATAGAGTAGATATTGGGTGAGGTTATGAAACATGCGCTTAGGAGATTTGTTTGTAGGGATAAGTTTCTGATCCGTAACGGCCGGTTGATTTGAAATTAAAGGTAACGTTGCGCGAACGTTGTGTTTTATAACCTCACCCAATGATATTCTCTTGGCGAGGGGAAGGTCTGCTTGAGGAACAGAAATGCACGATAGATACATATACATACTATGGTGGATGCTATATATTATTGGTAATATTATATGATCGATTACGCTGAGCGCAATATTCCACTATTGCGCCAGCATTCTATGAATACTCATAATATGCTTGCATTTTTCCACTGTGGATTTCTCTTTAATGAAATTATGGTAAGGCTAATTCGTGAGCGCAGTGAGTAAGGTAGCTCAGGAACCTGTGAAATATGTGGAAGAAGTGCAGAGAAAATTTTATGTTTCATATTTATTTCCTGATTTTTCTTTGCTTATTGGTGCGCCCTTGTAGATTTGGCGCCTGGCGCGACTGCTCCACCTGCTCCTATAGAAGCTCCGGGCCTGGTTAGGCGAATACTTAGCCAACCATAATTCAGTTTGAAATCTTAATGCCTTTTATCGGGCCTACCATCCGTTTTCCGCCTCTTAAATATTTCTTTTGTTTTAAATTTAACATAAGTTGCACACAAAAGCAAATAAAAAATGTTATGGTTGAAATACATTTCCCGCGTCAGCATCAGAATCGGCAGAGGCATCGGCATCAGCAGAAAAATTTCAATTTAGAACACACGCATTTGCCTTTGATGACCCACATTGACAGCAGAAGCAGAAAAAATGCTTCTGCCGCTGCTGCTGTTGTCAATGTGAGTCATCAAAGGCAAAGGCGTGTGTTTTAAATTGAAATTTTTCTGCTGATGCCTCTGCCGATGCTGACGCGGGAAATGTATTTCATCCATTATCCATTTGGAAATCACACCCTGCACTGAAAAGAATTAAAAAATTAACAGTGTCTTTATTATTTTGACCAAGTTGATTTGTCGACTTCAAAGTTTATATAGGAGGGATCTGAAGAAATATGCCAGAGCCATTTTATTTTTCGGGCCATTGGTACTGTGTTGTATCAGTATTGTTACAACGACTATCCATTTCGAATATTACTATACAGTAATGAGGTCGTGCTCTGTGGCCGTGATGGTTCGGTCGCCACTCTGTGAAATAGACACTCATAGAGAAACGAGTTTCCAAACTCGGCACGACTCGTCGCAAGTTTATTATTCAGAAGAAGATGATAAGAAATATTCTTATCGTAGAATAATAAAAAACTAACAATGCGACTAGGAAGTGATATGGCTGACAACCGTATCACACTCCGAATTCAGATGTCTTTGTAACGTTGATGACTACACTCGGTAGTCATCAACGCACCATGCTCCACTAGGAGTTACGGTAATCAAGAGAGAGAGAATGAGGATAGCGCCTAACTCTGATCCCTATTTCTTGTAAAAAAAAAGCTATCGACGACAGGGGACCATTTGAAATTTGAAACGTCAAAAGTTGACTCGGAGAGATAGCTATTTGTGACTATTGGTGTTTTGGAACAACGGAAAATTAATCTTAGTAACTATTTTCATTCAGATCGTATAAATGGAACGTACTCCGGGTGCAGTAGCACTTTTCTGCTACTCTGCTTCGTTGAATGCACTCATTCATACTTTCCAAGGCGCCATCTTGAAACATTCATACGAATCTCAGACATTTGTCAGCTGTCATGTGTCATCACATGTAGCAATTTTCTGAGTCTTGTTTTCAGTCAGGTTGGTTAAATTGCAGAAATAATGTCCGTGGCAACGAAAAGAAAGCGAGTTTCAAAAAAGAACAAAGCCTCATGGCGTAAATATACCGATATAAAGGACGTCGAAGATTTTCTGGAAGATCAACGTCTGGAGGAGCGTATAGGGTAAAACAATAACCGCCGTTCGCGTGGACATTGTTCAGAATAAAATCTAACCTATAAATTCTGTCCACAGAAAAGCATCATTAAAAGAGGACGAAGAATTGTTCACTGTTGATACTATTGGAGATGATAAACGCAAGGCTCCAAAGGTTGTATCTCAGAAAAAGAAGCGCAAGGAAAATGCATTGAAACCTCCACGTTCGTTAGCTGCCTTGGAAAACACATCTAAAGTAGAAGATCCCATCAAGAAGAGGTGAGCATAGCAATTTCCAATATAGATGAGACTTCAGGTGATTTTTTCTTAAACAGAAACATTGTTAAGCGCAAACGTATTGGGAAAGATGTCATCAGTCAAGCGCTTGCCGGGAAAAGCTCGGAGAGGATAACACAAGCGTTTAAGGATAGTAAACGTTACGGCGCTAAGCTTCGCGACGAAAAGGAAAAAAAGCGTAATAAAATTTTTCGTAACAATTTATGGGAAGAAACCGATGAATTAGCCCCACAGCCAGAGTTGAAGGATGCATGGATCGACCGGAATTTAGCTATTTATCATCTTCAGAATACTGGAAAAAGGCAAATGCCGAGACCGACAATGACAGACATTAAAACGACAAAAGCTAAGTAAGTAGATCTAAAATAAACCCTTTTTGACGGATGGAACGAACAACACTTGAATGCTTCCAGTTGTGTCGATGTTTTCCTCGCCTGTAAAACAAATTTAAAAAAGAAAAGGAATTGTGTTTCCTAAGACGGGATGTTTTATTTTTTTTGTAAATGATCATTTCGGGCACAAGATGTGCCCTTCTTCAGTACAGATCCACTGAAGACGAGCACAACTTAATCCCTTCTTAGGAAACACCACTCCTTTTCTTTTTTAAACACTTAAATATACAATCTTTTGCAGAGCATTAGAACTTCCACATCCCGGTATGAGTTATAATCCCAGCCTCAAGGATCATCAGGACTTAATGAATCAAGTGCTGGAACGTGAAGGCGAAATTATCAAAAAAGAAGCACACTTAAAACGTGTCACGACCGACATGTTCTCAAAATTAACTGAAGAGGAGCGAGACCGGGCACACTTAAAGGAAGCCGCAGCGGGACTAAATGTGGACGGCCTAGATGAAGAAGATGGCGAAAATGATGGTGAAGAGGTCATTGAAGGAAGATTATCTTTAAATCCACCTGTTCAGAACAAGAAAAAAGATAAAAAGGCGCGTCGTAAGCAACGCGAACAACGACAGCTTAATCAAGAACGGAATTTGAAGAAATTGGAAAAGAAAAAGATTACTGATATTTACAGGTACTTCTATTTATTAATCACTGATTTGATGCGAATAAAAAAACCTTTTTTTTTGTAGATTGCGACATATAACCGCTGAAGTTGTAAAAGAAGAGAGTCTTCTCAACCAAATGATGAAAAAACGAAAAGAAGTTTCTAAGGAAAAAGCTTTTAAACCGCGTCGCTTGGCTAAGTTAAAGTTCGAAGAAGAAGAAATTCCGATAAACACCGTTTCTGATCTAACTGGAAATCTTCGAAACTTAAAGACAGAAAGCAACGTGCTGGTGGATCGTTTTAAAAGTCTGCAGAAGCGGAACATTTTGCCACCGAGTGTGGACGTTGGAGTGCGAAAACGGAGGAAAATTAAACGATTTGCTCGTAGCTCACATAAGGAAGGGCCAACAGGAAATAATAAAAAATAAAATTCTTATCCAGAATCTGATATGTATTTTATTTGTCTTATAAACTGTATAGCGAGTGAAAAAAGGCAGACATTTATTTTGCCTGCAAATACACGTTCCAAGCTTGGAGCATATGCTAGACTAACTTTCTTTAATTTTCAGAATGTTTTCAAATTGCTTCGAACTTCCACACATAAAAGATGTAGCTTTGCCCAAACAGAACCGTGCCAATGGTGCTTCACGAATTTATGTCCGCATTGCAACAGTTTTCTGAAATGATAGGCTTGCGTTTCAGGCAATCGCTCCGGAGACCCGCATTCTCTCAGACCATCCCTTTCTTTGACTTTTTACGAGGCATAGAGCCGTCGCAAGCCATGTTCAACTGCGTCGATGAGACGACCTTTGTTCCCCAAAATCTTCGATGGGACAAGTTAGAAATCAAACAAAATTTTTGTAGACCATCCAACAGTGCGTGGTTGAACTTCGGTCGTATGCTCGTCCAGCCTGCTTACAATCCGTCCTGTGCTCTGCGATGGCAATCAAGAATGGACCCTAACCCCACACTATGAAGATCTGTTGGACACATTCGAGCGAAAGGATCTCCAGAGAATTGCAGTTCACGAACAAGATGAATGGCAGATCTGGTACTACCATGAGTTATATTATCTGCTATTCGATGAGCTACATGTGTCGAAAATCGCGCAATTGAGTCGATTACAATGAGCGGGACATATAAAAAGGATGAACGACAATCTTATGTCAAAGGACGTGAAGATCGCGCAACGAGTGAACGGAGATTGCGTGGACGACCGAGAGCTCGATGTGCAGTAGGAGAGGGCGCCCAATAAATGTTCGGCTTCCGAAACTGTAGGGCAAAGCTATTGGAGATCAACCATACAAGAGGCCGAGGCCTAGCCGGACGTGGCTAGTGATAGCCTTCTCCTTTATAGTATGCAGCCGAAGATCCTGTGCTCTCTGGTAATAGTTTACATATAATTGCAAGAATATAGAACATAGAGATTTGCTCTAGTACTCTACTACTACTACCGTGGACACTGAATGTACTCCTTATCTGCCTCCTGGCACAATATTCAACGGGGATCTCTTATTACAGGACGCCGTTTTGTGTCCTTTCTGTCGTCATGTTGTTGTAGCGATTCAAGAGATTTTTTTTTCTCTTGAATCGAAGGGGGTCTTGGCAGCTCTTGGCCGGGTAGCTCCGGGACGATTTACATCGAAGAACCGGCTGCCGTAGGAGCATTTTATGGACAACACAAACATCCATGGGCCACAGTGGGATTCGAACCCACGCACCGGCAACTCAGAGATAGAGTGACATCTCTGCCACTGAACCACCGAATGCCGAATCTGTCGTCATGTCGTGATTGCTGTTGCAGTCCGTCGCTAAGTTATAAATTGCGAAACTATTGAATCATCTCTTAGGGACCAATATGTAGTCTTAAGCGAGGACTCGCTCAAACCAAAATTGGCCCTGCGACTTAAAGAGGTATCACATGGCGTGTGAACGTTTAATGTTCCCCTTAAGCCATGCACACATTTGAGCATTTGTGTGCGCGCGCAGTGTTTGCAAGCAAAATCGGTACGCACATAAATGCTCGAGCAAACACATTGGTCGCGCCCGCACAAATGCTGAAAGGTGTACATGCCTTGTGGTCTAAACAACACCGACCAGAAGTCTTTCTTGATAGGCCTCTTTAGATGATTCTGGAACCGGAATCGGCGACAATAGTCTACACAAGTTAACGGTGTAGTCAGAGACCTTCAGAGAGAAGTTCACGGACACTAAAAACTAAACACGTGGGGGCATTCAATGGAAGGGTATAAATCCATTGTTACCAACATACTCGAACCGTAGGCAGTCGACGTTAAGAAACGTCCAGTGACTCGATCTTGGCGATGTTACAACGAAAGAGGAAATCTGCTCATCAGCGATTTGGCGTCCAACCCGGCGCTATAAAATCAATTAGGAACACGTGTGGTGGCACCCAAATTTCAACCATCAGCCAGCCGATGAAGAAACTCATAAAATGAGATTCGAGTAGTTAAATCTAAATCACTGCAAGGCGGCACATCATCTGCGATCGCACACTGTGAAATTGCATGCCATCGATGGCGCAATCATTTGCAACCTATACAAAAATCTGCGCGACACGATTTAGGTCGCGGATCACCATAATTTAGCAGCAGTTTGGTCCTGCGGAGATCAAGCCCTAGAAAAAGGAATGACGAGAGAACAAAGTGGAGTGGTAACAACCTAAGTTAATGCCGTTTAATTTTTAAAGCTGCTATGTCCCGCCACGGTGGAACGACTCTAAACTCGATGTATTTTTGGATGGCCTAGTGCATGCCCCAAGTTTACATAGCCCCGTGATAATTGCTTGGGACGCCCGGCCTCAGGAGCGGGGTAGTTGGGAAACGAATAAGCGTGGGAGGATGCTTTTTTGCGTATCGACATTGTTCTTTTAATCTTGAGTGGGAGCGACACCCGACGGTGTTTCCTTTTCTGAAATGGCAGACAAATGGCCAGACATCCATTCGTTGGATAGGCCGCTAGGCGTTTTGATGACGAGGTATTTAGGGCATTCTTGCTGCTAGCAGGTTCCATCCATGGATCAACCGAAAAAAAGAACCGCGCCGATTTACATAGCAATTAGAAATTTCTTACGATGCCTCCATGCCTAGGTGAGGCACCACTAAGGGTATGTACATGCCTGAATGTGCGACGCGGTTAAAGGGCGATGCACACACTGGAACACAGTAATCTGCTTTATATGTATAAGCTGCGCTTTTTCCTCTACACAATTTGGAGACCGAAGCCATCACAGAGATGCCAACCTCGTCCAGGTTGGAATCGACAGGTCCGGTCGGCATTCCAAACAATGCTCTAAAAATAGCAGCTCAAACAATGCCGGGAAATTTATCGAAGTCTTTGAAACTTGTTTGGTAGAGCAGACCTTTGCGAAATGGTGCCAAAAGCAGAACCTTGTACTTATTCCAAAATCGAAATAGCCGGCTGGCGAGCCAAATTCGTATCGCTCTATTTATCAGCTTGATACCACTGGAAAACGGAACGGATTATTTTCACCGATTGTCAGTGGTAGTCGAAGAAGAAAGGAAAACTCTCAAACTGACTGTATGGTTTTTGACGAGTACGTTCAATAGTAGATGCAATCGCATTGATAAGATACTTAGTAACTGACTCTCTCTGCAAAGGCACATGCTGTGGTATGGTGACGTTAGATGTGACTCCACGAGTTGAAAGTGTATCCACGCCAGGTTGCAAAGTATGAGTGTGCCCGACTACCTGGCGGGTATAGTTAAGAGCTGTCTCTCATGTCGAATGCTAGAAAAAGGGAAAGGCTTATTCAAACGACGAGTCGTACGGTCGGTAAGCTCTAGATATCAAAATGCATTGGCTTATATGGGAAGCCGTGACGGCTCGTGCTTGCGAGCTACAACGGTTTTGTACATCGAGCCGTAAATTGGTGGCCCGTGGTGCACGTACCGTGAAACCGATTAACTCGGTTTATACAAGGTGGGGCAAAAGTAATCATCCGATGTTCCTTTGCTGTATTTTTCTTAATAAAAAAAACTTCGGTTTTGCTTATGAAATACGTTTATTTAATCCCTTAGAATTTATTGTATCAAGTCGCAATAATGATATCGGGCAAGTGGCCGCCGCCACAGTTGATTACCATCCGGGCCCGTTTTATGGTATTTTCCATCACTCTTCTTAGAATATCGGGCGACAGGTTTTCGCATTCGGCGAATATTCTCCTTAAGGGCTTCAAGAGTCTGAGGCTTGTTGACGTAAGCCCGCGACATCAAAACACCTCATAAAAAGAAGTCTGAAACAGTTAAATCGGGTGATCTGGCCGGCCAGCGCAAATCACCAAAACGAGAGATTAACCGACCCGGAAATGTTTCCTTCAGAATATTGAGTGTGTCTCGAGCAGTGTACGCGGTTGCATCGTCCTGTTGGAACCACATGTTTTCCAGTCTTAGTTCATCCAATTTAGGAAGAAAAAAATCGTTAAGCATGACTCTGTAAGCGCACGCCATCCACAGTCATCTTTTGACCCGCGGCGGCGGCCACTTGGCCGATATCATTTTTGCTGGAATAACGCTGATGGGTTTACACGTGAAAGAGACTAACAGGCGGTATAGTGGGCGCAACGAAGAAACTACATATTAACAAGCCGGTAAATTGGAGTGGTTTCACGATGTTTGAGTCTCAGAGAAAGTGGAAACTCAGATGGGTTGACGCTCCATCTGTTTGATGGACGCCCCTCTTGAATCCCGAGATGCAGTATGCATGCGATATTTGCATCGTTTTAATCTAAACGAGTCGGCAAAGTGCCATCGGTGCAAGCGGGTGGAAAAAGATGCGAGGCACAACTTACCCAAGGTTTGCAGTGTCGCGGGACCGACTCGAGTTGGATCTGGGCTATAAGTCCCGCAAATTTGGCAGGTTTTATGCTGCAATCCAACGATAATTATCATTGGCTTATATGGGAAGCTCACGACGGCCGAAAGGCGTGACGCTGTCAAAACACGGCTTGCGAGACATCACGGCTTTCAGCCGTCGTGTGCTTCCCATATAAGCCAATGCATTTTTATGTCTGGAGCTTGCGAGTCATATGGCTCGTCCTTTGAATGAAGCCTTAGGAGACAATGGTATGCTATCTACTAGACTTGCCTTAAGAAGTACCCTAACCATAGGCCATACCTCCCCCTTCCAGGACGGTGGGTTTTATCCGCCTTAAAGTCGGAATGTCGCCGGCAGGCCCCCCCCCTTTGGAACCTCATCTTAGGCTGCGACTTCTCTAACATCACAAACCATCTCGAGACCAACTCCATGATGATTAGGGACCATGGTCCCTTGGGCATACCCATCCCTGAGGTTCACTATTCGCTATAGATTTCTCAATAGCAGATGTGATCATTCTTCGGCCCCCTTTCTGTTAGACCTAACGAATTTGGCTCGCCAGCTGCAGAATCGTTGTGCCTGTGACTACTCGTCTGCTTAAAGCCTACTCGTGGGGCTACCGTTCACTTCAGAGTGGCCCCTTCCGCTTACTAGGCAGCAATTTGACTAAGGCGTGTGGTCATCATTCCACAAACTAGTTGGATATAGGCGCGTAGGCATTTTGCATCAAGACCTTTCTCCCTAACTAGCCCCTTAGTGGCTCGGGTTAATCGAAGCCGCCAGCTCCGAGGCTCTACAGTCTACACGAACGCTTATAACGGATTCCTCCCCAACGAGGAAACACTGCGTCGTGTTCGACTTATATGACTGCCTTTCCGAAGGAATAGGGAAAAAGACAGCCATGCCGTGAGCCACCCGTAAATGACTCGGGAACACGGGAAATTCACAAGGAGCTTTGTACGGAGGAAGCCAGGCGTAAATAACGACAAACGTAAGAATCTGACATCTGTGTCTACAGTCGTAGAGTATATGTACTACATGGACATTTCCCGCACAGCTCTATAAACTAAAATGTACGGGACATCGCATTTGATATTCGATCCAACTTATTATACCAAATATATTTTGTTTTATTTGCGCATATAATTTACCGCATCACGTGAGATTAATTATTCTACACCCTCCTTCCTAAGCGGAATCGCTTACACTGCTCACGCACTTTTTGTTAATTACCAATACTATTCGTACTTACCACATAGTTGGTGGCACATTTTCAATATAATACAATCGTTCAGTGTCCTGTGCATTGTTCTGAACCGATGCAATGCTCGGGCAAATGCATCTGCATCTTTTGTCCTCATACGATTGTGCTTGAGCCTGCAGATTAGATTATTTGCAGTGTGATTAATACAGTTTACTGGTTTAAAACGCAATTTTACTTACATTTACAACACTTATAAAAAGTGCAAGGATGGCAAGCAGCCCAAATAATCGGGAAATCATGATTTTTCCTTAGTTAATCATCTATATAAAAGCGAAAATAAAAACACTTGTCAGCCCGGAAAATTAACAACGTACACCTCTATTTTTCTTTTGGCATATATGACAGCTGTTAATACAGGCAGTGCCAGCATCAAACTGTTATACTTTTATACAGTAATACACTGCCAACAAAAACTTTTAAACTCAGATAGTACAGAGAAATACAAGTTTTTAAGCTTGGTGTCTTTGAAATACCTTTGAATGTTGAAATTCTATCAGAAGAGGGAATGTGATAACCGAAGCAGTACATTTTGTTTTAGATAATTGTTTCTTGACAAATATTCAGCATACAAGTATCGAGTCTACACCACCCCTTAATTGGATATAAACAAACAACTTTCGCTACTCTGGTAACTCCATTGCCGATTGCAAGACGTCTCTGTTCTGATAAGTTGTCTTGTCAGAGTGTTCATTGCAAGTGAACGTGTACTTAGACGCCTCGTAATTTTGTGTTCGCCTCTGTTTAGTGCCTTTGCGTGACTGCCCACCTTCATCTAACATCTCTTCTGCTAAAAACTCAACAATTCCAAAGCCAAAAATGGAATCCAACGCTAGTACGTCCTCACAAGTCTCGGTTGGAAATCACAGCGAGGGACGCAAAGTGGCTTTGATTACCGGCATCACGGGACAGGTTAGTATTGGATTATTACACATATCCGGTGAACGGGGCTATTACAAAAATTCAATAAGTTTGCACTTGCTGATAACGAAGTAGTTGACGTGTGATAAAATACGATATGTGGCTCAATGTGGCTTTACGAAGCGAAGGGTAACTATGGGTCGGTCGTCGGGGTGTTTACTCTTTTGCATTCAGTCTCCTGTTCTTATAAGGATGAGTGAAAGTTGTCTATGGCCCACTGCAGATGGCATTTTTTTGGTTTGAGCATAAGATGCCAGAATAGTAATGAGACGATTGAATATAATCGTCAAGGGATAATTTTGGATTGCAGCTGTGTAAATATTTATTTGACTACCTTTATTAATATTGTAATCGAAAAATGCACTTTCGAATGCAATGGGCTGAATGATATTGAAACAATTTTTAAATAAAAAAAACTACCTGTGTATTAACAGCCGTCAACCAATGTGCCTGTCTAGACAGTTTCAATTTTCGTTCGTCTTCATCATTTTGACAATTGAAACTTGAGATGTATGCGCTATTGAAGAAACGCATTCATTCTTGAACGCAATTGCCAATGTTAAATATTAACAACACATCATCTATTCATACAATTCATGAAAGAATTTATCATTTACCCGTCCTGACCAAAGCCGTGACACATATTTAACGATAAATAATGAACAGATCTGGATAGAATAAGACATTGGCTATGTCCACACATGTGCGCTTTCGTCTTCCCTATCGTCTTCAAGCTCCGTATCCACTTTCAACATTGAACATGTCATTGATTGCGTCAAGTGAACAGAAGAGATCAATGTCTCATTCTATCCAGATCTGTTCATTATTTATCGTTAAATAAGTGTCACAGCTGTGGTCAGGACGGGTAAATGATAAATTCTTTCATGAATTGTATGAATAGATGATGTGTTGTTAATATTTAACATTGGCAATTGCGTTCAAGAATGAATGCGTTTCTTCAATAGCGCATAACATCTCAAGTTTCAATTGCCAAAATGATGAAGACGAACGAAAATTGAAACTGTCTAGACAGGCACATTGATCTCTTCTGTTCACTTGACGCAATCAATGACATGTTCAATGTTGAAAGTGGATACGGTGCTTGAAGACGATAGGGAAGACGAAAGCGCACATGTCTGGACATAGCCAATCGCTGTTCACTAGCACACATCTCATTCCCATCCCTGCCTTCATCAAATACTAGAGTGACCAGGCGTCCCCCTTTAGGATGACATGTCCTGCATTTTTACCGTATGTGTGCCTGTTATCCTTTTGTTCCAAAATGTTCTTGAATTCGTTGGAAAGACAGCTCTAACTCTTTAGTTCAAATTCGGTGGTTTGTGCAGGTTAATTAAAGAATTGCGAATTCATGTGTCTCCCTGTCTAGCAAATTTTACAATTCTTGCTCGCAAACATCTTAGCCAAATTGGTAAAACTTACTATTCTAGTGGAACTGATTAAAATTATAACGTCAATTTGATGGCATCGAACACTTTCCACAATCTGTAAAGCGCAAATATCCCCCTTGTATTATCAAATTACTTAACTGCCCAGCCAGCATTTAACACATTTGTAATCATTATTTCATGCAACACGCGTGAGCACATATTGTTTATTCATTCATCACGTTTTCATACAAGCAGTATATCACGATGTCCCCCTATTTCATGTATATACGCATTTGCGCCTTATTACGGATAATCATTATAAAATCGTTATTCGTAAACATTATGTAATAGTTAAGTATCATATATATTCAATGCATCAATGAATAAATTAAAAAAAAAATACGGGCGACATAGAGTCTTGAACTCATAACCTTATGCACCGAAGGTGCGCGCCCTAACCACTGCTCCAGCCAGACTATATGAATGATCATGATTTATTCGTGATTCTAATCACCCCAGCAACAAGAATCACACTTGAGGAGAAAACCATTATATTTCCTATATGCATGATCCGTCGACATTCCTTCAGCTGACCATCATGTATCTAACTTTCAATGCGTCCTATCGATACATAATGCCGATTCGTGATTCATGAAGTAAAGCTTATTTGTCGCTATTTTCACGGTACATGAGGCCGATGCTGGCTGGGTGGCTTCAAAGAAAAGTCAAACTTTGACATCGAATATCTGGAGAACCGTTACGATTTCGCGAAAAAAGGATTGCAGTTGATTCATTCGACATCATGACATGATCAAAAATTGGCGCCGCAAATACTGAAATCTCCCCCAACAATTGCTTCACATTCCGAATTCTGTCGTCGGAGAAACGGCAATGTAGGTGGTTCGAATAGCTCTTTTAATCGAGTTTTCATAGAAAAATTAGAGGATTGGCTCCCTGAAATTAGCGAAAGACTTAAATGCGCCCCTATCAACAACATAAGAAATTCGAACCAACTGAGTAATACTATTGATAGCCTGCCTTTAGACACTCGATTTTTTTTCAATAAATTGGATAAATAAAAACGTTCGGCTAATCGGATGTTCAGATAATAGGCGTTCGGATAATCGACGTTCCTCAAGGAATTACGGTAAAAAGAGAAAAGAATGCTGATATGGTAATGTTTTTCTTTTTTTATGTAATAGCTCTTTTCAATTTCGGGGTTCTAAAATCTAGGGGTGTCAGATGGTCATGATGCCCAAAAAGGGGAAAAGTTGAAAGTCAGAAAACGTAATGGCAACAAATTTTCACGGATGAAATTCAGTAAAAAGTTACAAACCAATGTGCTCGATAAGTTTGGCTGAATTATGTTGATAGGCGCTATCATTTTAAAATTTTCATTTTCACTACCCAAAAAGAAAACTAATTTACTGCGTTCAAATGTAACAAGCTAACCATCTACAGGTATACCGTCAGGGGAGCACCTAGCCTTTCGGCCTTTATCTCCCGGTCCCGCTAAAAAGTTTGGACCTTCGGCTTTTTACTGACAAGGTGTTGTTGTCAGACGGAGATTTCTCCATCAGGCGCATGCACACACCATCCGGAATCCAACCCCGGGATTGCATCACTAGCTGGATGACTTGGGTAACAACCTCCAGCCACTACGAGTCCAACACCTTGATGGGCAAGGACCATGGTCCCCTGGGCACACCCATCCCCGTAGTACACTATTCGCTATGGACTTCTCCATAGCAGGTGTGATCCTCCTTCGGCCCCCTATTGGTTAAGCCTTACGTCGAATTCGGGCATGCACACCCCAGGCTCGTTGGACGTGTGACTACGCGTCTGTGCAGACAACGTAGCGCTGCTTTTCACATCCAGGCGGCCCCTTCAGTTTACTAGTCAGCAATGCGACTCGGGCAGTGTGGTCATCAATCCACAAACTAGCTAGATATAGGCGCGTAGGCATTTTCCACCAAGGCCGTTCTCCCTAGCTAGCCCCTTCAGGACTCGGGTTATGCGGAGCCGTCACCTCCGAAGCTCACACGACTTCCGTATGATGCACCCCCCCACCAGAGGACATCAAAATCGTGCTAGGCCTTTAGTGCTTCCCTCCCGCAAACTATGGGGGGAGGTAGGCACGCCAAGAGCCACCCGTGCATAACTCAGGAGCACGGGACCGTTAACGCCCGAATGGTCTTTGTACAGATCCTCGCCATGGCGTATCAACTGTACCAGGGGCCCCCTTGCGCTACTAGGTCCGTGGTGTCGTAAGTCACCAAAGATCCCTGTCCGACTACAAACAGCCTTCCAAGCTGAGTGTCACACGGACACAGACCCCCCTGCGGGGGTTCAAATGTAACAAGCGAACTCTGATCAACCGAGTAAGAAGTGTCTAATTTAAGCAGACGATACTAGCGTGTCCACGTTGTGCGGGCTGGCTCCACACGCTAGACAAATGTCTGGACCAAAATGAATATAGTCTGTAGCACCATCCAGAGCGAAGCTGAGCCAAGGTGGTACGTGTGGCTCTAGGTAGCTGTAGTTCATCATTGAAGATATCTGGTGGTCGAGCTCGAAGGACACGGTTTACTGATAGATCAATCGTGGCTTTTGTTACCTTGCTGGTATGCAACTGCTTTAGAACCGCCTTGTAGTTGTTGGTGTTATCGAGGGGAACTCTTTAAAATCTTTGGACTTCCCTTTCCTTGTCCCTAGTGTACCTCTAACATGACGTGGAGGTGGGGTTTTGTCCATAAGATCAAAATTCGGGTGTTGACTACGATAACAACCAACAAGATATTGATTAGCGAGTAGCTCATTATGAGTTTTCAGATTTAGCAGCTTTGTTTCTTGGTGGAGGTGATCTTCACATCCAGTAATTGTACGCATAGCTGCATTCTGGTACGTTTGAATCCGTTTCCATTGAGTGTTGCAGAGATTGTTTGTCCATATGGGTGCGGCTTAGTTTACCACTGAACGACCGATGGCTTTGTAAGTAGTGAGTAACGTCTCCTTATCAGTTCCCCATTTGCTGCCAGGAAGAGATTTTAAGATCTTGTTCCTACTCTTCGTTTTGTCACATATATTGTCGGCGTGGCTGTTAAAGATGCCATGATTGTCACTTGTGACGCCGAGGATTTTGGGGTGACGGACAGTGGGGACTTCGGTGTTGTCTACATTAATGTCTTGCCGTAGGTTGTATTCCTGGTTGTACGTGGTAAAGAGGGTGGTCGAGGATTTGGGCGCTGACAACATCAGGTTCTTGCTAATGAAGAAGGTCTTCTAAGTAGCCGTTGATAAGGTCGCACATGTCTGAAATATCGTTGCCGGATGTCAGGATGGTGCAATCGTCAGCGTAGGATATTATGTCGATTCCTTCAGGTGGGGTGGGAAGCCCTGACATGTAGAGGTTCAACAAAATGGGGGATAGAACTCGGCCCTGTGGTACTCCCTGTTTCCCATTTCTAAACTCTATGCTGGATTGACGTCCGGCAAGGTAGTTTGCGATCTATTTAACTATATACGACTGTGTGGATGAGTTATGGAGGTCTGTCAGTAGGAGCGAGTGATTCACCATATCAAACGCTTTCGACAGATCCATAGCCACTAGGATGGGACGCTTAAACGGCTTGGGATGGTTGATTCCATTCAAGACCTTAGACATGATTCGGCCTAATGCAGTGGTGGTGCTGTGTATTTTCCTAAAGCCGTGTTGGTGATTAGCGAGTTGTATGTGCGTTGCAAAAGTTTTGTGTATCAGCGATTCTAGTATTTTTGCCACAACGGATAAAAGCGTAATCGGGCGGTAGGATTCTCCTAAGGAGTGTTGTTTGCCAGGTTTGGTTATAGGAATAATGCGGCCTCTCTTCCAAATCTCTGGTATGATGAATGTTCGGAGTGAAAGGTTCATCGTAGCAGTGAAATACTCTAAGGCCGATATGTCGAGTTGTTTGAGCATTATCATTGCTATACCGTCCGAACCAAGCGCTTTTGAATTTTTTGCGTTTTTTATGGCATTGGCTACTCCAGTGGTGGTGGTTTGAAGATATTCATCTACCTTGGTGTTACGGATGGCTCGTGTAATTTTGCGCTTGAGTCTATCCTTGGGTGGGTGCTCGACGAACTGTTTGTTAAACAGATTGGCGCAATTTCTTGTCGTCGCTCACGGTAGAATTGCCAAACTTGATAGCGACCCTCCCTTGAGTTTTGGTGGGATTAAATAAGTTTCTAACGGTGCTCCATAGTTTGTTCACACCTGTGGTGGTATTCAGGTTTCGTAGGTGTGAGTACCATATATCTCTCCTGTGGTCATTAACCTGTTTGACGATGATATTGTTAATGTCACCAATGCATGGATCACTGGGGTCTGCACTTCTTAGCTGATCCCTCGTTTTAGCTAATTTAGCCGCGGATGTTGGAAAATTAGGTTTTAGGCTGGGAATGCGGCCGGCTGGAATGACTTTCTTAGCTGCAGTGAGAATTATCCGTCTGAGTTGTTTTTCGGCCATACGTACATCACTTGGCGGGTAAGACTAGCAAAAGCCTCGCTAGTGTACCTTTTAAAGCCATCCCAGTCAGCTTTCTTAAAGTTTGTGTACGTTTTCTTGTCGGGATGGACGAGTTTCGACCGCATATCCAGCTTTAGTATAATTGGTAGGTGATCGGAGTACATCGTGAGGAGTGGCTCCCATGGGATGTCGTTGATAAGTCCAGGGCTAGCGATGGAAATATCTGGTGAGCTAGTGCAAGATCCAGCGATGCGAGTCGGTTTATCGTCGTTTATTGGACAGAAATCTCATGCGTCCAGCTGATCGGCAATGATGTTACTTCTGGTGTCGCTGTGGAGGTTGGAGTGCCAAAGATTGTGATGTGCGTTGAAATCACCAAGCAGAAGACGATATTGGCCGTTTAGTAGAGGGCTAATATTGACTTTGTAACTAGCGGGACAGCTGGAGACGGGTGGAATATAAATGTTGTAGATTTCAAAGTCAATATTGCCCGATTTGTTGGTTATCGCTTGTAGTTCCATGGTGTTATCGGCGGAAGTGATGTCAACGATGCTGTATGGTAGATTGTTATGAATGAGGAAGGCCAAACCCCCTCCAGCATTGCTTTCTCGGTCATGTCTGATGACGTTATAGTTCCCGTGTGAGCTGAGCGAATGGTTGGAGTTGAGTTTATCTTCCTGCACAGCTGCAATCTGTATATGGTGTCTGTCCATAAAATCAGTATGTTCGCCGATTTTACGTTGGAGTCCGTTGCAGTTTATTTGGACGATTTTAGTGATTCACCATACGGTTAATCGTGTGAGCTTCGGAGCTGGCGGCTTCGCATAACCCGAGCCTCGAAGGGGCTAGTTAGGGAGAATAACCATTAGGGGGCCGAAGGAGGATCACACCTGCTAAAGAGAAGTCTTTAGCGGACCTCGGGGATGGGTGTGCCTAGGGGACCATGGTCCCTACCCATCAAGGCGTTGGTCTCGAGGTGGCTGTCGGTTGTTAAGCAAGACATTGAGCTGGTGATGCAGCCCCGGGGTTGGGTTCCTGAAGGTGAGTGCATTCACCAGATGGAGAAATCCCCATCTGACAATAATACCTTGTCAGTAAAACGCCGAAGGTCCAAACCGCCCGAAGGACCGGGAGATAAGGCCGTAACGGCTAGGTGCTCTCCTGACGGTATACCCCGTAGATGGTATCTATGAACAGATGGACCTCCCAATGACGGAGTGGTTATACTACACCCTAGCACCACATGTAATTAATTGCGTATGCGTCGCTTGTTTGATGGCTCACAGTACTGCAACGCAAAGCCACGAGACGCTTCAACGTCTTGCTGCTTGTCTAGGTAAAACAGATGTTTTTGCAGTGGCTCGGCACCGTTCAACTGTTGGCAGGTTAAGGGGTTTTTTTTACGGAGACTTACACATTGGTGCATCATGCATTCATGCCGATTTTTTGCTGGAATAAATTAAACTTTGCGAGGTAGTTTCTGCCGTGATTTCCCTACTTTGCCTTGTGTGAATAATGCAGAAAAATTCACTCACTACTTTCTATTTTTGCGCATACACTACCATCATGGTAAACTCCTGAGCGTTCTCTGTCAAGCGATATTGCGAGTTACGAATGAAAAATGTATATCGTCTTTATTTCGAACCGTTGACTTTATCCTTGTTATTTTTTTCAGGATGGCTCCTATTTGTGCGAATTTCTTCTCGCGAAAGGCTATGAAGTACACGGGATCATACGACGATCCAGCTCATTCAGTACATCACGTATTCATCACTTATATGCCGATCCGAAGTCACATAAGGAGGGCAAAATGAAACTCCACTACGGCGATATGACCGACAGCAGTAGCCTTGTTAAGATCATAACTCAAGTTCGTCCTTCGGAAATTTACAACTTGGCGGCTCAAAGTCATGTGAAAATTTCTTTCGATTTAAGCGAATATACCGCCGAGGTTGATGCAGTTGGAACGCTTCGATTATTGGACGCGATTCGAACATGCGGTCTTGAGAAAGATGTGCGATTCTACCAAGCATCGACTTCGGAGTTATACGGCAAAGTAGTTGAGACCCCACAAAATGAGAAGACTCCATTTTATCCACGGTCACCGTACGGTAAGTCCTCTTGTTCATTTCTAGAATTTTTATAAAATAAATTTAATGTCTTGCTTTTGTCACAGCCTGTGCAAAAATGTATGCCTACTGGATTGTGGTTAACTATCGTGAAGCCTACAATATGTTCGCCTGCAATGGTATCCTATTCAATCATGAATCTCCTCGACGTGGTGAAAACTTTGTTACTCGCAAGATTACACGATCGGTTGCCAAAATTGAATTGGGACAATTGGAATGTTTTGAGCTGGGCAATCTGGAGGCGAAACGAGACTGGGGACACGCTAAAGATTACGTTGAAGCCATGTGGCTTATGTTGCAGCAAGACAAGCCAGAAGACTTCGTTATTGCCACCGGTGAGACGCATAGCGTTAAGGAATTTGTAGAGGCTTCATTCAAATACATTGGACGAACGATTGAGTGGCGCGGCGAGGGCGTCAATGAAGTGGGCTTCGAACGAGCTGATGGCAAGGAAATTCAACGCGTGCGTGTTAATCCGAAATATTTCCGACCGACTGAAGTGGATTTTTTGTTGGGCGACGCCACGAAGGCAAAGAACGAGTTGAATTGGAAGCCTAGAATATCGTTTGATCAGTTGGTTAGCGATATGGTTGATGCCGATATGCAGTTAATGAAGAGTAACCCGATGGCGTGAGACTAGCAGTGAGGCGATAGGCCTACTTTTTTGTTAGACGTTTTTTGTTCACGACTACCAGTGTTTTTACCAGTTTTTCTAAGATCTTGCACAAAATGGAATTGTAATGAATTTCTGTAGCATAGCAGTATACATGATGAGTTGGTTTTTAGTGAGTGAAAATACATGGTGGATAATTTTACTTTAATGCCATCTTGCACTAGAATAGAACTGCGTTTAGGATTGTGTTGTGGCTTTCAGTATTTGACTATGCAATAGATTTTCACTTTTGTAAAAACAGCTAGAACGTTCACTAGAGTAGTTTGCAATATTTGTAACATGTATACGAACACGAAAGGATATATGTATAAAATGCCATGTGATACATATGTATGGTCATTCTTTCTTCTGAATATTTGTTGATCTTACTGTGCAAGGATAAAACATCACAGCCATTATAAGTTATGATTAAGTTGCAATAATTATTAAATATCTTAAATTTATTCATAATGGTTCAAGTATTGTCTAACCTTTTAGGTTGTAATTTTTCCAATTTCCAAATAGGATTTTTGTTGAACCAAAGAATTAACAGGAATCATTCTAGTGACATGAAGCTTTCAAGTTAATGGACTTTTCATGTCTACATGATTTATTGATATATTTTGCTATTTCAGTTATTCTTACATTTTACTAGTTTAGTTTATTACAGTGGAAAAGGATAATATTCCAATAATGTTAAACATTTATTTTAACAAGAATTTATTTTGAAAATAAATTATAAATGCAATTACTATAATAACATTTTTTTTATTTGTGTCCTTTGTATTTTCCCAAATTTTGATAGTGACGAATACATAGTCAGCAACTTGCACATCTGAAATTATTTTATACTATCGAAGCGTCTACTAGGTGTCGGATTAGAACTAACTTACCTGTTACAAATTTTGGCTATCGCACCATGACACAAAGATTGGATTCTGGAATGTGGGTACTCTCTTGGACAATGGTAATGGATAATAGCGAATACAGCTATGTATTAAACATAAAATAAATTTTGATTTCTTGATTTCAACGTTGTTTTTAAATAGTGCTACCGACACAAAAACAGCTTATATGGAACATTAATATAATTTTGCATTATTATAGCCCGATTCCCCTTTGTGGGATATTAAGCGATTTCAGATTTTAGCGGTATTATGACATGCTATGCAGTAACTTTCTTAAATCATTTATTTATCAAGAGACGCGGGAGCGTCTCGTTCGCCAAAGAAAAAAAAAACAGACACGAACATTGATTGACAGGGCTACAGACAGCATTCTGCATACCAAAATATTCAGCACATCAAAATCTAGAGCATAGGCTATGAAACTCTTCGATCGGTGTAATATCGGGAAGGATACAAAATTAGAAGCGAGTAAATCGATTTTAAAATACAATCTACAGTCGTAGAAAGACTTTCTAATTGTCTTAATTTCCGAGCGGTTGGACAAGTGCTAAAATGTGTTGACATTTATGTAAATTAAAAATTTAAAAATTAACACTAGTATTGCGAAGTCTACTCCTGAAACGTATGTCTGCGCTACTAAAGGAAGGCATATATTCTTGAACGCGATTGCCGATGTTGGAAGTTGGATATAAATCGAAGAAGAATGGATGGAAAATTGCAACCCACCCCTTTCAACATTTTTATATGTAATTTGTTGTGTGCAATATTTATAAAGTAAAATTTATCAGCGTTTATGTGCTTCGAACTTGAAAGCAGAGTGTTTTAATTTCTAAAAGATTGAATAAGTGCGAAAATGTGTTGATATTTGTATCTACTGCTGCTCATACATAACTCACCATTTATTCATAATAGTACCGAAAGATTGCGTCCTGACCAAAGTTTCGACAAATATATCACGACGAATGATGAACAAATGTGGACAGAATGAAGCATTCATTTTTTTCTGTTCACTTTGTTGCAAACAATGATAAGATCAACGTTAAAGGAGGAAACGGAACTTGAAGGATTTAGGGAAGACGGAAGACGAAAGACGCACAGGTGTGGACATAGCCATTGAGGTATTCAGTTTGTCTGTTCATTTGATGCAATCAATGACAAGTTCAATGTCTGATGAGGAAATGAGAAGACGAGGGGAAGACGAAAGACGCACAGGTGTGGACATAGCCATTAACATTTTCGGAATTTAAACGATCAGGATCGCTCCCCGATTCGAGTAAGCTATGTCCGTCGCAGTATCCAAATTGGCGCTAAGCTTGGAAGCAAATAGTAGTTGCACTTGGTAAGCAATATTTAAAAAAAAAATAAATAACAGGCGCGACAATCCAGCATTGGACTAAGACCGCAGGATGTGTTAGTGACATCCTATTTCCAAGATCTTATCTGCTTTTTGTTGAGGTAATGAGATCAGCATCACGCTCAGCAGTGTTATTTATCCCCATAAATGGGTACTCGTTTAACATCTGAGTGAGATCATATAGTCCGTCACAAGCTCGTGAGTTCGAAAAACACCATGATCCACGGTGAGTGTCGAACTCATGACCCTGTGCACCGAAGGTGCGCGCACTAACCGCTAGACCAGCCAGACTACTATATATATATTGATTCCCAGGAACGTAGCCAGGGAGTCCGGAACCATCTCAAAATTATACCAAAAACAATTGAAATTCCAATGTCAACCGGGAAAACTGAGATGAGATGTACACTGATTACATTCGGCTGTACAGAATGTGTTCTGAATGCAGTGGCGGCTCGTGACCCCCTAAATTGGGGGTTCACATCTGAAACAAACTAGAGGGCCTAATTTTCCAAAATTATGTGAATACCTAACTTCAGTAAACCTTGTACTTTGCACCATTGTGTACCTCTTTTTTAATTGAAGAATTTTCTTTTCGGCTTCATTAGCTTTTTTTATACAAATAGAGATTTTTTGTAGTTATTAAATTTTAGGCCAATAAAAATGATCGAATTTAGTAAGATAAGAAGCGTAATATCTTGAACTACAACAAAAAATAAATTAATATTTAATTTCTGCTAATATAGTTACAGATAGAAACGGTTTTCTTTCACTATGCATGTTAATTCAATAAATTAAAAATTAAAAATTAAATTTTTTTTCAATTATTTCTCGAATAATAGATAAACAAAACGAAATGTCAGAGTTCTAGTTCCAAACATTCATTTTTGAACCACTCATATCATTGTATCAAATTATGCATCAGATTTTTTTAACGGATTTTAATCAGAGCACATACATAATCAGCAATACATACTAAGAATATAACTCTAAAATTGTACAACATGGGTTAAACAATTTTTAATTACAACCCAAGTAGCACAAACGAGTTGGAAAACGGTTATATAACCGAAATACAACCATGGTTATATGACAATATTGTTAGGAAAATTGTTGTAAAAACGTTTTAAAAACGTTTCCCAAACCGTAAAAAAGAGGTTTTTGCCTGGCTCTAAACGTAACATTATTGTTGTAATATCGTTGTCTTTCAGACATTATTGTTGTAAAATCGTTGTGAATATAACCACAATTTCGTATGCTACAAAATTAAAAACTTTACACTTTTTCTTTTTCAGAATTGACAAGTTTATTTTTATCTTAGACACTTTTTGTCTCAGACATATTATATTTTTTAACTTTTTATCCAAGACAATTACCTTTTTATCTATTTGCTTACAAACTGGATTCGAACCTGGTCCTCTTGCGTGCTAGTCTGTCACCATTGCCATTGCGCCAGAAGGGAAATACTTCTCATGTTCACTAAATCTGAAGTACTTGACGCGCCATACATGGCGGTCGCAAGATTGATTCTCAGTCATGCCATATTTAATTTCTCTTTTTTTCTTATGTCAAAAATTCTCTTAACATAATCCCTTTTATGATATTTGTTTCAGTTAGCGCTGGGAAGCTTTGTATCCAATATATTTGCAAATATAAAAAAGATACTTTCGGTTCAAATTCTAACAATTGTGTTATACTTTAAACCATGTTGTATTTGTGACAATTATGTTCTTTTATGACAAAATGGTTCAAAGAGTAACAATTGAGTCAAATTATAAACAATAATGTTGCAAAGAAAACATTAAGGTTTTCGGGAGAAAAAAATGTCTCAAATGAAACCATCTAGTTAATTTTGAAGCAAATATTTAAGTTTAGACTCCAACAAAATGCTCACTTTAGTAACAATAACCCATATCGTTGATTATTCAACTAAAATATAACCAAAAATCGGGTTGTATATCCAACCAAGGTTATTTTGTGCTGCTTGGGAAAATACTACTTAATCACGATTATTTTGTTGGTAACACTACATCATCCATACATGTTTCCAAATTAGAAATATAAATTTGTAAATATTGTTTACTACATAGCCATACTTAATACGAGTAATTCGTCATTACTTTTGCCTTATTTAAATTTATGTGCCCATACCTTTCCACATAAAGAAGAAAAAACTGAGCAATTAATATGATGTAATCATAAATATTCATACATACAATGCAAAATGCATCAATTCACAACAAATCAACCGAAAAAACATCACCGATTCTGAAGCTCGCACGCAATACTTCCACTGTTCGCACATATTTTGTGTGCTCCTATGCCAGCGAGTCTGCGTCGATTGATACTATGGGACATCGCATAGGATCGTATGGAAACGGATGATAGGTACAAGCAACTCTAACCGCACGTGCGATTAGAGAATAGGTGGCTTGTTCTTTGACTTGTGTTATCAATATTTCGGTTACTCTTCGCGGGTTTAAGATACATGACATCGATTTTTAAATAAATTTGAAGTTTTGCTTTAAATTCTATGATATCAAATTTTAGGTAGGAAAGCAATTTTACGATGTGATGGTTATGATGAGCGTAGGGGGTTCACGTGCTCATGTGCTCCTAAGGAGTAACCGCCACTGTCTGAATGTTTTCTGAATAACTTAAATTTGATGTTTTGCCATTGTCGATCGTTTTGGTATTCATTAATGAATAACCTCAATAAATAAAAATATTTTTCTAGTGTCATATTTGACGCGAAATTGTCATAAATAAAAGTGTTTTCCTGTTCTGTTTTTCGTCAGAAACTCAAATTCTATGAAAGCTTAGAGTAGGTAGTAAGATCGTCAGTTCACGTGAATGAAATCCATGCAAATACTGTCAAAATTTTGATGATCGTGAAACCGAATTCGCTTTTCTGGTATCTACTCAATTCGTATGAAAGTTCGCTAGCAAAAACAATGCTACAATGTTACACTTTATTTCGCTGGGAAAAGGTGTCATCGACAGTAAATCAGGCCGCGAGTGCACATTTTTAACTGGAGACATAAATGCAAGTTTTTCGATGGGTGAACATAGAACTTACCTTTAAGCCTAGTACTGCCATCGAGAGTGAAATTTTTGTCCGCTGCGACTTTTTCAATGAAAATGTATTCTTACTGTGCGGAATGCTGCGGGGAATTCCATAAGCTACAATCCGAAAACAGATCCATCATCTTTCTCGGCCATTTTATGTATTTTTTCCGATTCCTCGGTTATTTCATCGTGAAATGTCAAATGACCGGGGATCGAAAAATAATACATAAAATGGCCGAGGAGAATTACGGAACCGGTCTCGGATTGTAGCTTATGGAATTCCCCACCGTTTGTGACATATTTCACGACAGTAAGGATGCATTTTTATTGATAAAACCGCAGCGGGAAGAATTTCCCTATTGATCCTAATTCAAAACTTTTGAAGGCAGAGCCACATCTTTCATAGAAGTTGAAACTAATGGAAAGTTTAAAAAGTTCGGCGCCCCTCGAAATCCGCCGCTCCGAGTAGTTTCCCAGGTTGCTCATATGATAAATCCGACTATGCGTCCGTCCGTCCGTGTGTCTGTCCGTTCGCACGGCAACTACCGAAATAATGAAGCTAGCGCGATATGTATTACATATATGTATTAGTAAGTATGGATGGTGGTATACAATACAAAATGGGCCGAATCGGTCCAACGATTCCTTTAACACCCATACAAAATTCAATTCCTTAATATTTTAAACTTTTAAAAGAATATTGCTATCGTTGGGACATACCCTTTAACTTAAGGAAGTATGGAGTAGGTTTAACCAAAGTATATCTTTCCTCTCCTATAAAGCTATGACCAGCCATATTTTGCAACCCTACGCGGCCAAAAAGTTCAAATTTGAATATTGGAAATGGGTCACGTCGCACCCATCGATCGCCAACTTCCTCTACGGAAACTTGAAATTGCATTTCGGATTTTTTGCATTCTAGTGTAGTATCCAGGTAGTAGTCTGGCTGGTCTAGCGTGCGCGCACCTTCAGTGCACAGGGTCATGAGTTCGAATCTCACCGTGTTCCATGGTGTTTTTCGAACTCACGAGCTTGTGACGGACTATGATCTCACTCAGATGTTAAAGGAGTATCCATTTGTGGGGATAAATAACACTGCTGAGCGTGATGCTGATCTCATTACCTCAACAAAAAAGCAGATAAGATCTTGGAAATAGGATGCCACTAACACATCCTGCGGCCTTCGTCCAATGTTGGATTGTCGCGCCTGTTATTTTTAGTATCCAGGTGATAATCAGATAGTACATCAGATTGCAAAATGTGGTGGAGACAAATTTTTTTTTCGTTTCTTATGTTTTTTTTTTGGGGTGCTGAGCACGAATCCGGAGCTTCCTACCAACAGTTCGTTGCGGAATAGGGTCAAAATCGCGTAAACCCCTAAAATTGTTGCTGTTTTTCCGTTATTCAGCCCCTAACTCTGAAACTATTTATTTCTACGAAAAACTCTCCATGAATATGTTAGAGAGAACATAATTCCGCGTCCAAAGAGACATAAATATTATAAATCCGTTGAGCGGTATTACTACAATTGATAATTTAAATTTGCCATTTTTAACATAGTTCCATATTAGGAATACAATTTTGAGATTTAACGGTTTTTCATTTTTGGTCGCAAAAGTTGAATTTTTCTTATACATTACGTATTTTGGGGTGCAGAGCCTGAATCCGCAACTTCCCACCAAAATTACGTTGCAAAAAAGGGTCGAAATTGCAAAAAAACGCCAAAAAAATGACTATCAATTGTAGCTATACCGCTTAACACATTTTATTGATTAATAGCGCGTTGGACCCGCTGTTAAGTTTTCTCTAATATTTTCATGGACAGGTTTTCGGAGAAATGTACTCTTTCGGAGTTATAAACAAAAAAACGGGAAAACTCCGAAAATTTTGGATTTTTTCGCGGTTTTGACGTTGTTCCGTAACGAAATTTTGGTGGGAAGCTCCGGATTCGAGCTCAGCACCCCAAAAAACATAAGAAACAAAACGAAAATTTTCTCCAACACACTTTGCAATCTGAAATCACATAGTAACTATACTATTCTTCCTAGGTATGTAAATGGATATAGGGTATGGATACACTCATCGTGCTATACACACGATTAGAACTCGTTCTCTTTTGCTCTTGTTATCAGGTTTGAGAAGAAAAATAAAAAATATCGGCATTTCCATGTTCAAAAATTCCAAATCATTCCTTCTCTCCCGCTACCCCCAATTTTGCCTAACTTGTATTCTTCTACGTCACCAATTTTCATTATTTTCTCATCTGAAATTTCAAAACAAAACTGCATCCTTTTTTCACAACTAAAATCAATAATCATCTCGACCCGAAAGTGCTTTCTGGGCGGCCGGCACACATAATAAACTGGACCACCAACCAGTTCATTTATTGGAAACACAAAATTGTTTCTCCATAAGTGGCCTCATTACCGCAATATTTAGAAAACACCATGTTCCCAAATCCCAAGGCACAAGCCCGCCCTCGCATGAAATGGAGTAAAACCACCCACCAAATGTAATGAGAGAACATAATCAAAAGTTCAAAGAGATCAAGATTGTTAAATAGACGAATTAAAATTGTTTATTTTTTTGTTTATAAATTTTGTGGGCAACAAAAGTATTCATGATCTACATTGAACTATAGTGTCGGATTTGTTGTGTTTGTTGTATCAAATAAAAAGGCGGAGAAAACAGCTTGTAACAAATAAAATAGATTTTTCGAATATTGAAACTTTCTGTCTCAATTTTATTTCATACATACATACATACATATTTATTTATTATATTTTAATACATATCTAATGAAAGAAAAATGAAAACTCACTTTATAAAAGTTCCGTGAATTGAATTCGAATAAAGACGGATTAAATAAAATTAAAAAATTAAACTACACGAGCGCTCTATTTGATGATCATCCAGAGCAGGAGTTGTTTAGAAAACAGTTGTTTTGTCGGTATCCCTGCTGTTCTATTTGATCTTGATACGGCTGCCTTTCATTCTTTGAGCGGAACGAGTAATTCCTCAAAATTTCAAATCAACACCTCTTTGAAACATGTCGGCAGGAAGCATTTTTATGACAATTGTACACATGCCAAAATACAAATGTTACATTTCGGTATTTCAATTGATGTTTTCAATCAATCAAGTGATGCATGAATTTCCCTCTAATTTTCTTTGTAGTTAAACGGAAATAGACTTTTTTATGTGTGCGCAATGTTGGTTGATCTGTTTATTTATTATTAATTAAAGTATTTTTTTTTATTTTTAGTATTTTTTTTTTTGCAAATGAGGTTATACGGACGTAATTATTATAATCAATTACTTCAATCATTTTTAAAAGTAGGTACTTGTATTCAGTATACGATAATACATACATTTTTCTGTTTATCAAAAGTAGGTATACAAAATGGTAATTAGAAATAGACAATTTTTAGCCAGGGTAAAAGAAAGGATGCGCCCAAAATTCATTTCATTGTGAAAATTATTTTCACATCATAGCTCGTCCATGCTGCTAACATGGTAAAATCAAAAACCCTAAAATGTATCTTAATGTCTAAATAGAATCTTATGAATTTGAACCATAAAAATTTCCGTCTGCCAGATTGTCATACTATGGCGCATATTATGCACTTGAAAATCGTTTGATGATACTCTTGAGACTCGAATGAAAAATCTGTTGTTGTAAATTTTACAATTAGTTTCTGGTATAATTAAAATATAATTTGACATAAACATAAAAAATGTTCATTTAAGCATTTTACAGAGAATTTCCTGTTCAGATTTCAAGCAGGCATATTTTTATTACGGCGACACGACTTCAACTATGTACATTACAATCATTTTCACATTGCTAAGATTGATCATGTGCATAGCTTTGTGGTTCATTTCATATGATATAGGATCCATTCAATTTGAAATTCCTGGTTGGATGTTGTGTTCGTATGACAGTGTTTTTGATACACCATTAAAGCCATGTTTGAAAATGTTTTTATTCTTTTGTGGGTATTTAAAAAGCCATAAAATTGTGTTATTTGGTGTATGTTGAGAAAGTCCTTGAATATTTTTATCGGCTCACAAAATGTCTTTTTAATACTTTTTATAAAATGATGCCGGCTGCGTCGAGTTCCATAGAAACACACCATAGAAATCGGATCTTTACACCTCGTCAATTCCGTAGCAAAGAACATAGAAATTCAAAATTAGCAGAAAATCATGCTTTTTGAGAGCACAAAAAACATTGGCTGACCAAAAATTTTGACAAAAGACAAAACCATTGCTACGCCATTTGTTTACAATGCAAAGCATTTTGTTTTTCAATTTATACATAATATAGCATATTGCTTTTATGAATATTTTTCCTTTGAACAATTATTCTTTTTTTCTTATGGCTCCATTAGACTACAGCATATCATCGTATTTATAAGATCATATCCTGAAGCCTACTGAATTCATTCGGATTACATTTTTATACGTGCACCGAATGGAACCGAGCCCTTAAGTAAATGAAACCGAGCCCTTAAGTAAAATACCGTTAGGGCTCCATGATACAGTCATGTTTCTATTCATATTTCTAGTCATATCATTAAGCCTACCCGATTCATTCGGTTACAATTTTTACACGTGCACTAAGCGAAATCGAGTAGGCTTAAGGATATGATATGATATGAATAGAAATATGACTGCGTCATGGAGGCCTTAGAAAGCCAACACACCTATGTCAACTTTGCAAATTTGATAGATGTTTCTATAAAGTTTGGATACCTGTATCTTGGCAGCAACGTTAGCATTTGAAATCACGGAAAAATCAGTTTATGTAAAGTTTAATGTAGTTTCAAAAACAAAACTCAAATTTTGTCACAATAACAGGAAAAATTATTAATTCTATTTATAACGTTTTCGCTCAAACAAATTGTCATATGAATCCTTTCAGTATTGACCACCCAGCGGGTGTAGTAGTATTTCGGAATACATACATATATCGTAATTAAGGACTCCCTTATACAGGGTGTCCAAGTCATGGTCATGGTGGATGATCATTCAAATGATAATTTTTTATGAAAAACCGATTTGAAAAGTTCTTTAAAGTTTAAACGGGTGTATCTCGGAAGATACGAGCAACTTTGTAACGGGCGAGTTGTCGTTTTATTGAATTTATGTAGTTCAAGGTGAAGTCATATGTTGGATGAAATGTTTGGTGTTGTGGCAAACTCGGGGTACGAGTTTTTAAAAATTACATTCTTCGGTAGAATCTCTCTCACTGAAATTGACACACCTACTAGACCATTTAATTGATTAATCATTTGCACAATTTCATCCGAGGCCACTAACAGTTTACCTGTTGTTGTTGTTGCTATTGTTGTAAAATAAGCTTTATTGTACAATCGATTGGACAGTGTATGTTGACTTTAAGTTATTTATTTCCCGGGGGATTACTATCTTAACAAGATAATGAAAAGGGACATTTTGTCCTGAAAAAAAAAGCATAACCAAAGAGATCAAACCTTATCTTACTTCGTTTGTCGTGACTTTTTGAAACTATTACTCTAAATTTGGTCTCAGGCAGAGACTGCCGATTACGCTAAAGGTAAAATTTTTAAAGTTTCATGATTGGATTAATACCTAGTTATGCTGCGGCTTTCTGATTTACAATATTTGCCCGAAACTTATCAAACTTATATATGCTATTCTCATGCAGTATCCCCTTTGGTTCGACACACATTTGGACCATTTAACCTCTCTCTGCGAAAAATGTCCTTTTCGACTTTCGGTAAAGGTAAGTACTATGTTCACCGAGCGAAAAACTTGCATTTATGTCTCCCGTTAAAAATGTGCCGTGGAGACTTTTATTCAATCAATTTAAGAGAAATGTGCACTCGCGGACTGATTGATTGCTGATGACACTTTTCCCTGTGAAATAAAGTGGAACTGCATTGAGTTCGCCGGCGAAATGTCAAAAACCGCTGTGGAGACTTTCATGTGAAGTGAGTACCACCAAGCGAATTCGATTTCACGACCATCAAAATCTTGACAGTATTTGTATGGATTTCACGTGAAATAGCGATGTTAGTACCTACTTTAATGGTTCAAAAAAAAAAATCCTTTAAGAAAATCTTAAAATTTGTTACCAATGTTGCCTACATGTACCTTTTAGAGCGAGAAAAGGACATTGATTGAGTTAAGCAATAGTATTGGCGTGTATTGTTACGGCCAAAGCTGAATACTAGTTTGCTTTTCTTTCAAAATGAATATCCCATAAAAACTGTAATTGTAAATAAATGTCGATATTTACGTCGATTAAAACATGGATCTACCATTATCCTATTACTTCAGAAGGCCGAAAATCCTTTAAAATTGATCACATACGTTTTCCTAAACATCCCCTTTCCAACGACACCCAGCATGCTCATAATCTGCTTCCTGGAAAAATGTCCTTTTCGGTGGTATTATCCCTATTCAACAATTTAAAATCAGTTTATAAACATTCTGGACGACTTTTCTCAACGAATCCTGTATTTTGATATCAATTCCGTCTATTGTGCACTCCGCAACAAAAAAAAAAGGCCAAGAACATCTTTCGCATAATAAGTCTCTATACTGAAATGCAAAGCGCCCCACCATCTTAAAGTCGCTATAGACTAGCGATTAATTGAACAATCAAAGTTAATTTCTGTGGAGAAAGCAGATTTTCTGTGGAGAAAGCTCATTTTCTCTTGCGATTCGGTAGTGAAACTTAAAAAATTTGGTTTCTCCACAGAAATGAGCTTTTTTTTCTTATTTGTGAATCAGGTCAAACCATCCGTCATACAAGCAATAGTCGGAAAAGCAACTGTAGTACTATATGTACGTTTTTAACTATCCAGTGCAGGACAGAACAGCACAAATTCCATACAAAAAAATAAAAAAAAAATAAAAATTTCGAATTTTCGACCCCAATCGTCATGGGTCAGTCGCCTTGGGTCAGGTCTTTGAACGGAAGCAACTTTGGAACGAAGACAGCTAGGACTCTGAAATCTGCAGTAAAAAGTCAGTAAAGTAAATTTGTTGGCTGTAATAATCATCTTATTTTGCTATTGTAGCTAGTCTAGCTTTTGAGATATAGAAGTTTTAGTCGTACAAGAAAATTATTTTTTTCAAAAATATTCAAATGCCTGTGGCAGCTTAAGGGTTAAGCTAAGGGCGTATGTTCCGTACAACTTTTTTTGCTGGAAATCACATGAGGAATCACAATCCGGTGTGTTTATGCGGCAGTTTCCGGACACCCTGTATATTCCCTATCCGTACATGTACGGAAATTTTGGACCACGCCGAGATTCGATCTCCGGATCTCTAGATTTAGCATCGTAGAGTGCGACTCAACCAAGTGAGCCACAAAGCGTGATTCTTTTAGATTAGATGCATTTTATCACAAATGACGATTATTTATGTATTTGAAAAATCCATATGAAACATCCGCACATTTGTTTTGAATTGTTTTTTTTCGCAGGCACGCCAACATAGAAAAACAAAATTCCCGCATTTTTCACGGAAAAACACAATTATTATTTTCAAAGAAACGAGTTAACAAATCAATCAAAGAATTAATTAATTAATTTTATCTGAATGAAACTGACCAACATTTGAACCTTTATTTTGACTTCGGAAACTTATTTCTCCTCGTCTACGCCTAAAATTCAGCAGAGAGGATTGGCATGATATGATATTTTTGCTTAGAAAAAGCATAGTAACCCATGCCATGCGTTAGTCCAGAATGGCTATGTGATCACACAACTGTAAGAAATGTATTATGTTTATGCATATAAAATTTTCTACAAGCTGGCATAGAAGGCTTGTAGGAAATTTTGATAGTTTAAAATTAATATTCTGTATTTATAAAATGTGTTTTTTTTATACATAGTTCGTTGACGTTTTTTTTTATATAAAAGTGTTTTTCTTTGTGTGTGCTTGAAGAAGAATAGTTTGCTGTAATAATTGTAAGTAGACTTACGGGCAAGTGTGGTGTGTTATGATACGTAATTAGTAGTAATAGTAGAAATAGTAATATTGATCAAGTGACAACGTTTAAAAAAAGAATAATTTAAAATATTGGACTTCAAGGAGGTTATCCTTGACAGTTCATGTGATAGCGATGACTGATCCCCAAGGAGGTTATCATTGGGTGAGGTCCGAGGTTGGGTTACAACCTCGTGGGGACGTGCACTCCCTGGTCATTTCGGGGTCGTGAGGAGGTTATCCTCATAGTGGTTGGGAGGAGGTTATCATCTCAATCCAGACCTGTGATCGACAGTTTTCCGGGTAGGAAAACTGGCTTTTGTATTTGTTTAGTGTATGTCATTTGATCAATATGTTTGTAATGCTTCATTTTATTTATAATTGTAGTGCTCAGGTCTGTCTTCTTTATATTTGCAGATCGGTTGGCCGAATACAACGAAAGAAAAAAAAATGATTTAAGCTATTTTTAAGCTGTTCTTACATATCAGAAGTGGGATTATCCTGAATTCGCCTGCAGAGTTGTATTCGGACAGCGCCGATTAAAAAAAAATGCTTGGTTCTTGCTTAAAAAAAAATGCTTGGTTCTTGCTTTATTGATGTACTTATTTTACAATAAGAATATATATAATTTTTCAATTTATTTAATATGTGCGTAAATCTTGATGTTCAATTTTTAATTAAATCCACGATGAATATATACATTATATATATTACAAATTAATTAAATTATTTGAAGTAATTTTCGAATTATTGTGTAACACTGGAAAACACAAATTATTATTGCTGGATGGTATTAACTTAAAAAAAAATCTACAATGACAATATAATTATATTTTTGCAAAACTTATTTCAAGGACTAATGAATAAATATTTTGAAGTTAATAAAATATATTATCTATGTAGACGTTGTTTTCCTACATGCTAAGTTAAAATAAACAAAAAAATAGTCGGGATCGAAATTGTATTGTATTGTAAAACATGAAGATTCTTGCATAATATGAGTAATTTTGTTAAGAATTTATTTTAAGAATACATATTCTTACTAATGAAAAGTTTCACCATAAGTTAAAAGAAAAAAAAAAACGATTTCAAATTCAAAGAAGAAGACTTAAGAAATCCAACACAAATATGTGGTTATTTTTCTTTTGAACAACTGTATTGGATTTTTACTAGTTTTCGAAAATATTATCAACATTTTTTTTTTATTATTAGCTGACTGATGGTTAAATTTGAAAAAAAAAAAAAATAAAGGTAATTGGATTGTTCCAATTTTTTTTTTAAAATGAAGATGGATTTATAATATTGAACGAATGTTTATTGTGATGTTAACGGTAATTTTGCTGAACTAGACTATTAAAAAAAAATCTTTTGAAAGTGGATGTTTGAGAATATCAGATTTCTATTTTTGAATTTCATGTTTACGATAGTAATACTCTGCTTCTTTTTAATGCAAAAAAAAAAATATCCCTTGAGATTAGATTCGATTTCAAATTTTTGATAAATGCAAGCAAATATTAAAAATATACTAACGACGCTGAACAGTAAATTGAAATTAATTTCAAGTATTTGTTGCCAATTGTTTTCAACAACTCGGGACGCGTTGTTTGTCGGATGGCCGAATGTAAGAAATGTATTATGTTTATGCATATAAAATTTTCTACAAGCTGGCATAGAAGGCTTGTAGGAAATTTTGATAGTTTAAAATAAATATTCTGTATTTATAAAATGTGTTTTTTTTATACATAGTTCGTTGACGTATTTTTTTATATAAAAGTGTTTTTCTTTGTGTGTGCTTGAAGAAGAATAGTTTGCTGTAATAATTGTAAGTAGACTTACGGGCAAGTGTGGTGTGTTATGATACGTAATTAGTAGTAATAGTAGAAATAGTAATATTGATCAAGTGACAACGTTTAAAAAAAGAATAATTTAAAATATTGGACTTCAAGGAGGTTATCCTTGACAGTTCATGTGATAGCGATGACTGATCCCCAAGGAGGTTATCATTGGGTGAGGTCCGAGGTTGGGTTACAACCTCGTGGGGACGTGCACTCCCTGGTCATTTCGGGGTCGTGAGGAGGTTATCCTCATAGTGGTTGGGAGGAGGTTATCATCTCAATCCAGACCTGTGATCGACAGTTTTCCGGGTAGGAAAACTGGCTTTTGTATTTGTTTAGTGTATGTCATTTGATCAATATGTTTGTAATGCTTCATTTTATTTATAATTGTAGTGCTCAGGTCTGTCTTCTTTATATTTGCAGATCGGTTGGCCGAATACAACGAAAGAAAAAAAAATGATTTAAGCTATTTTTAAGCTGTTCTTACACAACCCATATGTGTTTGACTTCAAATTTATTACACTACACACGAAATAATTCAAACGTCAAAATTCAATTATTAACCCTTCTGTCGTCACCTACGAGCTATTATGCCTAAGGTGTAGCTGAATTTTCTGTGAAATCAATCTTAATTTTTGAAGAGGTTTAATTTTGGATCTTGAAACAGTTTACATAATATGTCTTACGATGATGCGCCGTTTTTTCGTTTCATTAGACATAGTTTACATTTCGCCGAACGTTTGAATGCATTTGTGGCCGTCGTTCCTTTGAAATATACATACATATATGGAAAGGGGTGGAAAATATTGTTGAACGATATTTTTCATCAAGATATAGTACCAATGGTCTGTCTGGATCTATACGCCAACAGAAGGGTTAAATATCACGTTGGCATTTTAAGAGAGTAATAAATATTACGCGGATTTTATATTCTCAATTGTAAAAAAAAAATTGACGTTTGAATAAAATGTTCACGTATACTATGAACTCCAATAGTGTGAAAACGATGCCATTTTTACTTTCTGATGGCCACTCTGGACTAACGCATGGCATGGGATAGGTACTATTATGCTTTTTCTAAGTATTTTTGTTATACATACTCTTTAGTAAATTCAAAATGTTTATATTTGAACTTTTTTATATTTTTGGTAATTTTTTATGCACTTTGTACGACTATCTAGTGGCTTATGTGCTCTTAAATCTTGTGGAAATCCCCGTCATGCAGCTCCGGTGCTCAGCTCCTCCGCAATACAAGCACATTTATAAATTAAGCTTAAGAAATATCAAAAAATAAAACAAAATCATTAGCCATGAAAATGGATTCTTAAAAATATGCTAACACCTCGAAATTCTTCAATAAAGTGTCTGTACATAAACACCAAAATGGAAAGACTTCATCTACCATCTGCGAAACCCAATAATTTCCTTCGGTGTATTGTTTTCTCAGAAAACATTTAACAGTTTGGTATAAACAAAAGGGAAAATGCATACACAACACATATTTTGAGATCGTTTCAGTCAAGAACACGACAATTACTACTGCATATTGTAAATATCGACATTCTTACTTATGGGTGCGAGTATTATAAACATAACATGTTGGCTCTATTATTTACTTTCACTAAGCATTTTGAATTCGAAAAGTTGTATGGAGTTTGTATTAAATTTTCCAAATGTTTTCATAGCTTTATGTGGTGGAAACATACGCACGACAACTTCTGACTTCTGTTCGGATTAATTTTTGAATGAAAACGATCCACGGATACCGAGGGAAGACTCTTGTGATGTGACTAATTCAGTGGTAGCTCTTTTGTAATGTATGGGCATCATGGACAAAATTATTATTGAAGACAGATTAGACCAGACGTACCACTTCACATCATCGACACATCGAATATTCGGTTAGCGTTTGAGATCAAAATCCAAAAAATTGTAAACAATCAATAAATCATAAAAACATTGATCATCAAAAGATCCAATCACTCATTGCCTATGCTACTCAAAAGTCACAATTCCTTTTTTCATTCGGTTTTCGGCGGAACGGACTCTGTTTTCCGAGGGATTGTGAAAGATATTTGAAAATCATATAGGCGACGGACCGCCTGCTGTTTTGAAGTGGAAACCACTTAAAGACATGAAAACTCATAAAATCATTCAAAGAATCGCGACATAAAACTACCCAACATGTTTGTAAACATTGATGGCAACATGTGCGGTTAAAGTTAAAGTAACATTACATTTTTCAACATATAGGAGAGATCCCTTCGTGTCACGTATCGTATTGTATGTTGTGTGTGCAGACAGAAGTCGTGAGTATGTGTCAAACCCAAATGATTTTTCAATTGGCCATTAAATGTTTTACACCGAGTTAGAATGTAAGCGAAGCTATTTATGGAATTTATGATGATATGCAGAGAAAAGGATACAAAATCTTCACTGGATCCGTTAAGTTGAAGTTGAAAGACATTTGGAATGTCCTTATTAAAACAATTTGGATGCAAGTACAAAATGAATGATAAGAATGGAAAGGCGGAATATTTCGATAGAAACACTTTTTTACCATTTATCTGGAGCTTTGAACTATAGTCATAGTGGCTTCGCGCAAGCAACCACTATCCACTATTACTGACAAAATTCTCAAAACCAACACGTCACGCTAGCATTGCCAAATATTTAAGCCATCCTAAAATGTTTGCCATAGAAACTTTCCACAATGTTCCAAATATCCGGAGAATCCAGAAGACAGACATTTTATAGTTTCGGAATAGTTATATGCAATTTAAAATTGGTGACAATGTTACACACAAGAAAATTCACAATCAAAACCGTTCAAGGATTCATAGTCATCGTATCGTATGTGCGTTTGGCTCGTTTGCTTGTCACAAGTTAGAGAATCACATTCAGCCAGGATTCTATAGGATTTCTGCTGGCTACCACCATAAGGAAAAGTTATACGAAGGCAAATGATGATGAAATGTTTGCAATGTCCGCAACGTTCTTTTGGGCTTCGTATATGCAGTTCAGGGTGTTAAATACTTTTCATACCTCCCGAAATGACCATTTTGGTGCTTTGGTCGATTGGAGTTTTGTGGTCATCATAATGTCAACGAATTGTTCTTTGGTATTATATATGGAAGAATTTTACGTTGTCATTTTGAAACTTGATCCTCGGGCTTTCTCTTCCTCAACTGATTTGATTTCATTCAAAAAGTTTTTCTGTTCACGTTAAAGTTTTCAGCATACATACTGCAAATGTGTGCAACGATATGGAAGTGGTTAAATTGTTGCGTAATTCAATCTCTTCCGGACTTAAATTCAATTATTCTCCCAGGCCATCATGTTGACCAAGAAAATTATATTTGTAGTGTTGATTACGACATCTCGCACCTTTTCTTTTCTTCAATGACTCATTATCCTTTCCGGGTATGGGGGGGTGGGCAGGGTAACGAAATTGTTGGTCTCCGGTCATTCGGTCAACAGCTGAAAAGGCATTGTCGGCAGTCGGGCTAATTGCCCAGCTTGCTACTGCTACGGTTAAACGTGAAGTTGAAAATGAGGAAATTTACAAGGAACAGAGAAGAAGTGCCACTTCCTTTATGAATATTTACCCTTTCAAAATAACGAAAAACGAAATGGGAAGGAACTTATGAATAAAAAGCTTGCGAGAAGGAAAAGATTTTATCTTGCGGAAAAAATTCAAATTTCATGTAAATTAACAACAATGAATTTGAAAAGTAACAGCATTGTGACGGAATGTATAGTATTTTTGTTATAGGAGACATAAGTGCCAATGAAGTGAATTCTGATGGAAGTTCTTGTACTGCTTAGATATACACTCGGCGTCAAAAGTATCGGGCCACCCGCTAGTTTCGAACTCTAGCCCAATTTTCTCAAAATGTATATTAAACTTACAACTTAGAAAGAAAGTGCGTTTAATGGCAATTTAAATGACTATCAATTTTATTTAAAGTACCGCAAACTCATATATAGCAATCAAACAACAAACACAATGCTAACGATTTGCTAGGTTTTGACTAGAGTTCGCCCTTACTTTTTTTTTCTTCTACAGTGAGGGTGTTGGATATTTTTAATAATTTCTTTAGTTGTTATTTATTGCTTGTTTAGACGCGTGTATTTTTGCTACTTTTGTCAACCAATAATGAATACTTTTAGAATGAATTGAAGGTTCATTGTTTACCCAACAATGTTGAGTCTACAATGAACCTATCAAAAATTTAAATTTATTTAGCTCCTGAAGAGTATAGTCTTTCGTGTGGACGAAACTAGGTGGAAACGCGTTTGCCATAAATGGTGATAAATTTTTGATAGGTTCATTGTAGACTCAACATTGTTGGGTAAACAATGAACCTTCAATTCATTCTAAAAGAGTACATGTACGATAAGTACAAGCATTAATATGTGAAAAACACAATACCTTTTTTACTTTTCAATAATGAATACGACATCGGAGAAAGTAGCTCAAGTTGTAGCACTACTTCAAGCAGGCTGTGTACAACGTGAGGTCGCTCAGAGACTTTGAATCAGCAGATCATCGGTGCAAAGAGTTTACAGACGATACTTAGAGACTGGAGCATTCGATCGCCATCCTGGTACGGGCACACCTAGGGCTACATCAGCAGCAGATGATGGTTATATCCAACTCAATGTTCTGCGAAATCGACGCCTCAACGCAGTTCAAGTCCAACAAAAGGTGGTTATAAGTTCTTCTACCGTTAGAAGAAGACTTGCTGAGCGGAACCTGACTCCAAAGAAAGCTGCAGCAGGTCCAAAATTAACGGTAGCCCACCGTCGAGCACGATTTGTAATGGTCTGAGCGCTAACCGGACATACAGATAGACTGGCCAGCTCAAAGCTCGGACTCAAATCCAATAGAACACTTATGGGATAAGCTGAAACGTCGGATTCGAGCCCGCGTTTCTGCTCCAACTACGCTTCCAGAGCTGCGAATCGCAATAGCAAGGGTAGGGAACACTGAATACTGACCAAACACTTTATTTTAAATTTTTTCTTTGTTTTCAGCTTAAATTTGAGCTTTTCTCTTGGTGATGACATGACCGGAGAACGACTGGAAACGACTCTTATTTGTAAAATCTTTAATAAACGCTTAATAAATTAATAATTCACAATGTGTTCCCATTCATTTTAATTGTCATAAAATGCACTTCCTGTAGATATAACTTGTTGAACTTGTTGTAACGTTTATACTTTTTGAGAAAATTGGGTTAGAGTTCGAAAGTTGCGGGTAACCCGATACTTTTGACGTCGAGTTTAGTTTCGTCGTTAAAAATGGTTCCACACAGTGACGCACTTTTAGGAAATGTCATTAAATATTTATTAAGGTGATTTACCATGATTGTGGCATATTAATCAGAAGTTGAGTCTTATCCGCTTTTAGCGGTGATATCTAATTCGTCTGCCAGTTTAGGAAGCTCAGAGCAGCCGGTGAGCATTCTCACCTAGATATTACCACTGAATGCTCAAGCTATCGGTCGTCCACTCGCTGCGCGTTTATCACCTTATTGAGCCTGTGACTTTTGTTTATCCCTTGAACAGGCTCCGCCAATTGCAATCGTTGTAGTTTCACGATCTTCGACTCATCGTATATAGCTAATACAACTAGTGTTGTACTGGATGCGCTACTCACCGTGCTGACGAAGGGCCCTGCAAATTGGACGAAGGAGCTTTCATTAGAATGGGTCCAAAATATTTTTAAAGGATTAGGTTAAGGTGCTTATAGTAGAGTAAATGCATCGATTTCACTATCGAACCGGAAAAAACACTTATTTGTTAGGCTTCTTCGGCTTCATTTAGCGGTACAGGTAGGTATGCAACCACTGTACAAACATGTGGATTCGTTGTATGGTTCTTCGTCGCTCTTGTCCGCGATGTGGAGGGATAAGTATGTCCATGCTGTAAAAGGGTTTACTACAGAGCTAGTATGGAGTTAAGTTAGTAGGCGTAGCGGTAAACTGATGCAAATCAAAATCACCTACTTCCCGAGGCGGCATTGCAGTTTTGAATGGCTGACTCAATTCGAGATCGAGACAGAAAAAAGTTCAGGCGCGAACAGCAACTCGACCTTAGTTGAGCTAACATCGCCCAGGCCGAATCTCCTCATTATTCCTAATGTTTGAGTACCTTTACCATTCTACTCCACTGGTAAATCGCACATCAAAATCTGGAAGAACTTGGCTGGCATATCGTGGGGAGGATTTCGATCGGTGAGATGGTTGCTCGGATGGTCCACTCGGTACCAATCAACTGGAAGAACGGACGATTGTGGTTATAATATGTATTTTCGCTCTTTTTTGTTTCTTAATGTAAATGATTCTAGGAAGATACCAATAGACATCTAGTAGCGGTGCGTAGATCTGAACTGAAATTTTTTATCCGTATACTCAAAAATGTGTCTCAATATACCCTTGACTTAAGGCGCCCTTAACTCAATACATACGACCTCAACTCAAGGCGACCTTAGCACAAGGAGACCTTAAGTCAAGAAATTCCATATTGATTCAGTATTATTTACACATATTATACATTAATTTGACAAGTTTTATGTCAAACTCTTTCAATAATTATAATAAATTCACATTAAAGTTCTATTTTCCCAAATTGAATAAGAAAAAACAGTGTAAAGTAGTGAAGTGAAATTATCAGAGTTCAAGGTAGGTAATCGGTTACGCTCAAGCGAGAGTGGCTGTGGAAATTTCAAGGATTCCTTGACATCGAGCTTTTCTTGATTTGAAGGAATGTTCATAAATTCGAGTAAGTAAAGGAATCCACTTTTAGTCAAGGGTGCATTTTTAGTATAGACAGACAATTATTTTACATTTATTTATCTTCCATTAATAGCGCACCAATAAATTTTCCCCAAATAATTCATGTTTGCACGAAAATACTTGTAAAACTTTATTATTATTTATTTATGATTTGGATAAAAAAGTTACTGTATTTCCTTGATTAAGGTTTTCTTAAGGTACGTTCGTTAATACGACTCGACGAGTATTTCTACGAGAAAATCGTGGTACCACTCTGGGGCTCCCTGTTTTTAGTTTTGGCCTCAAACACCGAATGAGCGATATTAAATTACCTTAGTGTTACTAGGCCAATATTTATCCCAAGAAAATCGTGGTTTCTGAATGAATGAAGGAAGTCTTCAAACACATGAAAACGAATCGTGGCTTAAATATTTACCACCACAAAAAAAAACTCATATTCAGTTCATTCGGTTTTGAAAAGGTGCTTAGAAACTTAGAATAAAATTGAACAGGTGCTAACAAAACCTGAAAAAAAAAAACCGATATACTTATAAGCAACCTAAAAACCGGCGTTGAAAACAAAACTGGAACCGGCTAATGGTTGAAAAAAAAACCGGCATATCGGTACTTCAAAATATTGATACCGGTGATAATTAAACATCAGTTTAATCTAGTTCTGCAGATAAAAGCATGACTAGATATAATTTGCCCGAAGGAGTTATTTCCTCACGGTAAACAGAACTTCTCTGTAGCTGCTGACAATTAATTTGGACAAGGGCAAAGTAGCTCAGTGGGTAGAGAAGTAACTCTATCTCCGAATTGTGGAGCGTGGGTTTCAATCCCACCGTTACCATATGGATGTTTGTGTTGCCGGTTCTTCTATGCAAATCATCTCGGAGCAAAACGTTGTTACAACGGCGAAAATTCCTTTCGATTCAATAAAAAAAATCAACTGAATCGCTACAACAACAAAAACAAGCTGCCTGGGTATTTTATACCGGGACAGACACCCCCCGTGTTTGGTCTAGTCTTTCGAATCTGAACTCTATCCCTTTCTAGAACAATGGAATGCGCATAGACTAAGAAAATGCCACCAAAAAATGGCTTCAACATCTGCGTAAACTTTTAAAACATTTAGATCAAATTTTCAAATGTAGTAGGCGGCGAGGTGTTTAATGTAAATTTTTGAACTATGACGTAATCAAAATTTCATTTTGCAAGTTTTCATCAATTTAATTATCAAAATCGGACACAGTCTTTGTCATTTGATAATTTTATAGTTTCACACAAAAAAAAAAAAACGAACAAAAGTTGCAAAATTGTCATTATGTATTAAAGAAATGATACACCGTTGAACACCGCTGTATACAATTGACAACTGAATGATACATGATTGGTGCTAGTGTGGAATCAATGACTGCTTGCAATTGGCATCCCGGACTACCAATTGGCAGCCCGAGTGGATACTCAAGACAGCTGAAACTGTAAAATTTGACGTTTCGGACAAGTGTTTAGACCAGTGAATGGTATAATTTATAGATTTTGGTCAAAAAAAGTTTACCCAGATGTTGGGACACTTTTTAATTGGTCTAAGCGTATTCTACAGGATGTCCGGAAATTGCTGCATAAACGCACCGGATTGTGATTCCTCATTCATTCAAAAAGTTGCACGGAACATGCCCCTTAGCTTAACCCTTTAGCTGCCATAGGCATTTAAAGACTTTTGAAAAAATCATTTTTTTGTACGACTAAAACTTCAATAGCTCAAAAGCTAGACTAGGTGGAATAGCAAAATAAGATGATTATTACAGCCAACAAATTTAACTAAAAAATAAAACTAACAAATCGGATTAGAAGTTTGGTTTTTACAGAGCTTCAAAGTGATATTTTCGTGTTTTGACCCAAAAACCATCTTTTTTATACCCTTCGCTCATAGAGTGAAAGGATATATTAACTTTGTCATGAAGTTTGTAACGCATTAAAGGAAGCATCTCCGACCATATAAAAAGTATACATATATGATCAGCATGACTTGGGGAGTCGATTGGAGCATGTCCGCCTGTCTGTCTGTCTGTCTGTTGCGACGCGTTTTACTCGGCGGGTATTGAAGCTAGCAAGCTGAAATTTTGCACACGTGCTTCTTATTGTTGCAGGCTGTCTGTATGTTTGATTCACCCAAATTGGATCACTGGTTCATGGGGCTGCCATACAAACCTAGCTCCCTAATTTGAGTTCTTCTAAGAAAAACTTTTTTATTTGTGTCCCAATTTCAACCAAATTTCACACAAATGTGTTTCTATAAATAAGACAAAATATATGCAAGAATGGATCAAATCGGACCATGGGGTCATGGGGCTGCCATACAAATCCAACCCCCCAAATTAGGTTCTTCTAAGAAAAACTTTTTTATTTGTGCACCAATTTCAACCAAATTTCACACAAATGTATTCCTATTGATGACACAAAACATATGTAAGATTGAATCAAATCGGACCATGGGGTCATGGGGCTGCCATACAAACCAAACCCCCCATATTGGTTCTTCTAAGAAACATTTTTTTACACCAATTTCACAAAACCTTGAATTAATGTGTCTTTATCAAAGCAACTAAAAAGTTCAAAACGAATGGAATCGTACTGTGGGGTCATGCTCCGGCAACCCCAATAAAATTTTCCGAGTAAATATTTTTATTTGCCCACTTATTTCAACCAAGCCCAAAACTTTTGTCAAGACGGAAGAAAAAGAATGAGGAGGGGGATTAAATACAAGTCATAGGTACGCCCGAAAAAACTTTTAGCCCAAGCGAAGGGTACCCAAATTTCGGCCGCGTCCGAAATTAGCCTCGGCCCCGGGGTTGGCGAGCGAAGCGAGCAGGGGGCGAAGCCCCCTAGTTTCTATCTCAATTTTCTCCAACTTCTATACCAGGGCGAGGTGCTCGTACGATTCTTTTAAAAATTGGCGCATAGTCTAACGATCATTTCTTTTTTACATCATTTTATTCTAGCTTTATTATTTCTAACAGTTTTAATGCCTTAAGTGCAGAAAACTAGTGTTAATTTTGGATCGATTTTGATATAACTTGATGAATGTGTGGGTTTAATCAACGTCATTATTGGTGGCTTAGGGGCCCGTGTTCCACTGAACATATGGAACACCGTACGTTACGCCATTGCTCATTGCAGAAGATTCTATAAAGAATTGGCATTTCTATAGAAGCAACTAATAACCATTTGTAGTGTTTACGAGCAATGCTGTGTAGGTATATTCCAGAGTGGCCGAGTGGTTAGCGCGTGAGACGGGCAATACGATTGTCATGAGTTCAATCCTAGCTGCGAGCTGTATTTTCTTATTAGATATCAATGTTACTCTATACGCCGAACGAACTTTTCACCACTAGACTGAACACGTGACGAAAGAAAATCAGAAAAACTACCGTTTTTTTACCACCACGAATTTGGTTACACGAATTCATGCTTCTGGTTCAGAAGAGAGGGGGTGGTGAAAGGGTGAAGATTCATTTGTAATGAACGTCTACCCTTCACCTTTTTTTCTACAAAATTATACCCTATACCCACAATTCTTGATAGAATGCACCTAGAGTGCTGGAGCTATAATATTTTGTGATATGATGGTTCTAATAGCAAGATTTTTTCCCTACAAGCACCTCTCACTTCTGTTAACGTTTTCACGACACAACATATAAGAACTATATAACCTAAAGTGTTTTTGTCGTGAAAACGTTAACAGAAGTGAGGGGGTGCGCTAACCACTCAACCACTCTGAGATATACACAGCATTGCTCGTAAACACTACAAATGGTTATTAGTTACTTCTATAAAAATGCTTAATAATTCTTTATAGAATCTTTTGCCATGAACAGTGGCGTAACGTACGGTGTTCCATATGTTCAGTGGAACACGGGCCCCCAAGCCACCAATAATGACGTTGATTAAATTCACACATTCATCGATAAATATGCAGCCATATTTTCTGCACAGAGATGATCCTAATTGGTTTAATAATTAACAATGAGTGAGAAAATGTAGGTTTCAAGCAAATCTTGAAACAATTCTATTGAAGAAACTTGGTTTTTATTCTAGCATTCCAGAGCAATTCATAACATTCAAATATTCACTGCTATGAAGCTAGAAAATAGGAGTTTTTCGAAAAAGTCGCGTTTTTTTGACAAATAGGAGAATATTGCGTATGTGTGTTAATTTGTGATTATCTGCATTATCTGCTATTGGAGACTATAACATGTGTCTGTTATGTCATCCAATAAACACAAAAATCAAGTATTTAATGGAGTATCTTTTTAAGTTAACGTTTACAGAAAGTGTTATCGAAGTCTTACAGCACAGTCTTTACATTTATACTGATTTGAGCTCTTTATATTGCTATTATTCAGTGATTATTGGGTAATCGTGAATTGATTCTATAAGGATGTTAGAAGCTTTCCGGAAAATGTTTTAAGGATTATTTATCGGATCAAAATACTCCTTTAAGCAATGTCACACGCTAAACTGTATTTCGTGTAAGCTCACCAGTCGTACAGCATTTTGCTAAATAATAAGCTCCTCGGTGCGGATTTTGACCAGTCTTTTCTGCATTTAAGGTGTAAAGTTTAACTCCTGTACCCCGTACGATCGATAATTAGCGAGATAATCGCACTTTTTTGTTTGACAATCTTTCATTTTCGATAACTCGGGAACCCTTCTCGATCTTTCTGAAATTTGGCACACGTGTAGAGCTACTTGGCTACTTGTAATGCTGCTTGACGCATATTTCCTCCAAGTTTCAGAGTCCTACCTATCTGCGCTCGGAAGTTACAGCTGCCCAAATCGCACTTTTGAGTTTTCTAATCGAAAATTGTCCATAACTTGGAAATTCTTGAGCGAAATTTTGAAATTTAGCAGACTCGTAGAGTACCGCGCTGTCCATATTTGGTGAATATTTCATGACTCTAACTTCCAAGGTTCAAAAATTACAGCTATAGAAAAATGCGATTTTAATTTATCGCAAAACTACTCCATCGGAATCCCCTACCAACCTCTATAAGAAAAGCATAATAAATAAAGGACTCTGCAAGGGTGTTTAGATAAAGATTTTTGCCCACAATATGTCCTTAGAATCCGTTAAAATGGCGTTAAGAGCCTAGGGAACATAGCATCCCTAATGTACCCATCGATGAATGCATATTCTCCTCCAAAAATTTCGCAAACAGGATAACGCACCATTCCACCGCTCTAATCAGTTTATATATTGCATTAAACGAAACGTAGCTTTTAAATAAGTAGGTACTTTGCTGGCATTATGAAAAGCCAGATGCCACACAGAGAGAAATGATTAGTCGATTACAAGAAAAACATTTTTTTTTTTTTTTTTTTTGAGTGATTTGTTGCTTTATTAGTTATAATTTGGTTATAAAATACATACTATATGTTAAAAATGAAAATATAAATAATAATAATGTGTTTAAGAATTATTTGATAAATGCAATATTATAGCAACTCACATAAGCGTAGTGCTTGTGCGTGAGAGCTGCAGCTGTTAATTGTGCAAGATTCTTGTTATTTCGTAAAATTCAATTAATAGTAGAATTCAAGTACTTAAAAAACATGTATACATAAAGAGCTTAGTAGTATTAAAATTCAAAACAAATAATGTATTAGTGGGTGGATAATTGGTTAAAGAATTGTCTGTTTTCTTTAATATAGAGTTTAATCTTTAGCTTATAATTTAAATTATTTAATGCATTTCTAATGTGATAGGGGAGTTTGTTATAGGCTCTAGGTCCAGCTATATATAAATGACGGCATGTTAATTCCTTTTTGTATCTATTTATAAATAGTTCACCTTCAGTATTAGCGCGAGTGCTGTAATTAGATGATGTTTTTGGAAACTCATTTATGTTCTTAAACATATACTTAATTAAATTGAAATTATACAATTGTCTTATAGACATGACATCAAAGTTGGAAAAGGCTTGCGTTGTAGAAGAATACTTCGATTTTTTTAGGCATAATTTGACAATTAATGCTTGTAAATTAGCTAAAGGCATGATGGCATTGCTGAAAGTGCTTCCCCAAATAATAATTGCATATTCAAAAATTGACTGAAATAGTCCAAAATAAACTTTCCTAAGAAACTCGACTGCAAAATATTTCCGAAGGATTAACACCCGATGTATCATTTTCCGCAGTCGATTTACTAGGATAGTTACGTGTGCCGTCCATTTCAGTTTATTATCAATTGTTACCCCAAGATATTTAATTTGATTGACTTCGTGTATAACGCAATTATTTAAAATTAATTGAAAGCTTGGGTGATCATTTTTCTGTGCATTTCCGAATTTAACACAACGGGTTTTCTCCAGGCTTAAAACCAATTTATGTTGACACAACCATTCATGTATTTTGCTCATACTATTATGTGCTAAGGAATACACATCATTCCAGTTTTTCCCTCTAAATAATAAAACCGTATCGTCAGCAAAGGATATAATTTTACAGCTATTTTCATGATTGTATAATTTACATAAATCGTTAAGGTAAATTTTAAAAAGGAGTGGACCCAAAACCGTTCCTTGAGGAATCCCATGTTTAATGATTTTCATGCTACTTTTAGCGTCGTTAATGACGACACATTGATCCCTCTCAGAAAGATATGACTTTAGTAGGTCATATTCTTTGTCTCTCACTCCAATTTCAACTAATTTTCTCAGTAAAGTGGAGTGTTCAACCGTATCAAATGCTTTCTTTAAATCAAGAAAAACCGCAAGGACTACTTCATTTTTATCGAGATTTTCATAGATAAATTTTGTAACATCTGCAATTGCATCGGTTGTGCTAATATTACTTTGAAATCCGTACTGATTCTTGGCAATTAAATCAAAGGTACTTAGGTGCTTGTCAATGCGCTTTTTCAGACATTTTTCAAATATTTTAGAAATATTTGACACTAATGATATCGGTCTATAATTTTCAATATTTTGTTTGCTTCCCTTTTTATGGATTGGACTTACAAGGGATGTTTTTAATTTTTTGGGATATGTCCCACAACTGATACAAGTATTGAAAATGTGACAGAGTACAGTAATTGTTGTCATATTAAAACAACGCATAATTTTGCTGGACATCCCATCCGGGCCACTTGCTTTTGGCTTTAAATTCTTAATTTGAAGTTCGATTTCATCTTCTGAAATAGCATCAAAGGATAATTTTGGGATATTCAGTTGATAATTATGCTGAAATGTAGAAGAAGTATTGACAGAATTCGATAGTTGCTCACCAATTTCTATAAAATAATCGTTCATCTCATTTGCGATAAGTTTTGCATTATTTATTATCATTCCGTCACTATTAACAATCGATTGAATACTATCAATACTTTTCTTACCATAAACTATTTCTTTAGTTAGGTTCCATAACTTTTTAGGGTCACTGCCACACGACTGCACTATACTGGAATAATATGACTTTTTAGCTAACCTAACAAGGTGTGTTACATAATTTCTGATCTTTTTATATTCGGAGGCTAGTTGTACATTCTCAGGATGCTTTCGCACGAATTTTGCCATTTTGTCTCTATTTCTAATAGATACCACTAATCCAGGTGTGATCCATGGCTTAAGATGCTTTTCTTTAGATCTAAATTTAACTGTTTTTGTTGCCTTTACAATAGCAGTATCAATATTATTCAAGAAATATTGATACTTTGAATCGATGTTAGTTTGTGTGTAGATTCCTTCCCAAGAAATTCGTTCTATTAGTAATTTAAGTTTCTGATAATTAACTACCTTTTTTCCCAACAGATCAATATTCACAAAATTAGTGTCTCGTACTTCAACTGTATTATCGATAATGTTTGCAATTATTGCATAATGATCAGTTATTTCCGTTTGGAAGATTGCTGGACTAAGTACAGAAGTAGAGTCTAACTTTGCAAATATATGGTCCAAACAAGTTTTGGAAGCGGGTCTAGTTATCCCTTTTAATGACTTTAAAAATCCAAATACAGTCATTACATCTAAGTATTCATTAACTATCGATGACTGTTCATTATATAAATTAATGTTTATGTCTCCAACTATGATGTGGTTATCAAAGATAGTATTTTCAGATAAGAAATTGTACAACGACTGAATAAAAAGGTGAGGGTTTAAGCTAGGTGATCTGTATATACTTGTGACATAATAGCATCGAGTACCCGTTTCAATTTTTAATGTGAGTGCATTAGCCTCAGTTATATTAGACTCCAAAATTTGAGCAGAATATTTCTTTTTACAATAAATAATGATACCGTCACACTTATTATTTGATGCTGGTTTCTGCAATGTATCATAGCCATCTATATTAAAGCAGTCCGTCGAATCAAGCCAAGTTTCTGTGAGAACTATTAAATCGAATTGTATTGTTATACTATCTAATAGAATTACAAGCTCATCGAAATGTCTTGGTAGACTTCTGATATTCATGTGAAATATCTTCAAACTGAAACCACTTATTTTAGTTAAAAAGGAATTAGCATTATCTAAATTCAGATTGGATGTCGTTACATTCTCTATCTCATCATCAATGTTCAAAATATCAAGCATGAAGAAAAAGAAAAAAAATAATATAAAATATAGTAGATAATTAATTAGAGTTACGTTATGCTGGTACACACAATTTAACAAGGTCGTCGTCGTTCCAAATGCGATACGATTTTTCGTTGTCCGATTTTCGGCATAGTATGGAACCGTGGCTGATCCATACGTATTTGTATCCATGTGATGTTAGCTTCGCTTTTGCTTCTCTGTAGAGTCTAGCTATGTTAGCTGTCAAATGCTCTCCTATGAACACATCGGCATATTCCGGTTTTAGCGAATTACTTCGTTTAGATAGTTTGTATGCATCTAGTATGGACGTTTTGGTTGACATACGAACGAACGATACGATGATAGACGGAGCATCGGCTTTTATATTAGGCACATACACATCACGTACATCATTGGCATCAATATTAGGATTTAGCTTCTTACATATTTTCAGGGCGACACTTTCGGGAGATTCTCCTTTATTGATTTTGAGTCCATTGATTTTAATGTTATTTTTTCTAATTTCTTTTTGTAGTTGCTCGTTTTCTTTTGATAAAAGGATAATTTTGGCTTTTAGGTCGGTGTTTTGTTCATTCACTGCAGACACTTCATTAGTTAGTTTTTTAATATCAGATGCGAAATTATCAAATTTGTCTGACAAGAACTGAACAGACCGAGTCACTTCACTAAATTCATGATTATTGTTTTTAATAAAGTCTTCTAAGCGAGTTTCAATCTTTTTTAGCATATCGAAGAATGATTCGTCCATTTCACTAGTACTGGGGCTCCTGACAGCCATACACAGACAACACTTCCACTGATCGCGCCTTTGTTTTTTTAAATTCTCGAGTGATTGTAAATTTGCACACGCGGAGTGATAAAAATTATTGCATACACTGCACATAATGCAATCTTTTAAGTCATCAAAAGATTTTTCACATTTGTTGCACACACTCGACATTTTAGAATTTTAATAAATACTTTTTGGCTTAGTGTTTACTTCCATATGCGATGACAGCTGCTGCTCTTTGTTAATAGTATCGAAAGTCTTCATTAATTTCCGGTCATAGGTGTATTTTTGTTGAAACTGCAAAACGATTTTGTTTGTTTATGCAAAATATCTTTTGAAAAATTATATAAAAATTGTTTTGACATGAACAAAAAGTTTAAATGAAATTGATTGATTCAATTTGAGATTTCAACAAATTTTGTACTAAATATTTGGTTACGGTAAGGAGTTTCCATTGGTGATATTAACTAAAACTTTGTATCAATAACCCAAATCGGCTTTAATTGAAGTTTTTGTTAATTTGACCAATATTTTGGTTGTCATTACCAAATTTCATTTGGCCATAATGTATAATTCTTTGATTAATTATACAAAACTGTTTTGTGGTTTTATATAAAACCTTTTCGTAGTACCAATCAAACATTTAATTAATGAATTTTATAAATTCATGTTAATCAAAATTTCTCCTAATATTGCTAATAGTGTTCTTACTAATCACTAATTTCAATATATCCTCTATTGAAATTTGGGATTAATAAGAACGCTTTTAGCAAAGTTAGGAGAAAATTTGATTAACACGAATATATAAGTTTTTTTTTAATTAAATTTGAAACTCATGCGGGTACCACATTTCAGCCTGGAAAAAATCCTTATAAGTCACCTTTCACGTCAAGCATTGAATGTGCTAATATAAAAGCCACCACTATTTCCACATAATCCTGTTTATTAATATTTAAATTTTCTTTTTAAAATTAGAAAATTATGACAATATAATAATCACACAAATGATGCTTTAATGTAACACCTAGTTTAGTTTTATACAAAAACATAGCTTTCCAATGTAGAAGTGAAGTCAAGCCTCCATCGCCGCCATCGAAAAATGTATAAGCCTTGCCAAGTTTAGTTTTTCTATAAGAATTAACAAACACATAAGAATTTTATATGAAAAAAACTATGTTAGTTTGATTTGAGTGTGAAATGTTTTAAGTTATATTATAATTGCAAAAAAAAATAGTATATAAATACTGGACTTACATTTCGAACATCAGAAATCGATGAAGATTGAAGATGAAATTTATTACTGCCTGTGTCAATACAGCGTTTAGCTATTTCCAAAATCCTAGCGTTGTGAATTTTTCCCGTCCAATAGTCAAATATAGTTGGCTGCTTTGTTTAAATTGTGTCGGCAAATGTAACTTGTAAAACCGAACCGAATGAACAAGAATATTGAATTATCTTATAACACAAGAAAAAAATAGATTTACCTTTTGGAAACGCAACTCGAATAATTAGGCCCGTAATATTATCTGCAGCGCTAATGTTTATTACATTTTCTTACACTTACACTTTCTCACAAAATAAATCTTTATTAATTTTTACCGTAGTTATTGAAAATAAATACTTTTTCCACATTTTTAGCACACAGTCAATTTTTTACAACACTCGGGATACAAATATGTCCGTACAGAAGAGCTACTAAAATGAAAATCTTTGATAGTTCCAAATAAATGAATAGCTAGATTGTACAAAGATTTTTTTGCTTTATCCAACCTATAAGAACTGTACCGTTAGACATGGTAAAAATTTCGCATTTCCAACAAAAGATCTAGTTCAGAACATTCTTGTCATCATTGCATATGTTGGATAACAAAAGGTTTTGTTAATATTGCAAAACAGTATGTTATATTGTAAAATGATTTAGCAACATTTTTTTGTTGATTTTCCCCTGGCCAAAAGATTTGTTATGTTCATCAAATGTTATAGTGTTCATTGTCTTCATCATTTGTAGATTTCAGTGCAGCTAAAGTTTTTGTTATTTTAGCCAGGAAATTAATTCGTTCTAAAAGAATATATTTTAGTTATCTTAACAAGATTTTGTTTGTCATATCAAACAATCGTGTTATTTAATAGTGCTAGTTTATTTGCAAATTTAAAAAAAGAATTGCCTTAAATTAACAAAACCGGCATCAAACAAACGTAATTTGTTGGTATTGCAAATCTATTTCTCTCTGTGCAGATCATACGACTGTCCTTATAGGAATCAGAAATTTCTGAAATCTTTCTTTTGTTCTATGTATATAATTTTATTTCATGTACTGTTCCCTGTTATATATAATAGGTTTTTGCGTTAAACCAAACGTTTGTCCTTCACATGCTGATTATTTTTTTTTGTCAAAGAGGACCAGTGGCGTAGACAGCTTTTCGAAGGGGGAGGGGATCAGTGGTCAGGATTATTTTTTTCAGCATAGAAGAAATGCATTGAACTCAGGGGTTCTAAATAAGAAATTTAAGGAATAGTCAACACCATCTTGTTTCTATGTTAATACCGAATAAAACTTTTCTTTAGTCGTTTAAGGTCTGCTGACGAGAGCAAAAAATGGGATGGTTTTGAAACTGTTTCAATTTTGCTTGTTAAGCTGAGATTCCGGAAGAGTAGGTTTGACACAGCGAAGTAAATATTGTTGTCGGGTGAACTTAAAATTGAAGGTTCGTCTGCAATATGGGGCGCAAATGTTAAAAATCGTTCCCGCACTGGAGATGAATGCGGTAAATAATAGGTCTCAATGAGTAGTTTCGGCATTCTGGTACCCTTAGTTTAGTGTTGTCACTGGTCAGTTGGGATAATCACATTTTCAAAAACAAATGCTGGTTTGTTTTTAGTACAAATTAACTGTATGTCATATGCAAATAATGATTTTGCAAGGGAAATTAACGCTAACGTTTGACAATGACAAATCACTTGTTGAAAAGAAAGATTAATTTGACTTGTTAAAGCGTCAAAACATCGTTAATTTCGGTTAATGTTTTGTATTTTCATATAAGCCACTCAGAACCCACTTCGTTTCTTAAATATTTGAATGCTTTAGCGACGGCTTTGTTGAGTCGATCGATTGGAATGGAAATTCTTGAATATAGTAAATAATTGTGTCCCTATCAATGGGAGTGCTGTTTGTTATATTATTTTCAGTGTCCTATTTTCAATGATTGACCGTTGACAGTTTGTGGTTCAGTAAAAGATGCGTGACAGTTATTTTTCACATACAATGCTACAGTGGTAATACTATTTCACTTGCAAACAAAATTGAAAGTAGAGGACGTGAAGTTGTCACCATGTTTCACGAGACTAGTGGTAAGCTTCGGATCTCTACCAATAACCACGTTTTGAAGGGAGCGATGAATGGGCTCCGCTCGCCTTCTTTTTAGATAAAATTGTGCTATGTATACTATGTATAGATTATACATACATATTATAAATCCTGTAAATTTATTCTTCCTTTCACTTTAAACTCAGGCTTTGTCCAAATTCTTTATAGTGTGTAAATAGTATATGGATGAATTTCTATTGATGATTATTTCGGTCACTCTAGAAAACTCCCATTCTATTATCCAATATTAACCCAATTTTTGAAGACCTGAAGATTCTGTATAGTTTACAGAAAACCCTGATTCACAAACAACACGGCACAGATACACAGAGACAATTTGATTACAATAATTGGCAATGATTTAAATGTATTCCAAAATCCAATGATTTTCTTTCATCTTGCCAAAAGTGTGCGAGCAAAAGAAAAGCCATAAAATGAATCTAAATAATTATTATCGAGAAAATTGTTTATTCAATACACTTTCATCTTCGATTTTTAGCCAATAAACATTCCTTGATTGTATCAACAAAGTTGTTGATGAAAACAAAACGAAAAATCGAATTCGCTCTTGAGGCGTGCCTTTTTGGATCTCTTGGTGATTGTGGGTGGGATGAACAACAGATACAATTCTATATTTAACACTAATTTTCTCGGTAGAGTGGTGCTTCCGTCTGTAGATATTTTTGTTTGAATAATTTTTCCCGAATCAAGCATGTTCATTGGTTGGAGATGTTTAACAATATTTGCAGGGTTTTTAGTCCCGCCTTTTTTCATAGAATAGATGTCAAGTTTTTTGTTTTTTTTTTTCGCCAGCTGCATACGAACGGATTTTTTTTAATGCATTTATTTTATACATATTTTTTAAAAAGATTTTTACATACCTATTTTCTTTATTGAATGTGAAATACAATAAAAAGATTTTTTACGATTCTCTTAACTGATGTCGAATGTGCATCGTAAAAACAAGCTGTTGATTGACAATACTAGTGATGTTGAATTTTCAGTTTGAATTTTAAAATAAAACAGATCCTAGTTCGTAGTTTTTATTGCTGAAGTCATTCGAAAGTAATAATACAAGGGGGTGGAGTCATAAACTGTTCCATTTCGATACGAGAATATACGAGTAGATGAAGAATCGAGAGCAGATTCCAGATTCGCTGTTTGTGACTTTTATGACTTTGTGATCTTTGTATAGTTTGCAATTAAATGGATGGTGGTGCACGATTAGTTTCCATGTGAATTCAGTTGTTGCACACATGTGATCGATGATACGAAGGTTGATTTTTGGGCGACTTGAAATTTGTTTACCTAATGATAAAGTCATTGCAGTAAACATGCAGAAAGATTACTATTTAAAATGTATGTTTAATTGATTAGTTTACTTTTGCTTTTATTAGTAAGTCTGGAGTGCAAATTTCAAAATTTATCGCCAGATTAAAATATGAAAATTTATTAAAAAACAGTTTGTCTTAAGCAAGATTCACATGATCAAAATTGTGTCTGAAAAGTTATCTTCAATATCTTAGACAAAAATTCCCACTCAAATTTGTGTGCCTTTTTTTGGTACAAAAATATTCTTAGATTAGCAAATTTGAACATCTTTGCGCAACATTTTTATAGAATTGTGCTAATGTGAGGCTTGTTTCAGATATAAAATATTCTTTGAATTCCAACACGAATAAGGTTCCGCTCCACTGATTTATCCTTTGCCATATAGGCGAATGATGAGCAGTGATCATCAAAAGTGGTCTTGTCGGCGGTTTTGGTGCTGATTGAAGCGTTTATGGCGTTCCGGTACTACGTTGAGTACTTGTTGAATAAAACGCTTGATGAATAGATGGATTGCTTGGGAAGATGTATCTGTGCGACTAAGATAGGATATGTGTTGTGTTGTTTGATTTCTGTTTGACGAGCGCATGGTTTTCTCTATGTGGATATGTTTTACATGCGGATCATTAAAACAAATAGAAATTAGTTTTATGAGTGCATTTGAAAAACGCACTAAACTGCTGGAAAAACATCATCGTGTGATCACCATAGAGTCGAGTTGTTGGTTGTCGTTACGCCCGCTCGGCTGCTGTGCGTTCCCTTGTGCCTCTTGTGTTTTTCTTTTGAATTTTCCAGAGCGGTTTTCCTCGCACAAAAGCAATCGTGTGTCAGAAGTTTATATTTGTGTGTTCGGCATGTTGATGTAAAAACAATATTCATTGATCGTAGCGCGGAAAACAACACGTTGTGCCATCTGTAAAGTTTATGAATTGATGATCGAAACATTTTCGAAAATCAGTTTGTGTTTTGCGGTCAACGTGATAAGTGGAGGAATTTTTCCTATTAACCAAACGGAAGTGACTAATTGTTTCTAGTCAATTTTGTGAACCGTGAAAATGTTACCAAATATTCCGTCGGGTTTCGGCAATTCGTCGGCCTTAGATCAACTGAATCGAATCAGTTTAGATTATTCGATGCTTAGTGATTATCCTTTTAATTTAAATGCCTATGCAACGTTACCGGCGAATTTTTGGCATTTACCATTTCCGTTTTTGAAAAGTTCACATCGTGCTGAGAAACCGCCCTTCTCGTATATCGCTTTGATAGCAATGGCGATTAGTAGTTCGCCGAAGCAACGGCTCACTCTTAGTGGAATTTATAAATTTATAATGGATAAGTAATTATCAGTGACTCAGTGATTAGTTGTAATGGAAGTTAATAATATGTTTAATCGTTATTGCAGTTTTCCTTACTACCGTGATAATCGTCAAGGATGGCAAAATTCCATCCGACACAATCTGAGTTTAAACGATTGTTTTATAAAGGTTGCGCGAGATAAAAATTCAACGGAAGATGATGCTGATCAAGCAGGAAAGGGTAGCTATTGGATGCTGGATCCGTCGGCTAATGATATGTTCGAACAAGGAAATTATCGGCGCCGAAGAACGAGAAAACAGAGACAAACGAAGTCGGGAGATCAACCAAAGGTAAGCAATATTCAGAGCCGCGATAAATTTCAATTTCAAATTTACGTCCTTTATTTAGCTGACCAATGTAATATAATATCACTTAAGCACTTGAGCCTTTGAAAATTGATTGATGGTAGTTTTGAGGCTGAAGGGGCTTATCATTATGGCAATACAGATTGATAACAGTTTTTCTCCATGACATTGCATCATCAATCATCATCCGATTGTCTAGAACTTTAAATCTAGAGGTATAGATACGGGAAATCAGTGACGTCACATATTTAAAAAAAAACTCATGCGTTGTCAAGAACTGCGTTGAAAAACAACTTCATAACGAATTAACAAACATTGCAGCATTTGATCAGTTAACTATGATCGGAATTTTGAAAGGAATGGCCCCTGTTCGATATTTCAGGTTTGGCCGATCAGGGCTTCCTTTAGTATTCAATCTTAAAATTTACAAAAAATCCAAATTCATATTAAAATGGATATAACAAACTATCAAACCCACGAAGAATGATCGAAATTATCTATAAAAGTCGAACAAAGCAAGCGGGTATGATTCTAATTGCGCCAATAATTCAAACTATGATTAAGGCTTTGCTCTTCAGTTCCCTAATGTCGAAAAGTGATAATGTTGGCCGCTTAACATATTTATCCATTAGTCTCTCGGTTGTAAATTTGAACGAAAGCGGCGCAAGTTGTTGATAGGTGAGATAGATAGATATTAAGGCTATACTTACCATTACATCTTCAAGTTAGACACTTCACATTAGAAACATTTTGAAAAAAATTATGTGTAAGCCCCTAACGTTAGTAAATTGTTATTTCGAATTTTGTACCCAAACTTTGAATAACTATTTGAACTATTCCTGACTTTCTAAAATAATTTTTTTGCCCACAACATTGAACAAAAAATAAATTTTGTGTCGATGCCACTCAATTTTTAAGTTTATCCAAACCAAACACTAATAATTCCTATTAAAAATCGATCCACACTTAGTCATCAAAAAAAAAAAAAATGTCAAAGCATGTGTAGATGTCAATTATGATTAAAAGCTTAACACGATCATTCTCAATTGTCCTTTCTAGAGCTTGGTTTTGAATTTTGCCTTGCAATATTTTTGCAATTTAACCCACGGGAAATCGAATAGGTTTAAGGAAGAGTAAATCCCTCCTTGGACGCAAACAGTGAGTAAAGATTACAATAAATAAGGTGACGACTTCGACGCCTTGCTGATTTAACATAGTTAAATTACTTTTTTTTGTATTCTGATTTCCGAGCTCTCGGTCGTCCTCGCTTTCCTGCATTCCTTCTATTGGGCATACGATCATTTGTTGTAAGCTCATTTACAACAACGACCACGAAATATCGTATAAAAACAGTCAGACAACTGGTCGACCGTTCCTAGCCTTCAAATTTGGGAAGTGCATTACGTTAAATTTTTAGAAAATAAAGATTAAGTCAATACAGATATTATAATATATCAGTGAATTGGATCCGGCTATATCCGCAAACCAATGAAAAAGCCAAAAAGTACTAAATCATACCAGCCCCAAACATAAAATTCCCTACGCCACCGCTCATTAATTATAACTCCAAATTGTCCTCCTTATTTTCAGTTATTTCGTTTCCTTTTTATACCCGTCACTATGTGAAACGGTATATTAACTTTGTCATGCAGTTTGCAACGCACAGAAGGAAGCACCTCCGACTATATAAAGTATATACATTATTGATCAGTGTGATGAGAGAAATCGTTTGAGCTATGTCCGTCTGTCTGTCTGTACGTCTGTTGCAACGCAAACTAGTCCCTGAGTTTTGAAGCTATCGGGCTGAAATTTTGTATACAAGTTTCTTTTTAGTGTACGCTGTATATATGTCGGAATCAATGGAATCGGATCATGGGGTCATGGGGCTGCCATACAAACCAACCCCTGAGAATTAGGTTCTTCTAAGAAAAACTGTTCTCTTTATGTACCAATCTCAACCAAACTTCACCCAAATGTGTTCCTAGTAAAGTCTCAAAACATACAGTGCTGGAAAAAAAAAAGTTGCTCAAGCCCTTTTTTAGCCATAAAAGACAGTTAATGATAAAAGTAGGTAGGTATTTTTTGATGTTTGACTTATTGTGTCAGTTGAAACAATATTCAGACAGATTTTTGCTAAAAAATAATTATATTTGTGATTCCGAGGGAGAAATTAGATAAAGTGGAAATAGGGATTTTTTTACCTATAAAAAGATTGTTTCGTAATAATAAATTAATTTTTTTTGGTGTGTTTTTATATTTTTATTGGTTCTTAAGACATAATAGTTTAACATTAATATTTGGTTGGACCACTTCTGGCGTCGATTACTGCCCCCACCTCCGATTAATCAACTCCAATCAGTTTTTCCAGGTTTTTTTCTGAGAATCGCTTGCCAAGTGACTATTATTAACCTTTTCAAAGTCTGAATGGAGTCCGGGCGCTTCGTGGCCACTTCAAGTTTTATGCTGGACCCGTATTTTCGATGAGATTCAAGTCGGGGCTACACGGGGGCCAATCTAAAACGTCAAGATTCCTTTCTTCGAAGTACCTCTTGACCTTTAAATATAGAAAATAAAAAAAAATTAAATTTTGTAAAATTTTATGATATGGTTATTAAAGTTTTGACTTTTTTGTATTTAATACTTACTTCTTTAACAGTGTGACATGGCGCATTATCCAGCTGGAACACAAATCTTCCGGTATCACCAAATAGCTTTTACACGCAAGGCTCCAGCTCGCCTGAAAAAATGGCCATCCCATATCTCCTGAGTCCATTGAATGTGCTTCTCAGCCCACCGTAAATATTTTCGCCGGAGTTTTAATTGAAATTCAGGCTTATGCACATGTTTAAGCGCAAGTAATCTAGCTTTTACGAGCCTATTACTTACCATCCTCGCCGAAATTCGACTCCTAGTTGCTCAAACTAGATTATTCCTAATGTCCGACGATGTCTTAAATCGATTTCGACAGCTTAGTAAAATGATGAAGCGATTTTCCAAAGGTACAGTTTTCTTAGGTCGTCCGGAGCCTTTTTTCGGTTTAGAGGCGCCCCCCCTCCCCCCGAAATTTGTCAATGCCATGCCACAATGCGTTGAGAAATATCCATCCTTTGACCTATTTAACGAGTGATTAGATTTTATTTCGCCAAAACCAAAATATTACTCTATAGTTCTGGACTAACGTGTCTCAGTTTTCCATTAAATTCAGCCTCTTTGTGAAAACCCCCTAATTTCACCAAGTGAATCAACCTCATTCATAAAATTCAAACTATTAATAGACCGTTTATATGTCCTTTGTTTTTATCTGGCCCACTGAAAAGTTGTAGTTCCAATAACTTTTAAGAATAATAGGTAAAATGGCCATTAAAAGGCTTGAGCAACTTTTTTTTTCCAGCACTGTATTTACGAACGGATAGGATCGGAACATTACCTCATAGGGCTGCCATACAAAGACAAACCAAACTCTGAAAATTACGTGCTAAGAGAATTTTTTTTCTTTTGAATCCGACCCTAACCAAACTTTACCCAAATGTGTTCTTAGCAAAGCCTCAAAACAGGATGAAATCGGAACACTACGTCATAGGGCTATCATACAAACAAACCCCTGGATATTAGAGAAAAACTTTTTTCTTTATGAACCAAACTTAACCAAATTTCACCCAAATATGTTCCTAGTAAAGCCTTGAAACATATCTAGGAATGGATGGAATTCGAACACTATGTAATAGGGCTGTCATACAAACCAACCCCCAAATATATATGGTTCATGTAAGAGCAACGGTTTTTCTTTAATGCAGCACATAACTAGTAGTAAGAAGTATTAACTTTTCAAACGTTTGCATTTGTGCATTTGAATATTATTTTGTTACTTGAGCTATTGAATTAAATGAATTATACTGAAAATCGCCAACTTTATTCTAATACTACATTGAATCTTACCCAAATATTTGTTGCACGATTCCTAGGTTATAAACAGTCAGATATCCGCCCTGCTAGAACAGAAAGTATATTACACCCAAAGAAAATAGATTTTCATATTTTTATACAAATAAAATTAATTTTCGAAACACAGGATACTTTTAATTTGAACATTGCCTACATGCCCCCGGAGGCATGTGCCGTACATGAATCAAAACAGGTTACATGCCCTCCGAGGCATGTATCGTACTGAAAGAAAAGCATGTAAAAACGGTGCCGTAGCCAAAGTGTTAAAAAAAATTATCTAATTCATCCAGGACTAGCCTCAACGCATCTAGGAACAGGTGGAATCGGAACACGTCATAGGGCTGCGTTAGAAATTTATTGTTACCACAAAAGAAGCTCCAGTTTCATTCAAATATGACGGGTATTCATATTTCGGCCGCGTCCGAAATTAGCCTCGTTTTTCTTCTTCATTGGTTTGTAGGTAAGTCAGTCGATTATAAGCTCACAGTACAACTTTGTTTTACCATTTTTCTCGCATACTTACTCGCGTACGTTTTGGAGATTTATGAGACTTTAAAGGTCACATTGAGGTGATTCTACTAGAGTTGGTCTTTCTTACAAAGAGTTACACACTGACGTAATCTTTCATTGTTGTCAGGGGATACCTATACATAATCCCGAAAAACGAAATGCCGCCCGTTCATAATCCCACTTTTTTACAAAAAATCTTGCTTTTCATTATCCCGACATTACCCGCCTAATACCATTACCATATGCGGTCCATCTGGATAAATTATTTCAATATTCGGAATATCCGTACTTAACTTTTCATTGTAATCTCCATTTTCCAATGTTTCGTTAACATTTTCGGGTTTGTCAATAATTTCGTATGAATCATTTATGGCGATTCCGTCTAGTCGGTTGTTGAGAGCACGCAATGATATTATTTCGGCTGACGGTGATATTCACCACCAGAATGATGTGTAAGTTCCAGCATGCTTTTCACAGAGGAGACGAATCCAAATGAACTGTGCAGGACAAAGCCACCCTTGTAGCAAATTACTAGTCAGATAAGGTCCCACATCGTCATCTTCGTCGCATTTCCACAAGAGCTATGGTATTCCTATTTGAGGTACTACCGTAAAAATTAAAGATAAATTTTAGTTTTAGAAGATAATGGCACGATATTCAATCCCGGTAGTAGTGGCGGTGCGTGAGTTCCAGTCGAAGGGAAGTAGATTCAAGACTGCATCCACATCCAGTGACACACAATGACGAGATGTGTACTTTTAGGGGTGTGGTTTCTATTTTTCCGCAGGACAGGACTTGTGGACCGAATTTCAGGTTAGAATGTTGAAAAATGATGGAAATTAACCCTTAAACGAATTATTCTTTATATTTATATCCCACTACTTAAAAATCCCGCCACCTCAAGATACTGCCATCTAAAAACTCCGCCGTTTTAAAATTCCCCTAGTGGTTAGTGAAATAATACCGTCAAAATGCCGCTAAAAATTATTTTCATAAAAATCTATAGTGCTGTTATGTGATTCCCATTCCCAGTTAATGCAATATACTGGTACTTTCTCTTAGCACAAATCCGTCGGAATTTTGTTTATTTTTTGGATCAAAATGATTATTGAGCCACTACTGAACAATACTGTCATACAGGAGATATTTAAGTGTCAACTACCCAAAGAGCAGACCACCCAATTTTCAAATTAAGTAATCTTCCCCGTGGGTCTCCAAGACTTAAGTATCCCCATGCGAGGAGACCCATTATTTTAACGATTAAATGTGGTGACGCTTTTTAATATCCCGTCATAGATGGTAAGTATTCTTTCATAAATTACGCGCGCGATTTTTGAAAGCATACTTACCTTCAATGACGGGATATTAAAAAGCGGTATTTTGAATTAGCATGTTATTGAGATGGCGGGATTTTGATTAGACAGGATTTCAATTAAGCGGGATATTGAAATGGCAGGATTCTGAAAAATGGGAATATGATGAGCGGGTATATGGTAGCTGGTAGCCCGTTGGTTCGCTTTCTACTGGATGTCAGAAGAACGAATTTTGCTTTCAATAGTGTATTCAAATTGTCCTTTAGCAGTTTACCCTTATGTGGGAAACCTCAAAACAATCCGACAATTACTAAACACTACAAAGAGCCGTATATTCTCCCGAGTAGCTGATATATAATGGTAAGAAAAATGTACTGTAAAAAAGAATGCGTGCTCTGAAAGCAATCATTGCTTTCTAGTGTCGCTTGATTGGATTCGAGGAAATGGTTCAAATAATAATTTAATTACGATACACGATTCTAGCAATGAAAACATACCGTCAAGGGATTGTTATTCTGGAACTTCATACAAGACTTTTTCCTATAAAAGTAAAATTTGAAAATTTATCTTGTAAATATGGAAATTCGTGTTCCGGTTAAAATCGAAAAATTAAATAACCGCCCGCCGAAAAAAACGGTTACCTGTTCTAAAAGTACCGGTTTTCGGTCCGTTCATCCGATTTTTAACACCCCTACCTAACGGAATAAAACTAAGGAAGTATCTGGCAAACAACTTTCAAACGAAGCGTATTGCCTGGAACAGGCAGCCAGGTACTTACAGAATGTAACTGATCTAAAACAAAACGTTTGTATCGCCCGAAGAAACTACAGTTGTCGGCCGAACAATTTCCAATGGGAAAGATCTGTATCAGCAAATAGCTCCAAAAATGCGCATTTTTGTGAAGACAACACAAAAGTTCATGGTAACAGTAGGACCAACCAACGCTGCAGTAATTCAGAAAATAGAATCTCGCATTGAGGTATTAAAGGCTCAGTTAGCATGTCTACTTTACAATACATACAAAACCTATTCATTCAGACTCTGAAAATCCATACATCAAAGTTCAGCTAGGCCATGTAGAGAGTTTGCTAGAAATTTTAAAATTAATGCTTAATATTGAATTCTCCGAACAAAATATTTTTTACCATAGTGGAAAAAACGTCGTAAAAAAGTAATAAAATATCCCAGTAAAACTTAAACATTTTAGAAAACTTCGCTCTGGAGCCAAAGATTGGTGTTCGTCTACATTACTAATTTTTTGGAGTAGTTTTTTGGATAACTTCACGTCCGGAAACCGGAATCAAATTGACTGCTATCGCCTTGGCTGTGGTATTGTGGCTTCGTCATACTTATCTTGCTGAAAATCAAACCCCGTCGTTCTACATTTGTCCGCTCAATGAAGCAATGCAATTGGAACCAACTGAACGTATCCGTTCGCGAGGAGGTCAGGCGAAATTAAATTGAATTGTTTCTAATTCTAACGGTGGATGAATGATTTTGAAAACGAAAATTAGTGATGAAAATTGTACCCTTAGGCCTGCAAATTTTCACATAACAGATAATATAACATAACACAATTAAATAGGGTAACCCCGTTCAAACTTTAAAGAAATTTTGAATTCGGGCAATTGCATTTTTGATGAAAACTCGATTTTAAAATTTGTTTAAAGTTTGAACGGGTATATCTCGGAAGATACGAGCAACTTCGTAACGGAGCAGGTGTGGTTTTATAGGAAATTTTATGTAGTTTCAGAAAGTGAAGTCTTATCTTGGATGAAATGTTTGGTGGTGTGGCAAATTTTGATTTAGTTCGGTAAGTCGGGCATTTTGACACAATTTACGAAAAAATTTTCACTCCAAGTCGGTGTCGAATAGTGTCCTTCCGAATCGAATAATATTGGCATTAAGCTCGAAGCAAGGTATTGCTAAAGACTCCGAACGAATGTAATAATTTTCTTGCAGTTTATTAAAATTTTAATAAACTATGGTTTTTGTAGTTGCCGGGATCGAAAAACACAGCACCGTAATGATTTTATCCTTATGGTGTAATAGTTTGAACTCAAAAGAATACTTTCATTAACACCAAAAGGAGTGATTCTCGACATTTTTGGAATAAAAAAGAACACAATTTTCACAGGGAAGGAACATGTAACTGATAAATGAGATTTGTATAACCTCTCTATACTTAGGTGATCCTGATCATTTACCTCTTTACACTCTAAAATGCATAATACAGTGGGATTCGATCGCGGGACCCTATAATTTGTAGACAAACACCCTACTTAGAAGGTAGACAACCAAACTAACTGATGGAGTTTGTAATTTATACTACTACCACCAAATTCACTCCGATCGATGAATACAAAATACCAAAATCGGATGAAATTAGCCCCAGCACAATAACTTGATTGAACACGTTACGGAATTGATCCGATAGGTGTAATACTCGATACCAAATGGGATATTCTTTGCAATGTGTCCGAAAAAGGTTTTAATTTAGGAGTTTCGTACGATTTGGATTCTTTTCTAATAAAACCCCTGATGGCGGTGTTATTTTGAGCATGTTTACTCCGAAATAATTTTCCTTTTTTGTCCTATGGGATTTTCTTGCTCGAATATTCGGCAGTTTTTTTGCTGTGTATTACATTGTAACGGTTAAAAATAGAGGAGTCCCGTTGTGTATTAATTTTCCCCAAATGAGCCAAACAACATACCATTAGAATATCCTGCACCATTAATGGGACACCCTGTATATATTTATTTGCCATACCTCCCCGGTGGCTCCTTTGAGGTGTTACGCGTAACAAAAATAATATACCATCTTATGGGTATAGGGTAAAATTACACACTATATTTTGTCATCTATTTGAAAATTTGGTGGCCCTTCCCCTTAGCAATAATTAGGTCCAATTACAATCGTTAAATCTGGCGAAGAGAAGAGGAATTAAATTCTAATTGTAGGATGCATCAAAGACGTAAAATTTAGGGCACTTTCACTTAATGCAGCAGCTCGTATCAATCGTGGGCACTCTGAAGCCTCGCAAAGACTTTGAATCTTCGCATAATGACACATTTGATAAAATTTCAAGACGATTTTTGACTCAGTTATTTACTTAAGAACCCACTGCTGAGCGTGCTGTTGATTTCAACACCTTAACAAAAAAGCAGTTAAGATCTTGGAATTTGGATGTCACTATAACACATTTGCGGCCTTAGTCCAAAGTTGGACTGCCGCGCCTGTTATTTATTTTTATTTCCTTAAAAACCTATTCTGCCGCTGCTTTTTCTTCTTCTTCTTCCTTGCCTCGTTCTTTATACCGCTCCACGGTTTCGCGTTGCTCGACCTGCGGTGTAGGCACATCGCCCGTTTTGGCGATAATTTCTCAGCATATTTCTACAGGCAGCTCTATCTTGGATCGTGTCATCGCCGAGACCAATGCGTTGTTGTTGCTTTTTCATTTGACATATCCAGTTCTTCGGTCTGCCTCTGGCCTTGGGTCCATCAAGTGGAACTTCCATTGATATCGCTTTCTTTGCGGGGTTCTCAGGCGGACGCCTTTGAACATGGCAATACCAATCCATTTGTCGGTCTTCGAGCTTTTCGGTGATTGGTTGGTCTATGGACAAGCTGCCTCGGATGTAGCTACTCTTGATGTGGTCCCTTTTGGTTACACCAACTGACATGCGTAACATTTTCATTTCAGTCGCTGTCATTTCTTTCGCGTAACCTTCATACATGGTCCAGCATTCTGATCCATACATGAGTGCGGGACGTACAACCGTTTTGTACAACTTGCCCTTTAGCTTCAGTGGCATTTTCTTATCGGAGAAAACTTCTGAGTTTTCTCGCCACGTCATCCACCCAACCTTTGTGCGGTGTTTGATGTCATCATCGCATGTAGCTCCGCTGTTCACCATCGAGCCAAGGTACTTGAACTTGGTACAAGACTTAAGCTGCTCTCCTTTGACGTACATATCTGGTATCGGTGCATCTGGGTCTGAGAATGGGCAGTATAAGAACTCAGTCTTTGTTATACTTACCCTCAGCCCATGCTCCTCCAGAATGTCACACCATTTTGTAAGTGCAGCTTGCAAGGCAACGATGTTTGGGCTACTGAGGACTATATCATCGGCAAAAAGAAGAGATATTTCTAGGCCGTCGGAAATACGTGTTAATAAGTAGCACATGATGATGTTGAAGAGCAACGGACTCAATACACTGCCCTGGTGTAATCCGACATTCACCGGAAATTCTTCTGATTCACCGGCTGTGCATCTAACCTTAGTCGTAGCTCCATCATACATGTCTTGTATCATCCTGACGTATGCCTCAGGGATATTAAGTGCTCTCAAGGCCAACCATATCAGATCACGAGGTACTCTATCGAATGCCTTTTCCAAATCGATGAACACAAAGTGCAAGTCCTTTCGTGCTGCTCTATACTTTTCCATCGCAATACGAATGCACTGAATCGCATCGACTGTAGATCGACCCTCAACAAAGCCGCATTGATTGTCATTCAACCGCACAATCTTTCTCAATCGGTTGCAGACAACTCGCTCGTAGATCTTCAGTGTATGAGGTGTTAACTTTATAGCCCTATAGTTGTTGAGTTTGCGTGAGTCTCCCTTGTTCTTATAGAAAGGAAGAAGAAAACTTTCCCTGAAAGCATCAGGCATCGGTTGCCCACCTTTGATTTTGTTGAAGAGGACTGTGAGCCAACTAAGCCCGACATTTTCCATATTCAACCAAAATTCCGCGGGGATTTTGTCCGGTCCGACTGCCTTTCCGCGTTTCATCTGATGCATTGCCTCCATCACCTCTTCCTCTGAGATATCTTCAATATTGGTGGTATTTGGCTCAACATCTTGAAAAGCTGCTCGAGGAAATTCTTCATTTAGAAGTTCGTCAAAATACTCTCGCATCCTGCTACAAATTGCCGTATCGTCAATCAGCAACATTCCTTGCGAATCCTCCACGTACTTTGGCGCCTGTATTTCCCGAGCGTTCCTTCTCCTTTGGGCTGCGACCCTAAATATCCTGGCGTCGTGCTTAGGTCTCTCGCGCAAAGACGGTCCTTAGGTCGCAGTCTGAGTCTCTAATTCTTGGTAGAATTTCTCAGCTGCCTTCGCCTTTGCTTGGGCTACCAAGCGCTTTACGTTCTTCCGGCATTGCATATAATTTTCGCGAAGTTGAACCCGTTCGGTTTCACTGCTTGACTCACATTTCGTCCATGCCTTAAATGCGTTCGATTTGGCTTGCACTGCTTCCTTAGTTTCGGTGTTCCACCACCATGTTTCTTTCTTCGTGTGGAGTGGACCTTTCGAAACTCCAAGTGCCTTTTCCGCCTTACCTACTGACATTTCAGCGAAATTTTTCCACATTTGTGTTGGACTGTGCTCGGTGCAGTTGGTGTTGTTTTGAAACCACTCCGTCATTTTATCAATGAATGGAGTTACTACAGGTTCAAAGTTGTCGTTTGTGAGATTGTGCCGCTGCTTTTTGTGTGTGCCAATTTGTTTCCTTGCGGCTTTTTATTTCGTCTATAGTTTGGTTTTCTTTGTCGAATTATTCCTTTCGACTTTTTTTATTATTCGAGTGCTAACCAAAAAGCCGCCCGAAAATATGGCGCCCGGGCGACTGCCCGGCTTGGTTGGTTGGTTGTGCGTGATCTTCATCTTACATTGATTCTGTGTGTTAAAAAGGTGTCGTATTTAAGCGATATAAATATAATTTATTGTCCAAACACGATGAGTTATGTATTGCCATCAGTGTTTTACAGTCTTCCCGAAAACCTGTGTGCGTCTTCTCTATACGATAAGCATTAGATATAAGATGTACGAGAAACTGGCCCTAAGAGGCTAAAGAAAGGAGAACTATGATTTATTTATTTATTACATTTCATGTCTATTGTGGAAACTTTTCAATCTTCCCTGGTAGAGTAAATTCCTACTTATTTGGCACCGAACTATTGACTTATCGGAAGAAAGAAAGAAAAACTATTTTATGAAATTTTCGTGAAAATACGAATTTTGTATTTGTATATGTCTCCAAATATCTTCTTTCGGATACCAGGCATGGGCGTAGCCAGGATTTCGGTCAGGGGGGGGGGGCAAGCCCGAAATTTTTTCAATATCCAGATTTTCTTAGGATTTGAAATCGTTGGTCGCCAAAATATTGTTAGGCAAAATTTAGAGTATTTTAGCTGGTGTAATGGTTAGTGGCCGCACCTTCTTTGCACACGGGTTCGAGACTCACCGTGAACGAATTCAGTTAATTTGTTTTTCGAACTCATGCCCCTTGTGACGAACTATGAACTCACTCAAGATGTTAAACGAGTACCCATTCATGATTGTTTTTTTTTTAATTTTAGGAAAGGACAGTCGAGATTCGAGAATGATTTTCAAGACCATTTAAAGAAAAATTGCCCCTGAAAGTGTTTAGACTTTTACTGGTTATTCTGATTACATTCAACTGGCCTCCGTTTCTGCTTTTTAAAACGTAACTTGTTTATATTCAGTGCTATTTTTGGCTTTTGGGCAGCATATTCCGCTTGCGACATCAATGTCCGTTTTGAAATCTGGCTTTGCTTGGTTCTACAGGATCGCATCTCCTGCTGAAACATACCGAGAAGCCTCTTATCTCACATCCACAGCATCCATAGAAAAAAACATTATCCGACAGTCGGCTGGAGACATTTATAGTCCTGACACACTAGCGCATAAATTCGTTTCATAAACCGCAAAAAATATCGAGCTTTGTAAACCACGAAAGCATGACACACTACACAATTGCGGGTTATGAACGTCATGGAATATTCTAAATGAGCTTTTGAAAATTGACTATTCAAAACTAGTTTATGTCAAAAAAAGTAAATTGAGTATTTACTTGTTTATTTGTACTTGTGAATCGCGGGCTTGCGGGGTTTAAATCTAAAGAAACTACAGCCTAGTCACTGCTGATCCAATTATAATTGCTACAGATCTATAATAGGAAGTAGTATATTGACGATACAAAAGCGGAAGCAAATCAAAGCACTGATGAGCTCAACGATAGACGAATAGACGAATTAATGAATCAAAATACATAATAATAATAGTGATAATATTCATCCTTTAATCATCATGAATAAAGACATAACAAATCTATAAAAAAGATACATCACATATGTATATACATAGCCGTGGTAATGGCTGGTAATGAAAACCCAATAAAAATGATAAACAATTTCGTAAATATTAGAAAGAACTGTGTTTACTGCACCAGTGACATGCACCACAGTCAAATAAACATTCCGCACCCAGAGAATATTCCATACACATCAACATTACATTATATACAATGTATGTATGTAAGTATCGGCACATAAAACATTCAAAGAATAGCCAAAGACTTGATTCTTACACTACAGCCTCGAATGAATTAAGCATTCGTCCATGACTACAGCACAGGTGATTCCCCTGTCTCCTTTTTAATGGGAATCGTGTACGGTGTCTAATTGGAATCCTTCCAATTCACTTTACCCCAATACCACAATAGATAATAATAATAATAATATGCATATGCATATTCCCATGACGTCTTCAAGTCACCTAGCAGAGAGAATAATCCTGTGATTCGCCGGCTTGCTGAAGTGTCCAGGGTTTTTCGCAAGTTGCACGTAGTGCGATACTACGAACCGCACACAATTGCCGGTGCTAATGACAGCGTCGTAACTTAACGTGACAAACACTAAACATATGATTATTGACATTTTTGACAAAAGTAATAGGCAACTATGATAAATAAAGAGCTTTTCGGTGGTTACAATGCAGTTTACGAATCGAAAGCTCCATCCAATAGCGGGTTACAACGTGGTTATGAGAGCTTTCATAAACTCCAAACGGCTCATAACCTCGTTATAAACCGCATATAAACTCGTTCTGGACTCATAAACTGCATTCGTTCGTAAACTCGTTTAGGTGTGTCAGGACTATTAGGGGTACATGCTTTTCCACTTGCTTCAAATAGGAGCCCAATGGAGCTCTTAAGCTGTTTTTCCTTTTCCAAATAGGAGCCCAAGCGCTCAGTTATTCCACTGAGAGCCCTCTTTAGCTGCTCAACTCAGCTGCTCCTCTACACTACAATAATATCGGGAGTCCTAGCTAAACCTCCCCAGAACGGAATCCCACAGTAAAGTTTAAACCGAAGTTGGGCAGGATTCCATTCTGATGGTAGTTTTTTGCTCATTCGACTTAAGTTGCCGGGACGCCGTGGAGCTTGCATGATGAAGTTTTGACAATGAAGTACTCTCGCACAAAATCAACGATCTGATCGTTATAGCTCTGGGTCTCGAGAAGGAGTCAAATGCAGTCGACTTAAAGAAAAAATTAAACAAGACCAAAGTGCTAAATTTGAGTCCAGCTTACGTACGTTGTCCTCGACGCGGCCGCACGACAGCGACTCGCTCATTCCATAAAAACTCGTTTCTTTCTCATTTTAAAAACGAGTTTTCTTATGGAATGAGCGAGTCGCTGTCGTGTGGCCGCGAAATTAGCACAAACAAACGGACGGCGAGAGCTTTTGTAGAGGCCAGCAGACAAGCCTTATGCATTTCAGATTGTAAGAACGATGGTTCTTGTCTTGCAAGTTTACCCGTCCGTTTTCGTCTTACAATTTGAATTCAGCCAATTATGATTCATACATAAAAATATGTATGTTTTCATTAAAAAAAATTACATTTGATCTTTTGCGTTTGTAAAGTGCAAACGGGGCTTTAAAATTTATGGGCAATGTTTTGAAATTAATGGCAATGCCTACGTGACAATTTAAAATTTAACCTGGATGCTGGATGCTACCCTCGATAGTTTTTTTTTGCACGTGGGTTAGCAAACCTGCCCCGATGTAAAAAAAAAACACGGCCATTGAATTAAAACCCGAAACCGGCAACATTGTTTATTATCAAAATCAAGTACATTTTACCATTACCTGTTTGTAAAAACGCACAGTTACGATGTTTCAAGTAAGCAACAATTATTGAAATAAATCAGTCTAGTTCGACGTTTCAATACTGAGTAATAGCACTTCGTACACCATCATTTACTTAAAATAAAACTTACTATTTCTTTAACTATATTCCTAACGACATAAATGCTCTAAATGATTATTAACATTCTCATCTTCATTTTAGAGCTTCATTGAATCTCTGCATCAGGACAACTCGAACGCTTCAAATTCCACGGATCCCACAGCAAATGATCGAGAGGCTCTCGACTCGATATCAACATCAATGTCGTTGTCATTCCAACATAGTACAACAGTGCAACCAACCGACCGAATAACAGAACTACATAAACAATATTTAGCAACAATAGCACCTTTAAATTTCCTATTCAGAAATAATCTGTCGAATTGCAGCAATTTAGCAGATAATAATACTTCGCAACATACGTCTTTGGCGGCTCGACGACAGACCAGCAGGAGCAACAACGAAACAACAATTGAATCGAAGGATACTAATAGTTGTAGTACAATTTCAACTGAAGATCGAGGGAATAATGCAATCAGTAAATCATCTTTGTTTACAATAGAGAATTTAATTAAAAAGGACTAGAGAGATAGTTGTTGTAGGCTTAGTATGGTTTCCAGCAGTTGTAATCGGCTGAGCTGTTTGCGGAGGAGATGATGTTGGAGCGTACTTTGTTTTAGTTTGGAGTAATTTCTATTTATTTGTATACGATATTTGTATTAACAGTATGAAAGAATATATTGAGGAAGAGAATAATTAGAAGAATTATATAGCACATTTGTTCACGACCCTATAGCAATGCTGAGGGTCAACCAACCGCGTCAATCAAACGCGGTACCCAATTTAATCAAATTAGTTTTTTTCTGTTACGCTATAGTAACTGATATCCCTGGATTTATTGCTCATTTCTATAGATATGATCTTAAAATTTCAGAAAACATAATTTAAAATATGTAACATCTTTATTCCTGTGCCGCCTCAATTTCACATCAAGCTATGCTTCTATAACCATACATCTGTCCACGCCCACTTCCAGTGTCCTGCTTACTAACTGCGATAAATTGATGAATTTCGTCCATGCACATTTTACTGGAACTGTGCGGAAAATGTAATTTTTAAAATGATGATTTAATTAAAATCATGGCAAACCATTTTTCATATTTTTCTCGACAGAGACAAAAGCAGCACAAAAAAAAGTTTTGCCGACAATGATGCGATGAATCGCTTCGCTAAACATTTTCATCCTCATCCTCATAGAAATTGGCACTTGCCACTTCTCGTATTCGTTCGTTCGCCGCTGCCGCTGGGCAATCTCATATATACGAGTACACCGCCTCTTATTCTCGGTTTGGTCTCCGGCTGTTCACCGACCATATCCTGACCAGAGGATTTCGAATTTCACTTCAGTTGAGCTTCACTTGGTGGTTTTAAAATAGGAAATTCAATTAAATGACTAACAAGGTTCAAGAGGACGTCCCGAAACGTGGTGAGGTAAATGAGACGGCTCGTTTGTTACTTATGGCGAATAAGTAATGCATATAGTAAGTGTTGGGCTATCTAGGGGTTGTCGATGGTCTATATGCATTAGGCCATTTCGATATAACTTATTAATAAACTTTGAATAATGAAAGCGTTGTAATCCATCCATCCACAGAGCACACTATATTGACGCATTCAATGTGACACCAGTGAGAATAATTAGATCGGCCTAAGGTCTCCCGCCACCATACCATCAACATCATGTGTATCCTGCGGATAGTGTGAAGTTGTGAAATCAACAATTCCTACCTGCCGTTGCCCAATCAAAGTATCCACGGAAAAGGTTAATCCGAAGCAGCCCTTTAATCAAACACCTGTTAGGTGCCATGTTTTATGGCGGTAGCAAAACCATTTTGAATGCTTGCGTGTCGTTCCGAATATGTGTTGATTGCCTTAGGGATTTTCGTCTTTTCCAGTCGCAAATTCCTCCGCATGACAACCTGATGGCTGGTTCCACTCCAACATCGCAGCAGCTCTCTATTGAAGCCAAAGTGGAATCAATGCGAAACATAAAAATAAGGGATGAGCCTTAAACGACGTGGCAAACGACTATTGAACGATTCGTCCCCATAAACGGATATCTCTCCCCCACATGCTATACATATTCATATATCTGCCCAAACACACGTATCCTGTCTTCCTGGGATATTTCAACACGTTACACAACATACATCGAGCGAGCGCTACTGAACTTCAGACAGACCCAACAGCCGGGGATAAAAAAGAGTGAGGTGTCATGAATCCCTGCCGTTTCGTTCAATTACTTAATTAGGCGAGATGGTGCTTAGGAGATTTATAGCGGGACACTGTGTACTGTCAAACTCTATACAAGCGACGGGATAGCTATCAAATGCTTTTACGGGTGGCGTCATGCCAGTTTCAGGAAACGAACCCTTCTTCCTTCGTTCGGGATGGAGCTCGATGATGATGGTGCTATACGACGACGCTCGCGAAAACCAAATTAATACGAAACGGGTCATAATGACCTGATGAAAGTGTGAATAAAATGACCTGGCGTCACCGATCAAATGACGAAAATACGTGGCCGGCTATTACACGTCGATTAATCACTGCCAAGGACTATCCGCATGCATGTACGATATTAATTGGCATCCGTGGAAAATGAATATAAAAAAAGAAGCGAGAAAAATTAATTCTGTCAAATATATTCAGAATATGACTAATTGAATTTGAATGTTGTGTGTGCGTATTTTTTTGATGAAATTAATCGAATTGAGGGAAATTTACCGTTTTCGGTGTGTAGCGAATATTTTTGCGACCAAAACAGATTGCCGTGAATAATTTGTGGAAATAAGTAACGCGGACCTGTGTATAATTTATATAAAAAAAAGAGTTGTCCGATAAAACACGCAATGAGAGTGCTGCCGAACTATTCAGTCCATAAGTTAGAAATTAGGCAAACGTGGGAGCTTCTAGCTTTGAGTTTTCTGCTTTAATTCTTGAGCCTCCTTCGGTCTATAGGGTCTTTATTAATGCCTGACTGCGTTCAGAGGTGACCAAGTGGATTCCGACGAAAGGCCCATTTTATTAAAGTAATACTTTACCCAATAGTGCCCCGTGGATGGCCTCAAGTCTTCTTTACATATATACATAGGGGCGTAAGAGATCTTTAGATTTCTGCAATTCCGGGAGAGTATTTCGCTGCTGTAGTCTCTCGTCATCTGACCATTCCCTCGCCAACGGTTTAATGTAGTCGCCCAGTTTAGATCACTGTATGAATTGGATAGAAAGTCAATTGACAAGCCACGTTTAGTAAGGTTGATCAAATGTCCAAGGCGACTGATATCCTAGTGTCACGCCCAAATACCCCTGCTTCCTGAGATCAGGAGCTCCATGCCATTTTCCGCGGCGAGGGATGTTAATTGCATATTTCCTTTACTATCGAAGCATGTGGTCTAGTGCTAGGAATTTAGACTCTTTTGCACTGAGTTGACTCATTTGCTCTGACTTTTCTTACTGAGTCGTTTAAAATGATTCGTTCATTGCTGAATATTCCAGAGAATTTATGCATTTCGTAAAACTTATTGTGGAGTACACAGAGAAAAAAACCATCACTTAAATTTGAAGTGAAACATATTAAAAACAAAATTGGATCACATCAATAAATCATTTTAAAAACAAATAGTTTTATATTAAATTGAATATGATTCACTTTAATGATCTGTTCAAAATTGACTGAAACATCGATTTAAATGTATTCAACTTTGTTTTAAAGTTGTTTCATTTTGAAGGCTGTGTCCGTCACATGTACATCAGCCCGCCACTATTTTGTTCAGTGCTAGTAATCTCTGATAGCTTAGGTGTAGGAAGTAGGACTACGAAACGAGAGGTACCCGGTTCGATTCCCAGTAGAAGCAAAGTGAGAAAATAAAGTTTTTAAAATGTAAAAACATAATACAAAAAAAAAAAAAAAAAAAAATAGAAAAAAATTTAAAACAAAAATTAAAAATAAAACTTAAAAAAAAGTTAATAGAAAAAAAGGGAAAAAATATTTTTTCACTTTTTTAATTTTACAATCAAAACATTTTAAATTTAAAGTGAAAGACTTTTAAAATAAAGTGATATCTCTTTGAAAATAAAGTGATGTTCAATTATGATTTGACACGCAGCAATTTTAAAAGTAAAAGAATAACTTTAATATTTCCACTATTTATTCAAAATGAAACATTTTTGAATTAAACGTAAACCTATATGGAGCCAAATCATATTTGAAAATGTTTGAATCATAGCTATTAGAGAGTTTTAAACTAACGTTCAAAATACCGTAAACTTTATTCGAAATCACAATGGAAAAACTCGCGCGCGTACCGTAAAAAAAACTTAAACAGACACGACACGACAAATCAATCGCAACACGACACTTTTGACTGTTTACAGAACATCAAATATACGGAAATACACCCATGCCTACTTGCGACATGCAAAATTATGATATACTGTTCGGTATACGGTAAGGATGCGAATTTTTATATCGAATGTCAAATTATGTCGTCCTATTTGCAACGACATTCTAAAACTCTCTATTATTTTTGATTTTATAACCATTTTTTTCTCTGTGTACGACTTAGTAGTGTTCATCTTTATTGGTAGCGATACAGTTATGTATTGTTATCGAATCGAACGCTTCAGCCATAAACTAAGCAAAACACATCATTCACGGTAACCTAGAATACGCCAGCAAAGAAATATTTCAATTTATATTTAACGTTTTTAGCGTTTGCACAACTTAAGTGTTTCTGACATGCACGCCGATTGTACGAGGCGAGCAACCCCAAAAAAAAATGTTTAGTAAGGTGATTGTGCAGTATTGAACCACTAAACCGTCGTCCTCTATTACTCAAGCTCACATTCTGCTGAGTGGAGATAATGAGAAAGGAATTTCCACCCCATCGAAAAAAAAAATGCACGGGCAAACTTTACAACTTAAAAACAGTATGGATGATCGTACGATTGTTTTTCGGTAAATCCGAAACTATTTTTTGAATTTTCGTTCAGATAAAATCAACGAAAATGTGTGAATTTGACAGAACGAATGAATTCGGACGCTTCGTTTGTGGGTGGTCTTATAATGTGTAAAGTGTAATGCACTACCGGCCAAAATAAAAGCTCTTGCCGTCAGGTTTTTTGCCGTAGGAGTTTATCCGATAATATGAAAAAGGCCACTGGTTCAACTGAACGAATCCAAAGCTGAGCTGAGTCAACTCTTACCTTAGGATGCGTCGCGCATTGTAACTATCCACATGATAGTTATCTAAAGGTACGGTGTCCTCGACACGACTGCATCGGCTTTAGCGACAGCGACTCGCTCATTTCATATAAAAACTCGTTTTCGGAATGAGAGAAAAATGAGTTTTTATATGAAATGAGCGAGTCGCTGTCGCTAGAGCCGATGCAGTCGTGTCGAGGACAACGTGCCTTAAAACTTGCCATATACTGTCCGATCGATTGAGCAATCGATTGCACACAATCGATCTGACGCCCGTACAGCACATACACTTTGTAATTTATGATGCAATCTGAAATGACAGTCTCACGGTCCACACGACACAACACAACATAGCGAAAAATATATATTTTGTCGCGATGGAAGATGGGACTTTCATTGCTACTTTGGATGGAGAATAACCGCCACAACCACAACATGAAGAATAACCTCTGGTTTATGTCGGAAAATCAGCTACTGAAAACACATGATTGTCATGACAGATTGTATTTAAAAATGCATGGAAATATGCTTTACAAGTCCAATCAAAAAATTGTCACATACACCTTCCAATTTATCTGACAGTCAAAAAATTGCTTAAATCGATTATAAGGGGTATGGACACTCTTAGGTATATTTCTGAGCTTAAGAGCTCTCGATATGCTACTGTATCAAATATTTTCAAATCTGCATCTGCATCCTCATATTTGTTAAGGAAGGTGCAAAGTAAAATTTCTTCGTTATTTAGGGTTAGATCAAACTAAGTGAGCCACAGAGAGGGTTTATTTGGATCAGAACGTAATGGAGGTTGAGCGATTGGTAGGTCATTTCTTATACTTTGCATAGACTTCCCGCTCTTGTGTTTGTACTTTCGTCTTGCGCTTAACGTCATCGCCTTGTGCAGGACGTTTTTGTTGAATCTTAGTAGTTGGCAGAGTTGTTCTAGCGCTAGTACTTTTGCCCCCGGTAGTTGACGTGGTAAGCTCATAAGGTCACTAGCGTTTACAACAGCAACAGAAACGTTTTTAAATTTCTTAGGGGAAATTTTAAGGGCATAAAATTTTTAGGAGAAATTTTAGGGGGAACATCAAGAACCTTAGTGGCAATTTGTGGGTTTGTTTCCTAACACAAATCAGCAAATTTCATCAAAATTAGTGTCTGTGACAGTAGCTTTAATTTTTTCGTTGCCCTGTTCCTCCAGAATATCTTCGGACCGATATCGGTGCACATTGGCGAGTCCAATATCTTCTCTTATGGAGCCAGATCGCGTTTTTTAGATTGCTAATAAATATGTTTTTTTTTAGATTGCTAATAAATATGTATCACGCTCTGTGGCTGAGTCGCACTCTCGCTCTAGAGGTCCAGAGTTCGAATCTCGGCGTGCTCCAGGAAATATGTAGTGCTTGCAACATTATATACACTCCGAAACTATATGCAATGTAACGTTGACTCGAAGTAGCCAATAAAAAGAAACGGCTGAGTGAATGCACCATGCCCTACAAGGGGTTACGGTACAGAGAAGAAGAAGAATAAATATGTAAATTTAAAATTGATAATTATTAGTTTGTTTAAAACTTCAAGAAACGTGGAGTAGATGTTGAGCGGAAATCTTTTCCTGAAGGAAGAAGAGATAAGAGGGGCACTGCCTGGAGAATATAACCTACTCCTGAATTTTCAAAATGCAATGTGCCCAGAGCTTTATGAGATAACTGTCTACCCGGGTCTACCCATCCCCAAGGCCTGACCTGCGCATATCGCCTTACAAAATGCCAACTCCGTTTTTGTGACAGTCGGCACAATCTAAAAAAAGTTTTAATCAAAAAAGCCAAATCTCATTAAGGCCAGTATACACTAGGAATTGTAAAAATTAGAGCCAAAGCAGTAACATTTTATGCTACAGTAAAAATAGATAAAGGGTGAATTTCGAAATCCTGTGAATGACATTCTGGCAGATATTTTTACGAAATCTATCCAATTAAATTGCAAAAAAAAAATGAGTTTATACAACTTAGTACATATGTACAAAAAAATATGTATGACCACGGGGTATTAATCCCCCCTCGTCAACGAAACTTAACAACATGTCTCCGGTATCGGAATTGCAAGCAAACGGGCAAACGAATAAAACGCGTGTTGCTCTGGTTATGGATATTTGGAACATGTTTGACAGACACTCATTTCCATACTTATACCATTTTTGGCTAGCACTTCTTAACACCACTTTGGCATATTCAGTTCACTTTATGATTGTTATAGTGACGGACAATAATCTCAGATGTTAAATGTGTACCCATTTTTGGGGTAAGCAATGCGATGATCTCAACAGTCAACACCTCCATACAATAAGTATCTGCGGCATAGTTCCAATGATGATGAATTACATCATCAATACTGAAACCTATTTTCGGCTTCAATTTTTGAATTAGGAGATTTAATTGACCAGTTACCAACAAGGGAATCTCAGGTTTTTTTTCTTTCTTCCGGCGCTACTGTATCAATCAAATTTAGCTTGATTTCCATTATTAAGCTTCATCATTATCAAACAACAATTGATTCAACATTATCCTTTTTATCTACATAATTGTGGTTGTTAACCTTTTCCAGTTTTGGGCAATCAAAAATTATACGCGAAAATCCCCACAAGCATCGGGATAAATTAAACGAGGTATGCAAAAAATGAAATAATACAATAAGCTTTATTGCAATCGAGCCGACTTTTAAAAAGATAATGTAAAAACCGTATGATGATGGTAAGTATTCATTAAAGTGTGTTAATGAGCACATTCAACTGGAAATTATGCATTCAGAATGGAAAATATGCTGCAACCAGGATGAGTGTGCTCTTTGAGTACGAGTAATACTACTCATGCCTTTTTGAATCTTCGCCAAAGGAAAAGGCTGCTATCATGAGTGTCGGTGAAAACAATACAATATCCAATTGAAAAACTGCAGTTCAAAAAAATGATAAAATATGCGCGAAATGCCGTTGAATAGGGAGATTTAATTTAAACTGGATGATGAAGGGATTTTCACGCAGATAACTGTTTAAAAATGGCTTTTGCTTTAATAGGTTCAGTTCGTGCGAACCAAACGCATAGTGATTTGAAGACTCGATTGTGTAATCAAATATGGCGAGGCCAGAATATTTCGAGCATGTTATACGATGGATATTATTTGAGAGATCGCTCGAAAACTAAAGGAATGCAATTAACCAACTAAAATTATTCCTCTACTATAAAGGATTGGGGAAAGGAAAATTTAGCTCCAACAAAAACAGTTACAGACAGTTGTAGTTACATTTATTTTGTATTTATTCGACTAAAAACTCTAGTGAAGTTTACATACTGACTCTTAATACAGCATAACATAATTCACGACCAACGCATTTATCTGCATTATACAAGTAATAGTAAAACAGAAACTACGTCGCGAAATAATGCTGTCATAATCACCATTTGCAAGTCGTATACTTCACTGCGATCCCATTTCCTGATAAAATTTTGCAACGAACACCAAACTCGGTGGAAATTAAAAGGACATAAAAATAAGTCCAAAAATTGTTACACTATGCGCTTAGAGGGCCTCCAGCGCAATAGAAAACTGCAAAGAACAGAGAATTTTCTGATAAGAACCGTTGTTGGCTAGCGACTTTGCTGCTCTGGCGCTCGTAGGGGATGAAAAAAAGGACGACACGACTTCCAAAAATGAAATAAGTTGTCTTGTCTTCCGTGTATACGCTTGTGCCCGATTTCGTCCTTTTGCGACAACTACGAGCTTCGACTATACTGGCCGTAACGTAATCGCAAGTGTTTCCAAGTCATTGAATCACTTTAACACCGCGTCATCTGAGCAGAAATGCTGCAACTTTTTGCCATCCCAGCAACAGGACGATGAACGTCCAATAACGACCATCGAAGGGACTACTAGATACTAGAAGCTAGAAAGAGTCGATTACATACGGAATGTCGTTGAAGCGTTAGACAACGCCAACAAGGACACTGGCATGGATGGCGGCAGGAAAACGTTGCGACAAGTAGTCGTGCATGAGCTTTGTCGTGTATATCGCCCGCTTTCAGACACATTCGTCTGGAAGACATAAATAAGATGTTTTGACATGATAAAAGAGTCAGTGCGGAACTTCTTATATACCTTGAATTGAAATATCGAAATTAACGGCCAAGACGCCATCTTGCTCGATGCCGCAGGCAGGAAACTATTATCGTATGCCAGGATGATGATGGAGACTGATTCAATCGATTTTTAGCTTATTGAAACGACTCCCTGGCTGTGATGATGATGCACCAAAATATTACCAGCAACAAGCTCAACTCAATTTTCACTCTGTGTGGGAGAAATAATGAAAAGCGAGTGCTCGTAAAGTAAGGACAAAGAAAAATCGCCGGTTGCGGTTGCACCATATGGCCATGCTGGCGATGGCGGTTAACTGATATCCGAGTTGTATTGGAAAGCTATGAGGTGGAAAAAATTGTGCAGTTAATAAGCATATGTTGCTTGGCGTTAACAAATTGACTTGTCAGAATGTGGAAATGGCGTACTACTCGTATACCTATACATGGTTTCATTTGTGGTCGCATAGATTTTAACGTTCATTGCGTGTTTTTTTTTTAATTTCTAATTTATGTTGTATTGGCACATTGAAAGGGTGTTTAAATTTTCGTAAATTTAAAAGCCTAATGGCATGTATAACTTAAGTATTGGGACCATCAGGAGTCAATCACCTATAGAACACTTGGAATAAATGTTGATCCATTGTGATACCTGATACCAGTGGCGCCGGAACGAATATTTATTGGAGGGAGGGGGGGGAGATATTTTTCTCAAATTCATATTATCATCATCACCATATACCGCACTTCCTATTCCTTCTCCAAATTTTCATTAATGAAAACTATATATGTGATATTAGGAATTATAAATTTGTTCGTTTTCTATGACTACATGATTTATTTAGAGATAATTTACAAGAAACAACGACAACGAACAAAAAGTATTTTGTAAATGGAAGTAGTTGGCATAATATCGATTGTTCATTACATTAATGGCCATTTCGCTCTACCCATATGCATTAGATAAAATTTACTTTAACCCTTCGTAGCACCGCGTTGCAATTCTGCAACACACATAAAACACACCTATAGCTTCAAATCAGCAAAAAATTTTCAAATTTTTGCACTGCGTTGTATTAATGCAACATTCATCGCTTTGGTGTAGCACATCTTCTCTTGAATAATATGCCTTTAGGTGGGTTTATGTCTCATTGTTCGGTTTGATGTACTAGCAAGCGGTGTGTAAATTTTTTGTAAAAGAGAGTTACTGTTTTTTATAGTCTGAGTGGTGTTTTTGTCACAAAACTACGTCGAATCCATTATGTGAGTGTGGGTATTTTCTATTGACGAAACTTGCAAGTATTCGTTTGATTGAAAATGTACAGAAAAAGCGAGTTTTTGTTTGTTGCATTTCTGCAACATTATGCTATAGTCTACGTTTTTTCTTATTTTACTGTTGGTTTTAGAATGGCATCAAGAGGCTTAGCACCAGATCAAATCTGTCAAATATTAGAAGATTTGTGTAACAGCGAGGATGGGTTAGACTTTTCCGATGATGATAGTTTGGTGGACCCTGATTTCATACCAGAAACCGACGAGGAAATGGATGAAACACATGTTGAGAATCAGGGGGAGGATGCACATTTTGAAGATCAAGAAGTTACTCCATGTCAACCGACCATATCAACGTTACCAAATCAATCCAAGCGGAGGGCAGATCTTATCTGGAAAAGTAAAAATCTGTGTCTTAACGACCAACAACTTTCCTTCCGTGGAAATTCGAAGTTGCCAGCAAATGTATTGGCACTTCAGACACCTACACAATTTTTTCTGCATTTATTTCCAAAAACGTTGATTGAAATGATTGCCCAACAAACCAACTTGTATTCAGTTCAAAAGAACCCCAACAGTACATTCCACGTATCGGCAATAGACATACAGCAATTTATTGGTGTTGTCTTATACCTATATGTCAATAATACATCTTCCTCGAGTAAGGAACTATTGGAGCAAGACTATCGGAGTTACAGTTATTCAGGAAACCATGCCAGTACTGAAATTCGAGAAAATCAGGCAACTAGTTCATTTCAACGATAATAGTAACGATCACATCCTGACCACGATCGTCTTTTTAAAATTCGCCCTATTATTGAAGCTCTCAATGATTCCTTTGGAAAGATCCCGTTGGAACAATATCTGTGTGTAGACGAACAAATATGCTCTACTAAATCAAGAAACAGCTTGAAAAGATATAACCCGAAAAAGCCTCATAAGTGGGGCTACAAAATTCAAGTCCTTAGTGGCGTATCTGGATTCGCTTACAGAATTGAGCCAGAGACAGAGCAGGAGAATATACTTTGCGAAGGAGAGCCAAATTTAGGAGCTTCCTCTAATGTCGTTGTTCGGTTGGCACGGATCATACCAAGGCATGAAAACTACCGCCTATATTTCGATAACTATTTCACGTCCTTACCTCTGCTGGTATATTTAGTGAAGGAAGGCATATTAGCCCTGGGTACTATCCGAAAGAATCGAATTCCAAATTGTAAGCTACCAGATGAATGACAATATAAGAAAGAAATTCGTGGCACGTCGGTCGAATACGTTGCAAATATTGACGGAGTTGATGTCTCTGTTACAACATGGAAAGACAATAAACTTGTAAACTTGGCGTCCACATTTGCAGGTCAAGAGCCTAAAACGGAAGTTCAAAGATTCGACAAAACGAATAAAAAGTATATATCGATCGACAGGCCGTTTGTAGTCGCAGAATACAACCACCATATGGGACGAGTGGACCTAATCGACAGTATAATGGGACGATACAAAATTTCGCTAAGAAGTAAGCGTTGGCAAGTGCGCATTTTTTATCGTTCGCTGGACCTGACTGTAACTAATGCCTGGCTCTTGTACATACAAGCGAGTCCTAAAGGAGCAATCAGCAGATGCTACACCATTGAGTTCGTCGGAGTTCCGTCTGGAAATTGCCGAAACCCTTTGTAAGGTTGGTACTAAACGAACAGAAAGAAAACGGAATAGCACCGAAGAAGCTATCGCCGAAAAAAGACACAAGGGACCAGCGCAACGTATACCCTCAAAAGATGTTCGGCAGGACCAAATAGCTCATTGGCCAACGTGGAATGACAAAAGGATGAGGTGCAAATATCCGAACTGTAAAGGATACACTCAAACATTGTGTGAAAAATGTGGTGTTGGCCTATGCTACACGAAAGCCAACAATTGGTTTAAGAATTTCCATGTACAGTAATGCACAATGTTGCAGTAATGCAACAAGTATAAAATATAAAATAAATACTAAAATAAAAAAAATATGTAGTTTCCTTTAACAAAACATTATTTCAATAACAGAGATGAACTATAAAAATCGGGTTTGAATTAAATCCGAGATCATGTGCTACAAATGGTTAAAATTATATTCATTTCCTATAAAAGCATTAAAACTTTGCTCAAATAAATAACCTATTTCTGAAAGAATATAATCTTGCAAAAAAACTTAACTTATTTAGAATAAAGTTATTTTTAAAGATAAAAATAATTGATAAAACAATAAAGTATAAATTCAATATTTCATTAACTTATCAAATACATAGGTTCATTTTAAAATTTAAAGAACTAGATTATATAAAACTTATTGGTTGCAAGTTTAAATCCTTTGGAAAATTATAATACAATTTGACTGCCTAAGGGAAATTAACTTAATTTTGAAGTTTATTTGGGAATATTTGAATTCATTTGAGGTTAAATTTATTGAGGATCTGACATGCTGCGAGGAAGAAAATAAAACCAATATTCTGGAAAAAATATAAATAAATACACGCAATAAAAATAACAAAAATTTTATTTTAGATCGGTCCATTTATTTTAAACTTTATAGCTCCTTTATTGAGTTCATTAACCCATTAACGACGAGACCCTAAAATCTTACCGATTGAGCTGAAATTTTCCACGTCGGCTAAAAATGGCTAAAAACACATTTTATAGAAAAAATGTTTTTCCCCGGATGCCGGGTTCAGGCTCCCGGCACTGGTACATATATCGTCGCTATAAAACAAAACCGGCATATCTGCAAAATCCATATTTTACACCAGAGGGTTTTGAAGTTTTTGCCAACGGTATTTTAATATAAACGTCTGTTCGATGCACCACAAAGTCACACAAAATTGGATTAAGTTTATATGCATACTGTTATTATTGAAGTAGTAGTTACAAATAAATTAAAAATGCTTAATTTAGAAGAAATCTGCAGATATGCCAGTTTGGTTTTAAAATCAGAGCAGTTATGCCAGTTTGATATAAAAACAGGTGCTTTGTTTGCACTGTTGCACAGTATTCTATAAGGAATATTGTAAGATAATTCGGTTTTACTTACAATTATGAACGGGTTTTCTTCAGAAATTTTTGAAGCGATTGGCGTATTGCCCAATAGATCTGTCTTTTACTAAATTGAAGGGCAATTTGCCCCGAAATGAACACCGGCACAACCCCATTTGATGTATTGTTACTCAACTATACAATGTGCCGGTATGACAGAAAAATATAGAAAAAAAAAAACAATTTTTTTGATATCAAAAACTCAAAAACGAAACTTTTGCATATGCACGGTTTTGTTTTATAGCGACGATATGTAACATCAGGCACTGGAGGAACTCGAGGGTGTTACATATATACACAGTTGAAAAACTGGTGTAATTTTTTGGATAATTTTAACTCAACATAGTTTATAACAAGCATGCATACGAAATTTTGAATTTGCTTTATAAACTCAACGGGAGTAAAACATATTTACACAAAAAGTGGATCATTTTTATCTATCTTTTTGATAGATGATGGTTCTACTCAAATTTTAATATTTTTTCTATAAAACCATTTGTTCTAACCACGAAGGGTACCCCAAATTTTGTATCAATTCTATAAGTGCATAGAAGTCAGGATATATAATAATAATGTGCTTATCATTTTTACGCGTTCGCAAAGTCAAATATCAAATCGAGTTTCCGCTGAAAGCGGTAAGCGAATCAATTCGATACAGATCTAAGATAAAAATTTAATTTCTACCCAAAATTAAGGCAAATTTCATCCCTGAAATGTATCGTTTACGATATGGAACATGGGCAAGTTAATGTTGCGTACAGTACAGTTCCTCTGTGCCTCTAGATGTCCGGGGATCGAGTCTCGGCGTGATCAAAAATTTCCGTAAATGTGTGGATAGGAATGCAACATTACACTCCGAAATGATATGCAATGTAACGATGACCCGAAATAGCCTATAAACGACTGAGTGAACGCACCATGCCCCACAAGGGGTTACGGTACAGAGAAAGCCAGTACAGTTTCGGGTGTTGATGAAAATGGTGTCTTTTTGAAATGATCTATTGATTTTACCTTACTTTCTTATTAAATCTACTAGTTATTGTGTCGAAATAACTGACACTATTTGTGGTGTACATTCTATTCTTATTTTTATTATTCTCATTTCAATATAACCATGTTTTATTATTTCTATACAAAAATTAGATAGATTTATATGGATAAATTTTTAAATTGAAAGTACACCGAATTTTTCGACTGCGTATAAAACATCAGGCATGATACGGGGAAAGTGTATTCAAAGTATATTTTTGATTTTTTTTTCAAAAAGAAAACATTTCAGTAAATTTTTTTTTAATAAATAAATAAATAACAGGCGCGACAATCCAACATTGGACTAAGGCCGCAGGATGTGTTAGTGACTGTGGCGGCTATATTTATTTTATTATTTGATCTAATATTTTGAAATAACTATTCTAATTAAAATACGTTTACACTATTAAAATGTTGTACCAACTTAAAAGTTAAAAGTATACCAAGTTTCAATTATAGTGCAATGTATATTTCCGCCTATGAATTTATTAAATTGGCACGCCTACATTAGCATACTCTGAGAACCACTTCCGAATTAGTCGTTTCAGTCAGCCGGTCACATCGCCCACTCGCTTATCCAACTTAAATTATACATTAAAGTTCTAAGTGTTATATATAACTAAAACTAAACTAAAACTTATAATAAATAAATTTGTATTACCTATCTAAACTAAAGTGTTATTATTATTAATAAAATAAAACACGGAATATAACACAGAACAAATGGTGACCCCGACCTCGACACACGTGACATAGTGCATAGTCATAGTGCATAGTGCGCATATCAGTGATAGTGATAGCCACCATCAGAGGAAAAAACATCTCTGTTATCTATTATAATCATACCTGCAAAACAATATTGCAAAGTGAGTGCGAGTGGCAATGGACAAAATACACATTTTGTTGCGTGTACGCATAGCTGCTGAAATAAAAAATCTCATCAACCCGGCTGCTTGAGATGGATTTCGCGCGATGCATATGCAACGTGCAGCGCATCAACATAGAACAATCAACGTCGACAATTTAATATAACAAACTATTAATAAATTAAAATTAATAAATAACTATTGTATAAAGACTATTGCAATATCGTTTGTGCCCGATCGTATTTTAAGTGCCCGATTGCAAATTTAAAAAACTGATAATTAAGGATTTCTATCCACATTAAAATAAAACCTAACTACATACATATTAAAATTGTGTGTTGATAAAATTAAAAAGATATTAATATGTAAATTCGACGAACAAACAACGAAACAACTATATAAACGAATCCCGGCTATTCTACAATTTTGGCGTATGATGATTTCAACCCTATACTTGGATTTTGGTGGATTCCAAAGGACACGATGCTACTGAAAGGACATGCACGTGCAACATTTATCGTTCCTGTGATTATTTTCATTTCTGGATGGATTGGACTACTTAAGTTACGTGATCATTCTTCATATCAAAATTGTATTTAATTATTTTTGCGATTTCTAAAAAGTGCATTTTGAATCTATTTTTAGGTTACACATTGTGCGAAAATTTTGTTACAAGCGATCAAAGCAAGCGACTCATGGAACATATCGGAAAGTGACTAATATTACTAGATTTGGATTAATTGGATTTGTCGGCGTGTATCAAAATAGTATCTATTTCACAAGTAAGACGTACTTATCTTATATATTTTTGAAAATTTCGCATTTTTATTACTGTATTTCGTCAAATATTTTTTTTTTTCGCGTAAATTTTTATGAAAATTATCAAAATGACTGACACCGAAGCTAAAGTTGAAAGTGATAATTGTGTTCAGTGTGGTGCAGCTCACCCAGAACAATGTAATACATTTGTTTCTTACGCGTCCTCTTTAAAGATTCCTCCATTTTGGACCAATAGGCCGGATTTATGGTTTGTTCAGGTCGAAGCCCAATTCAGAGCAAAAGGCATTTCCACCTCAAACACCAAATATGATTACTTGGTTGGAGCCCTGCCGTCTGAAAGTATGGAGATGATCGCAGATATTTTGTTAAATCCACCTTCCAATTCCGATAAATATGACAATCTTAAAAAAATTCTTCTCGATCGAAGTAAGGATTCGGAAGAAAAACGGCTTGATACCTTACTTCACGAAATACAATTAGGCGATTACAAGCCTTCAGAATTATTTCGCCGCATGCAATCATTAGCGGGAGGTAATAGTCTTGTTAACACTTCCTTACTGAAAAAGTTGTGGGTTAAAAAACTGCCTTCTTCAGTCCAGGCTTGCTTAATTGCCATTGAAGACAACCACACCCAGGAGGAAATGTTTACAATAGCTGACAAAATCTATGATTCCACGCGAACGGTCATTTCTGCTGTCGACTCACCAACAAGATCTGCAAGTGCACTTGAGGAAATTGTGAACAATTTGACCAACCGAATAAAACGGTTGGAAGTTCGTAATCCTCGTAGTACAAGACGAGATCGAGCTAGCTCCAGTCGACCGTTTTCAAAAAACAGATCATATACCAAAAATAAAACTAATCATATTTATTGTTGGTATCATCATAAGTTCGGGGACAAAGCCACAAAATGCGTCAGTCCTTGCAAATTTAACACAAAAAATGAACCAAAAAACTAATTCTAGAATCTTCCACCGCGGCATCGGAGATTCGAGACGTTTCACGCCGCTTATTTGTGAATGATAGGTCAACCAGTACTCAATTTCTGATCGATACGGGAGCCGATGTCTCTATTGTATCGAATCGAGGATTTCCCAATTTATTGCCTAAGACTAGCTTTAAATTAATATCCGCAAACGGATCTCCTATCAATTCTTATGGAATCAAATCTCTAACATTAGATCTAGGACTAGGGAAAATTTACAAGCATAATTTCATCATAGCTGCAGTTGACCATCATATAATTGGTGCAGATTTTTTATATGCCAACAACTTGCTTATTGATTTGAGAGATCGTAAGCTTATAAACAAATCAACGCTTTTATCAGTGAACTGCATTATACGCAATGTCAAAGTTTGTTCACCGAAATTATCGCCAATTAAAGGTGAATATGGTTCTATTCTTGATGAATTTCCATTACTCAAAGCTCCACCAGATTTTAACATGGAGATAAAACACAATGTGGTACATTATATTAACACCACCGGCCCGTTACCTTCTGCAAAACCCAGAAGGCTTAATCCTGAGAAATTTCAGGCAGCAAAAGCCGAATTCGATGAAATGGTTCGGTTAGGTATATGTCGACCATCATCTTCACAGGTCGCTTCACCGCTTCATATGGTGCCCAAAAAGGAATCTAGCCAGTGGCGTCCTTGCGGAGATTATCGATTACTGAACGCAGTAACAGTCTTTGATAGATATCCGTTGCCCAACATTCAAGACTGCACCATGCAGTTACAAGGCTGTAAATTATTTTCTAAAATTGACCTCATAAGGGCATACAACCAGATTCCTGTAGCTGCGGAAGATGTGTACAAAACTGCGGTTACAACGCCGTTTGGACTTTACGAATTCACCCGAATGCCTTTCGGAGTGAAAAATGGAGCTCAAACGTTTCAGCGCTTCATACATCAAGTGCTGAATGATCTTGATTTTATATTCGTATACGTAGACGACATTTTAATTTTTAGCAGAAGTCAGGATGAACACAAAAAACATTTACAATTACTTTTCTCCAGACTTCAGGAATATAATATCAAGGTCAATCCAGAAAAATGCATTTTTGGTCATGCAGAAATTAATTTTCTAGGCCACACAATTTCAGGTGAAGGTATTACACCTTGCAAAAGTCGCGTCCAGGCCATTAATGACTTTCCGCCTCCTTCTTCAATAAAACAGCTACAACGATTTTTGGGCATGGTAAACTTCTACCATCGCTTCTTACCTAATCTCGCCAAATTAGCTGTACCCTTGTACGATTTATTGAAGAAGGTTAAACCTAAAAGAAGAAAGAAAGTTGATTTCCAATGGTTAAAAGAGCATCAGAATGCTTTTGAGCAAATTAAATCATTGCTGCAAACACGAACTCTTCTCGTTCATCCTAACATGAGCGCTAAAATTGGCTTACGGGTCGACGCTTCCAGCGATGCTGTCGGTGCTGTTCTTCAACAGTGTACTTCCGGAAAATGGGAGCCTTTATCCTTCTTTTCCAAGAGACTGCAACCTGCAGAGAAGAAATATTCGACTTATGACCGAGAACTTTTGGCAATATACTTGGCTATCAAACGGTATAGATACTTTGTTGAGGGAAGAGATTTCACAGTATATACTGATCACAAACCGTTAACTAAAGCACTTTCTTCTAAAGCGGAAAAATCTCCAAGACAAACTACACATTTAGACTATATATCGCAATTTACTAATGATATTAGGCATATTAAAGGTAGTGAAAACGTAGTTTCGGATACTTTATCCAGATTCAATATTGATACAGTAGATCAAATTGATCAACTAGACTTTGATGTTCTGTTTGATCAACAATCTAAGGATCCGGAACTCGAAGATCTCATTCGAAAATCAAATATATCTCAACAATCTTTCAAACTGGAGAAAATAAACGTTCCGCTGGAAAATAAGGAGCTATGGTGTGAAACATCAACAGGCAAAAATAGGCCATTCATACCAGCTTCTCTTCGTCGTGTGACATTCAACTCTCTTCACAACCTTTCACATCCTGGAATTAGATCAACCAGAAAAATGATTACTTCGCGATATTTTTGGCCAAAAATGAACTCTGATATAAATGCTTGGGCAAAGACATGTATTTCTTGCCAAAAATCGAAAGTTCATCGTCATACATCTTCTCCTTTAGGCAAACTTGAAGTACCGTCAGGTCGATTTTCACATATTCACATCGACATAGTAGGACCATTGACCCCTTCCAAAGGATTTACTTACTTATTAACGATCCGAGATAGATTTTCACGATGGCCAGAGGCTATACCAATAAAAAACATTTATACCGAAACGATTATTAATGCATTGATACATGAATGGATTTCTCGTTATGGTGTCCCTGAAACGATAACCACAGATCAAGGATCTCAATTTGAGTCACTTCTGTTCAAAGATCTCACGAAAATTTGAACGATTTCACAGGCAACTAAAATGTGCTATTAAAGCAAGTGATGATCCCAAGAAATGGTATGACCAATTACCCTGGATTCTTCTTGGCATAAGATCATCCGTTATAGAAGATATTGGAGCTGCTCCTGCACAGTTATTATATGGACAGTCATTACGATTGCCTGGTGAAATAATTGTTTCCGACTCCCATCCTGATCAGCAAGTCACTTCATCTTTAGCAAAAGACATTCAAGAAAACCTTTCGAAAATTAGATACAGTAGTTCAAAAATGCGAAATCAAAAGAATATATTTGTACCCAAGGACATTCACACGTGTTCGCATGTTTTTATTCGCGAAGAAATACACAAAGGTAATTTCCAACAACCCTATAGTGGACCATTTGAAGTCTTATCTAGGAACGATAAAAATTTTCGAATTCTCGTGAATAATAAAGAGAAAGTAATTTCAATTGATAGACTTAAGCCCGCGTTTATATTGAGCACCGACATGTTTCATGCAGATCGTCTTACAATATCGTCTAGTAAAGATAAAGTATTGTTTAAAATTTGATTTTGTAATAGTAATCGATTTCTCCATTAATGAATTAAAATTAGTAATATGGACATTATCTATCGAATCTTAAAAATAATAATTATGTAATTTTAGAATGTATTCACATTAACGTAGTTTCAATATTTAATTATTATTTTTCTTCAAATGAGGGGGAATGATGTGGCGGCTATATTCATTTTATTATTTGATCTAATATTTTGAAATAACTATTCTAATTAAAATACGTTTACACTATTAAAATGTTGTACCAACTTAAAAGTTAAAAGTATACCAAGTTTCAATTATAGTGCAATGTATATTTCCGCCTATGAATTTATTAAATTGGCACGCCTACATTAGCATACTCTGAGAACCACTTCCGAATTAGTCGTTTCAGTCAGCCGGTCACATCGCCCACTCGCTTATCCAACTTAAATTATACATTAAAGTTCTAAGTGTTATATATAACTAAAACTAAACTAAAACTTATAATAAATAAATTTGTATTACCTATCTAAACTAAAGTGTTATTATTATTAATAAAATAAAACACGGAATATAACACAGAACAGTGACATCCTATTTCCAAGATCTTATCTGCTTTTTGTTGAGGTAATGAGATCAGCATCACGCTCAGCAGTGT